>OX031071.1:2260000-3460000 GCA_943736015.1 Tridacna crocea
CCAAAGAGACATTCGGCATACCTCGGGTGATTGGAGTCATCATGTCTAGATGTAGGTACGGAATCGGCCGAGTTGTGACGAATGTCCGTAGAGACACTATTTATTTTTTTATTCGATGAAAAATTGACGTCTTGGAGGGACTTTAAGTTACGCAGTCAAGTAAATTATTTCAACGAAAATTACTTGTTATTTCAGAATTTAAAGAAGCCTTCTCCTTGTTTGATAAAGACGGAGATGGTACTATCACGACAAAAGAACTTGGAACAGTGATGCGATCTTTGGGACAAAATCCGACAGAAGCCGAATTGGAAGATATGGTGAACGAAGTTGATGCTGATGGTTTGTTTGTTTTGCATGTTGTTTTGTTTGTTGTTGTTTTGTTTTGTTTTGTATATGTAGTACGCCCTGTGAAAAATGGGTTTAACCTTTTACCAAACAATCCCTGGTTTTTACGACCCTGAGATAGAAACCTTCTGAAAACATTTTGGGAAAAAAAAGAAAATGCTGGAAACCATTTTCATCAAACTGATCATTTTATTGAACAGAACAGAACAGAACAGAAACTTTATTCATAATATCAGCTTGAACACATAAGGTTCATCGCCGAACACATAAATTATAAATACATACATGGGTAGGACTAAACAACCAAAAAAATAAAACAAAAATCAAATGATATCAAATGCGTATGTTGAAATGAATTAAGCGAATGCGGAAATAATGAATGATAAAAGTGAAACATGAACGAACATAGCACATTAGAAAAAGAATAGTATCAGATAAGTAAGATGTCAAACTTTAAAAGTGAAAATCATTACAAAGGAGATAAATTACGAGGGAGTTAGATACTACAAATATGGAACTCGTTTTAGGAAAAGGAGTCTCTTGTTAAAAGCGAATGCTTCATCCAAAACGACCTCCGATGGTCTGCACCAAAGTTATAGATGATTAGCTTCTTAGCGTAACCAATTGGTCTTTGGCGGGCAGTGTAGATCAAGGTCAGACTGCACAGAACGTGTCCGATGAGAAGGTATCTTTCTCTGAAAGAAAATGAAACAGATCTTGCATTATTAATAAATGTACTTTATATGGCCTGCAAAACGCGAAAAAGGACATTTGGACATTTGCGTAAAATGTCGTCTCGGATCAGCCTGCGCAGTCCGCGCAGACTAATCCGAGACGCCACTTTACGACTACATTACAAATTGCGCTACAGTCGACTTGCGCGAAACAGAATATAACAACAAAACGGAAAGTGTCGTTTCGGATTAGCCTTTGTGGACTGCGCAGGCTGATCCGAGACGACACTTTACGCAAATGTACGAATGTCCCTTTACGCGTGTTGCAAGCCAGATCATTGATTTTACAAGTTTGCAAGGACTTTTTCTTTTGTTCCATAGGCACCGGTTCTATAGATTTTCCCGAGTTTCTAACGATGATGGTTAAGAAGATGAAAGACACGGATTCCGAGGAAGAAATTAGAGGTACGTAGATTATTTATCGTTAGATTTCGGGAACCACCTGGGACTCTGTAGCACATCACATTTGAAAACAGTTGGGTAAAAGAAGAAATTGTTCGCGTGAAGCAATATGTTCTTTAGGCCAATTGTCTCGATGTATACATATTTCAAACTCTTCAAACTGTTCATGAATTTACATAGCTATGATTGATTGATTGGTTGATTGTTTAAATAAATAACTAAATTGATTAATTGATTGATCGTTCGATCGTTTGATCGATAGATGGAAGGACAGAAGGACTGACTGACTGACTGACTGACTGACTGACTGGTTGACTTACTGACTGGTTGACTGACTGACTGGTTAATTAATTAATTAATTAATTACTTCTTTCTTTTTTTTCGTTCATTCATTCGTTCATTCGTTCAGTCATTCAGTCATTCATTCACTGAAAGATTGGATCATTCATTTATTGACAGCAGAAAAGTTACATAGAGACGAGTTCATGGTGAAAGATTGATGAAAATTGATAGAATAATTAATTGGTTGATCAGTGAATTACTAGATTTGTGATTCAACTAGCTGACAGACTGGTTGGCGGGCTGGCTGGCTGGCAGGCTGGCGGGCTGGCTGGCTGGCGGGCGGGCTGGCTGGCTGGCTGACGGACGGACGGACGGACGGACGGACGGACTGGCTGGCTGGCCAATTAACTGACTGACTGACGCAGTTTTTGTTTTGATGAGTATTCTGATGTTTGGATGATTTATCTGATCTGTAAATGGGATCCAATATTTACACAGTTTACCATATCAATCATTTTACAGAAGCGTTCCGGGTATTTGACAAAGATGGTAATGGTTACATCAGTGCGGCGGAGTTACGGCATGTCATGACAAATTTGGGTACGTATCTTCTTTCAAATTCTTTCAAATACCCCCCCCCCCAACATGGTCTATTGTTTTCAGTGTAATTAGAGCTCCAGATAGAGGGAGTGGTTTTGATTTCAAAATTGAAATTATCAGTTATTCTCCAGTAAACCCTATGTTGGGGGTACTCATTAGAATCGTCTCAGGTTTGTATTTGTAGAACGCCATCTAGCGGGAGATAATTATCACGGTATGGATTCAGCTATGAAATTGATAATGGTGGTAATCTTCATTACCTCCCGCTAGATGGCATTCTACAAATGAATACACATCTATCTAATTTGGGCATTTTTGGTAAAGAAGTGAACTACTTTGAATTTCAAAATGATATAAACGTTTACTTAATTAAACGCTACTAGGTCTGATTCATTCAGCTATGATCGGCAAGCATGTAACCAATGCATCGGCTACTTATTAAATCAATCCCTACATGCTTGAGTAGCAAGCTAATAGCTTTGGTTTAAGCTCTACTTTTCCCTGGTATTCGGGGGATGGGTTATACTTCATAGCAGACAATTCGACTCTGCGAAGAATATGACATGCGCAAACAACGACTATACAGGCTCACTTGGGTCGATACTTTTTGCAATTAGCCCCATTTTTGCTCGAAAAGAAAGTTTATGGTTAATATTTTGTATTCAGGTGAAAAACTAACAGATGAAGAGGTCGACGAAATGATGAAGGAAGCAGATATGGACGGAGACGGACAGGTGAACTATGAGGGTAAGCCTTGTGCCGGTCTGGTCACAGTCAATCCCCCCATACTCTCTCTCTCTCTCTCTCTCTCTCTCTCTCTCTCTGGGGGGAGGGGGCAGCAGAATTCACCATTTGTGCAATCTAATCTGAATCAGTTTATGTAGATTCAGATTAGATTGCACAAATTGTGAAGTCTGGTCCCGTATTCACCGACCATTCTTGAGAGCTTTCTTTGTGTTAGTCTCCAGAATGTTCTACATTTGTAAGTAACACAACTTTTGAATAGCAAAGCCATTCTTTTTAGCCAATCAGACGTTTTTGTGTTACTTACAAACACAGTAAACCTTGGAGAATGAATCTAAGAATATTCTCAAGAATGGTTGGTAAACTGACTTCACCATTTGTGCAATCTAATCTGAATCAGTCTATGTAGATTCAGAATAGATTGCACAAATAGTGAAGTCCGGGCCGTATTCACAAACCATTCTTAGGAACGTTCTTTGTCTTATTCTCCCTATTTTTTTTTACATTTGTAAGTAACACAACTTCTGATTGGCTAAACCATTCCTTTTAGCCAATCAAAAGTTGTGTTACTTACAAATTTAGAAAACCTTGGAGAATAAGACTAAGAATATTCTCAAGAATGGTTGATGAATACTGCCCAGCAGACTTCATCATTTGTGCAATGTAATCCTAATCAGTACACGTATATGTAGATACAGTTTAGATTGCACAAATTATGAAGTCCGGCCCGTGTTCACAAACCATTCTTAAGAGCGTACTTTGTCTTATTCTCCAGAATTTTCTACATATGTAAGTAACACAATTTCTGATTGGCTACACCGAATGGTTTAGCCAATCAGAAGTTATGTTACTTAAAAATTTATAAAACGTAGGAGAATAAGACTAAGTATATTCTCAAGAATGGTTGATGATTACGGGCCCTACAGACTTCACTTTTGTGCAATCTAATCTGAATCAGTATCTGTAGATTCAGATAAGATTGCACAAATGGTGAAGTCTGAGCATATACTCACCAACCATATTTAAGAGCATTCTTGGTCTCATTCTCCAGAATTTTCTACATTTGTATGTAACACAACTTTTGAAAAACAAAACCATTCCTTTAAGCCAATCAGAAGTTGTGTATTTATTACAAATTTCGAAAACCTTGTAGAATGAATACAAGAATATTCTCATTAACAGTTGATAAATAAGGCCAAGCAGACTTCACCATTTTTGCAATATAATCCGAATCGTATATGTAGATTCAGATTAGATTGCACAAATGGTGAAGTCTGGGCCCGTGTTCACCAACCATTCTTAAGAATACCCTTTGTCTCATTCTCCAGAATTTTCTACATATGTAAGTAACACAATTTCTGATTGGCTTAACCGAATGGTTTAGCCAATCAGAAGTTGTGTTACTTACAAATTTATAAAACCTAGGATATTACGACTAGGAACGTTCTCAAGAATAGCTGATTAGTACGGGCCCAGCAGACTTCACCATTTATGCAATCTAATCTGGATCAGTTTATGTAGATTTAGATTAGATTGCATAAATAGTAAAGTCCTGGCCCGTATTTACCAACCATTCTTGAGAACGTTCTTTGTCTTATTCTCCAGAATTTTCTGCATTTGTAAGTAACACATTTTTTGAATAGCAAAACCATTCCTTTTAGCCGATCAGAAATTGTGTTACTTACAGATTTAAGAAAACCTAGGAGAATAAGACTAAGAATATTCTCAAGAATGGTTGGTGAACTGACTTCACCATTTGTGCAATCTAATCCGAATCAGTCCATTATTCAAATTAGATTGCACAAATGGTGAAGTCCAGGCCCGTTATTCACCAAACATACTTAAGTGCGTTCTTTGTCCTATTCTTCAGAATTTTCTACATTTGTTAGTAACACAACTTCTGATTGGCTAAACCATTCTGTTTAGCCAATCATAAGTTGTGTTTTTATTACAAATTTAGAAAACCTCGTAGAATGAATACAAGAATATTCTCATGAACAGTTGATAAATACTGCCAAGCAGACTTCACCATTTTTGCAGTCTAATCTGAATCAGTCTATATAGATTCAAATTAGATTGCACAAATGGTGAAGCCCGGGCTCGTATTCACCAACCATTCTTAACAGCGTTCTTTGTCTTATTCTCCAAAGTTTTCTGCATTTATAAGTAACATATTTTTTGAATAGCAAAACCATTCCTTTTAGCCAATCAGAAGTTTTGTTACTTACAAATTTAGAAAACCTTGGAGGATAAGATTAAGAATATTCTCCGGAATAGTTGATGAGTACGGGCCCAGCAGACATCACTATTTTTGCAATCTAGTCTGAATCAGTCAATGTAGACTCAGATTAGATAGCACTAAAGTAGAAGTCCACAAATAGCTAAGTATTCACAAACCATTCTTGAGAGCGTTCTTTGTCTTATTCTCCAGAATTTTCTGCATTTGTAGACAACACATTTTCTGAGTGGCTAAACCATAAGGTTTAGCTAGTTAGAAGTAGTGTTACTTACAAATTTAGAAAACCTTGGAGAATAAGATTAAGAATATTCTCAAGAATGGTCGGTGAACTGACTTCACCATTTGTGTCATCTAAAGAGAATAAGACTACATGAGAATATTCTCAGGAAGGATTGATGAATACGAGGGCAAAACAAACTTCTCCATTTTTGCAATCTAATCTGAATCAATCAATGTAGATTCAAATTAGATTGCACTGAAGGTGAAGTTTCGGCTTTTATTCACCAACCATCCTTAAGAGCGTTCTATGTCTTATTCTACAGAACTTTCTACATTTGTAAGTAGCTCAACTTCTTATTGGCTAAACTATTCGATTTAGCCAATCAGAACTTGTGTTACTTATAAACATAGAAAACCTTGAAGAATAAGACTAAGAATATTCTCATGAATGGTTGGTGAACTGACTTCACCATTTTTGCAATCTAATCTGAACCAGTCTATATATAGATGTAGATTCAGATTAGATTGCACAAATGGTTAAGTTCGGGTCCGTATCCACCAACCATCCTTATTTTCTTTGTCTTATTCTCCAGAATTTTCTACATGTGTAAGTAACACAACTTCTCATCGGCTAAACCGTTCGGTTTAACTCGGCTGTCGCCTCATCCAAAATAAACTCTGGTTCTGCAGTGTAAGCATCCAATAGAATTCAGTGTTTTTACCCAAGCATCTTAAATAACCTCATAATATTGTCCTTAATTTCCATTTAATATTTGTGTGTGTTTTTTTTCTCATTTCAGAGTTCGTCCGAATGATGGCATGTGGTAAAATGTGATGCATTATGTCACGTGATATACATCAACAAAATGGCTGCCAACCGTAGATTTTTTCATTTCTAGTATTTATTCATTTTAATAATTATTAACCGATAAAGGGACAGATAAAACCACGTTGTGCTTATGTTAAATAAAGATTAGCTATGTACGACGAGTATACGAATTTTGTTTTGTATTATAATAAAAATGTAACTGTCTTCTAAATGTAACCAGTTTTGTCATTCTATTTATTTATTTTTCTGCTCTTTCTGCAAATGACAGATTTTATTTCATATTTCGGTAGGATATCGAGAAATAGCAGTGAAAACATTTTTCGATATTCCACGGGTAAAACCAGTGAAAATACCGATTTTTATAATCTAGTTACCTAGGTAAATTGCACGTGACTCACAACCAGATGGAAATATGACGTTATTTACGGTACATTCCTTGCGCTTGACGTAATACGTAATACGTTGCTATGCGGGAAGGGGTACGCCGCGGGCAATCACTGAAAAGAACTGTACTGGATTTTATTAAGCTCCACACAGAAAGGGTTAAAAGCATGAAATAAATAGAATATTTGTTTTTTTCGGTGAAAGATCGAAATTTATTTCATCGAGTGAACACCATCGTTAATATTTTCACTCGTGCCTGTGCCATGAGTGAAAATATTAACGATGGTGTTTACCGATGGTGTTCACTCGATAAAATGAATTTCGATCTTTCACCGAAAAAGATAATTCTCTATTTAATTGTTAAATTGTGTTTTGGTTAACATGGCTGTTTCACGCCACGAGTGAAAATATTACCGATGATGTTCACGAGTATTTGGGAAAGCAGCTTGTGGCCTGACAAAAATGTTGTCATGCGGCAACGGACCCAAGAATACTCTAGGAAAGCATGGATAGGTGTACTGGCTGCTATAATATACTTGGATAATACAGCAGATACCTTAACCCTTCACCAAACCATCACAAATCTTTAACTCTTTACCACACGAGAACATTTTAGATTGGTCCAAATTGAAAGCATTTGCAGACGACAAAATAAAGGTGTCTGAAAAATTGAAATTTGTTCTGGGAAGGGTAGAAAACACTGTGGGAAAAGGAGAAAATGCTGGTTACCAGCATTTTCTCCTTTTCCCACTGTGTTTTCAAAAGGCTTCTTTCTCAGGGGCGTCAAAAGTAGGGATTGTGTGGTAATGGGTTAAGGACCAAAGTGGAAAAAAATCTTTGTAAAATTTTGGTAACCAGTATTTTCTCCTTTTCCCAAGATGTTTCCAAGCCTTCCATGAAAAAAACCTCTTCATTTCAGTGACATTTTGATTGTCGTCTATAAATGCTTTCAATTTGGAATGGTGTAAAAGATTTATTACAATGCGTTATTCACCCAACAAACAGACGAACCGAACAAAATGTCGCATTTGGAAAGCAACCAGAAACGTTTCATGGTATCGCAAACATTGATTGCATGATCAGACTCCACGTTCTCTGCAGCCTGATCTTGATCTACATTGCACTTTTTTAAATTTAACTACAATTATCTATATCCTAAAGGGTTCAGTAATTTTGAGGCTACTTGCTGATAAGCCGTAAATGAAGTCGTATCAGGTGACCTGAAGTGTGTACTCAAGGTTATCTCTAATATCATTTTATCTCAAATCTTATCTCTATTAAAACCCTTTCTTCGTCCTAGGCGATAAATATGGGCTATTAGTAGACGATATAGATCCAAGATCAGACTGCACGTTCTGCACGAGAAAATTTTCGACCGGTCCAAATTGAAAGTATTTGAAGACGACAAAATAAAGGTGACTAAAAAATGGACATTTATTCTTGGAAGGGTTGAAAACACTGTGGGAAAAGGAGAAAATGCTGGTTACCAGCATTTTCTCCTTTCCCATAGTGTTTTCAAAAGGCTTCCGTCTTAGGGGCGTCAAAATTAGGGATTGTGTGGTAATGGGTTAAGGGAAATCGATGATAATATTACGAGGTTATTTAGCATGCTTGGGTAAAATACTGATTTCTATTTGATGAGTAAAAAATAGACATTTGTTCTTGGAAGGGTTGAAAACACTGTGGGAAAAAGAGAAAATGCTGGTTACCAGCATTTCCTCCTTTTCCCATAGTGTTTTCAAAAGGCTTCTGTCTTAGGGGCATCAAAAGTAGGGATTGTGTGGTATCGGGTCAAATGATAGAATAGTGTCGAAAGCTGCTTTAAATAACATTCAGTCATAATTATTATGGCGTCAACTGTCTTTTTTTTAAATGTATTTCATGGTTTTCGCGATATCGGAAGGTCCATACTCTGATTTCCAGCCTAAGGTAGAATGCAGGAGGGGGATTATTATTATCCTCCTTATCATTAACCCTTTCCCAAACGACAAATTTTGGACTCTTCCAAACTGAAAGATTTTGCAGACGACAATGTTAGATTTTGAGAAAATGGAAGAAAGTCCTCAAAAATGGTAAAAAACACAGTGGGAAAAGGAGAAATTACTCGTTACGAGCAATTTCTCCTTTTCCCACAGTGTTTTCAAAAGACTTTTACTGCAGACACGTAAAAACCAGGGCTTGTTTGGGAAAGGGTTAATTCAAACTTGCACCTTTGTAAGCGAAAGTCCAGCACTCTAATACTCTAATAGTTATAAAATGTGTTCATACCGCGTAAAACAATTACGACTACCCCGTTACTAACTGGATATAAAATGTCTATCATAAAAAGACTGAATGATATATTTATTACGTTTATTATACGTATTGATAACTATTTTTTTATTTTTAAAAATATATTTTTCTACGAATGAAATCATCAGATTTTGTAAAGATTTTTTCAGAAACTTGCATGTAGAAATCTAGTCGTATGCCGCTTTAAAGTCAGGTCGTCCACTTGCAAAACTTTGATATATACACGTGACCTGTCTCATGCTCTCTTGGATCTATTTTTAGATTAGAGGTCTAGATTAATTATGTCCAAATTTATTACACTGAATCTATGTGATTTTTGGTAGTTATGTCTTAATTTTGAATAAAAGTTTATTGTTTATCGCAACTTGGATACTGTTTAATCGAATTCGATCTGGATATATCGCTTGGCTCTTTACCAAGCTACAAAATGTCTGACTGGTCCAATTTGAAAGCGTTTGCAGACGACAAAATAAGTGTCAATCAAAAACTAAAACTTGATTTGGAAAGGGTAGAAAACATGGAGCGTTAAAAGTTGTCATTGTGTGGTAAAGGTTAATACAAAAAAGAAATCGATCGCAAAACCGTTTTAAAACTCTATCGCTGATTACAAACATAATGTTGCATTTTCATTTTATACCAGGAAACTAATTCCTAGTTTCGAATTCTCTTCCGTGAATAACAAACACCCTCAAACCTGGCTTGTTTCTTTTGTTAAAAACATTAAATTTATTCTTTCAACAACAAAAGAGAGAAAAAAAAATCCTCATTTGAACTAGGATCTGTGAAAAGGGGGCTTAATGCATCTTTCTAATGCATTACGAGCAAAAACATATGCCAAGCAAAAACAGTGCATAGTGTAGATAAATTTCGTGAAAAAAATGCCCCTAATTTATGAAGTAGATAATTTTTTGAAATTCTCACACTTTACCAATAGCAGAAAGTTTCGATTCAGATCAGCCTGCGCCGACTGCGTAGGCTGACCTGAATCGAAACTTTTTGCAGATGAGTTAAATTAAACCCCCGTAACCTACCCACCCCTTTTTACACAGGATACGACCCATTTTCTGTAGTACTGAGGAATGAAATTCATATCACTGAAAATATAACATTATTTTCTAACTTAGACACAAAATTATTATTAAATAACTAAGTGTGTTATCAGTAAACTGCACGTGAACGTTATCTAGTCAGTGTGTACGCACAGACGAACATCGATCTTTATTTTATGGAACTATATGACTGGTTATACGCAGAGAGAAAGAGGATGAAACGGAGTAATACATACAGAAAGGTAGGTCAGTTTTTTTTAATGGATTAGTTTTCATAAATTTTGACAAATTGATGATGATGATAGTTCAAATGCCTGAATAAACAGTAATTACGAATGATGATGATGATGATGATGATGACGACGACGATAATGATGATGATGATGATGATAATGATGATAATGACGACGAGGATGATGATGATAGTTCAAATGCCTGAGTAAATACTTTTTACTGATTTTGTCTGGATGGCGATGATGATGGTGATGATTTTAGTGTTTAAATAAACAGAAAGAGAGAGAGAAAGAGAGAGAGAGAGAGAGAGAGAGAGAGATCTTTGGCTCAGTGGTAATGGTATTGGCTTTTAATCCCCGAAAAACGAGGTTATTTGTCCCTTCAAGGGTTCGAATCCCGCCAGATGGTGTTGGCTTTTAATCGTCGAAAAAACGAGGATATTTGTCCCTTCAAGGGTTCGAATCCCGCCAGCTGCAGTTTGCACTTGAGCTATGCATCTATTTGGTTTTTTGTTACTGACTTCGTTCGTTAGAATCAATACATCAGTTTTTTAAAGAAGTGGCGTAAAAAGTTGACTTTTTGTAGTACATGTACAGTGTATTGAAGAGATATCATATCATGCGGTATATATCAGGTTTCGTTAAAAATATTTGTAAATAGGACAAGATAACGAGAGATTTAAACGTTTTTTCTTTCATTTAATTCTTCACAAAATATCCTTGATTTTTACGGGTCTAGAAGCCTTTTGAAAACATTGTGGGAAAAGGAGAAAATGCTGGTAACCAGCATTTTCTCCTTTTCCCACGATGTTTTCTACCCTATCATATAGAAAAATCATCTTTTTAGCAGCTGTTAATTTGTCATCTGCAAAATACTTTGAATTTGGTCTGGTCCAAAATTTGCCGTTTGGGAAAGGGTTAATTGTTCATAAACTTTTAAACTTGTTCGAATTGAAACCATTTTGCAGAGAACAAACTAGATATTGCTGAAACGGTACTGAGATTTATTTTTGACAGGACAGAAAACATTGTGCGAAAAGTTTCCCACAATGTTTCCAATGTCTTTTTCTTCTTTTTTTCTCTATAGTTCGGGTTGTGTAGTTTAGGACTTGTTAAACCGAAACTGTCCTGTGTTTGCTCATACATCGACCCCAGATGTTTTTTTTTTTTTCACAAAATTTGCTCCCCAAAACACTTGATAAGGAAAAACTATGGAAAAAGATAAGTATGTAAAAAATCAATACCTCTAGGTCAGCCCCCTGTCCGTCCTGTCCTGTCCTGACCATTCATGCCCATCTATATATCTATTGTCCAGGCCTATCTATCTATCTATCTATCTATCTATCTATCTATCACAGGAAGAGCTGACAGTTACGGAGAGCCTCTATCCGAACGAAGATGACGATGGAGGTGGGGAAAAATTCAAAAGCACAGCAGGGATCATTTTGTCGTGTTTGGGATGTATGGTTGGTACTGGAAATATCTGGAGATTCCCAAGAATTGTTGCTATCAATAGCGACGAAGAAGGTTTGTTTACAGTACTTTTTATGGTATTTGTCGAAGACAATAGATCTACTACTATGAGTTCAATATTGAGTTTTGAAGACCATGTATCGTATTTGTGCAAAGCCGAAGGAAATAAACCCACTTGAACTCAATCTTTCTCAGACAAATGATCTTTTGGAGACACTCAGACACGTAACTAAAACGGCATGTAAAAAATACACTGGGTGAAGCCATCGATGGTGGAAATACTTATTTTTTAATAAAAATAGCTTCAGTCGCTCCTAACCTTCTATTTGCGCAATGATACAAAATTTGTCAATCGATCGCTTGGTCCTGGGCTTTTTCGTTCCAAAACCACTTCGTTCTACAGCTTGTTCATCCCATGATTGAGAGCTACTCCATTTAATTGGGAATGAATATCTATAGATCAAAATAATTGATTGCAATGTTAAGAATTAAATGTTAACGGCCAAAGATGTTTCAAAATCATAGTTTTCAGGTACAAACTTGATTTTACAGGGATTCGATTATTCACATAGCTTCTCTCTCTATCTATCATGCATCATACTGTCAAAGGTCGTTACTCCCGACTTCGCCTAATGATCAAAGAGAGACCATCACTGCACAAATAATCTTTACTTTGTCATGAGTACTCTCCCTTCAACCAAAAAGTATTCATTTGCTTAGTGGGTCGACTTTCAGGCCAGTATTTGATTAATATTTCTCCTTTTCTTTCAAATTAGTAATTTTACACAACGACTAGTTTCCTTGACAAATACCACCTCAGCGTTTTCAACACTTTGAATATATACTCAATTACTAAATCCAATACTTCTTATATCTCCTATTTCAGGTGGCTTGGTGTTTCTTCTAGTTTGGATCTTTTTTCTCCTTTTATGGTCGAGTCCGCTTCTATTGATAGAATACGGAACCGGCCGATACACTAAAAAGGCAGTGCTAGGATCTTTTCGTACGTTTATTGGAGATAACCACATATGGTGCGGATTATGGGTTTCCATGGTAACGTTTTTTATAAGGTAAATCATTTAACTGTGTAAATCTTGAAAGTTATCCTAACAAATCTATCAGAAGGCAACATTAAACGTACTAGAAAAAATAACACTAAGTCTTATGCTCAAATGTATTCATGCACAACTGAGGTCATGCTCAAATGTATTTGAGTACTACTGATGTTAATGTTTTTGTGCACGAATAAGGTCATACGCAAACTTTTTCGTAAACAACCTATTCGTGCACAACTGAGGTCATAATCAATGTATTCGTGCATAAATGAGTTTATGCACAAATGCATTCGTACACAACTGAGGATATGTGCGGATGTAGAACTCGTGCACAACAGAGATTATATACAGCGTACAAATGCACTCCTGTACAACTGAGGTTATTTTCATATGTATTCGTTCAAAACTAAGCTTGTGCTATTTGAAAATGACTGATATTATGTGAAATGTATTCGTGCACATCTGAGGATATTTGCAAATGTATTCCTGCACAGCTGAGGTAATGCTTAAATGTATTTGTTCAAAACCTAGTTTATACTATTCATGCATATATGCAAAAGTATTCATGCACAACTAAGGTCATACTCAAATATATTTGTGCACAACAGAGGTTCCTGCACAACTCAGCTTATACATGTATGCAAAAGTATTCATGCACAATTAATGTCATACTCAAATATATTCGTGCACAACAGAGGTTATGTGCAAAAGTACTCATGCACAACTAAGGTAATTTTTAAATGTACCGGTATTTGTTCAAAACTTAGTTTATGCTATTCATGCTCAAGCTAGGTTGTGTGCAAAGTATTGGTGCAGAACTTAGAATATGTTCAAATGTATTAATTCGTGCTCAGATGAGGTTATGCTCAAATGCATTCGTGCAAAACAGATATTATGCTCAAATTTATTCTTGCACAACTGGGTTTATGCTCAAATGTATTTGTGCACAACTGAGGTCATGCTCAAATGTATTCATGTAAATCTTGCTTTATGCTAAAACGGGTTTTCGCACGTATCATTTCGTGCTCTAATAAAGATAAGGTGGTTTTCATCTGAGATTACATGTATTTTCAAATGTGTCTCATGATCAACTGACTTACTGTTAAAATAAGTTTGTGCTTGAATGAGCTTTAGCTCAAATTGATTTGTGCTCAAATGAATTTGTGTTCAACTTGGTAAATGCTCATACTCGAATTGCGTTTGTGCAGTGATCTTGTAAACAGGATTTTTCCTTATTCTCGAAAGTTTTTTTTTTAATTTTTCGTTCTCACGGTCTTAACCCATTACCACACAATCCATACTTTTGACGCCTCTGAGAAAGAAGCCGTTAGAAAACACTGTGGGAAAAGGGGAAAATGCTGGTTACCAGCATTTTCTCCTTTTCCCACAATGTTTTCTACCCTTCACAAAACAAATTTCAAATTTTCAGTCACTTTTATTTTGTCGTCTGCAAAGCTTTCAATTTGGACCTGTCTAAAATATTGTCGTTTTGTAATGGGTTAAGGTAGTAGACCTGTAACACTTCTAGTGCAACATGGAATAAAATTTCTTTATACTTGATAAATACAATATAAGTTTATACAGATATAATACTTTTGCATGTTTTAACCGACCAGAAATTTCTTTGATGCCTATCTTGAAATTATTTGTTGACACTTTTGTTAGTTTCCAGAAAGGGGGGGGGGGGGTAATTATTATCTCACTTTGTAATGAGAATATAATGGTTTTAGATTTATAAATGATAATTCTAAGAAGGAAAAAAGGAAAAAGTGGCTCGGTTAAGGAAGTACAATAATACTCATTTTTAATCATAGCAAATTTTGTAGGATAATATTATATAGTGAAAATAGCTGTTTTCTATTACGAGTCAACTACTTTAAATGTATTTTTACTCTTTTTTGTCAAGCTGTTATTATGCTGTTATTCTGGGATGGTGCTTTTACTACACTATTTACTACATGGGACATGAACTACCGAGTGATGAAAATGTCGCAAGGAACACTTTCACAGATTTTACTGAGGTACGACGTAATCCGAGTATGAAAGCAAAACTTGGATTGTTTTGCTGTTAAGGTGTCACACCACTGGATTTTTTTTCATATTCAAAATATAATGAAATTGACCATATTTGAAGCTCCACAGATCGCTTTATAGCAGAAATTTAGCTTTTACGTTTCTTGCTTTCAAAATTACGTCTTAAAACCTTCATTAAAATGTATAAAACACAACATACGGACCGATTGCGTTTTTCGCTAAATCCCAACCAACACAGGCACCCTAGAACTTGTGCTCTAAAAAACACGTGTTCACGTCCATGACACGAATTATTTGTTCCTATAGATACACAAAGTAAAGTAGTTTTGTCAACATACAATGAAAAACACGTCTAATTGGTTGGCCCTACTGCCCAAATTTGAAACAAATCTAAATTATACACCACCAAGCCCTCTCAGCTCCATGAAGCAGTGCAAAAAAGTGTTGCTGCAAAGTTTCACGTGGGACTACTTTTGATATTACGGCCCGTATTCACCAACCATTCTTAAAAACATTCTCAGTCTTTTTCTCCATAATTTTCCGACTTTGAATGTAGCACAACTTCTGATTGGCCAAACCATTCGGTTTAGCCAATCGGAAATTGTGTTACTTTTAGGTTTTTAAATATATTGAAGAATAACACCGAGAATGTTCTCAAGAACGGCTGGTGAATACAGGCCCCGGAAGCAGTCTGGCAGTGGTGCGACACCATGAGTGGAGCTCTTCAAGTTAAAGGTGCAATTAGACCATCCACTTGGACTATGCATAAACAAAAATCACTATCATGAAATTAAGCATCATCTGTACAAACGGAAGCACATTTCAGCATGATACAGTGACTAATGAGTATATTAAGGTTCTCAATTCTTAGTTTGTCTTCCCTTTGCGGGTCAGTAAAAGATTTGACCATGTTACTGGCACGGTGTCGGTTCCAATAATACCATGCTTACTCCCGAGACTTGATCATTTTCTCACTATATTTAAACGAGATTACCCGAAGGGAGATAACTATACGTCTGGAAAAATTAGTACATGTATTGAGCGTGAACCGTATACCAAACGGTCCTTCGATATTTTGACCTAGAGAAAGATGATGTTTGGCATCGATAAAGAGATTTCATCGTTTCAGAACAGCCATTGGCCGGTGTTGACCCATTTCATAGCAGTATTTCTGGCGGGTTTATGCGTCACACAAGGCGTCAAAACCATCGAGAAAGTCAGTATAGTGTTGGTGCCCCTTCTGATGGTGCTGGTGTTGTTCACATTTATCTGGTCCTTGACTCGAGAGAACGCTGGGCTGGGTATCAAATTCCTGTTCACACCGAAATGGGGTATGCAATTAATATTCTACTAAATGATAACTTTCGTTTTTTAAAGGATAGGCAATATCGTGAAGAGACCTGACTGTATATTTGATTTTATTCATTTTGCTTTTAACTAAGTATCTTGGATCTATTCTTAGCTTTAAGAGGCCAATTCTGCCACGTTGAGGTCATAACACTTTGAAATACCAATTCAAATGAAGATACATTTTGGCCAAAGTTTGGAATTAAAAAGGTGGATATTGTAGATTTTCTGTTCGAGTAATTGATCTTAATCTACACTGTTCACAAAACCTGCATATTCCCATTAGTAGGCCACATAAATTTACACGCGTCCACACTTTGAAGCATTTTCAGACGAAAATAAAATATGACTTAGTTAACCCATTACCACACAATCCCTACTTTTGACGCCCCTGAGAAGGAAGCCTTTAGAAAACACTACGGGTAACCAGCATTTTCTCCTTTTCCGACAGCGTTTTCTACCCTTCCCAGAACAAATTTCTATTTTTCAGTCAGCTTTATTTTGTCGTCTGCAAATGCTTTCAATTTGGACCAGTCTAAAATTTTCTTGTGTGGTAAAGAGTTAATTTGTAGATTGGTCTTCGGTGTTCTACCTTGCAGACACATTCAAAAAGCCGCGACTATGGGTGGATGCAGTCAGTCAGAATGCCTTTGACACCGGGGCCGGATTAGGGGTATTTATTCCCTATGCTTCTTACATGACACGGAAAAACGGTGTAGTACGGTACGGCCATCTTGTACCAGCAGCAAACAATCTCATCAGGTAAGTGTGATGACCCTTTCGATACCATGGCAGGCATTACCTCCCTTTGTCTGTTGTTATGCAAATAAGTTCAGACAGTGCAGAGTATTAAGAATATTACAGTATTTGAATTTATTTAAAGACTGAATTTGACAGGAAAGCTTTCCCTGTCCTTTTGTCTACTTTCTCAATTCTAGTTTATCCACGCAAAATTTCTGTTTTCTTTAAATATCAGTTTAATCTGCGGAAATATTGTTTATAAATTTCAGCTTAATCTGTGGAATCACCGTATTCGGCACTGTGTTCTCGAGCCTTGTGGCGTCACGTGGTTATTACAACCAGGATGAGTTTATTGACGTTTTACAAGAAAGTGGACCTGCTTCAACGGGACTTACTTTTATCTGGTAATTATATCGAAATGATTAAACTTCAGGTTGCTAGGATCTACCCTGAAGTCCTCTTTTGCCGGCAGTCCTCTTTTGAAGAGAGTTTAGATCACGATCAGACTGCACAGAACGTGAAGTCGGGTCTTGAATCTACACTGTCAGAGATATAGAGATTTTGATAAAGAGAACTTTGACATGACAATATTTGGGTTCTTAATTTTTACCATGGCTTTAAAGTTTTCATTAGACTTGTTTAATAGAGTTGTTTCACCTTTTCAAATCGCTGGGGAAAACAGTTGCCTCACTAAAACAAGCAAACACCTAGAATTACAACTATATTAGAAAGAATTCTCTTCAACACAATGATTATGGTGTTGGTCTTTTAAACCTTGACAAACAAGGATATTTGCCCGTCATTGGTTCGAAACCTACTAGGTGCGGTTTGTATATCAGCTATGCATTTGTTGCGAAACACCATGTTCATAAGATGGATTAGCCACTGTGCTATTGATTCCATTTCTTGTCCAAAAAACGGACTTTCTGCCTAATGTTTTATGAGAGTGGGTTAAATAAAATACTTAACAACTGCGATAGGGAGAATTCTCAATAGCTCTGTGTTTATGGTGTTGGCCTTTCGTCTGGGCGTTTTATGTTCGAATCCTGCCCGGTTCTTGTATTTCTACTATGCATTTGTTAATTTGTTTCTTTGGCGAATGGTCACACAATGGCTTCCTCGACAAATACCACTTCAGTGTTCTCAACGCTTTGATTGATAATCGTAATCAGTTCCCAGTGCAAATATGTCTGTATACTTACGGACTTTGTTCGTTAAAATATTGCTATATAAAGCGTAAGTACGCGACCCTTTTCCCCCATTCATTTTTGATTGCAGGATGCCGGTTTTGTTTGAGACCGTAGGTGTATTCGGACGGGTTCTCTGTGTTATGTTTTTCTTGAGTTTGTCGTTCGCTGGAATTACCTCCCTTATGTCGAACTTCGAGTTACTGGCTCACACATTTCACGATTTTGGCCGTGAGTTCATCTTCTTCTAATTATTATTATTATTGTTATTATTATTATTCAGTAAGAAGAATACTAGTGGGATAAAGAAGTCAGACCTAATCGGCTGAGACTACCTTTTTAAATGGCTCGGACAGAATATATCGGCAAATTAGATCTTTGCATTTAGAAAAGAAGTGGCAACAAATTTGAAAACTAATTGTATCACGCCTTAACCTTGTACCACACAAACTTGAGCTTTAACAACTCTTCCAGAAAGGGCTTTTGAAAATATTAAAGAGGAAACACGAGAAAATGCTTTGGGTGTAATCTGTCACGAACTTTCCCCATTATTAGTTTTTGTTTATTGTAATTAGTTTCCAGTGAAAATATGTCTGTATATCTTCTATCTTTTGTTACAGTTTCCCGAAAATTCGGAATGCCTTTGACAATACTTTTGACCTTTACAGTCGGACTACCTTCGGCTTTGAATATAAATGTATTGACTAATCAGGTAACAACTGCCTTTATACGTGTATTAATCTAGAACATTGATCTTAAGAGTCTGTTTAAATTTTCTTCTTGTCAAACAGTGTCTTTTATAATTTAGTCCACAGCAACGATTTAAGGATAAGAATAAAAATGGTTATAATAATATAAATCGGACGTGCAGAAATTGGTAAATATACAACCGTGGCTATGACCATCACTAATCATCAAAACTAATTTGGCCTGTACATGTATACGACTGTACAGCTACTGATGTAGACCATAGACTGAGCAAGTGGTTCTTATTTTATAAATGTTATTTGGCCCGGAAACAAAGCAATTCATTGCAGCATAAGAGAAAAATGTCACTGCATTTAGCCAGTCTATGTCAGACTGATTCTAAATTGGTAAATCGCTATTTGGAAGTGGTCCGTTATTCACACCATACATTATTTTCATTACAACAATGGCACTGTTAATACGCCATATTCATCTACTTACAGGATTTTGTGTGGGGGTTTGCCCTTGTCATAAACGGTATGATGCTCATGTACATGGTTTTAAAGTTCGGTATCCGGAGGTTTCGAGATCAAGTTGTCAATAACTACAGTATGGACGACTGGAAACTGACTATTGTCTGGGAGATTATTATTAGGTCTTTTTTTACAGATTCGATTTTGGTTCTTGGCCTCCTCGAAATCATTCTCGCCCTTCCTGTCCCTCCTCCTTCTGTCCCTTGGCCCATGTCTTCTCTGTTCTGGCCATTCTCCTCCTGTTTCTCTCCTCCTGTCCATCCTCTTGCCCTTCTTCTGTTACTCCTCTAACCGGTCTCTATTTTCTTGTCCAAGTCCTGTTTTTTCTTTCTCCTCTGTCCATCCTCTTGTCCTCCTCTTGTTCCTGCTCCAACTGGTCTATATTCTCTTATCCAAGTCCTGTTTTCCCTCTTCTGTCCATCCTCTTGTCCCCCCCCCCCCCCCCTGTCCCTGCTCCAAATAGGCTCTATTCTCTTGTTCCAGTCCTGTTTTTTCCTCCATTACCCATCCTTTTGTCCTCCTGTTCCTCCTCTAACCGATCTGTGTTCTCTTGCCCCAGTCCTGTATTTTTTCTCCTCCTCCCATTGATCCTCTTCTCCTTCTCCTAACCCTCCTATAACTAGTCTCTGTTCTAGCGTCCCATTTCTGTTTTTTCCTCATCCTTTTTTTTTATCCTCTCCCTTTCCCCTTTATTCTGTTTCTCCTTCTTTTGTTCCTGCATTCTCCGTTATTTATCCTCCTTTTCCTCCTCCTGTTTCTTCTCGCCCCTTTCTCCTCCTTTCAATCATCATGTCCCCCTTACCTTCTTCCTCCTCTTTCTGTTTCTCCTGCTCCTGTTTCTCCTTCTCCTGTCTATTCTCTTGTCAACCTTTTTTTCTTCTTCCTTCCATAAATCCTGTTGTTTTCCATCCTGTTCTGCCCCCTCCTCCTCCTGTCGCTTGTACATCTGCCAACTCCTCCTCCTCCTGTTCCTCGTACATCTGACCCTCCTCCTCCTGTCTGATGTACTTCTGCACCCCCCCCCCCCTATTTACTTCTTGTTACCAGCATTTTCTCCTTTTCCCATAATTATTTTCAACGCTTATCAAACAAAAAAAAACCGCATAATTGAGTAACATTGAAATTGCCGTCTGCAAATGCTTTCAATTTAGATAGGTCTAAATTTTTTTTGTGTGGGTTTAAAAAGATATACGGCGTAAATTTGCCCACCAGTAGTCCAGCTGTAGCTCGCAGAAACAACTTCACAATTCCAACCAATCAAAAACTTCTATTCATTCATTTCAAATGATCAGTACCAAGAAGTTATCAAAAGCCAGCACATTTAGCTACACAGAAAAACATAGTGGGAAAATAAAGAAAATGTTGGTTACCAGCATTTTCTCCATTTTTTCCACAATGATTTTAAAAGCTTTCTGTTTAAGGGTCTTTAAAAGTCGAGATTGCTCGGCAAAAGGATTGAAAATAAACCATTGCCTGTCCTTTCCAGGGTTATAGCCCCATTGGAAGCTGTCGCCATTTTAGTTTGGTGGGCGGTAGATCTGATCAGTGACGAGAATTCAGAAGGAGAGAAATGGTACGAGTTTGGCCGGGAAACATTCATGGTTACGGTGACGCAGGTGAACATTTTTCTTGGCTTTGAAATCCGTTTATTCAAGAGACTTTTCAGTCTTTATCAAGCAATCCTGCTTTTTCAAGGATGGAGTCTTTTGAAATATTGTGGGAAATAGACAAATTATTCATTACAAGTATGGCTCTGAAACACCATGTTAACCAGGCACAATTTAGCAATTAAATAGAGGATATTTTTTCGAGTGAACACCATCGGTACATTTTCACGAGCGGCACAGCCACTCGTGAAAATATTACTGATGGTGTTCACTCGATGAAATAAATTCCGATCTTTCACGGAAAAAAAATCTATTTATTTCATACTTTCAATCCTTTCTGGGAGGAGCTTTATCAAAATCCAGTGCGGTTCATTTCAGTTATTCCCCGTGACGTACCCCTCCCGCATAGCAACGCATTACAATATTACGTCAAGCGCGAGAAATGCACGGTAAATGACGTCATATTTCTATCTGGTTGTGAGTCACGGGTACTTTACCTAGGTAATTAGAATACATAAATGTATAAAAAACGGTATTTTCCACTTGTCGTGCCCGTATAATATCGAAAAATACTTTCATCGTTATTTCTTGATATCCTACCGGAAAGCATGAAATAAATGGTTGGGTTTTATTGTATTGTGGAGACCTGCTTGGCTCAATGTCAAAGTGTATGGCTCCTAACATGATGGAGGTTCGAGCTTCATTGTACGCACTCGGTTTTTTTTGGGGGCAAGACATCTCATATGACTGCTTATTGTCTTGTAATACACCACTTCTGGGAAAAAAGGCACTCATATCCTCTTATCTATGACTACCCAGCCATTTTAGTCTATTTGATGGCTTGTCTAGCAATGGGGACCATTTCTATAAATCAAATTATCTCCCTTGGCAGATAAAGGCAAAAGGTAACCAAATAGCAGATTGGTCCAATTACCTGTATTCCTTTGATTTTATCTTTGATTCCATCAAGGATGTTGCGATAAATATAACATGGTTTATGATATATGTGTAAGGCCCCCTTGAAGTATAAAATCAAATATTGTCCACAATTATTAGAAAATACCTATACATGTATATCGATTTGTAAACCAATCTAACAAGATTTGGTTGAGATATTAACACAAAAATATGACTTTATAGTGCAAGAAAACCAAGTAAGGATAAAAACCAAGTAATCCCCGCATCAAACCTAATGTAATTTTGGCGAAGAATCAAGGGAAATAACTGTACAGTAACTTCATCAATCACAAGACTTTAACCTATACCTGAAGGTATGAATAGTATTCTACCCATGTGAATACAATTTCGTCGGTTTACTTCAAAAACCTCGTAACTACAGCTTGAAACAAGCTGTAGTTACGAGGTTTCTGAAGTAAACCGACGATTTGTCGAATGTAAATACTATGTACTTTCCATATGGACGAGTCCATATTGATAGTATATTGATAGTATCTGCAGAGGACAAACTAAACCGTATAGTTGGGAGTCAAATATCAATCTGCGGACTACTTTCATTCTCATTTCAGTGGCTTGGTTTGATGCTGGTGCTTATACTGGTGAACTTTATATACATCCGTGTGATTAGATATTTACGGAATAGAACGACGTTCTTCGAGAACTTTTCGGAAACCGAACCACTCCTCCATTCTGGCGACGACGATCACGAGAATCTGACCGGAAGTCAACGGACTCTTTCTCTCTCAGTAAAGGAAGTTAAACTTTAACAGAACCTTTATCCTGCCTGACTTTTAAGTTTTGAATATCTTACAATAATTTTGTGTTATTTTGACTGAAGCTGTTATCAATATTAAAGAATCAAATAAAAATGCTTAGATCTATATAGAATAAAATCTGTGCTAGCAGCCACATATGAACATCAGCCAATCTGTGAACAGCAGCCAACACAAGTCCAGCCCTGCATATTTCCTCTTTATATACATTGTACTTTGTGTATTGCATGAATCTTCCAGATGTAAACGGAGCATGCAATCACCCTATTCGGTGTGATTTAACTGTTCATGACATGTCCACAAAGGCCGCCTTTATCGCATTCGACCAACTTTCACATACACTACTTAAAAAAAAAAAAACATTGTGATAAAATATACAAACTGAGAGTGGAATTCGATGAATTGAAAAAGAATTTGCCAACGTTCCTCATTCCGTTTGCAATTTCATACGAGCATCATTTGTGTGTATATAAGGAGAATGACAGACAGTTTTGTGCGAAATAATCTCTAACCTATTGAAGCCATCATAATTATTTGCAATACAATATAATGCCGGAAATGCTTAATGTGGACAACGGCCAATCTGTGAACAGCAGCCACTATCAGAACTTTCTTTAGTGACTGGCGGGCTCAGATTTGACTAATTCCAATCAGCTTCATTGCAAAAAAAATGATGTTTTGGCCCATTTGTCTAAAACAGAGCGTCAACATTTTGATTCGTTACACACCCAACGCTGTTACTGAATCGAAGCACTGAGAACACTGAAGTGGTATTTGTCAAGGAAGTCAATGTGTGTGAAATTAATAATTATTGAAATATTGGCTTGAAAGTTAACCCACTAGCAATGAATACTTTTTGGTTTAAGAGAGAGTACCCATTACAAAGTAAGAATTATTTGTGTATTGGTGTACTCCATTTGATCATTGGAGGAAGAGCAAGGAGTAACGTCCCCTGACAATAGAATGCCTGGTGGATAGAGAGAGAAACTATTTGATGAATATATCGGATAACATTAAGTTTGTACTTGAAAACAATGATTTTGAAATATCTATGGTCGTTAGTGTAGAATACTGGTCTATTACACAGATAGATGTAAAGGTAAAGCTTGTGTTGGTATAAGGGGACATTTATTCTGCCTTGCTATAGAGCTAGCTTTTGTAGCGACGTAGTAGAGTGTTCGCCTTAAGACCCGGAGGCCCAGGGTTCAAACCCCGCCATTGACGGCTGTTTGTGAGAATTGTTACTTTGGCGCCCAACATAAAAAAAACACATAGTAGAGAGATAAAGTAGCAGCATTTTAAGGATTCGTGGACGAATCTGCATGTGGCGGGGGAGTATGTAGTATACTGGTCTATTCCACAGATAGATGTATAGGTATGGCTTGTGTTGGTATAGGGGGACACTTATACTACCTTGCTATAGGGCTAGCTTTTTTGGTGATGTGGTAGAGTGTTTGCCTTGGGACCCAGAGGTCCAGGGTTCAAATGGTGCCATTGACAGCTGTTTATGAGACCTGTTACATCAACATTTAATTCCCAATACTAAAACCAGTTATATCGATCTATAGATATTCATGCCCAATCAAATGGAGTTGTGCTTAATCATGGGATGAACAAGCCATGTGACGAACTGGTCTTGGAACGTAAAAAACCAGGACCAAGCGATCGGTAGACAAATTTGATATTATTGCGCCAACAGAAGGCTATGAGTGAGTGAAGCTAATTTCAGCCATGCATTAGTATTTCCGTGTTAGATGGTATCAACCAGTGTATTTTAACATGCCATTTCCAATTACATATCTGGGAGATACTGAAAATTCATTTGCCTTAGGAAATTTCAGTTTAATCGGGTTTATTTCTGGACTTCGGCTTTGCACAAAATACGATGTATGGTCTTCAAAATATAATATTGGACTCATAGTGGTATTATTTTCGAAAACGTACATATTTACCCTCTGACGTGCAGAAAGTCGGCCAAAACAAAATGATCGATTAAGGTCAACCTGCACAAACTGTGCAGGCTGACCTTAATCGATCATTTTAGCAGATGAACTTACAACCCTTTTCAAAGGGCATGGCTCAAATTGAAATGGTAAAGTTAAAAAAGAGACTAGATCCCTTTTAATCATTTCTATTAGGCCTATTACCCAAGCATGTAGGGGCTGTTTTAAGCCATTACCACACAATCCCTACTTTTGACGTCCCTGAGAGAGAAGTCTTTAGAAAACATTGTGGGAAAAGGAGAAAATGCTGGTAACCAGCATTTTCTCCTTTTCCCACAATGTTTTCTACCTTTCCTAAAACCAATTTCAAATTTTGGGTCACTTTTATTTTGTCGTCTGCAAATGCTTTCGATTTGGACATACCTAAAATTTTGTCGTTTGGTAATGAGTTAATAAATGGCCCATGCATAGGTTACATGCTAGCCGATCATTGCTGAATGAATTGCACCAGGTGGCGTGTTCTAGCCTGAGTAAACGTTTACTGTTATTTTCAAATTCAAAGTAACTGTTGTCGTATTGAAAAATTAGTCCGCTTATATACCTAGATTGCCCATATTAAAGGTGGCCCTTCAGATTTTGGGATGAAAATTATACAAAAAAGTAAAGAAATCATCCTTATACTCCCATAGCCTTTTAATTTGCCTTCATAAAACCCCAGTAGTCGAAAACCATCCGATAACACGAGAAATTAGACATTTATTACGGACCAGTATGACACCAACGGGAGACACGTTCTATTTTTAGATTATCATTTCTCTCATTTAAATACAGGAAAACACAGACAAAATTTCAAACATCCGTCCGAAGAAGACATTATGGAAAACAATTATTACATGTTTGTTATGTAATGAAATTTAAGCGTTATCAGTCACGTGCCAGTCATTTGACATTCCCACAATGCTTTATTGATTTTTGGCGCGAAATCTAAAAATAGCTTAAGAGGCTACGTAGCCTTTTAAGGGAATACCATCAATTTTTTTTTGTAATTTTATGATTCTTACTTATTAATGATATGTATTGTCTTTTCATATAAATTTCAATGATATATATAGTTTTTAATTTGGTGTGATGTGAAAATTCTAAATACCCACCTTTAAAAAGATGTGTATTTGTAGAATGTCATCTGTCGGGAGATGATGTACCGACACATCTTTTGAAATGGCAGATGTGCATACCTACTTTTATGCAATTCAATATACTTTTATATGACTAAGGAAAAAAAGTTTAATTGACATAAGTGCCCTTTAAGCAGAACTTCGACCGGTACTGAACGGAAGTCAGACTTCATTTCATGATTAAATTCTACGTTTAGCGAGGAATATGCAGTGAAATTGTAAATAACAGATATTTTAAGATTAAGCTGCATGTTATTTGCGATCTGATCTCTATCTACACATTTAGCAGATTAACTTCAAACTGAAACATTGATGACAGTTGCTACTTTTTGGATGTGCACCAGTTATTGAACAAGGTAAGATTTTTAAGTAAACATGTTTATTATCCCCCGCCGAAGGCAAAGTGACATAGGTTTAGCTTTGTCCGTCTGTCCGCCCGTGTGTCCGCCTGGTAGAATATCTACAATACCATAGGACGGAATTTCGTGAAACGTTATATATGTGTACAATAACCCATTTCGCCGATACACGGCTTCTTTTTATTTTTGATTCGATGAAAAATGGCCGACTAAGAGCGATTTTAAGTTACGCGGTTACGTGAATTCTTCGGTGGGTGGTATCATCGTTGTCTGCGCATGTCATATTCTTCGAAGATTCGACTGTCTTATATGACGCATCACTACTAGCCCCGAAAGCGGGCTGACTGTAAATATTACGCTCTATAAAGTAGCAATGTTGAAAATAGCTTTTACGTATCAACACGTTTGAGGAGAAATGAGACCTGCTTTTAGCAACAGATTTCTCTAAACTGGTGATCATAGTTGAGTGAATTGCACGAAGTAGCGTTTTATTGGGTAAACCTTTTTTTTTCGTTTTGAATTCAAAGTAACGGTTGTCGCGTAGGAAAGTGGTTCGGTTCTTTACCCAGGATGCCCATATCAGATAGATGAGTATTTATAGAATGCCATCTAGCGGCCGGAGATAATGGTGGTATCATTTCAACGAAATTGCTTGTTCTTTATACGTAATTCATATAGATCTATTTAAATACCTTTGTTTTCCACATTGTTTGTTTGTTTCTCTCTTTCAAAATCTTCCAGAGCTGAAAAGAATCTATAGCATTAATTAATTCGTTGTGTAATCTACCTCTGATCAGAATTCTTTACATACTTGCATGTCCAAATCTTTAGTCATCATCATAAATTCAAACCTGTCTTCAACCTCTGCTTGATCTCATGTCAGCGGTACACGTTCATACATAAATCATAATAATTATTTTAAACTTTTTCTTAAATTCAAACGTGTAAAACACAAAATAAATGCACGCTATCACATCCTTCCAACGTAAACCCTTTTCCTGTTGAATAAATTAACCCTTTACTCCATAGATACTCATTTTGACGCACCGCTTGTAGGAGCCTTTGGAAAACATTGTAAGAAAAGGTGAAATTGCTCGTGACGAGCAATTTCACCTTTTGTCACAATGTTTTCTATGCTATCAAAAGGTGTCATATACACGTAAGAAACGGCTTCATCCTTGCTGTTATTTAGGGTCAATTACAGATACCATAGAAATGCCTTATAGGGTAGGCCTAAAGGGTTTAATGGAACTTTTCAAGCCCATAGATAAACCTAAATGGTGCTGTTTCATATAGATTCTTTGGAAAAAAAAATCTATTTATCGGACAGTGTAGATCCAAGGTCATACTGCAGGTTCTGTGCAAGCTGATCTTGATCTACCCTGTCCGCCAAAAAGTCACCAAGTGGCGATCAGTAGCCTAAGGGTTAAGAGTCTTTTATATGGGAGCTGAAATAGGAGACAAGGCAACACATCGGGTAAAATAAATGCGATGATCTGATTGGTTAAATATCGATTTCCACGCACCCATGTATAGTGGTAGAGAGAAATTATACTTTCAGTCTACATGTATTTGAGCCATACACTGGGAAACGGGGTAATAGTAGTAATAATAATAATAATACTGATCAGAGCTCCAGATAAGAAGGACTAATAGTATTCTAAAGTCATTATTTCTCTTCGAAACCCTATGTTGTGGTTACTCATTAGAATCGTCTCGATGAGACGATTCTAATGAGAACCCACAACAGAAGGTTTAGTGCATAATGATTAATATTTTCAATTTTGAAATCAAAATCACTACCTCTATCTGGAGCTCTGGTAATAATCAAGCCCGTAGGAACAGGGGGCCCAGGGATGGGGGCTAAGCCCCCCCGCCCCCGATAATTTTGACAATCATGGTAATTAAAATCACCCTTTGTCGCGAAGAGTTTCAATCGACGCAAACTTTTCCAGAAAATACGAGTTGCCCCCCCCCCCTCCATCTTGAATTGCTTTCTACGTGCCTGAATAATAATAACAATATAATAATAATAATAATAATAATGACGAAGTAGATCTTATGATGATGATGAAAATAATGATAATAATAATATAACCAACTAAGCAAGTCATCAGAAAGACAATGAATCATATGCTAAGGCTATTTATTGTCCAACAATCGACTGAATATGGGAGTAGAATGGTACTGTGACTTGCAGAAAATTTGCAAACCAACCAAAACTATACATGTCAAACTCCGAAGAATGACTCTTATTTTTTTGCAGAAGCATTAACCCTCTACGACACAATGGCTACTTTTGACGACCCTGAGAAAGAAGCCTTTTGAAAAACATTGAGGGAAAAGGAGAAAATGCTGGTAACCAGCATTTTCTCCCTTTCCCACAATGTTTTCTACCCTTCTCAAATGAAATTTTGATTTTTCAGTCACATTTATTTTGTCGTTTGCAAATGCTTTCAATTTGGACCATTCTTTAGATTTGTCGTTTGGTAAAGAGTCTAGCCCCCTTTTCTTACAGCGTGGCTCATTTCTGTTGTGCCGAATCTTACCGCATGAACCACACCGGAAACAGTAAACCACTGGGGTCAAAGTTCATGTTTATATATTTACATGACTGATGTCCGCCTCCCGTTGAATCAACTTGGAAACCAGCCGACACGTCAGAGTTCAAGCACTGGGTCACACGCTGTTGAACCATCAGAAGAAAATGAAAGATAAGAGTGCGGAAATTTCCCCGCTTCTTGGAGAGAAATCGAAAGGAGAATACCGAGCTCCGCTGTCACCAGGTAAACGTTTCAGCTTTTCGGATATTATCTATTCTCGGATACTTGGCAAGTTTGTTTGGACTTTGGGTCTGGGTTGTGATGGGAACTTGGGTAGAAACGCCCAACGGAGTTTCGTAAACAAACTCACACTAATCTACAGAATGGTCTTGCTTATCGTCCATTCAACTGTCATTCAAGAGATATCTTCTTATATCAAGCACAATCACTTCAACTGTCTTCGTCTTAGCCTCTGCTCTTTGCCTGTCTGTCTGTCCGTCTCAATCAGTACGTACTTGTAAGCATGACATGTAGTTTAGGCTAAAGGCCTATGTTGAGATACCTTCAGTCTGCAGGTGTCTGCTGAGATGTTTTTTTTTTCCTACTGGTCTTTGCATACACCTTCAAAGTATCTGGAATTAATACGATTTTACCCACATCTTTTTGAACAGCTCTATGCAACAAAATTTCCAATGACAGCCAATAAAATGGTCTTGGTGTGCTAGAGATTATATATCAGAGGGCTAATCTTTGTTTCAAAGATGGTTTTGTGTGAAAGCAACCAGTGGTTTGGGAAGAATAAACCCCGGTAGCTCAGTAAGTAGAGCACAGAACTTGAGAACAAGTCAAGGTGTCGCTAGTTCCATGCTGGCTTGGCCATTTTTTTTCGTAGGATTGATGATAGTCATTGCGTTGGAATTCATTGCTCTTTAACCGCTGACCATTGTGAAGACGATAGTTACGTAGGAAAGTAACCAGTGGCAGTTAAAGAATATTGTACCAAGTACTAGTAATAAACTCCAGGAAAGCATAGCTAGGTGTAATGGCCACTGCAATATAACTGAAATAATGTTCAAAAAGACACCAAGTACCATACAAAATATCGATCTCTCAGAGGCTGTATTTCAGGATGGGGCTACAGACATGTCGTGGCGTTTATGGCATTTCTTGGATTTTTCAACGTTTACTGTATGCGTGTGAACCTCAGTGTGGCTATGGTTGCCATGGTAAATAATACAGATACAGAAAACAATACAGCAACAGAATGTCCTGATGATAACTCCCCAAACTCTACAAAAAAGGTATGACTGACTGATAGAGGGATGGAGGGAAGAAGGGGGAAAGGGAGAGAGAGGTGAAGAGCATTCATTCCATCTGAGCTTTAGCTGGGGTGCAGGGTTCAATTTCTGGCTATGACGGATTCTCCAACAGCTGACCATTGTTTCGAAGAAGAGTATGTGGGAAAGCAGCCAGTGGCTTGGAAAGAAAATTTTGTGAAGTATTGGTAAAAGAAACTCTAGCAATTTATTTCTCAGGGTTGTCAAAAGTCCGGATTGTGTGGTAAAGAGTTAAAACATTTGCAGATGATACTGAGATCAATGTTACAAGTATTCAAAACATTAAACTTGTTGTTCAGTGGTTTGAAAACATGATGTAAAATCAGATATCTTGAATTTTTACAAACCTGAGGAAGAAAGCTTTTGATAACATGTTGGGAAAAAGGAAAAGAAAAAATTGTTGATTACAAGCAATTTCTTCATGTCCCTCATTGAAAACACTGTCTACACGAACCATCTCCATTCACAATCTTACTTTTGTTAAACAGGAGGGTGAATTTGATTGGGACTCTAGTACCCAGGGTTACATACTCGGATCATTTTTCTACGGATATATCCTGACCCAAGTACCCGGAGGATGGCTGTCGGAAAAATTTGGCGGTAAATACCTGTTTGGATACGGTGTTCTTTGTACGGCAGTGTTGACCCTGATAACACCAATTGCTGCTAGGTTTCATGTATGGGCCTTCATTGTGGTTCGAGTTCTAGAGGGAATAGGTGAGGTGAGTAAAACTATGTTTTATTACGAAATTCTGTTTTGCTCTTGTGATATTGCAGAATAATCAAAACTATAAAACGATTCCATGGTTTAACTCTTTACCAAACAGTCCCTACATTAGATGACCATGAGAAAGAAGCTGTCTGAAAACATTGTGGGAAAAGGAGAAGATGCTGGTAAACAGCATTTTCTCCTCTTCTCTTAATGTTTTCTACCCTTCACAAAACAAATTTCAAAGCTTTAGTCTCTTTTATTTTGTCGTCTGTAAAAGCTTTCGATTTGGAGAAATCTAAAATTTTGTCATTAGGTAATGAGTTAACTCTTAACCAAACCACAAAATTTTGGACTAGTCTAAATTGAAATCATTTGCAGACGACAAAATGAATATGCCTGAAAAATTGAACTTTGAGTTGGGAAGGGTAGAAAACATTGTGGGAAAAGGAGAAAATGCTGGTTACCAGCATTTTCTCCTTTTCCCACAATGTTTTCAAAGGCTTTTTTTCTCAGGTTTTTTAAAACGGGATTCTATGGTAAAGAGTTAAATAAGTAAGAATACTAGGACAAGATAGATTAGACGGATCCCTGATAAGATGATGACTGTCTTGGTAGAGTGCATTATAAAAAAAGCTTTTGTCGTCTGTAAAAGCTTTCGATTTGGAGAAATCTAAAATTTTGTCATTAGGTAATGAGTTAACTCTTAACCAAACCACAAAATTTTGGACTAGTCTAAATTGAAATCATTTGCAGACGACAAAATAAATATGCCTGAAAAATTGAACTTTGAGTTGGGAAGGGTAGAAAACATTGTGGGAAAAGGAGAAAATGCTGGTTACCAGCATTTTCTCCTTTTCCCACAATGTTTTCAAAGGCTTTTTTTCTCAGGTTTTTTAAAAGTCGGGATTCTATGGTAAAGAGTTAAATAAGTAAGAATACTAGGACAAGATAGATTAGACGGATCCCTGATAAGATGATGACTGTCTTGGTAGAGTGCATTATAAAAAAAGCTTATTTCATCAGCTTGTGGTTAATACGGGAAATAGAGTTTATTTCATCAGCTTGTGGTTAATATGGGGAAATATTTGCTGAAAAAGGGAAAGGTATGCGAAAATAACAAGTGCTATAAGGCATGAGTTATTCTCGCGGACCTTTCCCTTTTGAGGCAAATATTTTCCCATATTAACTATAAGCTGATGAAATAAATTATATATTATATTTCCTCTGATTATTTTGTCAACATATGCCACTTTTAAAACTAGTGATCTCAAAAAAAGTGGTTCCAGATTGTCGGCAGGAGGAAAATATTCACTGTGACTGGGAAATAATTCCCCCCAGCTTAAATTACTACATTTCTTTACCCATAACATTTCTACAAATAGACACATGAAATATAATATGAATGCATGAAACCCTCTTTTGCCAGGGCATGGTTCATTTTCTCTTTATTGTTTTTCTTTTTGTTATTTTTTTAGGGAGTAACTTTTCCAGCAATGCATGCTATGTGGGGAAAGTGGGGACCTATCATGGAGAGAACAAAGCTAACAGGATTTTCTTATGCAGGTAAGTTTTTGCCTTTTGCTACTCTGTTTTCACATGTGCATAAAATCTTTAACTCTTTACCTAAAGAACAAATTTATGGATTGGTCCAAATTGGAAGCATTTGCAGACGAAAATATAAATGTGATTGAAGAATCGAAATTTGATTTGGGAAAGGTGGAAAACATTGTGAAAAAAGGAGAAAATGCTGGTTACCTGCATTTTCTCCATTTCTGACAATGCTTTCAAAAGGCTTTTGCCTCAGGGTTGTCAAAAGGCTTCATTGTGTGGTACAGGGTTAAACAAATAACTATGGGTTTTATCAAAGTACATGTGAATGAATGCTTTCAAAAACATTGTGGGAAATGAAGAAAATGCTTGTAATGCTTAACCAAACAGTCCTAGGTTTTAACAACCCTGTAAATAAAGGCTTTTTAAAAACTTTTTGGAAAAGAAGAAAATTTCTCTTTTTCCCCCCATGATGTTTTTCATTTATTTCAGAAGCAGATCCCATCAAGTCAAGCCACTTAGAATTTTTTTTTATGCTTATGCTCTCAATTTGGGCAAGTCTAGAATTTTGTCAAGTAAGACTTAATTAAATTTTAGACTGGTCCATATTGAAAACATTTGCACTTGGCAAGTGGACTGTGACTCAATTTATCATAGAATTTGGCCATTAAGGTAGAAAACTAGAATTTTCTCCTATTTCTGTAATGTTTTCAGATGGGTTCTTTCATTTTGTCTTTGAAACTTGACTTTGTGTGGTAGCGGCTTAAGACAGATTTTGGTTTTAAGAAAATCTGAAAATGAAATATTTTGATTATGTTTTCCGAAGTAGAAATAGTCCACTTTATTAATTCAGCTTTCATTAAACATTAATGACAATATTTTTGATTTGTCTAAACTGAAAGCATCGGAATATAACATAGTAAATATGACTCAAAAATTAAAATTTGCTTTTGGAAGAGTAAAAAAACATTGTGGAAAAAGAAGAAAATGCTCTTTTTTTTTCCAGAATGTTTTTTAACCCTTTACCACACAATGACGACTTTTAATGACCCTCAGGGAGAAGCCTTTCGAAAACATTGTGGGAAAAGGAGAAAATGCTGGTAACCAGCATTTTCTCCTTTTCCCACAATGTTTTCTACTCTATCAGAGAAAAATAACACCATTTGAGCCGAACTGAAATCGTCATCTGCAAATGCTTTCAATTTGGACAGGGCTAATATTTTGTTGTCTGGTATAGGGTTAAATATTTCTCTCCCAGGGTTGTTGAAAAGTTGAAAATTTATGTGGTGAAGGTTTACCTTTTTTTTCCTCTTTACAGGGGCTCAGCTGGGAACTGTGTTTTCACTACCAATTTCTGGTATACTATGTAACAGTGACTTTCTGGGTGGTTGGCCTTCTGTCTTCTATGTATTCGGTAAGTGCTGTGTTAACCCTTTACTCCATAGATACTCATTTCTACGCGTTGCTTGTAGGAGCCTTTGGAAAACATTGTGGCAAAAGGTGAAATTGCTCGTGACGAACAATTTCACCTTTTTTGTCACAATGTTTTCTATGCTATCAAAAGGTGTCATATACACATAAGAAACTGCTTCATCCATGCTGTCATTTAGGGTCAATTAGAGATACCATAGATATGCCTTATGGGGTACAGGGTTAACCTGTAATGTAGACTGGGTTCCAGTCAGGTCATTTATAGCTCAGGTATTTTTGGAAAAAAATGTTGAGTCATTGTCATAGACTTGACGTCTTCGCTTGTATAGAGTACGATTTGTGGAGCGAACATTTTGACATTTTCAGGAACTTTGACCTTTAGATAATAATTCTGTCATTACTAAAGATATTTAATTCTAACTTAACCCTTTACCAAATAACAAAATTTTAGACTGGTCCAAATTGAAAGCACTTGAAGACGACAAAAGAAATATGACTCAAAAATTGGAATTTGTTTCTTGCAGGGTAGAAAACATAGTGGAAAAAGGAGAAAATGCTGGTTACCAGCATTTTCTCCTTTTCCCACAATGTTTTCAAAAGGCTTTTATCTCAGGGTTGTAAAAACCAGTGATTGTTTGGTAGAGTGTAAAACAGGTTTTTCACCTTCACATACAACACAGGCAAGTAACCTTCACATACAACACAGGCAAGTAACCTTCACATACAACACAGGCAAGTAACCTTCACATACAACACAGGCAAGTAACCATCAAAGCAAAGTATATTTGGCTCAGTTAAAGCCTTTTTTTTAACTTTTGAAGTTGTGGTGACTTTGTTTCCTTTGTTTTCCTTGTTTCTCTCTGTGTACCTCTCTCTCTCTCTTTCTCTCCCTCTCTCTCTCTCTCTCTGTCTCTCTCTCTCTGTGTCTGTATATATCTCTCTCTGTATATCTGTCTCTCTCTGTATCTCACTGTCTCTCTCTCTCTCTCTCTCTCTATCTCTGTATCTGGCTTTCTCTCTCTTCCCTTATATATTTACTTTCTCACTCGCTGTTCCTCTATACCGGTATTTATATTTCTGTCTCTTTATCTCTCTTTCTCTCTCCATATATTTTTGTATGTATCTCTCTCTTTCTCCCCCCTTCCTTCTTTCCCCCTTTCTCTCCCTCTCCACCTCGAATTCTCTCTTGCTCTCTCTTTCTCTGTTTCTCTCCCCCTCGCTCGCTCTCTCTCTCTTTCTCTCTTTCTTCAATCCCTCCCACTGTCTTTATCTTTCTTTCTAACTATCTGTCTGTCCGACCATCTGTATGTCTGTATGTTTGTCTGTTTCTCTCTCTCTCTCACTATGTCTTGCTTTATCTTTCTCTGAGTCTCTGTTCCCCCCGTGTCGCTGTCTCTCTCTCTAGGTACACTTCAGCATAATTATATCAATATATTTCAAGGTGTTATTGCATGTGTCTGGTTCCTGGCTTGGATGTTGATCATCTACAACACACCTGCAGAGCATCCCCGGATATCGGTGGCTGAGAGAGATTATATAGAATCTGGTGTCGGAAAGAAAGAGGTAATATTTTATCTCTTATTACTTAACACACAATCCCGACTGTTGATGACCCTGGAGTAGAGGTTACCAGCATTTTCTCCTATTCCCACAATGTTTTCAAAAGACCTCTTTCTCAGGGTCGTTAAAACCAGGGATCGTTTGGTAAAGGGTAAAATTGAAAGCAATTGCAGATGATTAATTAAAATGATACTTTAATGATGGGATTCTATCAGAAAGGGAAGAAAACACTGTTGGGAAAGGAGAAAAGGCCAGTTACCATTCTGTCTTTTTCGGAATATGTTCTCTGTCCTTTTATAACTGTATTCCATCATTTTCGCCTCATTTAATGTGTTGTCTGTACTTTAGTAATTTCAATTTGGGCAAGCCTGAACACTTTACCAAACAATCCCTGGTTTTTACGCTCTTGAGATGGATGCCTTTTGAAAACAGTGCTGGAAAAGGAGAAAATACTTGTAACAAGCATTTTCTACTTTTCTTACAATGTTTTCTACCCTGCTGGAAACAAATTTCAATTTTTGACTTATAAATGTTTATTTTGTCGTCTACAAGTGCTTTCAATTTGGAGCGGTCTAAAATTTTGTTATTCGGGAAAGGGTTGAAATTTGTCATCAGGTAAAGAATTCAGAAAAAGAGAGGAATCAGCTGGTTTTGTGGGATATGATAACTGTCATGAGAATGGGAATGTGATGTGGTTTAAAAAAGGAGTCCGAAGGACGAGTTTTATCCGCAACAAAACCCATTCCAGTGACAGATTTTCAATATCGCACAAAACCAGTTAATTCTTTACCAACAAACAACAAAACTTTAGTCTTGTCCAAATTGAAAGCATTTGCAGACGACAAATCATTGTGGCTCAAATGGTGCAAATTTTCTTTGATAGGGTAGAAAAAATTGTGGAAAAAAGGAGAAAATGCTGGTTGCCAGCATTTTCTCCTTTTTCCACAATGTTTTCAAAAAGCTTCTTTTCTAGGGTCATCAAAAGTTGGCATTGTGTAGTAAAGGGTTATTTATCATATTTAAATTATATTCCTAATTCACCCTTTTTTATTCTAATAATTATAAAGATTGATACAATATAATAAGTGAAATAGTAAAAAAGTAGTTCCGGCAGACATTCTGAAACTTCATACTTACTAATGATGATATCACAATTATAATCACTTGTAATGTTTTTCACTTTAATTTGAAATCCGAGAAATTCACTGATAAGAATAAAATGAGCGATTTTTACATGAATAAATCTTTACATATGTTTCAGGACTTGCCGACTCCCTGGGGCGCTATTTTGTCTAGCCCTGCAGTATGGGGGATCTGTGTGGCTCACTTTTCCAACAATTGGGGGTTTTATACCTTGCTCACAACGCTTCCAAGTTACATGAAAAATATACAGAAATTTAATATACAAGATGTAAGTAGAAAAATAAACTTTGTTTTTATTAACTCTACTATGCCACAGAATTTTAGACCTGTTTATGCTAACTTTTTACCTAGTCTGGGTTCCAAGCTTTTTCATTTTCTCTTTTCAATAAATCGGATGTTATTTTGTCAAAAATGACGACTTGGGGGACATCCAGAAACTGATAGCTGGGACATAAATTGACTTGCTCCATGTCACTGTGGGAAAATGTAGATGCAATCAGTGTTGAAATGCAATAGATATTGAAAATGCAACAGCCTTTGTAGTGATCACTTCTTGTTTGTGTAATATCTTATAAGTTATTCACGACAGAATTTCAAATGTGTTGTTCACAATGACTCTGGGGGATGGTTTAAAGGTCTCAATGTATTTTTAGCTCACCTGAGCACAACGTGCTCAAGGGGAGCTTTTAGGATCACCCGGTGTCCGTCGTCCGTCTTGTATCAGTGCGTCGTCAACAATTCTTTAAACATCAACTCCTCCTAAACCCTGGGCGGATTTGGACCAAACTTGGCTGGAATGTACCTTGGGAGGTCCTCTTTAAAAATTGTTCACAGAATTTGATTCCATCAAAAAGTCTGGTTGCCATGGTAACCAAATGGAATTTTCTAGGGAATTCTTTAAAAACCTTCTCCTCTGAAACCGCTAGTCAGGTTTTGAAATAATTCCACAGAGATGTTCCTTTGGTAACCCTTTTCAAAAATTGTCCGCAAAATGCTGATTTGTCTAGAAACATGGCTCTGGTGAATGGGGGCTACTTGCACTGTTTGGCCATGAAGAAATTCTTTTTCTTTGAAAGGGCTGATCTCACAGATGTTTCTTCGCTAACCCTTTTCAAAAATTGCCCTAGAAATTTTGATCCATCAAGAAACATGGCTCTGATGACTGTGGGCTATTCTTAATTCTTAAGAATTTCTGAGATAGAAGCCTTTTGAAAAATATTGTGGGAAATATTGTGGTTACCAGGATTTTCTCCTTTTCCCACAATGTTTTCAAAAGGCTTCTACATCAGTGTTATAAAACCCAGGGATTGTTTGGTAAAGGGTTAACAAAGATTTTACTACCGGTATATTAATTCTGCTTCTTTTCTAGAATGGGTTTTTGTCTGCCTTACCATATTTGGGTTGTTGGATGGGTCAGGTGTGTTCAGGGTTCATAGCCGACTATTTGAGAAGTCGCGGGATACTGTCAACACTGAATACAAGGCGAATCCTTACTTTCTTTGGTATGTATACTGCTGTTTGATTAACCCTTAACCCTTTACCCCATAAGGCATTTCTATGGTATCTCTAATTGACCCTAAATAACAGCAAGGATGAAGCCATTTCTTATGTGTATATGACACCTTTTGATAGCATAGAAAACATTGTGACAAAAGGTGAAGTTGCTCGTCACGAGCAATTTCACCTTTTGCCACAACGTTTTCCAAAGGCTCCTACAAGCAATGCGTAGAAATGAGTATCTGTGGAGTAAAGGGTTAACAAATAATCATTTTCAACAACAAGGCTTTTGAAAACATTGTGGAAAAAGAGAAAGTGCTGGTAACCTTATCCAACCATGTTTGTACCATCACAAGAGAGACCTACAAGAGTCGGTGATATCCCTGTCTAATCAGCTGTTTCGAAAAATTTTAACTGGTTATCTGAAGGTCATTAATATGAAGCCCAGCTCATCAGTTTCTTTTTTGAAGATTGATGACAGTCATTATAAAGGGATTCATTCCCCTATTGTTGGTGTTCGTGGTTGTTGGGTAGAGCGACAGCCTCGTAACCAGAGGCTTCTGAGTTCGATACCCGGGAGCGGGTGTCAACTTTGGGATTTTTCATTGGACCACACATTTGGCACGAGTACAGGTGTAGTTCCCAGGAAGCAGAATCGAGAGAGATTAGTATAAGTTGTAAGAACGTGTTTCTCTATCGATGTAAAATAAGTATGTTTAAAACTTAAATTCCTCTCTTGAACTTCTGACGGTATTTCTTTGTTTCCTGCAATATTTTTCAAAGACTTCTTTCTTGAGGTCGTTTAACTCTTTACCACACAATGCCAATTTTTAATAACCCTAAGAAAGACAGCCGTTGAAAACATTGTGAGGAAAGGAGAAAATGCTGGTAACTAGCATTTTTTCCTTTTTGCACAATGTTTTCTACCCTTTCCAAATCAAATTTCAATTTTTGATTCACATTTTTTTGTTGTCTGCAAATGCTTTCAGTTTGAACTACTCCAAAAATTTTTTTTTTTTTTGTAAAGAGTTAAAGGCGGGACTGTGCAATAAAGGGTTAAAGCCCCACCCCCTGCTTTTGCCAGTGCATAGCTCCAATGCTTATGAGTAATTGCTTTCTTTGCAGGTTTATATTTCTTCATTTAAAGACTTCTTACCATCAATCCAACATTTTGTTCAAATCTTTTTATCACATTCTTAACTTTATCATTTAAAACTTTTGAGTAAATAGGGATTGCCCCGTAGCTCAGTAATGCCCTTTATGCCTATTAAAATAACACATAATCCTTCTTAATTCAACCTTTTACTATCATTAACCCTTTACTCCATAGATACTCATTTCTACGCATTGCTTGTAGGAGCCTTTGGAAAACATTGTGGCAAAAATGTTTTCTAGGCTATCAAAAGGTGTCATATAAGAAACAGCTTCATCCTTGCTGTTATTTAGGGTCATTTAGAGATACCATGGAAATGCCTTATGGGGTAAAGGTTTAATACATTCTAACATTTTTCAGTTTTAAAAATTCTATTTTAACAGATATGGGCGCTAAATGACCTAAGCTGTCAGTGGGCCATAAAAAAACATTCATTTATTCATTCTTTGCAGGTTTGGTGACCCCAGGGGTCATGCTGATATGTATACAGTTTGCCAAGTGTAATCACGTAGCTGTTGTTGTACTGTTAGTGGCTTGTTTAGGGTCATTGGGCTTCACAATGGGGGGCTTCCAAGTGAACCATATAGATCTCTCTCCCAACTTTGCAGGTAATCTTTTGATAATTTTTGAACACGACATAGTTTGTATACATAAATTTTGTGACCTGAAGACCAGAGTTCCGTTTTACTAAGGTATTTATGAACAGAAGTTGTGTAAGTTTTATGTAACTATAGCATAATGGCATACTAATGGCATTAATCTGCCATTTATTTGTTATTTTAGAAAACTATTGCAATATATCAAAGTTTCCTGAGAATATCTGGATAAAATAAAAATATAAATTTTCCACTTACGCAAATTTGGTACCTAACTACCTTGGTGGAATGGGGCCGAGGATCATTCACCCACTGTTCCTAAGAATTTTTGTTGTCTTATTCTTTAGACTTTGTTTTTTTGAAATTAGAGAGTAATACCTTTACAAGTTCTTATTGGCTAAACCATTTGGTGAAGCCAATCAGAAGTTGTGTTACTTTCTTGATCTAATATTAGACTTTGAATACGGACCTCGATTTTTATCGTCTAACAGATATCTTCTAACAGATCGCTCACCCAACTCTGCGGGTAAGTTTTGAAGACAAAATAACTTGCATCTGTACCACAGAACAAAATATTAGACTGTTTCAAGTTGAAAGAATTTTCAGTTGATATGCATCAAATTTTGACAAGGTTTAGAATCTTTCACCTGGTAAAGGGTTTTTGAGCCTTTTTCCACAGGGTCTTAAACATAGGATTGTGCATGAAGGGTAAAATGATATTAGCCCTTTACTAAACAAGCTCTTGTTTTTACGTTTCTGCAGAATAAGTCTTTTGAAAACACTGTGGGAAAAGGAGAAATTGCTCGTAACGAGCAATTTCTCCTTTTCCCACAGTGTTTTCAACTCATTTGGAGAACTTTCTGCCATTTTTATCACATTTAAAATTGTCGTATGCAAACTGTTTGAGTTTGGAAGAGTCTAGAATTTGTCGTTTGGGAAAGGGTTAATCATATACAGGTAAATTTGTTTTGCTCGAATACATGATTCAAGCAGATGAAATAACACACACAATAGCAAAAACGATCTGTATTGTTGTTAAAAGTTGTAGGTATATTTTATTTGTTCACCAAATGACAAAATTTAAGACTGGTCCAAATTGAAAGCACTAGCAGATGACAAAATAAACGTAACTCAAAAATTAAAATTTATTTCCAGCAGGGTAAAAAACATTGTTGGAAAAGGAGAAAATGCTGGTTACCAGCATTTTCTCCTTTTCCCACAATGTTTTCAAAAGGCTTCTATCTCTGGGTCGTAAAAAACCAGGGATTGTTTGGTAAAGGGTTAATGGAAAGTGTTTGACATCTCTTACAAAGGAAGATCATAAGAGAGAAACAAATGAACAAATCATTGGCAGAAATAAGGAAGCGGATAGAAAGCCCAGACAAAAAGCCAATACTTTAACCCTTTACCCCATAGCACATTTCTATGGTATCTCTAACTGAGCCTAAATAACAGCAAGGATGAAACTTTTTCTTACATGTACATGACACCTTTTGATAGCATAGAAAACATTGTGGAAAAAGGTGAAATTGCTCGTCACGAGCAATTTCACCTTTTGCCACAATGTTTTCCAAAGGCTCCTACAAGTAATGCGTAGAAATGAGTATCTATGGAGTGAAGGGTTAACCTATCTCTCTGACGCAGTAGTAAGGTATTGTACTTAACTCAATACCAAACGACGATATTTTAGATTTGTTCAAATTGAAAGAGTTTGCAGACAACAAAATAGAAGTGACTGAAAATTTGAAATTTGTTTTGTGAAGGGTAGAAAACATTGTGGGAAAAGGAGAAAATGCTGGTTACCAGCATTTTCTCCTTTTCCCACTATGTTTTCAAAAGGCTTCTTTCTCAGGGGCGTCAAAAGTAGGGATTGTGTGGTAATGAGTTAAATCGGGACAAAGCCATGCATATATGCATGAAGGAGTGGTCTCCAATAACACATATTTCTGACAGACAGTCATGCTTGATACTAAATTTTCTCAAGCATCTTGTATCAAAAATAGGGATTGGGAAAGTTACTACAATTTTATGTCCTGTTTGTATTTTACAGGTGTATTGATGGGTTTATCCAACAGTTGGGCGACAATACCTGGATTTCTAGGCCCACAGATTGTAGGTTGGGTGACCAAAAATCATGTAAGTAATTTAACTTTATTATATTCTGTTACTTACAATAATAACATTTTTTTACTGAAAATGGTGTAATATCAGTGTCACGCGAGGGGAAATATGGAGGAGCAACAGGCTGGTAACTGATATCCTGCCTATTGACAAGATTTTTGCTCCAAATCTATAGCAAGAGAACACTTGGTCATAGACTAACGTTCTCAAAACATCCTGTTTGAAGAAAAAAAAGGCCGAATCACTTGTGTCAGATGTTAACGGACAAATCAGCACTACAAACAATGTCTTAATCACAAAACCAGGAAAGACACTAAAAATACAGAGAAGATTATTGTTGACTTAGATTGGAAAGTTTAGCAGACAAGTCGTAGCGTCTTTGGGCAGTTCTAGGATTTTTTTCCATTTAGCCAGGGGAACTGAGCAAAATAAAGATTCTCTTTCCAGAGCACCAAGAATCAATTTTTTTCATCCAGTTTCTCATTTTTGATCTGTATCATTCTAATATTTGTTCAGAAAAATACAAATATCGACATATTTTTAAGTAAGAATAAAGACGAAAATGTTTATTTAAAAAGTCCTTTTAAAATTGTCAGGAAAATATCCTCATTTTTCGAGGTTTAAGGGACAAATACCATAACCACTGAGCCAAAGAGATATCTCCCCAACGCAGTGGTCAGGTATTGTGTTTAAATCAAGACGAAGCTATGCATGAAGGAGTGTTTTCCCATAACAATTGTTAGATAAAGGGATTAACCCTTTCAACACCGGTGAAAGAGATGGCTTTGGAAAACATTATGGGAGAAGGAGAAAATGCTGGTTACCAGCATTTTCTCCTTTTCCCACAATGTTTTCTACTCTCTCAAAGAAAACTCATTCCATATGAGCCACATTGCAACTGTCATCAGCAAATTCTTTCAATTCGGACAGGTCTAAAATCTTGTTGTGTTGTTAAATAAGAAAATCAGTGGGATATTTACTTTTCACCACAGGAAACCAGAGAAAGATGGCAAATGGTATTCTATCTAGCAGCAGGTATCTACTTCCTGGGAGCCATCGTCTATGTTATTCTTGCAAGGGGAACCGAGCAACCATGGAACAACCCACAGCAAGGCATTTCCTTTGCCCATAAGGACAAATCATCGCATCCGCAGCGGCAGCAAGTTCAATATCAACGAAACCAAGTGGTCCCCGATCATTCGACTTAGCCGAATTGCGATAAATAGCAGTAAACAGTAGAAATTTTAAATCAAAGAGAAAACATGAAAAGGTGTTGAATGGATGGAAGTCAAATTCATAATTTTTTTAATGCCTTTTTTCTCCACAGTTACAAAGCAGAGTATTTATTTTTTATACAAGACTACTAAAATTGTTCAGACTGTTCTAGGTTGAAAGCACTGTAGTTGTCAAATTGAATTAAGTATTTATTTCTTTATACAAGACAAGTAAACTTTTAAGGACTGTTCCAGGTTGAAGGCGCTTGTAGTTGTCAAATTAAATTAACCCGTTACCACACAGCAAAACTTTAGACCTATCCAAATTGAAAGCATTTGCAGATCATGACAGTTTCAAAGTGGATCAAATGGTGCAGGTTTGTTTTGATAGGATAGAAAACTTTGTGGGAAAAGGAGAAAATGCTGGTTACCAGCATTTTCTCCTTTTCCCACAATGTTTTTAACTCTTCTTAAGTCAAGTTTCAATTTTTTAATCAAGATTATTTTGCCGGTGGAAAATGCTTTGACTTTGGACAAGTCTAAAGTTTTGTTGTTTGTTGGTAAAGAGTTGAATGTGGCTCCAATGATATAATTTGCCTTTGAACGGATAGGAAACTTTATGGGAGAAGGAGAGAATGCTGGTTATTAGCTTTTTATATGCCCGAAGGGTCATATTATTAGTTTTATGGTCAGGTGGCAAGGGATGTGGAAACTTGTTCATGGCTGTGGTTAATCATGTCGCCCCGAGCCAAAGGCGAGGGTAGCAATATTACTCAGGACAGCGGTTAACAAGTTTCTAAGTTCCCTGCCACCTGACCGTACTACGAATTTATTATACTGGTTTATTTTGGTGAGTAAACAAGCATATCAGCCCACCCATGCACACACACCCACACATACCCGCACACTTTTGCACCACATAAAAAAATAAGCTTTGTTGTCGCAAATCAATCAGTATTTTGGCACATCAATTACATATTAGTTAACTTGAAATTCTGGAATGAGGAAATTGGAAAATTGGAAAACATTTTAAAATCTATTACACAATGAAACAATGATATTTGTAAACATGTACTACTAACAAAATATTTACTAACAATGATATGTAAGGTATGTTGGCGGATGGCCACGACCCTCACGTACCGATAGACATGGTAATTAAAGCTAAAAAAAAAAAAAAAAAAAAAAAAATTTATTATACTGCAAAGTTTTACCATTCAAACTTTTGCTAAGTTAATTTTACCTATTTTTTGGTTTAAAAATTAATACGCTTATGAGGTAAAATTTCCCTTCTGAATGCCCCAATTCAATGAATACTAACGTCACTGGGAACTGACGTCACTGAAACCTTGGAAATACATGCTTAAACATGCAGCTTGGCGCATAATCCTGATGTAAATCTTGATCGATGCCACCATTTTGGCTGTTGCATCAATAGTGTAGTCATATATACTGGGCCAAGTTGGAATGGTAAAACTTTGCAGTATAATAAATTTGTAGTACGGTTAGGTGGCATATATTATATAACATATATCATGTACACTGGCAAAAGCAACTTATGTATATCCAATCAGGTCACAAGAAATTCTTTGCAGTATAATAATATGATATGGCCCAGTCATCTGTCTGTCTGTCCAACCATCCGCAGCTCCTCCTACACTTTCGATTGGAATAAGTTCAAACTTACCACTATTTATCTCTATGATATATAGTTTTGCATATGACTTTTAAAATTTGGATTTCTACAGGAGTTCTAGATTTTAACCCTTTTCACTGATAAGCCCTTTTGGGTGTGTATGTGGCACTTTGCAAAGCTCATTGTCTCATGATGTTTCTACAAACCATTCAGCTCAGGGTCATTAAAGCTTGCGATTGTTTGGTCATGTTGCTCAGATGATTGAATTGTCTATGAATGAATAGAAAACAATGTTGGAAAAGGAGAAAATGCTGGTAACCAGCATTTTCTCTTTTTCCAACAATGTTTTCAAAAGCATTCCTCTTTAGGGTTGATGAAACTTGGAATTTTTTAGTCAGTTATTTATTCATTACCAAATGACAGATTTTTGGACTGGACCAAATTCTAAGTATTTGCAGACAACATACTTAATCATGTTAATAATAATGATTTCTGACTTTTATAGGGTAGAAAATATTGTGGGAAAAGAAGAAAATTCTGGTTACCAGCATTTTCTCCTTTTCCCACAGTGTTTTCTATGGGCTTCTTTCTCAGGGTTGTTAAAAGTCAGGATTCTGTAGTAAAGATTTAAGGGTACCATTTTTGTATTGGGCTAAAGCAGGTAGAAAATTGGGGCATTTTTGTTTTTTGCTCAATTTTACAAATGATGAAGTGACGGTTGAATTGAATTTTAGTATATTTGTTGTCAAGTGAATTTACTAGCTCAACTGTTTAAAAAGGGCATGAGGTTTTGTCATAGCCCCGGCCGGCATAGTGGCCTGGTTTAGTCATCTGCATCATTGGTGTCTACCTTGTAGGAAAACTTTTTATATTTTGTTAAACTCTATTATTACTTAACCCATTACCACACAATCCCTACTTTTGATGACTCTGAGAAAGCAGTCTTTGGAAAACATAGTGGGAAAAGGGGAAAATGCTGGTAACCAGCATTTTCTCCTTTTCCCACAGTGTTTTCTACCCTTAACAAAACAAATTTTAAAATTTTCAGTCACTTTTATCTTGTTGTCTACAGATGCTTTCACTTTGGACAAACCTAAAATCTTGTCATTTAGTAATTAATTAAAACTTTTGCTTCATACATAGACAAGTTCTTAACAATCAAGACGGATACCTATATAATAAGGGCAAATAACCATCAAAGCAATTCCTACAGAGTTAAGCCCCTTTTTTGGATTCAATTTTTTATTGAAAATTTAGCAGCTATAGCCAAGCCTTAGCACCTATATGCAGAATTTGTTTTTGTTTTTTCAATGCTTTCACTTTGTATATTGAGATGATTTTATTTCTTGGAAATGGTTGTCAAGGGAACAGAATTTTGTACATGTACTGATAATTCTTTATGTTATCGTCTCCTTTACCTTTTACCAAATAATTACTGTTTTTATGAACCTGTGCAAGAAGGCATTCCAGAAACATTGTGGGAAAATGAACCAATGTTATTAAGCAGCAATTTCTCTCTTTTCCCACTTTGTTGTTTTGCCCTTTCTATCACATATTAAACAATTATACTTACATTTGATTTGTGGTGTCTAATGCTTTCAAAATAGACAAGTCCAAAATTTCATTGTTTGGTAAAGAGGAAAGTGTTAATGTTAAGAGGGCATGTGCAATATTATTCATGTTTAACGCTTTTTTACACAGTCCTAAGTTTTAATGGACCCTAGACTTTGAAAACATTGTGGGAAAAGGAGAAAATGCTGGTAACCAGCATTTTCTCCTTTTACCACAATGTTTTCTATGCTCTCCAGATAAATATCACGAATTCAAGCATATCTAAATTATTGGGAGTGCCGGTAAAAAATTTATTTTATATCATTGAGTGAATGACTGAATCTTTATTTTCATAAGTAGTGCTGTTTTGAGTCCTGGGTGTAAACTTTTCTTCTGTATTCCAGATATTCAAAGGTATTCTGAACTGTAACCAAAACTGTAACATTTTTGTGAACGTGCTCTGTAAAAGGGCATTCCTGTGATGCGTTATATATAGCATGTCATCACATAAATAGCAAGTCATCACATATATAGCAAGTCATCACATAATTATGGATCCATAAAATGTATTTCATCTATCGACAGAATGAAATCTGAGGTAGATTGATCCTTTGATATGCAAAAACATTCAGTCCATGTCAGCATGCATAAATTTCACAGGCCGACATGGGTCTATATGCTTCAAAGATCTATGCATTAAAGGTGGGTATTTAGACGAAACAGATTTACTACAGCCCAGGTCGACAATGGTGGGATACACAGTCTGTTGCTACATGAGCAACTTGCACATTTACATACCGTAAATACACTGACGAAGCTTCAAACATAGTGTCCAAAGAAAACATTATGGAAAAAAATTAAATGTTTGTTAAGTTATGGAATTTAGGTGTTATTAGTCACATGCCAGTCACTTGACATTCCCACCATGCTTTTTTCTAAAAACACCTTAAGAGGCTACGTAGCCTTTTAAGGGAAGTCCATCAAAAAAAAGTTTTTTGGTAATTTTAAGATTCTTAATTATTGATGATTTCTATTGTTTTTTCATATAAATTTCAGTGATATATTATTTTTTTGAATTTGGTGAGATGTGAAAAATCTAAGTACCCACCTTTAAGAAAAGATTTTAGTTGGCAAGCTAAATAATTTTTCTTGACATGTTTAATAAATCTTATCAAACACCAACAAATATCGGATCCTTTTTATCATGTAGTGCTATTTCACAAATTATAGATCAAAAGATGCAAAATTAACTGTAGATGCACTTGCGGCATCCTCGGATACCCCGGGGTCTCCCTATTTGCTACGCTACATCGACCCCTGGGACAATTAATTGAATTTCCCTCGCTTTACCGCTGGCCGAATGCTGGCTTTTCATTGGTTCCATCATCATTTTGTGATGGGCGAGTGGACTGTACGCTATGACGTTTCGTATCGATTTTTGGCGGCTGATTCAAAGTTTTATTAGTCAATTGTCCCAGGGGTCGATGTAGCGTAGCAAACAGGGAGACCCCGGGGTATCCGAGGATGCACTTGCGGAAATATCCATAAAACCTAAACCCACCCACTTCCATGAAATACGTACAAAATGATGTAACACAATGATGTCACACAGTCTTGATATCAAATGTTTAACCCTTTACTCCATGGATACTTATTTCTATGCATTGCTTGTAGGAGCCTTTGGAAAACATTGTGGCAAAAGGTGAAATTGCTCTTGACGAGAAATTTCACCTTTTGTCACAATGTTTTCTATGCTATCAAAAGGTGTCATTATACACATAAGAAATGGTTTCATCCTTACTGTTATTTAAGGTCAAGTAGATATACCATAGAAATGCCTTATGGGGTAAAGGGTTAAATCTTTACCACACAATCCCGACTTTTATCGACCCTGAGAAAGAAGCCTTTTGAAAACATTGTGGGAAAAGGAGAAAATGCTGGAAACCAGCATTTTCTCCTTTTCCCACAACGTTTTCTATTCTTCACAAAACAAATTTCAAATTTTCAGTCACTTTTATTTTGTCGTCTGCAAATGCTTTCAATTTGGACAAGCCTAAAATATTGTCGTTTGGTAAAGAGTTAAATGATAAGAAAATTTGTAATGGATATTTTGCCGATACAACGAAAACAAGGGAGGTTATGTGATAAGATAATTTGCCTCTTGTCTATTTACCACAATTTGTTATATTGTTAAATTTTCAAATTGATTAAATAAAGTCTTACAGTTTGAATGAAAACAGTTGTTTGTCCATGTTTACTTTTTCCCTTTTACTCCAAACAATCCTGAGTTTTAAAGACCTTAAACCATTACCACACAATCCCTACTTTTGACGACCATTAGAAAGAAGCTTTTTGAAAACACTGTGAGAGAAGGTTACCAGCATTTTCTCCTGTTCCCACAATGTTTTCTACCCTCCACATAACAAATTTCAAATTTTCAGTCACTTTTGTTTTGTCGTCTGCGAATGCTTTCGATCTGGACACACCTAAAATTTTTTCGTTTGGTAATGAGTTAAGAAAGAAGCCTTTTGAAAACATATAGGGAAAAGGAGAAAATGCTTGTAACCAGTGGAAGAGCCCCTTAATCTTGTATATGAACCATTTGCTCTGCACATTGTCCTCAATGTGGACTTGTGTGAAAAAAACTTTAGCCCTTTAACCACACAAGACTTAGTTCCGAATTTTAACAACCCTGAGAAACATAGATTCTGAAACACTGTGGGAAAAGGAGAAAATGCTGGTCACCAGCATTTTCTCCTTTTCCCACAATGTTTTCTACCCTTCCAAAAACAAATCTTAATTCTACAGTCAAGATTTATTTTTTCCTCTTCCAAATTCTTTCAATTTAGATTGGTCTAAAATTTTGTCATATGGTACAGAATTAAAATTGGACAAGAATTTTCAGAGTTATGGTAGGAGCATGTTTAACCCTTTACCAGACAACAAAAATATAGCCTTGTCAAAATTGAAAGAACTTGCAGACGACAATTTAACTCATTACCATACAATCCCTACTTTTGACGACCTTGAGAAAGAAGCCTTTAGAAAACATTGTGGGGGGGAAAAACGAGGAAATGCTGGTAACCAGCATTTTCTCCTTTTCCCACAATGTTTTCTACCCTTCACAAAACAAATTTCAAATTTTCAGTCACTTTTATTTTGTCGTCTGCAAATGCTTTCAATTTGGACAAGCCTAAAATTTTGTTATCTGGTAATGAGTTAAATGTGACTCAAATAATGGAATTTGATCATGACAGGGATGAAAACATGGTGGGAAAAGGAGAAAATGCTGGTTACCAGGATTTTCTCTTTTTCCCACAATGTTTTCAAAAGCCTTCTTCCTGAATGGTGCTAAATGTCGTCATTATATGGTGTTACGGGAGACCACTCCTTCCTGCATGGCATACTCCCGATTTAAATACAATACCTGGCTACTGCGTCAGGGAGATATCTCTTTGGCTCAGTGGTTAGGGTATTGGCTTTGCATCCGGGAGTTCGGAGTTCGAATCCCGCTCCGATCCTTATTTCTGCCATGCATTTATTCATTTGTTTCTTTGTTACGGACTTTGTTCGTAAGATGGGGGCTCGTCCGGGATTGGCCATTGAGCCATTAATCCCATTTGTTGTCCAAAATCGGACTTCCTGCCTAATAAGGCTTTGAGTCATCAATAAATGATGACTTTAAGAGGGGGTGTGTTACGACAGACCACTCCTTCCTGCATGGCATTCTCCCGATTTAAATACAATACCTGGCTACTGCGTCAGGGAGATATCTCTTTGGCTCAGGGGTTAGGGTATTGGCTTTGCGTCCGGGAGTTCGGAGTTCGAATCCCGCTCCGATCCTTATTTCTGCCATGCATTTATTCATTTGTTTCTTTGTTACAGACTTTGTTCGTAAGAATGGTAAAGAGTTAACTCTTTACCAAACAACATAAATTTAGACTTCTTCAAATTGAAAGCATTTGCAGACGATAAAATAAATGTGACTCAAAATTTGAAAGTTGTGCTGGGGAGAGTAGAAACCATTTTGGGAAAAGGAGAAAATTCTAGTTACCAGCATTTTTTTCCTTTTCCCACAATATTTTCTAAAGGCTTCTTTCATAGGGTCGTCGAAAGTCAGCATTGTGTGGTAAAGGGTTATGCAATTCCCAAACAACAGAATTTTAGTAAACTTCCGAATTGAAAGCATTTGCATACAACAAAATATCATTACTTTTTTAACCCATTACCACACAATCCCTACTTTTGACACCCCTGAGAAAGAAGCCTTTTGAAAACACTGTGGGAAAAGGAGAAAATGCTGGTAACCAGCATTTTCTCCTTTTCCCACAGTGTTTTCTACCTTTCCCAGAACAAATTTCAATTTTTCAGTCAACTTTATTTTGTCATCTGCAAATGCTTTCAATTTGAACCAGTCTAAAATTTTGTGTGTGGTAATGAGTTGAGTGCCATGTCATGAGAAAAGGAGGCTTAATATATAATTTCATGATGAACCAAAAACAAAACACAATACTTTGTATGTTTCTATCAAAATAGGTCTTTTTTTTTTTTTGGCAGGGGATAGAACTTTTTAATGAAAGAAATTGTTAAAAGAATAATCTTTCTATCATGGTTTATCATTAAAAAAACCACAGTTGTGATCGAGTTATGAGGCACAATAAATAATCTACAAAGGCGATAGCCTGAGTGCTTTATTCATTGCACCTCATAACTTCCAAAGTGGATTATTGAACGATAAACCATGATAGAGAGAAGATTATTTCAATTCTAACATGACCAATTCTTAATGAAAGGAAACATTCGTGTTCAAACTTAAGAGTGAAAAACATGGAAAAAGATTATGCTCCATTGAATATGACTAATTTACTTTATAGAGAGTGACATCACTCAATACAGAATGACGTCACTCTACATAGAATGTCACAGTTTTCACCTCGCTTTCTTTGCACAGTGTTTATTGAGCCAAATTCGTGTCATGTCAGTCTTAGTCTACATGGAATGTCGCAGATTTTACCACGCTTTCTTTGCACAGTGTTTATAGAGCCGAATTCCAGCATTTTCTCCTTTCCCAAAATGTTTTCCAACCTTTTAACCCTTTACTCCATAGATACTCATTTCTACGCATTGCTTGTAGGAGCCTTTGGAAAACATTGTGGCAAAAGGTGAAATTGCTCGTGACGAGCAATTTCACCTTTTGCCACAATGTTTTCCACTCTATCAAAAAGTGTCATATACACATAAGAAAATGGCTTCATCCTTGCTGTTATTTAGAGTCAATATTAGAGATACCATAGAAATGTCCTATGGAGTAAAGGGTTAAGAATAAATCTTACCCTTTGGATCATATTTGATTTAGTCATCTGCAATCCTTTCAATTCGGACTAGTTAAAGATTGTCATCATTTGGTGTACAGATAAATAAATTTTCTGCTGTAACTTTTTAGTAAATGACAAATTTTTAGACTGGTTCAAACTGAAACCACTGGGAGATGACAAGGTAGATCTAAATGTGACAGAAAAAATCCAAAATTTGAATTAGGAGGGGCAGAAAACATTGTGGGAAACAGCATTTTCTCCTTTTCGCATGATGTTTTCAAAAAGTTTTTACCTCAGGGTTGTCAAAGGTAGTCATTTGTTTAGTAAAGGTTTAACCCATTACCACAGAATCCCTACTTTTGATGATCCTTAGAAAGAAGCCTTTAGAAAACATTGTTGGAAAAAGAGAAAATGCTGGTGACCATTTTTTCAGCATTTTCTCCTTTTCCAACAATGTTTTCTACCGTTCACAAAACCAATTATTAGTCACTTTTATTTTGTCGTCTGCACATGCTTTCGAGTTGGACTAGCCTTCAACCTTGGTAATGTATATAAGTACATGTATTTCGAAACTGTTCATTACGGATCGAGATTGAGATACCCTTTTTCTTATGTTCTTCTATGCTACGGCTCATTGCCGCCCAAACATTTTAAGAAGATTCGGCCCATCTAAGGGACGCGAGTTTAAGAAGATTCAACTGAGAGTAATTTGGTTTGATTTAAGAAAAATTATAATCATGCGTAAAATAAGGTTGATCTTTTGTCATGCGTGGATCTATGTTGGAATTATGATAAGCATATTTTTTCACACTTATTCACTTGAGTATACTGATTCAAAGTCACTAAATGACATCGATCCTTACATTAAAATTAAATAAATATCTTTATTTTGTTTAACTTTTAACCGAGCCGACCAATTTCTTTGGTTCAAGGGAGAAAACTCGGACAGAAACAACAATCTTTATTCAATGCCACGCTGACATCCTGTACTCCTTGCCTTTTAGCAGTTCCAAATATTTTATGGTCTAAGGGAGAAAACTGTTATATACTTATTAACTTAAATTATACAGGAGTTGCTTCCCTTATGTTCATGAACAGCATAAAACGCAAGACGAATAAGAAATGGTGTTCGCACAATGGAATCGGCAGTCGGAGACGAGCGATACGTAAAACGTTCTCTTCACGTCAAGATATAACGAGCACTAACATTTCGATATGACTGAATCAATTCTATTAATAAACCATTAGATTAAAGAGCATTTAAATATCATATATATTCTTTAATAACGAGAGGGTACTCTTGCAAGGTGGTATATTGACAGTACCTTCACTTGGACAAATACAGCAACAAATTTAAAGGTGGCATTATGGCTTGGTTCAAAAATAGATTTATCAAGCTATGTTAAAGACCCCTAGGAAGAGGATTTCTAAAAATATTGTGGGAAAATGAGACAGAGCTGGACGGCAGCATTTTCTCCTCATCTCACAAAAGTTTCTAGCAATTCAAAGACAAAATCTATCATTTAACTCTTTACCACACGAGAAAAAAATTAGACTGGTCCAAACTGACAGCATTTGCAGACGACAAAATAAACGTGACAGAAAAATTGAAATTTGTTTTGGGAAGGGTAGAAAACACTGTGGGAAAAGGAGAAAATGCTGGTTACCAGCATTTTCTCCTTTTCCCACAGTGTTTTCAAAAGACTTGTTTCTCAGGGGCGTCAAAAGTAGGGATTATGTGGTAATGGGTTAAGCCTTGCAAAATTTGTCATCTGCAAGTGCTTTCATTTTGGTTGACAGATCTTCAGATAAGAGGAAGTGCTGGTATTCTAAATCTATTAATTTCTATTTGAAACCCTATGATGTGGGTACTAATTAGAATTGTTTCCGATCGAGACAATTCTAATGAGTCTCCACAACATAGGGTTTAGTGTAGAACTATTAATATTTTCAACTTTGAAATTAGAATCACCTCCTTCACCTGGAGCTCGAGATCTAGATGAGTCTAGAATTTTGTGTTATGAAATGTAACTGAGATACATTTTCATTGACAGGTGAAGACCGAAATAAAAGCGAACCCTAGAACCACACATATATACTCGTGATGATATCATACGATGTTCATGTTATGTAAGTTTTTGAAAGTTATATTGAGAAATAGATCGATTTTTTTTTTTAGTAACTTCGCCAGACATCTTAATAAGGCTACAACATACATGTATATCATTACAAGTTTTACCAGAGAAGAAAATTATCTAAGTGTGCACAAATAAACCTAACCACCAATATTAATCAAAACAATCGAACCCTAAACTTGGTACACAATAATTTTATTCTCATGGACATACTGTGAAAATTATTTGCAATCTTCATTAAAATGACTTTTTTTTTTAAATGTTAATTCACAATTTTTACCCAGTAATAACTGAAAGCAACATTATCATCACAATAGAAATAGTCTAATTTCGGGAACGAATACCGTCTAGTGGGCCGAATTTCAGTCGCAAAATGGACAAATCCTCTCGTGCCGAGGGTTGCTAGAGAACTCGTACTCTGGAGAACTCGTACTCCAATCTGAAGGGTAAGAGTGAACTGGCCACCGTTGTATACCGTGTATACATGGATCCGTGGAAATCGATATTTGACCAATCAGGACATCGCGTTTATTCTACCCGATGTCCTACCTTGGTTTCTGCTATTTCGGCTCACAAATAAACGACTGTTAACGTTGGAAGAATGCAATTCCCTTTCTTTATGTTGTGTTTTTAACGTTTGAATTTTAAAAGAAAATTAAAAAATGTGCTTTGCGAACGTGCATCGATGACGTGAGATCACGCAGAGGCTATAGAAAAGTTTAAATTGTGATGATTACTGAAAATTTGAACTTGTGCAAAGAGCGGATCAGCGCTGGATAATAGATTAATTTAAAGTATTCTGTAATTTTTCCTAACTGAAAGTGAAAACTGGAAAACAAAGTTAAAAACAGACCTATATGAAGTATTAATAAAAAAAAAAAACTTTTACTTGAATATTAACCTTGTTCAATAACCTTTGCACATCCAAAAAGTGGCCGCGTTACTTGTCACCAATGTTTCAATTTGACATTAATTTTAACCCATGGTGCATGAAGAATATGCTGAATGTGTACTGGGATCGTATATACGATCTCTGATGTGTAGATATAGATCAGATTGCAAATTACATGATGTTTATTCTTGGATTTAAAGTGCCTGCTGATTACAATAAGCACTTTGACGTGTAGTTCTTCCTCATTATAGGAGTATATTTCAATTTTAAAAAAAGTCTAACTTTTGATCTGGTGGAACATGGACATTTTTCTCTTGACTTATCTGTTTTAACCGTTTACCACATAACGAGTTTAAACGACCCGTAGAAAGCTTTTAAAAGCATTGCGGATAAAGGAGAAAATGCTTGTAACATTCATTTTATCCTTTTCTCACTGTCTTTTGCGCTTTTCAAAAACGAATTTCAATTTTTGAATCATTTATTTTGTTGTCTGCAAATATTTGAATTTGGATTGCTCTAAAAATTTTGTCGTTTGGTGACACGTTTAAATGGATTAGCAATCTGAACATTAGCACAAAGGGTGTGTTGGTAAACTGTTAATTTGATAAGAAGTGTGTTTGATTGCAAAACAATTTGCCGCTTTAATCACCTTGACCACCCGTTGTCATCAGTATATCATATACTACCGTCAATGATATTAACAATTTTCTTAATTGACAACACACTTGACACATTTTATAATCCATCAGACAACCCTTTTCCCCTTAACCTGATATTAATCTTTTTCATTAACTTAGACCCCTCTGTACATTCAGACATTCTATAAACTTTTCAAAAGGTTTCTTTAATTTGATATGATGCTGAGATGACTTTACTAGCCCAACGAAATCAATAAGTATCGTTATTTCTATTATTCTGTGGCAAAACGGATATTTGCTGATGTTTTTTATATGTTCAAATTTTTGTTTAAACATGTAAATCTGTTACATTGTACGTCGCCCCCGTAATTCGCCCTTTTAATACATCTCCGTTTGTAAATTAGTAAAGCATCTTTAAATTTCTTACCGAGAATTTATCATCGATAGAAATATATGACTAAAATACTTTTTCCGGAATTTTATTGAGAGAAACAGTCATGAAGGCACGATTTAAGAAGCCTATCTGCTATACTGTATAGGTGTTGACTACGTTTGTTTGTGAGACCTTGGCAACAGTAACTAAGGTAGTCGGTTTATCTTTTCACCACGGATCCATGTATTACAACAGGCACAAGCTAATCGTACCGTGCCCTGTGATTGGATAACTGATACGGCCAATGAAACGGCTCGAAACATATATCGAGTAACCTGACAATGTGCTCAGTAGACTGGTTACCGCCCCTGATACACTACGTGTATAGGGACAGGTACAGGCTAATCGAAACGGGGCGAATTCTGCCCGTATTATGCGAGGTAACTGTGCAAGTAGTAACTTAGAGTAGCGTCTCTTGATTTTTGTGTGTATGTTTTTGGTGGGTGTAAAAAGCAATAGCTATGAAAATAATTTTCGATATTACTGTCTTTTAAAGTGATTGTTTTGTGATCATAATATAATTACTTATGCATGGTATCATTTCAACAAACGATAGGTGAATGTCTAAAATTTGATAGAAAAAAAATGTTAATGATTATAAGAGTAAATTATTTGATTATTATGTTTATAATAAAAGCTAAATTAATGAATACATGAAAAATTTTCAAGTGCTGACGTTGAACTTTTACTAAAAAAATTAACATCAAAATAACAAATATAATGCACAAGTTTGTACTTGATAAAGCAGAAAGGGTAATAAGATAATTAATTATCTTAAAAATTGAATTGTAGGTTGCAATTCTCAAAGATTAAAGTCTGTTGTCCCTTTGAAGAAGCCTGCAGAGATAAGCCTAGGGGCAATAAAACACATGTGGTGTCTAATCATCTTTTAATTCTCCCTTAACATTTAATTTCTTTGTTTTGTAAGGAATAAAGAAGCATGTTTCAACATTTATTAACAAGTGTTTGGGGGGGAAAAATTAAAAGGGGGGAAAATTGTTTGCCGAATATTTATGTATTACTCAGTTGTTCAGATGTCTAATAGTCAAAAAATTAAATGAATAAAGACTTTAGAGAGGATTTGAAATAAAAGTATCTAATTAACCCATTACCAGACGACCAAATTTTAGACTATTCCAAATTGAAACAAATTGCAGACGACATTTTAAAGAGCATTTAAATTGAAAATAAGTACTATGTAGGTTAGAAAAATTTGTGAGAAAAGGAGAAATTGCTTGTTACAAGTAATTTCTCCTTTTCTCACAATGGAATGTTCAGATTTCCCTCTCCTTTTTATCTAAACAAGAGGGCCATGATGGCCCTGAAATCGCTCACCTGAGTTTATTGACCAAACATGCACCATCTAGTTTCCCAGTGACCTAGTTTTTTATCAGACATTACCCATCATCAAACACGTTTGAGATATCAATAAGACAAACATTCTGGCCAAGTTTCATGAGTATTGGACTGAAAATATGGCCTCTACAGTGTACAAAAGGTTTTTCTAAGATTTCGTCAAGTGACCTAGTTTTGGACCCGACAAATACCCATTATCAAACTCTTTTGAGACATCACCAAAACAAACATTCTGACCAAGTCTGAAGAGTATCAGGCAGAAAATGTAGCCTCTGGAGTGTACACAAGGTTTTTCTAATATTTGACCCATTGACCTAGTTTTTGACTCCACACGACCCATTTTCAAACTCATTCAAGGTATCACCAGGACAAATATTATGAACAAGTTTTAGGAGTATCAGACTGAAAATGTGTCCTCCAGAGCATACAAAAGGTGTTTATAACATTTGACCTATTGACCCAGTTTTTGACCCAACATGACCCATATTCAAACTCATCCAAGATATTATAAAGGCAAACATTCTGACTAATTTTCAAGAGTGTTGGACTGAAAATGTGGCATCCAGAGCATATACAAGGTTTTTCTAAGATTTGACCTGGTGACCTAGTTTTTAACCCCCAATGACCCATTTTCAAACCTGTCTGAGATATCATCAAGACAAACATTCTGACCAACTTGAAAGAGTTTCGGACTGTAAATGTGGCCTCTAGAGCCTACAAAAGGTTTTTCTAAGATTTGACCTAGTGACCTAGTTTTTGACCCCACATGACCCATTTTCGTTCTTGTCCGAGATATCATTTAGGCAAACATCCTGACCAACTTTCATGAGTATCCAACTGAAAATATTGCCTCTAGAGCGTACAAAAGGTTTTTCTAAGATTTGACCTAGTGACCTAGTTTTTTACCCCACGTGACCCATTTTCAAACTCGTCCGAGATATCATCCAGACAAACATTCTGACCAACTTTCATGAGTATCCAACTGAAAATGTGGCCTCTAGAGCGTACAAAAGGTTTTTCTAAGATTTGACCTGGTGACCTAGTTTTTGACCCCACGTGACCCATTTTCGAACTCATCCGAGATATCATCCAGACAAACATCCTGACCAACTTTCATGAGTATCCAACTGAAAATGTGGCCTCTAGAGCGTACAAAAGGTTTTTCTCAGATTTGACCTGGTGACCTAGTTTTTGACCCCACGTGACCCATTTTCGAACTCGTCCGAGATATTATCGAGACAAACATCCTGACCAACTTTCATGAGTATCCGACTGAAAATGTGGCCTCTAGAGCGTACAAAAGGTTTTTCTAAGATTTGACCTGGTGACCTAGTTTTTGACCCCACGTGACCCACTTTCAAACTCGTCCGAGATATCATCCAGACAAACATCCTGACCAACTTTCATGAGTATCCGACTGAAAATGTGGCCTCTAGAGCGTACACAAGGTTTTTCTAAGATTTGACCTGGTGACCTAGTTTTTGACCCCACGTGACCCACTTTCGAACTCGTCCGAGATATCATCGAGACAAACATCCTGACCAACTTTCATGAGTATCCGACTGAAAATGCGGCCTCTAGAGCGTACACAAGGTTTTTCTAAGATTTGACCTGATGACCTAGTTTTTGACCCCACGTGACCCACTTTCGAACTCGTCCGAGATATCATCGAGACAAACATCCTGACCAACTTTCATGAGTATCCGACTGAAAATGCGGCCTCTAGAGCGTACACAAGGTTTTTCTAAGATTTGACCTGATGACCTAGTTTTTGACCCCACGTGACCCACTTTCGAACTCGTCCGAGATATCATCGAGACAAACATCCTGACCAACTTTCATGAGTATCGGACTCAAAATGCGGCCTCTAGAGCGTACACAAGGTTTTTCTAAGATTTGACCTAGTGACCTAGTTTTTGACCCCACATGACCCATTTTCGAACTCGTCCGAGATATCATCGAGACAAACATCCTGACCAACTTTCATGAGTATCGGACTCAAAATGCGGCCTCTAGAGCGTACACAAGGTTTTTCTAAGATTTGACCTAGTGACCTAGTTTTTGACCCCACATGACCCATTTTCGAACTCGTCCGAGATTTTATCGAGACAAACATCCTGACCAACTTTCATGAGTATCCGACCAAAACTGTGGCCTGTAGAGCGTACACAAGGTAAAAAGTTGACGACGGACGACGCACGACGCACGACGGACGACGGACGACGGACGCCGGACGCCGGACACAGCACGATCACAATAGCTCACCATGAGCACTTCGTGCTCAGGTGAGCTAAAAAAAAAAAGATCATTCTAGATGGAAAAGGTCCTTTTATCTGAAAGTTATAAATTATGCTCTATGAATACCTGTATTCTACTATTTATTAATAACATAATCACGGCGGGGAATCACGTGACACAACAACAACAACAATGACCGTTATTTGAAAAAATTGCCCAACTTCAGGTAAGAAAATCTTCAATAATTCCGTTAATAAATGACCGATTGGAATTTGGTTTGAACCAGAGAAGGCGGAGCGGACTCCGGGGATTTGCTTGATGTGTTAGATTTTTTAAAAAACACCTGATAAAAAAGTTATTGACGAGCAAACAAATTATCCAGGGTAAAAAATTCCATTGTGAGAAAAGGAGAAATTACTTGTAACAAGCAATTTCTCCTTTTCTCACAAATTTTTCTACCCTACATAGTACTTATTTTCAATTTAAATGCTCTTTAAAATGTCGTCTGCAATTTGTTTCAATTTGGAATAGTCTAAAATTTGGTCGTCTGGTAATGGGTTAATTAGATACTTTTATTTCAAATCCTCTCTAAAGTCTTTATTCATTTAATTTTTTGACTATTAGACATCTGAACAACTGAGTAATACATAAATATTCGGCAAACAATTTTCCCCCCTTTTAATTTTTTCCCCCCAAACACTTGTTAATAAATGTTGAAACATGCTTCTTTATTCCTTACAAAACAAAGAAATTAAATGTTAAGGGAGAATTAAAAGATGATTAGACACCACATGTGTGAAATGAAAATGAAATTATCAGTAAGATCTACATAATCTGAATTCATCTAATGATTCGAAGATAGGTTTTTTAAAAAAAAGCTTGTTTAGATATTTTTAGGTTCGTTAATGGAGTATGCCAATTTTTTTTAAAAGGAGTCAAAGGTGTCGGGTACAATGAAGTCACATATCAGGTGTGATAAACATGATTGTGCACACTTGCAATTTACCAGCAATTAAAGTTGTAGGGTTCTTCAAAAGGACTCTTAACCTTTTACCAATCAATCGCATGGTTTTACGAGGAATAAGACTTATATAAACATTGTTGGAAAAGGATTAAATGATAATAACCGGTTCTTTATTAGGTAACATTGAAAGGGGAAATCTAACTCTTTGAATCTTGATGGATCCAAATAGTGCTGAGTTGCTAAATATCACCCTGTGGGAGATAGCTTTTGAAAATGTTGTTGAAAAAAGGGGGAGGGTGCTTATATAACCATCATTTTCTCATTTTCCCACAATTTCTCCCACCCTTTCAGTCCGATAAATAATTAGTTCTGTACCAAATATGAATTTGTTTTATGTAGATATATACAATTTTGAAGAGACTTTGAGTTCACATATAGCAATATTTGCATTTTCTCTCGTTCTCTTGTTCTCTCATTTTCATTGCACAGTCTTCTTCTATGTTTTCTGAGACGTTTACTTCACGATCTCGAGTTTCAACCGCACCAAAGAAGTAACCATTGTGGGAAAAGGTGCAAAATCAAATAACCAACATGGTCTTCTTTTTCCACGGGTTTTCTAACCTTTTCAAACAATTTTGAAAGCTTCTTCAGACGGCTTATGAAATTTTCGACTTACAAGCGATTCTACAGAGGAATTTTTGTATTGCTGAAACATTGTGGACAAATGATGCCACTGACTTTTCCAATCGTTACCCTACGTGATTAACTCTTTTGGCGCCAAAAGTATACAGGGTCTTCATCGATGGCTTACTAAAATTCAGAAAAGACTTTTTTCTGAATGGTTTGGCTGGGAATCTTGATGGTGTAAATCCAAGCTCAGACTGCAATTTATCCATATTGATCTCGTTCTTTACCACACGTTTCGATTCTAGCGTTAAATGAATTAAGGGTTCAATATTGAATATTGCGATTATATTGCAGTAATTTTATCATTGTGAAAATCACACATTTCTTGCTTTCTTTGTTCAGGAAATTTGCCTTTTCACCAGGTGTGAACATTTGATTAATTCTGTGTTCATTTTATCAACTCCTTCCATTTAAAAAAAAATATCTAATCCACTCAAACACTGATTCCTAGACCGTTCTTACACAAAACAACATCAAAAATCAACTCAAAACTTGAATGCAAGTGAAGGCTACTCGAAGAGTTGAAGAGAGCACAAATTGACCCTACTAATGATTTTTCAGTTGAAAACATTTTACTTGTGGTTCATAAATGTTTTCCTTACGATTTTTACATCAAATACAACATACACTGCATGAGAAAACACGCAGGTTTCTTTACTTTATTTGTTTTTTCAACACGTATGCAAAAAAAGAAGAAAATCATCAAATCTACATCATAATAACGGCATAAAAATAAAAGTTGACAGCATGCTTGTAAACTAACATTATATTTATTAGTGGGGGTACGAGTTCTCCAGAGAACTCGTACCCAGGGTACGAGTTCTCTGGAGAACTCGTACCCTTGAGATTGGGATACGATTTCTCCAGGGTATGAGTTCTCCAGGGTACGAGTTCTCCTGATACCGTGCCGAGTTATCTTCACTTTTTTAGAATAGGTCGATTTTTCTTTGGGCCGAACCATCCCGATTTAGCTGGTTCCCAATTCTTTATCATTGTATGAATGGACGAATGACCGCCAGGCAACCAGCGGGTAGGGCAGTGTGCTTCCGCCGGAAAAAAACATGGCGTGTGCCAAGCGCAAACGGCGTGCTTGCCGCCGTTACGATATCATCCCTAGGTTATCTCTTTTGCAGTAACAACGGTAAAGTCTTTATTTATCTGATTATGTTATCTGATTTGTATCGAAGACGTCACCTAGCTCAAGATGTAGCGTCAGTGCTTCTCACTTCAAAACTGGCTTTGTATGGGAAAACGTTTTCCCGACATCGAAAACGAAATAACTGCGTTGGAAGTTACATTCCGCAGCAACATCAGTAGATAACTCCTTTTGATGCGAAAGTCAGCAGACTTGTTCAAGTTGAAAACGTGTGCAAACGCCAGTTCAAATATGGTTTAAGTGAGAGAAGTTTTGTCTTTGGTAAGTTTGAAAACTTGAAAAGGAGAAAATGCCGGTTACCCGAATTTTTGGCATGATACCAGAAAACGTCCCTCCACTTTACAGCTTTACGCGTACTAGTGGTAATGTATTAAGTGTAAAGAGGTAAAAAAATGCAGTTCTGTGCTTTATTCCGTATACCAAACCGATACAGTATTGTATTTAATGCATGCAATGGATCCATAATAAATTATTCTTTTGACACACAATTTAGATATTTGTGTGTTTTTGCGGTGTAGGGGGGTAGGGCGGCATATTCCTGTATTATGCCACATTTTCCCTAAGCATGGCCATGTTTTCAAGAGCTCCATTGCTGTACAGTTCTATGCATACATTAGCAACCACCACCTTTTTTCTGAAAAGAGTCTAACCTGTAAAAACTATACATTTTCTGAAAGATCTCATCAATACAAATCAGGAAATATATAGTTTATATGGGTTGTACTATTTCTGTACGCCAAAAATACCTTGACAAAGGCAAAAATTCATGTTTCTGAAAACGCAAATTTTAATTTTTCTGGAAAAAATGACCTCACTCTGTAACTATAAAAGTCTGCTTGATATACAGTTAATGAAGTGTCCACATGGTGGGCAGAACATCAATGATTAATTATAATGCTCTAGCTTAGCTGTTAGGTGATTTTATTGTGTCTTTTTCTGATGCGATATCTGTCGGATTGAAACCCATTTTGATACTTAAAAAGAGAAAAAGCACACTTTCTACAATATGTAAGGTTTTTGAGCTTAGTTAAAGTCATCTAGATGACATGTAATAACCTTTAAATGATAAAATGATCTTCCATTCAGTTCTGAAAGGTTTATGCACACAAAAAAATGCTTTACATGTTATATAAAGTCAATAACGTTATCCCACCCACTGATTTTACAATGGGGAAAATATAGGTAAATGGAATTGGAAAAAGTGACTAATTTGAAAATGTATGAACCACAGTTATGATTTAAAACATGACACTTATTTCTTATCTATGTTTTCTCCTTTCTATTTCAGTATACTACAGTGCATAACAGATTATTTAGATCTAAAACCAGGCTTGGGAGAAGGATTTATTGAATTAGAAAATGGATTTTTTGTAACATTGATTGGAATTCTGTCAATTTGGGAAGAGACCTATTATTTTCAAGTGATAGCATTTTTTTTTTCAACACTTAATCAGACAATCAAGATTTTCAACAATCCTTAAAAAAGGGTAGTAACCAGTATTTTCTGCTTTTCCCACAATGATTTCTACCCTATCATAGACAAATTCTATCATTTGAATCACATATAATTTGTAATCTGCATATGCTTCCATTGTTTTATTTGCTTGCATATGAAATGATAAGCTATGCAGGAGGTTCTGACAAAATGTGTAGCCTCTGATCAGACTGCCTATGAACATGCTGATTGAGACTTGCTAACTTAGTCTGCAAATACAAAGTTTTACATTTTCAAATGCATACTTATGCATATTTACTAAGTTAAGTACCATAATTATAAATGTTCAGTGATCCTATAGTAAGACAGAGATTGGAAGATTCAGTAAGACAGAGATTGGAAGATTAAACAGCTAAAAACTATTTTCTTTTGGATCAAATGAAAATTTCTGGTACTACTTTGTGCCTTGTAATAAAATAATAAACAGAATGTTTCTCATACCATTTGAACTTTAAAAAAAATAGAAAATTTAGGTACTACTTGTCCTCACAGTGAAATAAAAAATTAAAAAACTTCCAGTAGTCTGCTGCTTGTACCTTGCAATAAACTAAATTGAAAAGTTAAAATTGTGGAAATGTTCAGAGATTTGACTTACTAAAGATGATGGTTGCCAACACTTTAAAGTTTAATAAGTAGTAACATTATATTCCAGTTGATGATACAATATTACTAATTAATGCAAAAAATCCATATATCTGACACAAGGTTTGTGTGAGAACCCAAAAATTATGAATAAGAAAACAATCATGATGCGCAGTACTCATGTTAGATCCTGGTGACAAAACAGTATGTTGAATTTTGAGCACGAATCCATGCTATAAAACGAACGCAATTTTAGGAATTTCATCCGTTAATATATCAAAAAAGTACAATGTACATATTCAATTAGTTGTAATTTATCAAACTGGGCCATTATATGAACATCTAGGGTGTAAATAGGGGTTAAATTCAGCTACAGATCGTCTCATCAAATAATGTGTGTTCACTTCCAGTTTCGATTTAACTCCCCTACCGTAATACACCATGTCGGAAAAATGCTTAAAAATAAATATCCACGCGCGATTTTTGTGTTTCAAATCACAATTTTTGTATAAATGGATTATTGAACTACAAAAAAATAACAGTTTAAATCGTGAAATCGCCTTTTTTCCAAAAAATATCGGTCAGTGAAATTTTCTTTCGGCTCCCGTTTGGGGTTCTCAAATCGTTTCGCGCGAGAGGCAAGCTATTTCGCAAACTTCAATCTTTAGACTTAAGCTTCCAGTGACATACGACGTCAGGAAAAGCCGTAGTTTTCCATAATTGGCGCGTATCTATTTGACCCCTCGTGAGGTCATTTTTTCGGGAAAAAAAATAAATTATCTCCCTTGATCTGCGCAGGCGTGGTGGTTGCTACATACATCTGGCATTTCATCGTTCTTTTTTTTTTTCCAGAGTGAAAATATGAAATTATGAAAATTTTTGGCTTCATTCCATAGACAATTACTGTAAATGATTATTGTTGGATTTAGGACCTATATAGGGCAACATACTGGGAGTTTGGGAGTCATGTTTCATTGCAGCTGAAGACCCCGAGAAAGAAACCTATCGAAAACATTGTGGGAAAAGGAGAAAATACTACTAACCAGCATTTTCTCCTTTTCCCGCAATATTTTCTACCCTTCACAATACAAATTTCAAATTTTCAGTCAATTCTATTTTGTCGTCTGCAAATGCGTTTGATTTGGACACACCTAAACTTTTGTTGTTTAGTAATGAGTAAAAAAGGCGATGGTGCATTGAAAACATTCTGTACAAAGGAAAAATTGCCCATGGCAAGAATTTTCTCCTTTCATTTCAATGTTTTCAAATAATTTTATGTATACATTGGCAAAAGCGGGGCGGGTAACATCATATGGATTCGTTTACGACTTAGGTAATCCATAATCGATGCGGAGAACTTGTCTCTATCTGCCGATCGATTATGGATTACACGAGTCTTAGCTGAATCAGTACTTTTTTAGGCGATGAAAGACAGTTTTACAGGAAACTGCATTAGGATGCCCTATCCGTAAGGTGAGGCAATCACCGATATTAGTCTTGACGGAATCCATGCTATGAACTTTCTGTTAAAAGGCTTTTGAAAACAATTTCGGAAAAAAAATGCTAGTATGCAGGATTTTCTTCTTTCCCCACAATGTTTCCAATCCAAACAATGGCAAATTCTTTTTGTTTCCTTTGTCATCTACAAATCCTTTCAGTTTGGACAAGTCTAATCATTCATTGTTTGGTAAAGAGTTAACCCATTACCACACAATCCCTACTTTTGATGCCCCCTGAGAAAGAAGCCTTTGGAAAACATAGTGGGAAAAGGAGAAAATGCTGGTAACCAGCATTTTCTCCTTTTCCTACAATGTTTTCTACCCTCTACAAAACAAATTTCAAATTTTCAGTCACTTTTATTTTGTCATCTGCAAATGCTTTCAAATTGGACCAGTCTAAAATATTGTCGTTTGGTAAAGAGTTAATGTATATATCATATTGTTACAGATGCATGAACTGCAGTTGTGTCCGGTTTGTCTGAAGAATGGGAGGAAAAGCTTCCTCAAGAGTTATCAAGTCAATTTGGAAGAGGCCTTGTGGTTGTGTGAATTCAAAAGGGTAAGTAATACAGCTAAAGGGGAACAGTGGTATATATTATTTATTTCTAACTTCTATGAAGGGTTGTTTACTCCACAAAAGATTGTTAATTGTGCAAAGGTTTGTTAACTTTGTGAATGAATTTCATGTTAACTTTGCGAAAGAATATTTAAGTCTGCCAAAGGTTGTTAACCCTGCCAAGGGTTGTTAACTCTGTAAATTGTTGTTACCTTCCATAAAGCTTGAAAAACCCAACACTCTTTTAGCTCACCTGGGCACGAAGTGCTCATGGTGAGCTTTTGTGATCATGCTGTGTCCATCGTTGGTCATCAACTTTTTTCTGTATTACTGCTGTAGAGGCCACATTTTCAGTCCGATACTCATCAAACTTGGTCAAATTGTTTGCCTGGATGATATCTTTGATGACTTTGAAAATTGGTCATGAAGTGTCAAAAACAACATGTAGGTCACCACTGGATCAAATGTAGAGGCCATATTTCCTGTCAGATACTCCTGAAAGTTTGTCAGAATGTTTGCTTTGATGATATCTTGGGCAACTTTGAAATGGGTCAAGTCGGGTCAAGAACTAGGTAACTAGGGCAAATTTTAGAAACCTTGTGTATGCTTTGGAATTAATATTTTACTCGCATTTACAGAAAGGTCAGTTGTCAGCCAATCGTCTATTAGTAAAGTTTTGATTTATTTTAGGCCTATTAAGTTCAAAATAAAGCAGATTGAAACTATGTATTTTACAGTTTGTTATTTAATTTCAGTGCATATATCCGCTTGGCCAAGACAGTGATCTTACGTTTAATAGGAGTGTTGAAGATCTTGACACAGCGAAGGACAATCCAGTCAGAGTACCCTCGGCTCAGCTGGCGCTTCAGTTACAAGTAGCAGGCAGACTGAACGAATGTCATCAGAAAATACAGAAAGATGTTATAGGTAGGAAAAGCACTTCAGGTATACAAGCTGCAATTGTATTATTTGGGCATGTAGTCTTTCTCTCTCTCTCCCTCCCTTTCTCTCTCTCTCTCTCTCTCTCTCTCTCTCTCTCCCTCCCTTTCTCTCTCTCTTTCTGTCACTGTCTTTGTTGTGTTCTCTCTCTCTTTCTCTCTCTCTTTCTTTCTTTCTCTCTATTTCCGTCACGCTCTTTGTTGTGTTCTCTGTACCGCGTATTTCTCGTTAATAATCGAAACAATGTCATGACAGAGCACTTTTAAAACTACCTTGTTAAATACTGAGAATTGGCATGAATTCAGCTTTCATAATTAACTAGTGCCTCAGTTCAGTTGTTTCCAATATATGTGACAGGTGACTTAGATCTAAGATGCTTTCTTTGATGCTTTTCCTAATCTTGATCTATGCCATCCATAAAAGCTTTTTATTTTGACTATGGCGCAGTAAGAGTCCAACCTGACATTCACCGTTAACAGAGTTTCCACACTGTCCAATCATAGCCAATGATATAAATATTCACTCTTCAATTATTCTTTGCATAAATGTCAATTTCAGGTCAATTTGTTTGGGTAATAACTGATTGTGATTTATTTATTTCAGGTATTCAGACAGGTAGTCCAAAATTAACAAAAAAGTTTTCAAAGAGGAGGGAGCTCAAACAAAATGGCCATTCAACATCTTTCAAACCTTGGTTGAAATCTTTGATTCAAAATGGTGCTGTACATTCTTCCGAGTCTTTCAACAGTTGTAAGTCAGTCAAAAATGGTACTGACGACAAAACGGAAGTGTTTCCTGGTTACAAGCTTGGACAAGTAACTGCTACAAACGGCTCAACTGCAAATGGTTCCTCAGAATGTTTACAGAACGGGTCTGTGCCGAGAGAGACTGCCGCTTATTCGTTAAAATATGATTGTGATAAAATTGAAAATGGTGATAATGATTCATGTCTTAACAGATCTTCACTTGGAAATTTAGAAATTGTGGGAAAAGGGAGAAAGTTTCCTATATCAGGTGAATGTACGAGACTGGAGAAAACTCCTTTTCTTCAGTGGAAGAATCGAGATGCCTTGTGCTGGTTAGATGTCATTTTATGTCTACTGGTTCATAACAGAACACTTAGTAAACTTGTTGATAGTGAAGAAACATCGTTGAAAACCTCTTTGCTTTACAAACTCTTGAAATGTCATAGACAAGCTTCAAGTATCCTGTCAAATCACAAGGTACAGTCAAGGAAAATTGTAAATGGAAATGATGTAGTCTTTAAAACAAGGCTTAGTCAAGGTCAGAGAAATTCTCATCAAAATGCCACCCATTTGTATCGGAATGGTTGTAAAGATTTTTCAGAACATAAGCAAGTATTGAGCAATGGTGCAGAAGGTCGTCCTGATCCCGGTGACATTTTGGACGAGATTCGATCAGAAGTGTTGAGTTCTGTTCAGGAGAAGATAAAATGTGAGATAGGAAAACACTCCAGCCCAGTACTTGCCATTCCAGCTCTATTACAGGGCCATGTTGCCATTGATAGTCTGTTTCGATCTAGATACAGGTATGTTACAGGGCTCCAGATAGAGAGAGTGATTTTGATTATCAAAATTGAAAATGCTAACTATTCTCCACTAAACCCTATGTTATGGGCACTCATTAGAATCTCTTCATCAAGACGATTCTGAGTACCCACAACATAGGGTTTGAAAGAGAAACAATGGATTTATAATACCACCACTCCCTCTTATTTGGAGCTGTGTATGTTAGTCTAACCCATTTCCAACTGGCAAAATTTTGGACTTGTCCAGATTGAAAGCACCTGCAGAAAACAAACTGAAGTGGCAAAAATGACTCGGTTTTTCCATGATTGAACAGAAAACATTGTTGTAAAAGGAGAAAATGATGGTTACCAGCATTTTCTCCTTTTCTCAGAATGTTTTCAAATAGCGTCTTCTTCAGGGTCATTAAGTCTGGACTCTCTGGTAAAGAGTTAACTCATTTAAAGAGCGAATAAAGTCCAAAAGTAAACAAAGTGGTGTTTTGATGCATTTGAATTCATATCATATGTAAGTATGGAAATTATTGTGAAGATAGCAATCTGTCATTGTATGGTTGATCAAAAAGTGTTAGTTGCTGACAAGGAAATCCGTTTCAAAACTAGGTTAAAAATTGTCAAGTATCTGTCTATTGTTTACTTTTTGCCTGATTTTAATATTCTTTTTTTCTGCCACCAGCCAACATATGGCCCAACAACACTATAACAGACTTTTATCTCAACCAAACAAAGTCTAGTTCAAATTGAAAGCATTTCCAAATGACATCAATGTGGCTCAAAAATTGAAATTTGTCATGGGAGGGGTAGAAAACATAGTGGGAAAAGAAGAAAAATGCTGGTTATTAGCATTTTCTTGGTTATGTACAATATTTTCAGAAGGCTTCTTTCTCAGGGATGTCAAAGGTCATTTGCAGGGTACATGCAATCATTGTCTCAGAAAAAAAGGCATCTTTTTTCTTTTCAGGTTTACCTACACTTGTCCTCGTTGTGAGTTTACTGAAGATACCGATTGTGAGAGTGTCTTGCCGTCCCTTCCCGCAGTTGTCAAAGATTTCAAAATACAGAACCCAATACATAAAAAGAAATGTTTAAACTGTCGCTACACAAAAGGACATCGGAGAATGATCTATAAGGAGTAAGTAATTTAAATATTGTGTAGAATTTCATGTTTTTTTTTCTGTTGGGGGGGCGCGGTACTTTATCGAGAAACAATGATGGGTAAAAGTGTGAAATTTTATGTATGTGGCCAGTGAAAAATACTGATTTCATATTTCATGCTTTCCAGTATCAGTGAAATATATAGGGGATAAAAAACAAATATTCTACTTATTTCATGCTTTTAACCCTTTCTAGGAGGAGCTTGATCAAAATTCAGTACAGTTCTTTTTAGTTATTCTCTGTGGCGTACCCCTCTCGCATAGCAAGGCATTACAGTAATACGTCAAGCGAGAGAAATGTAAGAGAAATGACGTCATATTTCTATCTGGTTGAGAGTCACATGCAATTTACATAAGTAACTAGAATATAAAAATCTGTATTTTCACTGGTCATACCCATGGAATATCGAAGAATATTTTCACTGCTTTTTCTCTGTGTATTACCGAAAAGCATGAAATAATGTTCGATATTTCATGATTACTACCAGTGAAAATATCAAATTTTATCTTCTAACTCTTCAATTAAAAATGGAAATAGTTGTTCCTGCGCAATAGATAGAGGATATTTGTTTTTTTCGGTGAAAGATCGAAATTTATTTCATCGAGTGGACACCATTGGTAATGTTTTCACGAGTGGCACAGCCACGAGTGAAAATATTACCGATGGTGTTCACGAGATGAAATAAATTTCAATCTTTCACGGAAAAAAACAAATATTCTATTTATTTTATGCTTTTATCCCTTTCTGGGAGGATCTTTGTCAAAAATCAGTACAGATCTTTTCCGTTATTCCCCGTGGTGTACCCCTCCCGTATAGCAGCGTTACCTCAAGCGCGTGAAATGTAAGGTATATGACGTCATATTTCCCATCTAGTTGTTAGGCACGCGCAATTTACCTAGGCAACAAGAACGTGAAAATCGTTATTTTCACTGGTGGTACCAGTGTAAGATAGAAAAATATTTTCACTGCTATTTCTCGATATCCTACCGGAAAGCAACAAATAATCACTGGGGTAAAATGCGTTTCTTTCTGAACCAAATGGAAATATGACGTAATTTACCCTATGTTTCTCAGGCTTTGCATAATATTGTAATGCATTGGTTACCAGCATTTTCTCCTCTTCCAACAGTGTTTTCAAAAGCCTTCTACCTCAGGGTCGTTAAAACCAGGAATTGTTTGGTAAAGGGTTAAACCTATTTTTGAGCACAATTTGCACTTTATTACCTTCTAATTGACATCCATTCGTCCATCCATCCATTCAGACCATCCATGCTATCCATCCAAACCATCTGTCCATCCATTTCAACCATCCATCCCATCAATTCATTTCAACCATTCATCCATCCAATCCATCCATTTCAACCATCCATCCCATCCATTTCATCCATCCATCCAATACATCCCATCTATCCATTTTAACCATCCATCCCATGCATCCATTTCAACCATCTATCAATCCCATCCATCTATTTCATTAATTCCATCCATCTAGTCCATCAATCCCATCCAACTCAACCATCCATCTATTTCAATCATCCATCTATCCAAACCATTCATTCAGCCATCCATCAATTTTGTCCATCCATTTCATCCATTAATCAATTTCATCTATTTCAACCATCTATCCAAACCAGCCATTCATCTATCAATTTTTTCCATCCATCAATTTCATCCTACCCATCCATCCATTTCATTCAACCATCCCATCCATCTATTCCATCCATTTGATCGACCCAGTACATCCATCCATTTCATCCATCCCATCCATCCATTTCATCCATCTCATCCATCCCTACCATCCATCCATTTCATCCATCTCATCCATCCATTTCATCCATCCAATTCATCCATCCCATCTATTTCATCCCTCCATCCATCGATCCATCCAAACTATCCATCCATCCATCCTATCCATTCCATCTAATCCATCCATTCCATCCTATCCAACCCTTTTATTCCTACATCAATCCCATCCATCCATTTCATCCTTCTTGTCCATCTCATCGATCCCATTGCTCGCATCCATCCATCCCATCCATCCATGCACCCATCCAGTCTACCCATCCATCCATCCCATTTCATCCATCACATCCATTTCATCCATATATCAAATCCATTTCACCCATCCATCCCATCCATCTTTGGATCCCCTTGAGTTGATCATGATGAATAAATGTTTGTTGCATCTACTTCCAGGTTGCCAAAGTCTTTCATGATGCATTTTCTAGAAGGGTTACCTTCGTCTAGTTGGTCTGAGCTGGAGTTTACCAGAGATAACACAGAGTATACAGTGACTGGCGTGGTTCAGTACCTGAGAAATCCAGACCATTTTGTCGCGTGGTTGAGAAATCCACAAAGTATGTAAAAATAGGGCTTTGTCAATTCTGTGCCAGGTAGTTCACAGAGCTCCAGATAAGAGGGAGTGATTGCATTCTAAATCCATTAGCCTGCCCGGGTGGCTTGGTGGTGAGCGTGTCGGACTCATGACCTGGTGGTTGTGAGTTTGATACCCGGTTGAGTCGAACTTTCTTTCCGGCATATTTTCGCCTCTCACCTCTGCTGAAGCATGTGAGAAAAGTAGTCGGGGTGTCTTTGGAAAGGAAGTTGTGTTAGTACCGGTGTGAGAAAGCCAGGAAAAATATGTGCGTCACCGCCCGCCATGATATGACCTTAGCTGTTAAAGTGGCGTTAAACCTCAATTCAACCAACTAAATCCATTATTTCTCTTCCGAACCCTATGTTTTGGGATTCAGAATACCATCACTTCCCCTTATCTGGAGCTCGGTCTTGTTCTCAAGAATGGCCAAAAAATTGAAGGTAGCACACCTGATTGGACAAACCAAATGGCTTAGCCTATTAAGATGTTGTATTTTAAATTTCTAAATCTAGAATACGAAAGAATTTAGGAGGTTTGGTGGGCCTGTATTCACAAATTATTCTTAACTATTAACCACAGGACAAAAAATTTAGACTTGACCAAACTCAGAGCATTTGCAGACGACAATTTTAATTTTGTTTAACTCTTTACCACACAATGACAACTTTTGATGACCCTGAGGTAGAAGCCTTTTGAAAACATTGTGGGAAAAGAAGAAAATGCTGGTAACTAGCATTTTCTCCTTTTCCCACGTTTTTCTACTCTTCCCAGAACAAATTTTAATTTTTCACTCGCATTCATATTGTTGTCTGCAGGTGCTTTCAATTTGGACAATTCTAAGTTATTGTTGTGTGGTAAAGAGTTAAATGATGAAATCTGGCCATGATAGAGTAGAAAACATTGTGGGAAAAGGAGAAAGTGCTGGTTACCACCATTTTCTTCTTTTCCCACAATATTTTCAAAAGGGTTTTGCTACAGGGTCGTTAAAATGTGATTGTGTGGTGAAGAGTTGAGATTAGTTCTAGACTTAAGAAATTTTCCTAAATTTGAAAATAACACAATGTTAGTCATTTGTTTGACTAAAGTACTTGGTGTAGCCAATCAAAAATTGTGTTACTTTCTAAATTTAGAATTCGAATAAAATTAATCATTGTTAATGGGCCGGAGTCGGCAGCAGTTTTTGTCTTGTTCTTAAGAATTATCTGAATTTTAAAGTCACAGAAGTTCTGATTGGCCAAACCAAATGGTTTCAGCCAAAGGAGAGCATTAAGCCAGACAGAAAACAACCATAGTCATGTTACTTTACAAATCTTGATGTAGGCTTAACCCATTACCACACAATCCCTACTTTTGACGCCCCTGAGAAAGAAGCCTTTAGAAAACATTGTGGGAAAAGGAGAAAATGCTGGTAACCAGCATTTTCTCATATTCCCACAATTTTCTCTTCCCTTCACAAAACAAATTTCAAATTTTCAGTCACTTTTATTTTGTCGTCTGCAAATGCTTTCAATTTGGACCAGTCTAAAATATTGTCATTTGGTAATGGGTTAAGGTAGTGGATCCGTATACTTCTAGTGCAGCATGGCATAAAAATTCTTGACAGTTGATAAAGACAGATTTATACAGATATAATACTTTTGCACATTTTTAACCTACCAAAAATTCTTTGATTTCTATCTCGAAATTATTTGTTGATACTTTTATCAGTTTCCAGAAAAGGGAGGTAATATCATATGGCTTTGTAATGAGAATATAGTGGTTTTAGATTTATAGATGATAATTCTAGGTAGGACAGAAAGGAAAAAGTGGCATGATGAAAGTAGTACTCATTTTGAATCTTAGCAAATTTTGTAGGATAATATTATAGTGGAAATAGCTATTTTCTAATACAGGTCCACTACATTAAAATGAAAATTATGAATTGTTATCGGGAAAAAAAAAAAATCCTTTTTTTACAGATAATACGTGGATACAGTGTGATGATTTGAAATCCCCACTTTGTCCTGTTAGAGATAAACCTCCAACATTTCCATGGAAACAGATTCATATCATTATGTGGGAGCAGGTAGAAAGGAGAATAGAAAATGTGGTATCTGACTCAGTAATAAATCATATGAACAATATACAGGTTGGAAGTGGGATAGTTAGAAGTAAATATGATAGAAACGGTTGTGAAAGGATTCAAAATGGAAATATTGATCACAGTATTAATGTAGGAACATTGATAGATAATCGTGGGATAGCTCAAAGTTATCCAAAATTGGCAGCCAGCAAAAGTGGGTCTTTAAAAGCCAACAACACAGAAGCAAGAACCAGTCATTCTTCAGATACTTTAGTTCCGAATACATCTAGTAGTAATAATGTATCATTGTCATCCACCAGTGTCATGTGTTCATCAGTTCCAGAGTCATCGAAATGCAAAACATTTTTAGACTTGAATAAACCAGCATTTGGATTATTGGGTTCAAAACAACAAATCTCTATTGATTCCCAAAGATTTCTGAATAGTGGTACAACAAGTTTGTCTTCCTCTGTGGAAAGAAGTGCGTGCTCATCTATATCATCAACTTGTAGTGAGTTATCAGACAATATCAGTTTACCCGAGTTTACGGCTACGGCTCAACTTGAACAAAATCTGGTTAAACCAGTGGCCTGTAGGACTGACGGCTTGGGTCATAATGTTGAGTTTGATGATGGAAATAGAAATGAAGCAGTTCCAAATAGTTCCCATATAAATACTCATCAGAAAACATCCAATCTAGATTTAAACCTTACTTGTCAGTCTAAATGCTCACCTAAAAAACTTTGTTGTGAACAATCAGAAATTCTGAAAACCAAGAGTTGTCTAGGAAACAAAGTCATTCCAAATATTAAACCATCCTCGGTGTTTTGTCCACTTAAGAAAGGTTTTGAAGCTGTAACTGTGAAAGAAGAATGTGGAAATCAAGTGTTCAGTGAAATCAATAAAACTTCAGCAGTTCAAACTACATGTACAGCTGTGCACAAAATTCTGTCCAAAAATAGTGATAAATTAGTAGAAAATGAATTGAAGCCTATCAGCAATGTGAAATTCAGCAAAACTGAAGCCATTCCAGAAGTAAACAATATTTTAAACACGTTGAAAACAGAGGCATCTACCAATGATGGAAAACCAACTCAACCAACACGTTTCAAATTACCAGCCTTATTACGCCCAAAACGGAAAACTTGCAAGATATCACGAGATGCATTTCGAACTTTGTCCAGTTCTAGTGCTACTCCAGAAACAATTCCTGTAGCCACAACACCAATTGTATCAAATTCTGCCTTGCATTTAACAGCAGTGAAACAGTACCTCATAGACAAAACCACAGATACAATGCATTCTAAATCAAGGTTTGAGGGTCTTAGTTTAAAATCGGTCCCAAAGCCAAGTTTAGAGCTACCGGTGTTAAGACGTAGCGATTCGGACATAAGCTTAAGTCTTAAATCAAGTCCCAAACTAAAGACCAAATCTAGTCCTGCATTTAATTCAAATAAAACCGATATATCTGTTCAAAGTGACACAAATGGAAAACGGAGAGGAAGCCATATCAAAGAGCCAGTGGCAAAACGGTTAAGATTACATCTGAATAGATTGTTGAATAACGGTGAATCTCCGGAAACTACCAGTACACTTTCAACTTCGGGGTTGGCTTCAAGTCTATCAACATATCAGAATAGAGTTGTTGGTAAAAACAAAGAGAGAGTGAAAGGTCATGCTATTGGAAATTTCAATGGTGAAACGAAAAGTTTAAACAGCAAGACTTGTACAGATAATAATTTATTGCTCAATGACCTGACACCTGCAAAAATCAACAAAGAGAATGGCACATTGATTGGGAACCCATTTAAAAATGTGGCAAGTGATGAGAGTGAAGCAGATTCAGTTCTACAAGACTTGTACGACGCCTTAAATATTCCATTCACCTCAGTCAAGGACACCATGTCAGATGTGATGTGTGATGTAGATGATATTCTTGGTACCCTGGATACCACTGACTTGACCTTGTTCCAGCCTTGTAAAGCAGATAACCTGCACACTGGTCTTGGGAACCAGGCACCGTTAGACTGGTATGTCGTTTCTTAATCTGTACCACACAATGACAACTTTTAACACCCCTGAAAGAGAAGGCCTTTGAAAACAATGTGGGAAAAGGAGAAAATGCTAGTGACCAGCATTTTCGCATTTTCCCACGATGTTTCTAATCTACATGTATCAAAGAAAAAACATTTCATATGAATCACATTAAAAGTGTTATCTTCAAATGCTTTCATTTGGACAGGTATAAACTTTTGTTGTGCAGTAAAGGGTAAGGGTGGAATGGCTTGGATACAGCTTTTATGTAAAAAACATGGGTGGAAAAGTAGAAAATGCTGGTAACCAACATTTTCTACTTTTCCCACAATGTTTTCAAAAGGCTTCCTCTTCAGGGGTGTTAAAAGTTGTCATTGTTGGTTCGAGGTATCATTCACCTATATGCAAAGAATTATAATAGAGAGCATATTTTTATCATCACATATAATTGTGTGGTATAGAAATAGAAATTATATTAACAGTACATGTTGGGGTTGACTCTTTCATTTTCTTTTATTGCCATAATCAACTAAGAAGTTTTTGCCAATGACATGGATTAAGATCAGACTCCACAGACAGTGCAAGTTAGATCAGTATCATCTGCCATGAGTTACCAATTTAACTCATTACCAAATGACAAAATTTTAGATTTGTCCAAATTGAAAGCATTTGCAGACAACAGTTTTATTGTTGCTCAAATGGTGCAATGTTACAGGGTAGAAAACATGGGAAAAGGAGAAAGGAGCTGGTTACCAGCATTTTCTCTTTTCCTACAATGTTTTCCTAAGGTTTCTGTTTCAAGGTTGTTAAAAGGCGGGATTGTGTGGTAAAGACTTAAAACACACAACATCATGTTTATTTTAGGTATTTTTTTTTTTCATGAAGTGTTCTTTAAAGATAGGATATACGTATTAACCGCATAAGAGGTTGAAAATTATTAACGGAGTTGCGCACTGAAATGACGATAGTGGAAGCTAAATTTTAATAGTAATTCAAGCGTGTAATATATTTAGTAATACAGGTCATTTATTTCATGTCAATTTGTTTAAGTAATATCAGTTAACCCTTTACCACACTGCAAAATTTTAGACCTAACCAAATTGAGAGCATCTGCAGACAATTTCAAAGTGGCTCAAATGATGCAATTTTGCTTTCATAGGGTAGAAACATTGTGGGAAAAGGAGAAAATGCTGGTTACCAGCATTTTCTCCTTTTCCCACAATGTTTTCAAATGGCTTCTTCCACAGGGGTGTCAAAAGTCGTCATTGTGTGGTAATGGGTTAAACAAAATGACTGACAAAACAAACAAATTTTCCCAAACTTACAATTTTATGGCATATGAATTGATATGAGATTTCCACATAGTTTTCAGTAGACCTCTATCTGATGGTCGTTGTAAGTCATCATTGTGTGGTGAAGTGTTAAATATTTATACTTTGTGTAATTTCACAATTTTAATGGCTTTGTTGCAACTTGGGGACTATAGTTATGATGCAGACAATAAAATTATGTAAATTTATGTTCTGTTATTTTGTTTTATGTTAATTTAACTTTTGATTTTGCCTTTTCATCTAGGTTTGTGCTTAGTGATTTAAGAAAATTTTGCATTTGACCCATAATCTCTAAAAAAGGGCTAAGTACTTCTATATGATGCACTGTACCAAAGTATTAGGTTAGTTCCAAACAAAAAACAAATTAACTCATTACCAAACGACAATATTTTAGACTAGTCCAAATTGAAAGCATTTGCAGACTACAAAATAAAAGTGACTGAAAATTTGAAATTTATTTTGTGAAGGGTAGAAGAAATTGTTGGAAAAGAAGAAAATGCTGGTTACCAGCATTTTCTCCTTTTCCTACAATGTTTTCTAAAGGCTTTTTTCTCACGGGCGTCAAAAGTAGGGATTGTGTGGTTAATGGGTTAAGTTGAACCAAAACATTTTTCCCTTTTACGTGTTCTTTTGGAATATAATTATTATTGATATTTTCATATTTTCATGTTTATATACAGCAGAACAGAATGGAATATGTTCGTTTGCAACTCATTTTTTACAGTCGAAAGCAAAAAATCAAGGAGAGTAAAAGTTACCCGACATCAGGCCAAAATAAAGATAAGTCCAAAAATATGGTGATTTTTTAGCAGATCAAATTAAAGTCGAAGCAAGATGTTGTTACGAAACTTCTGTTTCATTTTTCAGTGGCCGATTTGAGATGCATCGACTCGATCAATCTCCACGAATGGCGAGACAGCAATTCTGGTCCGCAATCACATGTCTTGATAAAATATTGCTTTTATCATGACATCGGTCCGTATTAGTTTTTTCCAAACAGTAGGTATTGCCCAGGGAATAGAATTATTCATTCCAAATATTTCTTTGGAGTGAATACTTCAATTTTAAAAAAAAATCTACTACCATAACTTTATAATTGAATGTTTCAAGAACTCATTTTTTTTAGAAAACTTTTTTTTATCTAAACATCTGGCTAATTTTTCTCAAAGTTTGAGGAAAACATAAAGAAAGGCTTGCAGGTATAATTCTCATCAGTAGTTAACAAAACTGAAAACTTGGGATTGCTGGGTCCATATTCACCAACCATTCTTAAGAATGTTCTTTGACATGTTCTTCAAGATAGTCAAACCGTGAAAATAACAGAACGTCTGATTGGCTAAACCATTTAGAAGTTCTGTTACTTTCACATAGACAAAATGCTGAAGAATAACACTTAAGAATGTTCTTAAGAATGGTTGGTGAATACAGACCCTGGTTTGATTTCTAGCGCTGTAAAAAATTTTCCAAGACTGATTATAGTCGTTGCAATAGGATTCTTTCGTCCCAATTGCTGAAAATTTTTCCATTTATATTTTTGTAGTAAATCGACTTCTGGCTTTGAAAAATTATTTTGAAACCTGGAAGTACTGGCCCAAGAAACTCCAGGAAATAATGAAAAGGCTGTTGAGCCCCAATTAATATGTAATAATTATTGAAATAACTTTTAAAACGACATTCAAAACCAGACCAACAGCTCGATTCAACTTGCAGATGTATTTAGTTATAGTAATAAAATACAGAAGGAGGAACTATTTAGTTATAGTAATTAAAGACTGAAGGCGGGATATAATGAGTCACTCAAGTCTGTAAGCTGGGGATACATGGACTCGAACAATGACATTGGTCTAATGATTGCAAAGCAAACTGTTTTCAGACATGACAAAATTGGAAACAGACACAAATGACATACTAACTCTGTATGAAAAGACAACTTTTTAGACTGGTCCAAATTGAAAGCACTTGATAGAGGACAGAATAAACATATCTCAAAAATGTGCTTCGAGCAGGGTGGAAAAAATTGGCTATCAGCATTTTCTCCATTTCCCAAAATGTTTTTAAAAGGCTTTTATCTCAGGTCGTAAAAACCAGGGATTGTTTAGTAAAGGGTTAAGTGGTCAAATGGTGGGATTTGTCCATTAACTGCTTAAAAAATCAAAGCATTGAGAATGCTGAAGTGGTATTTGTCAAGGAAACCCACTGTGTGGAATTAATAGTTTGAAAGAAACAGAGACATATTGTTCAAATACTGGCTTAAAAGTCAACCCACTAAGCAAATGAATACCTTTTCGGTTGAAGGGAGAGTACTCATGACAAAGTTTGGTTTATTTTTGTATAAGTGGTCTCCCTTTGATAATTAGGAGGAAGCAGGAGTAACGCCCCTTGATAGTAGGATGCATAACGAATAGAGAGAAAAATCCTGTTGATATATCAAACTAAATTAAGTTTGTTCCTGAAAACTATAATTTTGAAATATCTCTGGCCTTTTACATTTAATTTCCAACATTACAATCAATTACCTCGATTTATAAATATTCATGAGCAATCAAATGAGTAGCACGCAATCATAGGACGAACAAACCATGGAACGAATTGGTTATGGAACGAAAAAGCCCAGGGTCAGTAGGCAAATTTGTATCATTGCACCAAAGTTTATGAGCGAGAGAGGCTATTTTCAATCAAAAATAAGTATCTCAGCGATCGATGGCCTCGCCCAATGTATTTTAAAATGCCATTTCAAATTACATATCTGAGGGCCACCGTAAAACTCATTTGCCAGAGAAAAAATGAGTTTAATTGGGTTTATTTCCTTCGGCTTTGCACAAAATAAGATACATGGTTATCAAAATTCAATCTTGAAGTCATAGTGGTATTGTCTTCGACAAATACCACAAAAACTGAGTGGGAAGGGGGAAAAAATGCTGACTACCAGTATTGTCCCTTTTGTCAGCAAAGTGTTCAGAAGCATTTCTCCCTTTGGGTATTTAAAACTTTGGATTGGGATTAACTCTTTACCACACAATCCCAAGAAAGAAAGCTTTTAAAAACATTGGAGGAAAAGGAGATAATGCTGGTAATCAGCATTTTCTCCTTTTCCCACAATGTTTTCTACCCTTCCCAAATCAAACTTCAATTTTTGAGTCACATTGATTATAAATTTTGTCACCTGCAAATGCTTTCAATTTGGACTAGTTTAAATTTTGTCGTTTGGTAAAGAGTTAAAGAAGTGAACAGAAAAAATGAATAGGTGACCAAGATCCAGAGCAAATATTTGACTCCAGGTAGACCCTGGATCAAATACAAGACACTAACTAGTGCTCTTCAGAAATATTATTTTTCAAACATTTGGTTCAGCGGTGATATGGTACATTTTATAGAAAATATTTGTTAAAAACATTGAAAGCACAAGCCCACTTAACCAAAATTTGCCTGTTAATGCCAGTGTAAGAGAACCCCTATTTTCCTAAAAGAAAAAAAGTCTTAAATGTGAACCTCTCTCAGAGCCCTGAGTTTGTGGCCGAGCCCTGGTAGCTCAGTCGGTAGCGTGCAGGACTTGGAGAACATGGGGTCCAGGGTTCGATCCCTGGCTCGGCCAATTTCTTTCTGAGGATTGACTATAGTCACTGCTATAGAATTCAGTCCTCTCCCACCGTTGACCATTGTTTCAACAGTGATCATGTGGGAAAGCAGCCAGTGGCTTGGAAAGAAAATTGTGCGAAGTACTGGATAAGAAACTCCAGGAAAGCATGGATAGGTGCACTGGCTGCTGTGATATAACTGAAATTATGTTGAAAACAGCATTAATTGCCATACAATTAATCAATCAAACCCTGAGTTTGTGAGGTAGTATCCTTCAAAGCTCTACGTTAGAACTGGTGAAATCCAGGACATATATGGCTCGCAACACGTGAAAAGGGGCTTTCAGACATTTGCCTAAAATGTCATCTCGGACCAGCTTGCACAGCTGCACAGGCTGATCCGAGACGACTCTGTACACAAATTTCCGAATGCCCCTTTTCACGTGTTACAAGTCATAAAGATATCAGTGTCTGGTAAACCAGGTGTACTGCACCTTTACGATGCTTTATACTTAACAGGTGAGCATCTAGTTGACCTTTTTCCAAACTAGGCCTGGTTTTTACGTGTCTGCAGTACAAGTCTTTTGAAAACACTATTGGAAAAGGAGAAATTGCTCGTAACGAGCAATTTCTCCTTTTCCCACAGTGTTTTCTACCCTTTAGGAGAACTTTCTACCATTTTCATCAAATGTGAAATTGTCGTCTGCAAACTCTTTCGGTTTGGAAGAATCTAAAATTTGTCGTGTGGGAAAGGATTAAGGATCCATCATATCTATTTTGTCTTAACTCTTTACCACACAATCCCGATTTTTAACGACCCCTGCGGAAGAGGCCTTTTGAAAACATTAAGGGAAAAGGAGAAAATGCTGGTAACCAGTATTTTCTCCTTTTCCCTTAATGTTTTCTTACCTATCAAAGACAAGTACCGTTACCGGAGACACGTTTGAATTGTCATCTGCAAATGCTTTCAATTTGGACAAGTTTTCATTTTCATTGTGTGGTAAAGAGTTAAATGTCAATTTCTCTCCAAGGATTGATGATAGTCATTGCGACAGTATTCATTCCTCTCCCACCGCAGACCATTGTTTCGACGATGATCATGTAGGAAAGTAGCCATTGGCTTTGAAAGAAAGTTGTGCAAAGTACTGGTAAAGGGAACTCCAGGAACGCATGGATAGGTGCAATATAACTGAAATAATGTTGAAAATGGCGTTAAACACCATACAATCAAACAATTTAAGGTCGCCAGCCATATGGGGCTGGAACCAAAACCCTCAAGTGGACAGACTTAATGTGTAATGTCTCACACTTCAGCAGTTGAGTTCTGCATGCAGGTCTGTCTTTGTATGAACTTTGTGTTGTCACTAAGTAGGCTATGGTTTGAAATGGGCCCTTCAAAAATGGTACAAATAGATGTATTTGTTATGGTTAGTAGGTTAAAGCTCCTGATTTTGAGGTCAACAGGTCAAAACTCAGTGTTCTTGACCTTCAATAGACTAAAATGGTCTTGATATTATTAGACACTAATTTGCCCAATGTTCTTCCACTTTGGTACAAGTATTCAGCATGATTCGATTAGCTACCTTGGGGGCATCTTATCTCATTTGAGACGGGACCTCTTTAATGGGAGTATACTGATCCCATTGGAGGCTCCAATCTTTTATCAGTTTTAACACTCATTTCCAAGGAAAAGAAATATTCTCAGTCTTGCCTTTTAATCTAAAACTTTAAAGTAGGCAGGGACGCCCAGCCACTCGGTATCATCTTTTATGCACATAAAAAATAACACATACTTATGCCTCATTTGAAAATTTCTTACTATCGATCCAACATTTTGTTAAAATCTTTTTATCACATTGTTAACTATATCATTTTAAAAATTTTGAGTAGATATGGATTGCCCTGTCACTCATTAATGCTCATTATGTATATTATGATAACACATAGTCCTTCTTAATTCAGCCTTTTACTGTCATTTATATATCCAAACATTTTTCTGTGTAAGAATTCCACTTTTAATATCTTTTAACCCTTTACTCCATATATACTCATTTCTACGCATTGCTTGTGGGAGCTTTTGGAAAACATTGTGGCAACAGGTGAAATTGCTCGTGACGAGCAATTTCACCTTTTGCCACAATGTTTTAGAACTAAGCTATCAAAAGGTGTCATATACACATAAGAAACAGCTTCAACCTTGCTGTTATTTAGGGTCAATTAGAGATAACTTAGAAATGCCTTATGGGGTAAAGGGTTAATACAGATATGCGCAATAAATGACCTAAGCTGTCGATGCGCCATAAAACAACAGTCATTCATTCATTCAAAAAACATGTTGGTCAAAAGTCAGAAAAAATTCCAACTTGGACTATGATAAGATGCTGGTTTGACCATTGTCTTTTAAATTTGGTACATGAAAATCACCAGACAATCTACATGATGCAATTGATTGTCAAGGTCAAAAGGTTAAAAGCTTACAGTGACACTGACCTGACGTTTAGTCTCTTTGAAATTTTTACAGATAATCTGTTCAAAGTGATACTGTTGAAGAGGCCATAGTTTCTCATTGAAGTTGTCTCCAAAGTATCTGACCTTTAGAATTTGTATATCACCAGAGAGTCTGTAGACATGATACTGTTGATTGTCAAGGTAAAAAAGTTCACGGTGACATTGACCTGACCTTCGGCATACTAGTGGACAGCAGTTTCACCAAGATCTTTCAAACTTGGTACAGATAATCTGTACAGAGTGATGTTGATTGCGAGGTCAACGGTTGTCATTGAAGTTGTCTCCAAATTGTCTTGCTTTTGGAATTTGTATATCACTAGAGAGTCCGTAAACATGATAACTGTCGATTGTCAAGGTCAAGAAGTTAAAGTTCAGGTTGACATAGACCTGACCTTTAACATACTAGTGGACAGCAGTTTGACCAAGATCCTTCAAACTTGGTACAGATAATCTGTACAAAGTGATGTTGATTACGAGGTCAAAGGTTGCCAAAGTATCTTAACCTTTTTGGGATGTGCATCAGCGCAATGGAAATTGGCACTGCTATCAATTTTGTTCCATTATCTTTTTTACCATAGACAGTACGTAGTTCTGAAAAATGATACTACATGTACTTTGAAAATTTTCCTGGTTTTCATTACTTCTTAGTGTTTTGATGATCACTGCTAGTCTATGTATTTATTTTTCTAATGTCCTGCAAAATTATTTTAAAAATGTAAATTTTACATTCGATTTTTTTTTATTTTCTCTATCTTTGTTATAATTGCATAAATGATCAATTATAACTTAATATAATAGACTTATAAGAAATTATTAGGTGCTACGATACACAGCTTGGATGAAACAGAAATTCTTTTAGCAGACAGGGAGGTACGTGATACACAACGGTTACTTTGTACTAATTTATATTGTTTCTTCCACAGGAAACATCGCCAAAAAGTTAGTTGGGGATCAGTAGTTTTCCAATGTATTGTCACATCCTTTTGGGCTCATGCGCGATCTTAGCTCGACTGTTTTGGAGAAAAAGTAAAGCCATTGTCACAGCCCTGTCATTGTCGTCGTGCAAAAACTGACTTTATCTGTTATTACTGATAGTTACTTCAAACTTGGATAAGTTTTTAAGTATTAACTCTTTATCACACAATCCCGACTTTTAATGACCCTGGGATAGAAACCTTTTGAAAAAAATTGTAGGAAAAGGAGAAAATGCTGGTAACCAGCATTTTCTCCTTTTCCCACAATGTTTTTACCCAGTTAGAGAGAAATTTCAATTTTGAGTTACATGTATTTTGTCTAATGCAAGTGCTTTCAATTTGGACACGTCCAAAAATTTGTCATTTGGTAAAGAGTTAAAAGGGAAATCCATAGAAAACGGGCAGATAACTTTCAAAATATTTTTTTACAGTTACGCTTCTTTCCTTCACTGAGAAATTTTGCTTCAATCAATCTTTTTCTTATAGCAACAGTTGCCGAGTGTTGGCACCCACATGTGATGCTCTTGTTCAGTGAATCTGCATCTGGTAAAGATGCAACATGCAGGATAAAATTCTGGCTGCCACATTATTTTCAATATTACTCTGTCACATAATATCATGCTCTTTCATTAGAGAAGGAGTGAAATCTCCATTTGTTAATTTTGGGACGAAATTCATAGATGTATTCCTTTTTTTCATTTCTTTAACAGAAAAATTTAAAGAGGAGTCCACAAACTTACTTGGGTCGTCATATCAGAAGAGTCGTCTAGGGTGAACTGTATACTAAACTCTACGTCCATTAAAGGTGTCCAAAACTTGGTGTTCGTGTACAGGTGTCCAAAACATGGTGTCCAACTCTTGGTGTCGGCCTTCCGTGTGCTAGATTACAACTTTATTCATCCAAGCTGGGTGGAGGAAGTACTCGTCTGTTCAAGTCTGTGTCCAGGAGCCGTGGCATCGAACTTCTTTCATTTACAACAGACTTTGGTGTTTTAATAGTTGTCAAATTGGCGAAGTCGTCAAGGCTGAACTGGCTTTATCACAAAATTGTATACTAAATACAACATCCATGAAGGGTTTCCAAAACCTTGTATGGGTCTACAGGCGTCAAAAACATGGTGTCCATCTACAGGTGTCCAACATTTGTTTTTGGTCTGTCCAAAGTCACGGAAGACCATGTAACTTTGTTCATCTAAGCTGGGTGGAGGAAGTGATTATCGTGTGTCCAACTGTCTTTCTAAGAGCCATGGCGTTGGACACAGTTCAGTTACTGCAGACAGCAGACAAAGGTGGTTTAAGGATTGTCAAATTGGAAATGTCATCTTGATTTAACACAAACTGTTGATTAAGCTACAAATCACGTTGTTTGTCTTCTGGTGTCCAAAATATAGTGTCAGTCGAAAGGTGTCCAAAACTTTGTGTCGGCATGTCCGCGTGCAGCTGTATTATTTATAACCTTATTCATCCAAGTTGGGTGAAAAAAGTGACAATTGTCTGTTTAACTGTCTGTCTAGGAGCCATGGCGTTGAACCGAGTTCAGTCACGGCAGACAAAGATGGTTTAACCCATTACCACACAATCCCTACTCTTGACACCCCTGAGAAAGAAGCCTTTAGAAAACATTGTGGGAAAAGGAGAAAATGCTGGTAACCAGCATTTTCTCCTTTTCCCACAATATTTTCTATCCTATCATAGACCGAAATCATCTTTTCAGCTAGAGTTGAATTGTCGTCTGCAAATGCTTTCAATTTGGTCTTGTCCAAAAGCTTGCCGTTTCGGAAAGGGTTAAAAACCAGAGCTCCAGATAAGAAGGAGTGATTGTATTCTAAATCGATTAATTTTCTTCCAAAACCTATGTTGTGGGTACTCATTAGAATCGAGACGATTCTAATGAGTACCCACAACATAGGATTTAGTGGAGAATAATCAATATTTTCAATTCTGAAATCGAATCCACTCCCTCTATCTGGAGCTTTGTAAAGGTGTCCAAAACTTGGTGTCGGCCTGCCCATGTGCAGCTGTATTACAACTTTATTCATCCAAGTTGGCTGGAATAAGTGACAAGATTAAGTGTCTGTTCAACTGTCTGTTCATGAGCTGTGGCATCGAACTTGGTTCTGTTACAGCAGGCTTTGGTGATGTTAGAGTCGTCAAATTGGAAGAGTCGTCTAAGGTTAACTGGATTTAACACAAAACCGTTTGCGGAACTCTGCATCCCTAACAGGCACCTAAATCTTGGTGGTTGTCTACAGCCGTCCGAAACAAGGTGTTCATCGATGTTGTTCAAAAGTTTATTTTGGTCAGTCTCTGTGATCGAAGACCATAACTTTATTCATCCAAGCTGGGTGGAAGAAGTGACAAGAGGTCTGTTCAACTGTCTGTCTAGGAGCTAAGTCATTATTAGTTGCACGGTCAGGTGGTAGGGGACTTTATTAGTTGTACGGTCAGGTGGCAGGGGACTTGGAAACTTGTTCACGGCTGTGGTTAATCATGTCGCCCCGAGCCGAAGGCGAGGTGGCGACATGATTCACCACAGCCGTGAACAAGTTTCCAAGTCCCCTGCCACCTGACCGTACAACGAATTTATTATACTGCAAAGTTTTACCCTTTCAAAGCGCGTTAAGCGATATGTTCCCCGTTTTAAAATTTCACGAATCGGGAATGCCGACGAAATAGAAATTCCCTTCTGTGTGCCCCAATTCAATGAAAACTGACGTCACTGGAAACTGACGTCACTAAAACGTGCAGTTTGGTGAATAAATGTGCAGTCTGGTGATCGATCGGCGCCGCCATTTTGGATGATGTATTGGATGTGTAGTGATGTTTACGGGGCACTCAAAAGGGAAACTGGTTTTTGCCAGGGAACATGATATTATGTTCCCGGCATGTTAACCAATCAGATCACGAGAAATTTCTTTGCAGTATAATAAAGACATTTGTTTACGGCTGCGTCGAATCATGTCGCCACCTCGCCTTCGGCTCGGGCGACATGATTCACCACAGCCGTGAACAAGTTTCCAAGTCCCCTACCACCTGACCGTACAACAAATTTATTATACTGTAAAGTTTTACCTTTTCAAAAGCGTGTTAACCGAAATTTTCCTGTTTCATAATCTCACAAATCGAGTAAGCCGACGAAATAGAAATTCCCTTCCGAGTGTCACGTACAATTCAATGAAAATTGACGTCGCTGGAGACTGGCGTCACTATAACTTGCAGTTTGGTGTATAAACGTGCAGTCTGTTGATCGATCGACGCCGCCATTTTGGATGTTGTGCCAAAAGTGTAGTGATGATTACGGGGCACTCGAAAGGGAAACTGGCTTCACTTGGTTTTTGCCAGGGTACATGATACATATATGTTCCCGGCATATTAATCAATCAGATCACGAGAAATTTCTTTTTAGTATAAAGTCGTTATTGTGTGGTGGAGGGTTTGGAAATTTTTAGACTGGTCCAAATTGAAAACATTTGCAGAAGACGCAAGTGACTGAAAATTTGAATTTCGTTTTGGGAATGAAAGAAAACATTGTGGGAAAAGGAGAAAATGCTGGTTACCAGCATTTTCTCCTTTTCCCTCGGTGAAAATTATTGATGATGAAATAAGAACGTGTTTAGTAATATACATACATTTATTAAACAGACTTCCAGATAAGAGGGAGTGATGGTGTTCTAAATCCGTTATTTCTCCCCTAAACCCTATGTTATGCATCCTCGGATACCCCAGGGTCTCCCTATTTGCTACGCTACATCGACCCTGGGACAATTAGTTGAATTTCCTTCGCTTTACCGCTGGCCGAATGCTGGCTTTTCATTGGTTCCATCATCATTTTGTGATGGGCGAGTGTACTGTACGCTATGACGTTTCGTATCGATTTTCGGCGGCCCGCTTTACCGCTGGCCGAATGCTGGCTTTTCATTGGTTCTATCATCATTTTGTGATGGGCGAGTGTACTGTACGGTATGACGTTTAGTATCGATTTTCGGCGGCTGATTCAAAGTTTTATTAGTCAATTGTCCCAGGGTCGATGTAGCGTAGCAAATAGGGAACCCGGGGTATCCGAGGATGTATGTTATGGGTACTCATTAGAATCGCCTCGATGAGACGATTCTAGTAAGTACCCATAAAACAGGGTTTTAGTAGAGAATAAGTGATATTTTCAATTTTGAAATCAAAATCACCGCCTCAGCCTGGAGCTTTGTTCCAATTTAATAATTTCAATGATAGATCTACAAGTTAGAATCTGATCCTAACAACAAATCCAAATCTATAAATGAATATCAAGGAATGTTTGGGTATATCTAGAAAGAGACTAAATAATGATAAAAAACAAAGATAAAAAAAAATACGACAAATTAAATGTAGCTCAAATGATGGAATTTGTCTGGGAATAGTAGAAAACATTGTGGCTGCAAGCATTTCACCTTTACATTACTTGTTTTACAATCTTTCTCTTGCATGATGCTTCTCAGTATAAAACAATACTTTTTTGTTCATGCGTAAAATTCTAACATAAGACATATTTCCAAGTCTTCCAAACTGACGGAATTTTCATTTGCCTCTTGAAAATTGGATTCGTTTATTTAACCCATTACCACTCAATCCCTACTTTTGACGCCCCTGAGAAAGAAGCATTTTAAAAACACTGTGGGAAAAAGAGAAAGTGCTGGTAACCAGCATTTTCTCCTTTTCCCAGTGTTTTCTACCCTTCCCAGAACAAATTTCAATTTTTCAGTCACCTTTATTTTGTTGTCTGCGAATGTTTTCAATTTGGACCAGTCTAAATTTTTCTCATGTGGTAAAGAGTTAAAGGTGGTCTATATAATAGGTCGTGACAGAAGGAAAATCTTGTGGTTCGGTAAAGGGCCTCACCCAGTGTCCGCCACTGGTATTCACTGACCATTCTGAAGAACATTCTCTGCCTTATTCTCAAGAATTTTCTAATTTTGAAAGTAACACGCCTTCTGATTGGCTAAACCAAATGGTTTAGCCAATCAGAAGGTGTGTAACTTTCAAAATCCAGATAAAAGGCCAAGAGTCTTCTTAAGATTGGTTAGTGAATACGGGTCCTGTGCTGATTATTTGGAAATGGCTTAGTGGTAATTCACATTGATTTTCTGTATTTTTACAAGAATAATTTCAAAGTTTATTTGCTGCAAGTTTATTTCATGAGGTAATGACCGTATCTTCGTAAATGCTGGTTTAATGGCGCTGCCTGACTTTTCTAAGACTGGGCTATCCACAATTTGCTGTCAGTATCCCATATGCTTGCAAAACTCTGAAAAAATAATGATTTAAATAATAACGTAAAACAGCAGTTGTATTTTTAAGGTTAATTTAAACACATTAAAGTGTCCCATCACGCAAAAATAGGACCAGCTGGGAACTGCGACAAATGTCAACCCTGGTCAGACTGCACGGATTGCGCAGGCTGACAAGGGTTGACACTTTTCGCTTGTATGATATTTTCTGTAATTTAAATAAGCAAATATTTCTAAAAAGGGTTTAGGTACGGTATGACAATATCTCTATTGCACTGAAAATTATATAGAATTAATTTTTGGGCTTCGTCCGTGCTTGTAAGGTAGAGCGTCGGCTTCATAAGGTCCCGAGGACAATTCCCGGGAGAATTCTGCTAATTTAACTTTATATCTACCCTATCTTCTCATAATTTAGGCCGATGTCTACACACACAAAAAGATACCATTTACCAAATTTTTTATACATAGAAACGTACCTGCATAATCAATTTTACCGTCTCCATTTATGTCTGCCTCTCTTAAAAATTCGTCTGCTAGATCATCTGTCATTCGGTCGCCTGTAGATGATGAGGAAAACGATAACGTTATTATAATAATTATATTGACGACTCGAATTTCTTTTGTATAGAAACAAACATGGCGACGTTCGTTACATTTGTGTACGTAACAATTAACTTGACGCCGTTCATTATATTTGAGCAATGCGCTGGCAAAGGGGGCTTAATGCTTCATCGTGATGCATGATACAGGCCAAAGTCGTCACATATTTATGTATATATACATGTAATAACCTCCTTTTTAAATAACCGACTGAACCATGAAGTAGACTGGTCCTGGAACATACACAAAAAATGTCCATTAGCGAAAAGTTTATTACATTCGTGTAGCTAATACATGCCTTTGAATTCATTCGTATGAAAATTAACATAACGACACTGATTTCGTTTACAAGTATACAAAAGTTTAACATTACCACTTTAACTCTTTCCCACACGACAAAATTTTAGACTGGTTCAAATAGAAAGCATATGCAGACGACAAAATAAAGGCGACTGAAAAATTGAAATTTGTTCTGGGAAGGGTAGAAAACACTGTGGAAAAAGGAGAAAATGCTGGTTACCAGCATTTTCTCCTTTTCCTACGGTGTTTTCAAAAGGCTTCTTTCTCAGGGGTGTCATAAGTAGGGATTGCGTGGTAATGGGTTAAGTTACCCTTTTAGTGTACATTACCATACTGATCTTTGATCTATATCGTCCGCTATCTCGTTTTTATGTTCTGGCAAAAGCAATTCTGAAAGTGGGGTGAATAATTCTGGTCTCGTTTTCATCATTGAGAGAGCCTATTTCTTTCATTTGATGTATAAACCCTTTCCCAAATGACAAACTTTTGGACTAGACCAAATTGAAAGCATTTGCAGAAGACAATTCAACTCTTGCTGAAAAGGTGATTTCTGTCTATGATAGGGTAGAAAACATTGTGGGAAAAGGAGAAAATGCTGGTTACCAGCATTTTCTCCTTTTCCCACAATATTTTCAAAAGGCTACTAATCCAGACCCGTAAAAACCAGGGATTGTTTGGGAAAGAGTTAATTGTTAATGCCGCAAGCCGGACGTCTTCCTACTATATGACTAGTCTTTGACTTGTTTGTCTGAAATTTAAACCCGTTTTTACAGCTTAGGCCATGTCATGGCAGCCATTCCACCAACGCATGTGTTTTCTAGTTTTCTCACACGGGTACTGAAAACGACGTTCCTTACAAATCATGACTACTTTTCTCACTTGTATTAGAGCTGAATTGAAAGGCGAAAAATCGCCAGAAAGAAAGTTTGCCTAACCCAGAACCGGATATCGAACGTGCAACCACCAGATCACGAGTCAAATAAGCTAACCACTGATCAACAGGGTCGGTTCTGATCTTGGAAGGTAATCACATCGGAGATTGAAGTGTCGACACGATATTTTCTCACCAAGGGAGACAACGCTTGTTATTCAGACTACATGACTATACATGATTACCTCCCTTACTTACCTACGCTCGTTAAAACCACTTTTAATTCCTCTCTATCTATAAAACCGTCGCCATTTTTATCGAATAAATTAAATGCTTCTTGCATCTCGTAGCACACTTCGTCAGCCAGGGAGGGAAGAAAATTTTTGTCAATGATAAACTGTTTAAATTCTTCAAAATCGATAGAACCATTATCTGAAATAGAGGAATAATGCATAGGGGGCTTAATGCATCTGCAAAAAGTACAGATCGAGGTCAGCCTGTGCATTTCGCACAGGCTGACCTCGATCGATACTTTTTGCTATATGTAATTTTTTTAACATGTCAAAGGGCTAACTATACTCATGTTTCAATACGTTGTTATACTTTGAAATGAATTTTATGGTTTCGTGATGATTGGACCTGGTTGGTAGCATGCGTCATGGCGATTCATTTAAACCATTACCACACAATCCCTATTTTTGACGCTCCTGGAAAAGAAGCCTTTTGAAAAACACTGTGGGAAAAGAAGAAAATGCTGGTGACCAGCATTTTCTCCTTTTCCCACAATGTTTTTTTTTTTTACTCTGCCAAAGAAAAAATACACCATTTGAGCCACACTGAAATTGTCGCCTGCTTTCAATTCGGACAAACCTAAAATTTTGTCGTCCGGTAATGAGTTAAACGCCCTTTATCAGATTGTTGTTCATACATTTCAGTATTGAAGAGGGTAATGTCATTCAGAATATGGGGCCATAGTTACTCGCCATTATAAAATATAAACATTGTTCTAATTCTAAGGTCGAGGAACAGTCAGCTTGCCATTGATAGGCTGTGAACAGAATGGGAAGGAAAAAATGGGTGAAAAACATCGAAAAAATACGGAAGGAAGAAATGGAGGGAAGGAAGGAAGAATTGGGGAAAACTAGAGAGAAAGAAAAAAGAATGGGCTGTGAGTAACGGAAGGAAAGAAAAACGAAGAATTTATTTGGGGAAAGTAAAGAAGACGGAAAAGGGGAATGGTATAGATAGGGAGAGGTGGCTGGTGGGAGGGAATGAGGGTAGGTAGGTAGACAGAAAGGGAAAAAGAAACCCTTGACAATGACAGAGAGAGAGAGAGAGAGAGAGAGAGAGAGAGAGAGAGAGAAGGAAAAAAAATGAGGATTCAATAAGAAAGCCAAAGGGACAGATGGACGGACAGACAGATACTTACGATCAGAGTCGATTGGATCTAATAGGTCATCTAGTTCCTTGTCAGATTTCAGAGAACCTGTATATCGTAACAGTTTTTTAAGTTCCTCTTTGGTCAGCTTGCCGTCGTTGTCGTCATCTAGGAGCTTGAATACATCTTTGATGTCTTAAAAAAGGGAAAAAAAGGGAGGTAATCAAAGTACGAAATGGATGATTGAGCTACCCTCTGACAAAAGGGTGCGTAATGTTTCTCCGTAATCCATTATAGTAAGCAAGCCGTCATCATCTCCCGCTAGATGGCATTCTACAAAGACACGTCTATCTAATTTGGGCATCCTAGATACAGAACCGGACTACTTTTCTACGCCACAACCGTTACTTTGAATTTCAAACTAAAATAAACGGTTACTCAATAAAAAGCTACCTGGTGCGATTCATTTAGCTATGATCAGCAGTTTACAGAAATCTGGAGCTAAAACAGGTATGATTTCTCCTCAAACCTATTGATAAAAGCCATTTTCTCCATTGCTACTTTATAGTGCGAATTACTACAATCTCCCCAATATTGGGGGGAGTAATGCATCATTTAGGACAGGTCGAACGTTGGAAAAATATGACATGCGCAGATAAAGGGCAAGCCGTTACATAATGTTGGATCCATAATAGCCACTACTGACAACCAATTCAACCATGAGATAGATTGGTCCTTGGACAAACAGAAAATTAACCAATAGCAAAAAGTTTCGGCCCAGGTCGGACTACGCAGGCTGACCTGGGTCGATACTTTTCGTAGATACATTGGTCTCCCTTTTCACAGAGCATGGCCCAAATATAAGCCGTGCTCAGGTGACAAAGAAGCCAAAGGTGTCTCCCTGGTGCATAACACTAAGCAAGTCAGTACATTTACGTGAGTCCATAAAATTTATTTTGTCCACCAATCAACAAGTTAATTAGGTAGAGTAGTCCTTCGACAAGTACAAAATTGTCCGATAGCAAAACAGTTTCCGACCTGAGCCGGCTGACCTGGCTCTGTATTTGCCAACCATTCTTAAGAACATTCCTAGTCTAATTCTTCAGAATTTTGTCAGTGAAAGTAACCGAACATCTGATTGGCTAAATCATTTTGTTTAGCCAATCAGATGTTCAGTTACTTTCAGAGTCAGAAAATCATGAAGAATGAGAATGGTTAGTGAATACGGACCCTGGGTTGGCATTACGATTTTTGATCGACTGACTGATTGATTGATTGATCGAATGATTGATGCATGTATTGATGGATAGAGAGAAAGATAGATTGATTGATTGATTGGTTGCTAGATTGATTTGATTGATTGATTGGTTAATTGATTGTTTGATCGACTGATTGATTGATCGATGGATGGATTGATGCATGGATTGATAGATAGATAGATTGATTGATTGATTTTTTTACTTTACTTTCAACATTATTACGGTTATATCAGGGTAACAGATTAACATATTTTGTATGTCCTGGGTTTCATCAGTGCTAGGCTGGGGCTATGAAGTATCCTGCCCATAAACACTCTTTAGAAAAGTCGGACGAAAGTTATTTCGAATACAAAATAGTGATAGGAAAAAAAAGTACAGTATAAGGAATGAATCATTTCGTGAGAAGCTCACCTTGTAAATGTGTATCTGTGATTTCGCCACTCTGAAAAGACAGAAGAACAAAATAAAATCTTGTGAGGTTGTTAGAGTTAACCCTTACATAACTAAAATAGGACTTGTGTACCTTTTACAGAAAGTATAGATCTAGAATAAACTGCACAGGAACGACAGTCTGATCTTTGATCTGTAAAATCTGATACTTTCTAAAATATTCTACGGAAAAAAAAAAAAAAAAAAAATAGATAACTAAATTAAACTTAAAATCGCTAATTTTACTTTTCCTCATTACTCATTACCAAACGACAAAATTTTAGGCTTGTCCAAATCGAAAGGCATTGCAGACGACAAAATAAAATTCACTGAAAATTTGAAATTTGCTTTGTAAAGGGTATAAAACATTGTGGGAGAAGGAGAAAATGCTGGTTACCAGCATTTCTCCTTTTCCCACAATGTTTTCTAAGGGTCGTCAAAAGTAGGAGTTGTGTGGTAATGGGTTAAATAAAAAAGGTAAGCTTCTTTGATCCGAAGGTCTTAGAAACATTGTGGGAAAAGGAGAAAATGCTGGTAACCAGCATTTTCTCATTTTCCCATAATGTTTTCTATCCTATTAAAAACAAGTTCCACCATTTTAGCAGATTAACAAATGCTTCATATTTGGGCTTGTTTGCGTTATTGTCATGTGGTGAAGAGTTCATTCACCGCTTGAAGAGTGGATATCAATAATGCACGAAAGCTTAATTGGTGGAGATGTTTTTGTAGCGAACATGCAGTGCTACGAAAAGAATGTCACAAAAGCATTACTCTGTAACAAAGAATTAACCCATTACCACACAATCCCTACTTTTGACGCCCCTGAGAAAGAAGCCTTTTGAATTTAAATTTTTCAGTCACCTTTATTTTGTCGTCTGCAAATGCTTTTAATTTGAACCAATCTAAAATTTTGTAGAGTTAAGACTGTAGACCAGTCCATTTTGGTAGAATTTGCATACCACAAACTATATGTTGCCCAATCGATTGACAAATTGGTTAATTGATTGGTTGGTTGATTGATTGATTGATTGATTGATTGATTGATCGATGGATGGATGAATGGACAGTGCGTGGGTGGATGGATAGACGGACGGTAAGATGGATTGATCGATCGATTGTTTGTTTTATTGATTGATTGATTGATTGACTGATTGATGGATTGATGCGTGGGTGGATGGATAGACGGACGGTTAGATGGATTGATCGATCGATAGAAGGATTTACTGACTAACTGATTAACAAATTGAACGGTAGTAACCACACTTTCAACGTTATATCAGCTATAGTAATTTTGAGACAAATTCCATGTTGCTCAAATGATGGCGTTTGTATTTGGAAGGGCACATGGTTTCTTCTTCCTTTTTTTTTTTTACCCTTTACCACACAATCTCGACTTTAACCCATTACCAAACGACAATATTTCAGACTGGTCCAAATTGAAAGCATTTGCAGACGACAAAATAAAAGTGACTGAAAATTTGAAATTTGTTTTCTGAAGGGTAGAAAACATTGTGGGAAAAGGAGAAAATGCTGGTTACCAGCATTTTCTCCTTTTCCCACAATATTTTCTAAAGGCTTCTTTCTCAGGGGCATCAAAAGTAGGGATTGTGTGGTAATGGGTTAAATGACCCTAAGAAAGAAGCCCTCAACACCATCTAAAGAAAGAAACAAACAAAATTACCTGGCAGGTTTGCTGCAAGGCCATTTTGGCTGGCAAGAATTCCTACTATGTTAGTTTTTAATCTTCCTTGTATGAAATAAGCAAGCTTTCTTTAAAAAATAAAATAAAACAATGTATTTTCATGGGCTGAATGGATTTTTTTTACAAAATTACAAATCTTCTTTTTTCCTAATTCACTTGAGAAAATAGATATCACTTTTTTATTTAATCTTAAAATAAATTCCTTTTTGTAAACATTAAAAAATATTCTATAAGTGATTTATCCCATTTAAGTCCTTGTTACTCGATTTGTATTATAAACAACGCGGAAAAAGAACTATTCCGTGTAAGATAACACCGATCCACTTCCTCAATTTTTGTCACTACTTGTGAAAAATGTCGTTAGCCTGACAAACCTCACTCTATACTATCGATTAACTGTTTAACTCTTTACCAAAATGAGAAAATTTTAGGCTAGTCCGAATTGGAAGCATTTGCAGACGACAAAATAAATTCAACTCAAAAATTAAAATTTAATTTGAGAAGGACAGAAAACACTGTGGGAAAAGGAGAAAAATGCCGGTTACCGGCATTTTCCCCTTTTTCCACAATGTATTCCAAAGCCTTTTAAACCCATTACCACACAATCCCTACTTTTGACGACCCTGAGAAAGACGCCTTGAGAAAACATTGTGGGAAAAGGAGAAAATGCTGGTAACAAGCATTTTCTCCTTTTCCCACAATGTTTTCTACCCGTCACAAGACAAATTTCAAATTTTCAGTCACTTTTATTTCGCCGTCTGCAAATGCTTTCGATTTGGACAAGCCTAAAATATTGTCGTTTGGTAATGAGTTAATATGTTGGGATTCTGTGGTACACCAGAAGCTTCTGTGAACAGTCTAGATCAAGATCAGACTGCACAGAACGTGCAGTCTGATCTCTGATCTACACTGTCCACTGCCCATTGCTTTATCTTAGACTATGACCAATCTGTTTTTTAATCTTGCAAGGGAACTGTATTGGTAACCAGCATTTTCTTTTTTTCCCCAGAATGTTTTCTATCCTGCTGGAAACAAATTTCAATTTTTTAGCTACGTTTATTGTGTCGTCTGCAAGTGTTTTCAATTCGGAACAGTCCAGGATTTTGTCGTTTGGTAAAAAGTTAACAGAATGGATGTGATTCTGAATCTGACAATGTGTTACGACGAAAATTATCAGTCAAAGTTTCTCCTCTTCCCACAATGTTTTCTACCCTTCACAAAACACATTTCAATTTTCCCAGTCACTCTTATTTTGTCTTCTGCAAATGTTTTTGATTTGAGCAAGCCTAAAATATTGTCGTTTGGTATTGAGTTAAAAACGATTTACTGCGATCTACAGAGGCCAAATTGCAAATTCAAAGAATGAGGTTTGGTAATCGTTGATATGATAGCTAAAGTTTGTATATCATCTTTAACCCTTTCCCAAACGACAAATTTTGGACCCTTCCAAACCGAAAGAGTTTGCAGACGACAATTTCAAATTTGACAAAAATGGCAGAAAGTTCTCCCAAATGGGTAGAAAACACTGTGGGAAAAGGAGAAATTGCTCGTTACGAGCAATTTCTCCTTTTCCCACAGTGTTTTCAAAAGACTTTTAATGCAGACACGTAAAAACCAGGGCTTGTTTGGGAAAGGCTTAAATATAGTAAATTGATCTTTTTACGTGACACCTCTTTACTCTCGACCAGGCGACTAAAAAGTTTTAGATTTTTCCAAATCGAGAGTATTTGCAGGCGACATAGTAACTCTGTACCAAACGACAAATTTATAGACTGGTCCAAATTGAAAGCATTTGCAGACGACAAAATAAATGTGACCGTAAAATCGAAATTTGATATGGGAAGGGTAGAAAACATTGTGGGAAAAGGAGAAAATGCTGGTTACCAGCATTTTCTCCTTTTCTCACGAATGTTTTCGAAAGGCTCCTACCTCAGGGTCGTCAAAAGTCGTCATTGTGTGGTAAAGGGTTTAAGACTTGTCTGCGATAACTCGCAGACAATATTGTGGGGAAAAAAGGAGAAAATTCTGGTTTCCAGCATTTTCTTCTATTTCATTCCATTAATGTTCTAAACAGCTTTCCCTCTCGGGATCGTCAAAGAATGGGTGACTAGATAAAGGTCTGACCCCTGTGAAAAAATTAAGACAGACATCATCTTTAGAAGTACCCTCTTAAAATTGCATAACAGTCGTTACAAATTAAAAATAAATACGAAAATACAGAAATAAGAAAACCATTGTCGGAAAAAAAAGGAGAAAATAGTAGTTTCGGGCAATCTCGTTTTCTGCAATAATGTTTCTTCAAAGGCATTCAGAAGACCAAAAAATAAAAAGGAAAACTGAAGGGGTTTACATTTACAAAGTAAACTGATCTTTTAAGCAAAGTTATTGTATATTTAGAAAATATAAAACTGACTCTTTTTCTATTTACGGGTCTTTTTATAGTTGCCCCCCACAAACGAAGTTTGGCGGGGGGATACTGGAGTCACCCTGTCCGTGGGTCCGTCCGTCCGTCCGTCTGTCCGTCCGTCCTTACGAGCCCGACATTGTGGGGTTCGGGGTAACTGTACATTTAGTCTCTATGGGGTTCATTCCGTCTATCTGGTAGGTTAGGGGTTAGGGTTAGGGATAGTGGGGTTAAAAAGGTGCTCTTATGGGGTTGTTTGGGTTGCATTGAATAAAGAGCAATTCGACCTCACAAGGTCCGTCTCGTAAGACCGTCCGTCTGTCCGCCCATGAGTCATGAAATCTTGTCCGGAGCATAACTTCCAAAGTATGATAGCTATTGACTTCAAACTTCATATACAGATAGACCACATTAACGTGAAGTGCAGTGTACAAGAACCATAAGTCTATTCCCATTAGGTTTTTGAACTCTACTTTTTGTACTAAACCATTCTGCATTCTGTTACAAAGAGCTGTTTTGTGACAAGGAGCTGGTGGGGGTATGATCACGTCTAGTGATAGCTCGGGTTTTTTTTTTTTGGGGGGGGGGGGGGGCGTCCTTTTTCTTAAATATCAACGCATCTCCTTTCATTCTTGGAAATAACTCAGAAACAAGGATACCTATTTATTGGTTTGAATAGTGTTTTTAAAAGCCGTTTTAAACAAATATGTCAGTAAATACGTGACAGCCAGTACAACTATCTATGCTTTCCTTCAGCTTCCTTTAGCAATATACTTCCTCTCTGACCCAGACAATTTACGACAAATCTTAATTTTTGTATAATATATAACATAATCTTTATCTATTTATTCTATAGTCTCAACCTTTCCACAGTCTCTCGAAGAAGAATGGTCCACGAAGCATTGAAATAAGACAGTTCTGTATAAACCCATTACCACACAATCCCTACTTTTGATAACCTTGAGAAAGAAGTCTTTAGAAAACATGTGGAAAAAGGAGAAAATGCTTGTAACCAGCATTTTCTCCTTTTCCCACAATGTTTTCTACCCTTTCCAAATCAAGTATAAATTTTCAGTCACATTTTGCTCGTATACTTTCGACGTTAGAAAGGTTAAAACCAAGTTATTATGGCGGTCCAAATGACATGCGCATCAGAAACGTTTACTGTACCGGATATCCGGTTCTGACAATATCTGCGTTTGAAGCCGTGCCCAAGTGTTATTGACTTATCTAGCAGGGGCTAAGGATAGGGTGACGGGTTTAGCCCAGAGACTTGAGGACTCTGTGTGAACCCATTTATCTGCAGAACTTTGACCCCCAAAGGCTCGCTTATCTCAGAAAAAAGTCTCAATAAAATACAAAAACAGGAAGTGTGTGTACTTTGCCATCCTTTGCAATTTTTCAGGTTTTGGCGACTGTAAGCGAGAAAGCTTTTGAAAACACTGTTGGAAAAGGTAGGAAATGCTGGTATTTGGCATTTTCTTCTTTTTCCACAATGTTTTCTTTCCTTTCGTTGACGTAATATCTCATCATTTTCGTAAAAATACAAAGACAGGAAAAGTGTTGACTTGATTTTATCCCCAACCAAACTTTATTTTGTCTGTTTTACCGACCACGAAGGCGAAGGCTTTAAAAAAATGTTGGGAAAGGAGAAAAGGGTTGTATCCAGATTTTTCTCCTATTTTCACAATGTTTTCTGTCTTTTTTAAGATATATCCAATCATTGTAGAAATATCTAAAACAGACACCTTAGTCAGCAAATATATAGACCTACAAGTGAAACGGCCTAAAACTCTATCTCTTGGTTTACGGGTAAACCTTTGGCCAAAGTAATACGTATTTTATCGACTAACCCTTATTTCATCGACCCGAAGAAAGATAGAGTTTTTGGAAACGTTATTGGTAGAGGAGAAAATGCTGGTTCCCACAAGCTTTCTCTATATTTTCAGATGCAAAATTTCATGATTTAATCGGAAATTATTTTGTCATCTGCAGATACTTTTAATTTGGACAAGTTTAAAAAAATTGTGGTTCTGTAAAGAGTTGAAAAGCCTTCTGGCTATAGCATGGCATAAACGTATCTTTAAGGTCAACGTTTTAGAGATAAACCCTTATATGATATCCTATCTCTGACGTAGGCAGGTTATCAATTTAACTCTTTACCAAACGACAAAAAAATTGGACTGGTCCAAATTGGAAGGATTTGCAGACGACAAATTAAATGTGACTGAAAAAATGAGTTTTATTTTTGGCGGGGAAGAAAATATTTTGGGAAAATGAGAAAATGCTGGTTACCAGCATTTTCTCCTTTTCCCGCAATGTTTTCAAAAGGTCTAAATTGAAAGGATTTGCAGACGACAAATTAAATGTAACTGAATTAATGACTTTTGTTTTGGATCGGGAAGAAAACATTGTGCGAAAAGGAGAAAATGCTGGTTACCAGCATTTTCTCCTTTTCCCACAATGTTTTCAAAAGGTCAAATTTAAAGGATTTGCAGACGACAAATTAAATATAATTGAAATAATGTTTTTTCTTGATGGGGAAGAAAACATTGTGGGAAAAGGAAAAAATGCTGGTTACCAGCATTTTCTCCTTTTCCCACTATGTTTTCAGAAGGCTTCTTGTACAGGGGTGTTAAAAGTCGTGATTGTGTGGTAAAGGGTTAACTCTTCATCAAATGACACTATTTTATACTCGCCCAAATTGAAAGGACAATTTAAATATGGTTTAAACGAGGAAATTTGTTTTAGATAGGGTAGAAAACATTGTGGAAAAATAAAGAAAATGCTGCTTACCACTATTTTTAGCTTTGTCTTCAATGCTTATTTAAAGATTTCTTCCTCAGGGTCGTTAAAACTAGGGATTTTGTCATAAATGGTTATTTATACGATAAAATCTGTTCAATGGAAAATTATGAAGTTCCAGTTTGATTGTGCGGTAGTTTCTCTTAATATAATTTTGCTTTACGTGCTGGTACGTGGGGTGATCAAGCAGATCATGGACCATCTCGTTATTTTGAAAACTACTACACGTAGAATTAAAAAAAAAAAAAAAATGCATAGATGAGCATTTATTAGGGCCTAATTATCTGGTAACTGACTAAAACTGTCACATGCCTTTCTATTCAAGTAGGCAAGTGTGACGTCATTTTCACTACGTCATATACTAGTACTTCATTAGCAATATTCCGATACCGGCACTTGTACACGTTCTTTCTGATCAACCCTCGTATAATCATATAGAGGATATTTGTTTTTTTCGGTGAAAGATCGAAATTTATTTCATCGAGTGGACACCATCGTAATATTTTCACGAGTGGCGCAGCCACGAGTGAAAATATTACCGATGGTGTTCACAAGATGAAATAAATTTCGATCTTTCACCGAAAAAAACAAATATTCTATTTATTTTATGCTTTTAACCCTTTCTGGGAGGAGCTTTATCAACATTCAGTACAGTTCTTTTCCTTTATTCCCCGTGGCGTACCCCTCCCGCATAGCAACGTTACGTCAAGCGCGAGAAATCTTAGGTATATGACGTCATATTTCCCATCTGGTTGTTAGGCACGCGCAATTTACCTAGGCAACAAGAACGTGAAAATCGGTATTTTCACTGGTGCTACCAGTGTAAGATCGAAAAATATTTTCACTGCTATTTCTCGATATCCTACCGGAAAGCATGAAATAAACTACAATATTTGAAATCAGATCTAATAAATATTAAGTTATGCATAGCGTAAAGGGGTCTTAATTCATCTGCAAAAAGTATCGACTCGGGTCAGCCTGCGCAGTCTGCGTAGGCTGGTCTGAGTCGAAACTTTTTGCAATCGGTCAATTTTCTACATGCGAAAGGACAGTGTACATGAATAGTTGTACGGTCAGGTGACAGGGGTCTTGGAAACTTGTTCACGGCTGTGGTGAATCATGCCGCCCAGAGTCTTTGGCAGGGGACTTGGAAACTTGTTCACGGCTGTGGTGAATCATGCCTTCGGCTCGGGGCGGCATGATTCACCACAGCTGTGAACAAGTTTCCAAGTCCCCTGCCACCTGACCGTACAACGAATTTATTATACTCAAAAGTTTTACCCTTTCAAAGTGCGTTAAGCGAAATTTTCCTGTTTTAAAATTTCACGAATCGAGTATGCTGACGAAATAGAAATTCCCTTCTGAGTGCCCCAATTCAATGAAAACTGACGTCACTTGTAACTGACGTCACTAAAACGTGCAGTTTTGTGCATAAACGTGCAGTCTGGTGATCGATCGACGCCGCCATTGTGGATGTTGTGTTGCACGGGTAGTGATGTTTACGAGGGGCACTCAAAAGGGAAACTGGCTTTACGTGGTTTTTGCCAGGGAACATGATATATATATATGTTCCAGGCATGTTAACCAATCAGATCACGAGAAATTTCTTTGCAGTATAATAAGTTTCCAAATCCCCTGCCACCCATCCTCGTTGACCCAGTTTCGAATCATTCGATGCAGTCAGCTCTTTACAAAACAGTCACATTTGTTTTACGACCGTGCCTTAACGATGGTCATGTGGGAAAGCAGCTAGTGGTCTGGGAAGAACATTATGCGATGTAGGTACACAGGTAAAAGACACTCTATGAAAGCATGCTGGATAGGTGCACCGGCCCGTTGCAATATGAATGAAATAATGTTGAAATCCGGGTTGACGATAGAAGCAAGCAATGTTGGTGAAGACCTTATCCATTTCAATCGATGAATAATTCTGTTTTTCATGACAATATGACGTCGGCAGTAAGTGCTAAGTTCTATTTATGGTCATCAATTAACTCATTACCAAACGACAATATTTTAGGTTTGTCCATATCAAAAGGATTTGCAGACGACAAAATAAAAGTGACTGAAACTTTGAAATTTGTTTTGTGAAGGGTAGAAAACATTGTGGGAAAAGGAGAAAATGCTGGTTACCAGCATTTTCTCCTTTTTCCACAATGTTTTCTAAAGGCTTTCTTTCACAGAGTCGTCAATAGTAGGGATTGTAAGGTTAATGGTAAAGTCCCTAATCTATTTACCAGGAGGAAGGTGAATCTGTAGGTTGCGATGCGCCACTGAAGTATATTTTGCGGACAGTGTCGGTCGTGCAGTTAACGTGCAGTCTGATCTTGGAACTAAAATGTCCAACAAGGAGTTGATTTTCACCCACAAAATAACTTTGAAAGAGCATAAATCTGTGTTTTCTGTTAATATTAGCTTTCAAGTTTCATTTAATCCTTTCCCAAACAATCCCTGGTTTTTACGATCCTTAGAAAATGCTAGTAACTAGCATTTTCTCCTTTTACCACAACGTTTTTTTACTCAGCTGGAAACAAATTTTATTTTTGAGTTACATTTACTTCGTTATCTGCAAGTGCTTTCAATTTTGACCAGTCTAAAATTTTGTCGTTTGGAAAAGAGTTAACTCTTTACCAAACGACAAAATTTTAGACAGGTCAAAATTGAAAGCATTTGTAGATGTCAAAAGAAGAAGTGACTGTAAATCTAACATTTGTATTGGGGAAGGGTAAAAACATTGTGGGAAAAGGAGAAAATGCTGGCTACCAGCATTTTCTCCTTTTCCCACAATGTTTTGAAAAGGATTTTGTGGTAAAGGGTTAATTTAATATGCATGATAAGAGGTAAATACCGCCTTTGTTAAATGAGTCAATAAGAGATTGATATAAATCTTGGAGGAGGGCCGATCGTTACTATTATCGAATCACCTAACGCCACCCTTCACGCTGTTTCCTCCTTGATCTGTTTGTTTGATTGGACGGGGTTCAATCCTTTAGGCTATATATTCATGGCGTAAAAAAGGACTTTTGCGGACAGCAAAGACAAAGATCAGACTGCACAAAACGTGCAGTCTGATCTTTGATCATTGCCGTCCGTATTTGTATGGTCAAGCCAATACAATCAAGATCTGTGTAAGTTTCAGTGGATTGTATTTAGAGCTATCAAAAGCCGTCGAGTTAATCTTTTTGGCGCTTAAAGAGTTACCGCACTTTTTTAGCATTATTTCAGATATTAAAAAACAGTATTTTCACAGTGTTTCATTCTTTCTCTTGGGAATGCATTGTGTCATAATTAGTCAATCATTCTATGGTTTAGACAATATAAATGTAGCGTTACTTTTTAGTAGAGAAGATTCTAAAGAATAACACTATGAAAGTTCATAAGAAAAGCTGGTCAATACGGGCCCAGTCGGTTAAATCCGGTTCGATCCTGGAATTCACGGTACCATGCGGTTGTACTTCCGGTTTAGACACGGTTAAAACCGGTATACTAACCCCGGGACCTATCGGGGTCCTAAACAGGAATAGTTAGCTTCAGTTAGCGCCTGAAGTTATCACCGTCTGAGTTATTGATTATCCAAGAAGGCCAAACAGGTGGCATTTAAGCGTTTTCCGATACATAAATAAGGAACCGTTCAATAACCCTTCATCTTCAGCGACCCCCGAACTCCGGTAACTCAGTCGGTAGCGTGCAGGACTTGAGAACAGGAGGTCATGGGTTCGATCCCTGTGTCAGCCAAATTCTTTCCGAGGATTGATGATAGTCATTGCGACAGGATTAATTCCTTTCCACCACTGACTATTTCTCGACATTGGTGATGTGGAAAAGCAGCCAGTGGCTAAGAAAGAAACACTGTGCGAGGCACTGGTGAGAAAGACTCCAGGAAAGCATGGATAGGTGCACTTGCCGCTGCAATATAACTGAAATAATGTTGAAAACAGCGTTAAACACTATTCAATCAATCAATCAATCAATCTTCAGCGAACGACTTATTTCATTACTAAACAATCCTGAGCGGGAACGCCTTTAAAATAATCAAGGAAAAGGGAGAAAATGGTGGCAACCAGTATTTTCTCCTTCTCCCAGAATGTTTTATATCTTCTCTGAGAAAATTCCCATTATCTTTGGTGATATTACAATGTAATTATTCCCCACCATTTATTTCTTTTCATAGGAAAAAAAAAACCTTTAGACAAAACTAAAATTTTGTTACCTCCTAAAACGCTAATTTTTCTTGCAAGAAACTATCCTCAAAACATTATATGGCCTCCAACATTCGGACAATTGCGTAAAACGTCGTCTCGGATCAGCCCGCGCGGACTGCACAGGCTTATCCGAGACGACACGTTCCTTTTATGTGTTATTTTCTGTTTTGCGCACGTCTACAGTAGGACGAAATCGAATGTAGTCGTAAAGTGTCGTCTCGGATCAGCCTGCACGGACTGCGCAGGCTGATCCGAGACGACACTTTACGCAAATTTATGTTCAAATGCCCCTTTTCGCCTGTTGCAAGCATATCAAATAAAGAATCCGTTCGCAATGAAAACTTGCTCCTTTTACCTCAATGTATTCACGTGTATTCGTATATATTAACCTGTCTTTTGTCGTCGAAGCACGATTAGCAGCCTTAGGTTGAAAAGAGATCTTGGTAACTTGATCTCTTAATTAACTCTTTACCACACAATCCAGACTTTTAACGACCCTGAGTAAAAAAGCTCTTGAAAACAGTGTGGGAAAAGGAGAAAATGCTGGTAGCCAGCATTTTCTCCATTTCCTCACAATGTTTTCAACCCTCAACAAATTGAATTTCCAATTTTGATTCACATTTTGCCGCCTGCCAATGCTTTCAAATTAGACCAGTCCACAATTCTGGCGTTTGGTAACCAGTTAACCTTTTTCCCAAACGACAAACTTTTGGACTAGACCAAATTGAACGCATTTGCAGACGACAATTCAAGTCTTGCTGAAAAGATGATTTCTGTCCATGATAGGGTAGAAAACATTGTGGGTTACCAGCAGTTTCTCCTTTTTCCACAATATCTTCAAAAGACTACTATTCCAGATCCGTAAAAACCAGGGATTGTTTGGGAAAGGGTTAAGAGAGCATAATGTTTCACAATTTTGAGGATCAAAACTCTTTTCTTTGAAACAGTCTGGAAAAAAAAAGCTGGGAAGCAGCACATCTCTTTTTCCGACACTGTTTTCTTTGCAAATCCTATCACATCGATCATATGAGCTTCTATGTGTCGTCTGCAAATACTTGACGTATGGTGACGTCTGAAATTTAATCGTCTGATAAGGAATTGCTAAACAGAATCAGTGTGGGCAGGAACCGGAAACGGAAGTACGTAGACCGGAGATATGTCACGTGATGATAATTATCGAAACACTGTAGAGAAAACAATCGTTAATTTACGATTTATCTTTCACCGGCAAGAGCAATCCAAAAAGGCGTTTGTATGGGACACATGGATCAAGATAAGACTGTCCTTGAACATGCTCTCTAACGTTTAACCTTTGCATTTTACTTTGTCATTTTAAGCCATCGCGGAAGATATTTTTATTTACCTGGGACTGTATTTTCGTACCAGGACAATTGTCCCCCCCCCCCCGGACAATTGCCCAATGAGGACAATTTCCCTCGGACCATTGCCCCTCAAGGACAATTCCTTATCCTCGGGGGGGGCAATGGTCCGGGGGGAAATTGTCCTCAGGGAGCAATGATCCGGGGGATTTTGTCCGCGGGGGCAATTGTCGGGGGGCAAATGTCCTAGAGCCCTGTATTTTATCAGATAACTCCCATTGTTTTCAAGGGACTTTACGCAAATGTCCAAATTTTCCTTTTTGCGTGTTTCAGCCCATATTGAAAGCACTGACACAAGACAAAGTGAATTTACCTCAAATGATGGGTTTGTCTATAAGTATTTACCGCCCTCCCGGGTGGCTTAGTGGTGAGAGTGTCGGACTCATGACCTGGTGGTTGTGAGTTCGATACCCGGTTGAGGCGAACTTTCTTTCCGGCGTATTTCCGCCTCTCACCTCTGCTGAAGCATGTGAGAAAAGTAGTCGGTGGCTTTGGAAAGAAAGTTGTGTTAGTACCGGTGTGAGAAAGCCAGGAAACACATGAGCCGCAGTGCGTCAACGACCGCCATGATATGACCGTAGCTGTTAAGGTAAGACCTGTGTAATGCACTTCCGGTGAACATTTGGCAAAAATTCTAATTGGTTGTTAAATAAGGATAAATAAAGGTTTATGCAGAAATAATATTTTTGTACATTTCTAATGGATCAGAAATTCCGTTTATGTCTATCTTGAAACTATTTTTTGATACTTTTGTTTGTTTTCTAAAAAGGGAGGTAATTATTACCTCTTTTTCAGTTGAGACTATAGCGGTTTTAGATTTATAAATGACAATTCAAGGAAGGAAAAAATGGAAAAAATGAAACGGTGAAAGTAGTTCAATAATACTCATTTTTAATTATAGCTAATTTTGCATGATGATATTTTAGTGGAAATAGCGGTTTTCCATTACACAGGTCTTACCTTAAAGTGGCGTTGAACTCCATTACAACAACTTGAACATAAATGTTTACCAGCATTTCCTCCTTTTCCTACAATGTTTTCCACCCTTTGAATGACAAATTTTACCTTTATAGTAGTTAACCCTTTCCCAAACAACATAATTTTAGACTTGTCCAAACTGAAGGCACTTGTAGACAAGAAATTAAACTGAATTCGAAAATTGAAATTTCGGCTTGTGTGAAAAGGAGCCAGCATTTTCTCCATTTCCTACAATGTTTTCAAAAGGCTTCTATCTCAGGGATGTGAAAAAAACATGTATAATTGTTTGTTAAAGGTTAATTTATCATGTGTAAATGTTTTTAGTTTTTAGTGTGAACGTGGCTAAATTATGTCGTTAGTATTGGATTAAGCATGTTTCACGCTAAAGTTTTTGTCAATAACGACAACTCATAATCTACAATAATATTATAACCTGACGCAGTTGCGTCCCTTTAAAACTTTTTTTTCCATTTCCTCGAAATCGACTTGCCGAATATTTGACAGAAATCATCTGATATTTCTTTAGCTTTTCACTAAAGGTCATTCAGTTTCTTACAAAAAGGCGCCTGTTTAATGCCTATTCCGAAAAAAAGAAAAACATCGTGGGGAAAGGAGAAAAAGTAGGTGGTCAATCGTCAATCTATTTTGTTTGTCTCTAGAAGTTTTCTTCTAGAAGTTCGTCGCCTGTAATGAGTTTTAAAAGTTTAGTTCAGAACTGTCTTTATCAAATTCTTTTACAATTAACCCTTTACCAGATGACAAAATTTTAGCCTTGTCCAAACTGAAAGCATTTGCAGACGACAATTTCAGTGTGGCTCAAATGGTGTAATTTTTCTTTGATGTAGTAGAAAACATTGTGGGAAAAGGAGAAAATGCTGGTTACCAGCATTTTCTTCTTTTCCCACAATGTTTTCAAAAGGGTTCTTTTCCAGGAGCGTCAAAAGTCGGCATTGTGTGATAAAGGGTTAAAAAAGTTGCAAGAGATAACACTTATAACCTAATAATAATAGAAGTAGTGTTCGTAGTGGTACTGTAGTGGTAGTGCTAGCAGTAGTGGTACCGTAGTAGTAGTGCTAGCAGTAGTGGTACCGTAGTGGTAGTGCTAGCAGTAGTGGTGCCGTAGTGGTAGTGCTAGCAGTAGTGGTGCCGTAGTGGTAGTGCTAGCAGTAGTGGTGCCGTAGTGGTAGTGCTAGCAGTAGTGGTACCGTAGTGGTAGTGCTAGCAGTAGTGGTGCTGTAGTGGTAGTGCTAGCATTTGTGGTGCTGTAGTGGTAGTGCTAGCAGTAATGGTAGTAGTGGTAGTTTAAATAGCAGTAATAATATTAGATTATCGTCATCGTCATTATAATATATAACGCCATCAAAGGTGGCCCTTCAGATTTTGAGACGAAAATTTTACAAAAATGCAAAAAAAATCATCCTTATACTCTTAAAGCCTTTAATGTGCGTTCATAAAACCCCCAGTAGTCGAAAACCATCAGACAACACGAGAAAATAGAGATTTACTACGGCCCAGGTTGACACCAACGGGAGACACGTTCTATTTTTAGATGATCAATTCTCTCATTTACATATAGGAATACACAGACAAAGTTTCAAACATAGCGTCGAAGAAGACATTATGGAAAATAATTATTACATATTTGTTATGTAATAGAATTTAAGCGTTATTAGTCATGTGCCAGTCACTTGACATTCCCACAATGCTTTATTGATTTTTGGCGCGAAATTTAAAAATACCTTAAGAGGCTACGTAGCCTTTTAAGGGAATACCACCATAAAGAATTTTTTTTTGTAATTTCATGAGTCTTAATTATTGATGATTTGTATTATTTTTTCATATAAATTTCAGTGATATATATGTTTTTTTATTTGGTGAGATGTAAAAATTCTAAATACCCACCTTTAAAAGATCAAGTGTAATATTATCTCTGTCCCCGTGTATATAATACATATATGTCGTGCGGGCCAGATTGGAATCTATGCAGATCCTGAGTCTGCCTAGGCAGATCCGGATCCGGAATCTACCTAGAACAAATTAGAATTATAATTTTGTCTAAACGAAAATATATTCTTTTCCATTTCTTTGAAATCATATTAACCCACATGCGTTTAAAGACTGAGATGTACTATAAATTAACCCATTACCACACAATCCCTACTTTTGACGTCCCTGAGAAAGAAGCCTTTTGAAAACATTGTGGGAAAAGGAAAAAATGCTGGTAACCAGCATTTTCTCCTTTTCCTACAGTGTTTTCTACCCTTCACAAAACAAATTTCAAATTTTCAGTAACTTTTATTTTGTCGTCTGCAGTTCCTTTCAATTTTGACAGATCTAAAATTTTGTCGTTTGGTAATGGGTTAAAGCACTTGATTTGTTTTTCTCACAGCTGCTCCATTTTCCACGTTGCATTTTCTTTCTAACGTGCAAAATATTCAAAATTTAGTCTTACTCAGAATTTCTGACTAGACTTCTTTTGTGTAAAGGTTTAAGCTACATAAAATGGTTTATATGTAGTTACACGATATCAAACGAGAAAATATTCCAATTTTGTGGAGGCACATTGTGGAGCTGCCTAGCCAAACTGGTCTAGACAGAATTCCAGTTTGGTCTAGGCAGATTCAGGATCAGCATATATTCCAGCTTGGACTACGACATGTATTCCCGTTATGTTTAATCATCACAAAAGACCGGCGCTGTCCGGCACCCACGTACTCAAACATAGTGCAGGTATACATCAAGCCATCTTCGCGAGCCAAGTTTACGATCACTACGTGGATCTTACCTTGGCTGGTTGAGCCCGATTTCGAGATTTCTGCGATGCGCCCTCTATTGGATGCTGGTTATTATCCCCCTTTACATCATATTTCAAAAAGCAAATGAAATATCTTTTTACAAACCGCTTACGAGTACACATGAAGCGATAAGCAGACATCCACATGGGTTTCCATGTTTTACCTTCTATTCGACAGGTAGAGACCTTGTTCTATTTTTATCAAAGATGAAATGCTACGAGCCATTTCATTCGTTGCACCTAGAGCTGGCTGCATCCATTGAAAGAGCGTATCGGGTGAATGTAAAAATCAAGCTCGATCCATCAAGGGTAGAGTAACGTAGTGAATCGTCGGCCTTGGCTTGCGAAGATGACATCAAGCCGGGTAGGACAAATGGAAACTATTGATGATAATTACTCGTATAATGATTAATGTTGTTTTCTAGTACAAAGTGGGTTTACTTGAAAAACCTCGTAACTACAACCTGAAACAAGATGTATTTACGAGGTTTTTGGAGTAAACCGAAAATAAAATAATATTAATATACATGGAATTAAACCTATTATGATGTTACCTCAATTCCCATATAATTATCTCTGTAATACTCAATCATCACGGAAGATCGGCGTCGTCCGGCACCCACACAGTCATACACATTGGAGGCCGTGCATCTAGCCGGGGGAGGACAAAGGGTCAGTGACCCTTTGCTGCCCTTACTGCCCCTTTTTGCCTTGCCTTTTTTACTAGACATGGTGCAGTTATTTCAAAAAATTGTTTTTCCTTTTTCCACACGAATCACAATAAATCTGTTTTCACTTTTAGAGACAATCTTAAGCATCAATTGCACACAAAAAAGGGGAATAACTCCAATCAGAAAAATAAAACTCTCCAAGTATAAATGTTAAATGGGTAGATCTACATGAAATCAAAAGTTCATTCTTTGATTGTTTCATTAGGTTTAGAGTGATAAACCTCTCCAAGTATAAATGTCAAATGGGTAGATCTACATGTATTTTCTTTATACTCACAATTGCATTCTTTGAATGTTTCATCAGGTTCAGAAAAATAACACTCTCCAAGTATAAATGTCAAATGGGTGCGTAGATCAACAAGTGTTTGCTTTACAACCACATTTCTTTTGAAAAAAAAAATATTGTTTATATCTTTATCTTCGTTACTGGGTTTTTATTAACCCTTTCCAAAACAATCCCTGGTTTTTACGGGTCAGGAATAGAAGCCTTTTGAAAACATAGTGGGAAAAGGAGAAAATGCTGGTAACCAGCATTTTCTCCTTTTCCCACAATGTTTTCTACCCTATCATATAGAAAAATCATCTTTTCAGCAACTGTTAATTTGTCATCTGCAAAATGCTTTCAATTTGGTCTGGTCCAAAATTTGCCGTTTGGGAAAGGGTTAAACATTCATTCTGTTCCACTTTGAAAAATAAAACTATGAAAAAATACTGAAATAAAACTAATTATTGTTAACACCTTAACGACGTTGTAACCTAAGTTCTTGTAACCCATTTCCAAATAATCCCGACCTATAGAAATCAGACGTCTGAAAAAAAAAGTGTTAGGAAAAGTAGAAAATGCTGGATTACAAGCATTTTCTCCTTTTCCAAACGTTGTTTTTTTTCTCTGCCCTTGTCAAGACAAACCCATCTTTTAACCATATCTAATTTTGTCGTCTGCAAACGCTTTCAGTTTTGACAAATCTGAAATTTCGCCGTTTGGTGAGGTTTTAACACTTCAGCTCTGGCAACAAATTTGCAGCAGACGACATTGAACATATTCCATTAAGATATTGAAAATCCGCAACACTTTACGAGCTCGTAAGATTTTAAACGCGACGAATACTTTCGAAAACAAATTAACATAAGAAGAAATCATTCGTCAAGCGCTTTTTTCCTTTATCCACAATGTTTTAATCCATTACCACACAATCCCTACTTTTGACGACCTTTAGAAAACATTGTGGGAAAAGGAGAAAATGCTAGTAACCAGGATTTTCTCCTTTTCCCACAATGTTTTCTACCCTTTACAAAACAAATTTCAAATTTTTAGTCACTTTTATTTTGTCGTTTGCAAATGCTTTCAATTTGGACCAACCTAAAATATTGTCGTTTGGTAATGTGTTAAATAGTTGTTTGGTGCAGACTAAAATAGCCGTCTGCTGCACGAAATTCCAGAATGAATGCATTTTTTCACGATATAGTTTTAAATGAAAGTTTAGTTATTATTATTATTATTATTGTTATTATTTGTTATTAGAGGATACCGAATTTTACAACATTATAGAGAAAGAAGCAATGCCTTATGTCTTGCAATTGATTCCATTTATCATCCGTAATAACTCCATGCAATTTATAAAGAAAGAGATATATCCCTTGTCTTCGAAATATTTAGAACTACTTTGCGGCGTTTTAGTACAAGTTTTAGATAGGACCAATTTACGCCTGTTTCAAATTGTCTGTGCGTCAATGGGTCACCACTAATGCAGTCTCTCCTTCCCTATCATTAAAACGAAGAAAAAAAAAATAAAGCACCCGTGTCAAAATAACAATCCAATGCAGGAAATTTCAATTCACATATCTATGTATTTAAACGCGTCACATAACTATAAAACCACTTGAACTGTCAATTTAACCCTGTTTGCCAAAATGATCGAACACACTCTTTCATAAAGGAAAAAGCAGCCAAGATCTTGCCATTTTTCAAGGTTATTTTGCTCAGAAAGATGATGTAGTAGCGGATAGTGTAGATCAAAGATCAGACTGCACGTTCTGTGCAGTCTGATCTTAATCTACACTGTCCGTACTAGGATCATAAGCCGTACCTTTCGCTTGCAGGGTTTAAATTGTTCTCGAGTAAATATTGTTCTACTCGAAGTCAACTGTTATCTGACGAATATTGTCGATTATTTCGCTACAGATCCTTTTCGTTACACCCTTTTCAAAAATTGACAGTAACCTCACGCATACCGTAGTATTTGCCATGAAAGTGCCTTGGAAAACATCGTGATAGACAGAGAAGATCGTTTACTAAAAATTTACTTTCTCTCACAGAGGTTTCTTTGTTTGTCTGAAAGATACTGTGATTCTTATTAAAGAAGATTTCTCTGTGGATGCTTTTTTATTAAACTTCTGAAATTCGCATCTGAGCTCTATAACTCTTTACCACACAATGACGACTTTTGACGACCCTGAGGAAGAGGCCTTTTGGAAACATTGTTGGAAAAGGAGAAAATGCTGGTAACCAGCATTTTCTCCTTTTCCCACAATGTTTTCTACCCTTTCCAAATAAAATTTAAATTTTTGATTCACATGTACTTTGTCGTCTGTAAATGCTTTCAATTTGGACTTGTCCAAAATTTTGTTGTGTGGTAAAGAGTTGAACAATGTCTTGAATGAAGATGCAGTTCTTATTCCGTAACAATTCTAAAAATCCCATTCGTAAATTCCAAGAATTGCCATTCCGATCGGCAGAGACACAAAACGTCTCAAGTTGTCAATCAGGTAGATAGTTTTGAAGTCAAATGTCAGCAAAATATTCTACAATTGAAACGATTTCACAGTGAACAGTTTTTAATAAAGTCTATCCCTGTAAAACATGTATAATCCAAATGAATCAAATTGCAGATGAAAAAGTGTGCTAATAGGATACAATGCTTTCATTGAGCTGTAAGAAACATCATGGCAAAAGAAGAGATTGCTCTTAAAGAGCAATCCATCACGCCTTTTTCTTACTCGTTTCTAGAAAGTGCTCTGCTTAAAAGCAAATAAGTTTATATGCAGAAGTTGATATTTTAATCTCAAATGTAAATAATAAAGCTCTTATTGGTGTCACCGATCACATTGTTTTGTTTTCTCATTGCCCCTCAAACTTTAGCCAAAGACCAAAAAATCAGTCGTGTCCCAAACTGAACGCATGTAAAGACCACAAGTATTGTCCCAAACTGAACGCATGTAAAGACCACAAGTAGTGTCCCAAACTGAACGCATGTAAAGACCACAAGTAGTGTCCCAAACTGAACGCATGTAAAGACCACAAGTAGTGTCCCAAACTGAACGCATGTAAATACCACAAGTTAAACGTAGCTTAGATAGATAGGAATTGTCTTTGAACGGAATGGAAACATCACACTGACTTCAAGAGCATTTCCAGTAAAGGTCGTCAAAATTTGGGGTAAATGGCAGAAAAATATATTATCATACTGCAAAGAAATTTCTCGTGATCTGATTGGATAATATACCCCCACCACATATATCGAAATGGAGTTTATAGACCAATAATGTGATGTCCTGCCTGGAATAGTGCATTTTTGTGTGTGTGTGGACTTTTTTTTTCATCTTGAAACACACAAAAAGTTCCAATGTTCAGAATCCAGAACCTCTTACACCGACTATCTTTTTCCTTTCTTTAAAAGACATTTCTTGCTTTAATTCCATAGAAATATTAAGATAACCAAGTCTTCAGACAATATTTCACATTTACTCTCATGCTCTGATATCAAAGCTTCGAAAGTCGACAAATAAATTAACACTTTGCCATTAGACCGAGATGGGTTTTCACCTCTCTCATTGCCAAACATATAAACAGCTGACAGCTGAAAATACTTTCTAGTAAAATCCAGAAAAAATGTCTTTGTAAGCAGGAAGTATAGATCCAAGATCAGACTGCACGTTCTGTGCAGTCTGATCTTGATCTATGCCGCCAGCAAAACTCTATATTTTCGCCTCTAGGGCCGAAGGGTTATTAATAAAACTTTATTAATCTTATTAGTACGATTAAGACTTTTTTTCTGTCGTAATACTTTCGTCAATCACTTTTCAAATATGAGTTTTTACACCTTTATATTTGAAAGCCTTGGAAACAATATGGGAAAAAAGAAACAACTGCACCTTTTTGTTGTAAAATTTTCAGCACGGCGGCAAAAGAAAAGAAATTTTGGAATATCTTTTAAACGTTTGTCATCTTTGAAAAGTGTTTTGTATCTGTATTTTCGTTGTTTTCAAAATAGCCTGTACATGAATGGGTCATTTTTGTTTCAATTTTTCAAGTAAATCTTTCTCAAATAAAGGTTAGGGGCGAGGTAATACAAGAAAATTGTATAAACAAGAGAAACATGATAACGGATATTTATTAAAATTTGCTAATGCAAAAATAAATAGACTTTGCTATCTCCATTTGCACATCCAAATACCCATAGTTCTACCAGAAGACAGTTGGAGCAAACCGTATATGGAGCGATGCATAGTTAAAGTAAGGTCGTGAGACGTTATAAGAACATGCTCATACAGATGACCAGAAGGAAGTGTTAGGTGTGGAACGGTTCGACCTGACCTTTGCGATTATGAACAACACAAAACATAACTGAATAATCTAAAGTTGACCTGTATACTTACGTATGCTTTACTCGCGTCATGAAAGCTTAACCCTTAACCACAGAATCCCTTATTTTTACGACAAGGACGACGACTAGGTCGACTACTACTATGATGTTGGTGATGATGATGATGATTATGATGATGATGATGATAATTGCATTTATGTTGATTATTACATTGATGATGATTATGGTGATCATGATCATTATGATGGTTACCATGATGATGAACATGATACAAGGATAGCAATGAGGGTCAACATAGGGTTAAACACGAGGAGCAACACACTATAGAAGCAAGAAGTAATGTGAAGATATACATAAGAAGAAAAATGAGCTTGAACAAGAGAATTAATACAATAATGAACATGAGAAATAAACACGCTGACCATCATATGAAGCACAAAACGATCTGCCACAGGAGAAACATGAAGACTTATACAAGGGGCAACAAGAAGCCGGACACTTCTTTAAAGATGAGTTTGATGAGCAACAAGAAGATAACCATGAAAGTAAAATGATGAGCAACATTCAACAACGAGCATGCAGAACATAAGAAGCATATACGGTACCAATAATATGAGTAGAAACACAAGGAATTGAAGGAGGAACAAAACAAGCAAGGACTTAAAGGATGAGCAACATGTGGACTAAAAGGATGAGCAATATGTGGACTAACAGGGGGAGCAAAACAAGACCTAATACGAGTAGCAAATCGAGGACGAACAGGAGAAGCAAAACAAGGACTAACAGGAGGAGCAAAACGAGGACTGACCGGATGGGCAATACGAACCCTAACAGGGGAAGCAAAACGAGGACTAAAAGGATGAGCAACACGAGGACTGAAAGCTGTAGCTAAACGAGGACTAAAAGGAGAAGCAATACGATGACTAAATGGGGGAGCAACACCAGGCCAAAAAAGGGAGCAACGACAGTACTAAAGGGGAAGCAACACAAGGGCTAAAAGGAAGAGGAACACGAGGACTAAAAGGGGGCGCAACAAGCGGACTTAAAGCAGTAGCAAAACAAGGCCTAAAAGGAGAAGCAATACGATGACTAAATGGAGGAGCAACACCAGGCCAAAAATGGGAGCAACAAAAGTATTAAAAGCAACACGAGGACTAAAAGTAAGAGAAAGCCCAAGTTCTAAAAGGAGGAGGAACAGGAGAACTAAAGGGAAGAGGACTAACAAGAGAAGCAACACGAGGACTAAAAGGAGGAGCAACACAAGGACTAACACGAGTAGCGACACAAAGACTAACAGGAGAAGCAACACGAAGTCTATCAGGAGGAGAAACACGAGGACTAACAGGAGAAGCAACACGAGTCCTGAAAAGAGGGACAACACGAGGACTAACAGGAGGAGTAACACGACAACTAAAAGTAGAAGTAACACAAGGACTAATAGGAGGAGCAACAGGAGGACCTGATGGAGGAGGAACATGGCGACTAAAAGAACGAGGAACACGAGCACTAAAAGGAGGAGGAACAGGAGGCCTAAAGAAGGAGCAACAAGAATACTAAAAGGGTTCCAAGTAACATTAGGGCTGAAAGGAGGAGGAACACGAGGACTAAATGTAGGAGGAACACGAGCACTAAAAAGGAGGAGCAACACGATGACTAACAGAAGGAGCAACACGATGACTTACAGAAGAAGCAACACGAGAACGAACAGAAGAGCAAAACCACGACTAACTGGAGGAGCAACATGAGGACTAAAAGGAGGAGCAATACGAGGGCTTAAAGGAGGCGTAAAGGAGGAGTAACGCGAGCACTAAAAGGCGGAGCAACACGAGGACTTAAAGGAGGAGTAATACGTGGACTAGCAGGAGGATTAACACGATGACTGACAGGAGGAACAAAACGAAGACTAACAGGAGGAGCAACACGAGAACTGAAAGGAGGAGGAACAGGAGGACTAACAGAAGGAGCAACTCGAGGACTAAGAGAAGGATCAATACAAAGACTAACAGGAGAAGCAACACGAGGACTAACAGGATGAGCAACACGAAGACGAACAGGAGGAGCAAAATAAGGACTAACAGGAGAGCAACACGAGGACTAAAAGGAGGGGCAAAATGTGGACTAACAGAAAGACTACCACGAGGACTAACAGAAGGAGCAACACGAGGACTAACAGGAAGAGCAACACGAGGACTAACAGGAGGAGTAACACGAGGAACAATCAGAGGAGCAAAACCAGGACTAAAAGTAGGAGCAACAGGAGGAATAACAGGTGGAGTAACACGAGGAACAACTAGGGGAGCAACACAAGGACTAACATGAGGAGCAACACGAGGAACAATCAGAGGAGCAAAACGAGGGCTAAAAGTAAGATCAACACGAGGACTAACACGTGAAGTAACGCGAAGAACAACTAGGGGAGCAACACGAGGACTAACAGGAGGAGCAACATGAGGACCTAACGGATTGGTAACACGAGCACCAAGAGGAAGAACAAAACAAAGTCTTACATAGGAGCAACACAAGGCCTAACAGGAGGAATAACACAAAGACTAACAGGAGGAACAGCATGAGTACCAACAGGAGGGTCGATCTTAGGAGCAACATGACAACAATCACGAGATTGAAATTAAAGAGCAACTTGAAAGTCAATATAACCTAAATATGAAGCAATTCTAGGAAATTCACTATGATCAACAATGGTCTGAAATAAGTATATGTACCAGCATGTGAATCACTTATAGGATCATCAAGACGAACATGAACAGACATCTTTGTGAAACAAGGCTCAAGAGTAGAAAACAAAAGCAGCTAAATAGGAAGATTTTGCTTGACACCGACAAATTCTCTTTCGACCAGGATGTTTTCTCAGTGAAACCCGTTTCAATACAAAAACAGACGTGGCATCAGTTATGGCAAGTTCAAAGTTCAAATACTATCTAGATACTGTCAAGTGTTTGTCTTTAATAACCCGAACATCCCTGTTTCTTTATCAGATATTATCTCCCTTTACGCTTAAATATCTTTGAAAACTACGGCTTTTATTTGGGCCCAGCTGTATGCATCTTTTAATCCTTTACCAATAAATCCCCGGTTTTGACGAGCCTGATAAAAAAGCCATCTGAAAACATTGTGAGAAAATGAGAAAATGCTGGTATCCAGCATTTTCTCCTTTTCTCACAAGGTTTTCTACCCTTTCCAAAACTTATTTTAATTTTTGAGTCACATCAATTTTGTCGTCTGCAAATGCTTCCAATTTGGACAAGTCTAATATTATGTCGTTTGGTCAAGCGTTAATAACATTATGTAAAAATGAGCAATGAATTGTTGCAAGCTAGATTAACGCTTTACCAGACAATCCAGCATTTACTTACTACGGAGCTCTAGGCGCATTTGTAGGAAGATATATTTTTATCCAGGACTAGGACCTTTTCCTTACATCCTGGTTATTTCAATCAGTATATCATATCTTTGAGAATTCTATATAGAATTGGAGTTGTCCTAATGATTATGATAATAATGATAAGGAGGAGGAAGTGGTGGTAGTTAGGGAAAGGAGGAGGTAGGGGCAGGAGGAGGTAGGGGAAGGAGGAGTAGGGGCAGGAGGAGTTTGGGGCAGAGGGAGGTAGGGACAGGAGTAAGAAGAGTATATGCATCAATAAGAAGCTGAGGTCGAAGAACAGAAGAAGTTGCAGGAGCAGAAGCACGGGCATAAGAAACACGAGGCCAGAAGTAGCAGAAGCAGGGAGGAGGACGAGGAGGAGAATAGGAGCAGGAGTAGGAGTACGTGCAAGAACAGCGGCAAGAAGAACAACAGTAACAAGAGGAGAATAGGAGCAGGAGCGGATGAAAACGCAAAAGGAAAAAAGAAACAGGAGGAGAGCGGAAGCATAAGGAGAACAGGAGCAGGAGAAGGACAGAAGCAGGAGGAGAACAGAAGCAGAACAGGAGCAGAAGGAGGACAGAAGCAAGAGGAGGACAGAAGCAGGAGGAGGACGCAAGCAGTAAGAGAAATTAAATAGAAACAGAAGCAGAACGGAAGTAGGAAGAGCACAGAAGCAGGATAAGAACGGAAGCAGGAGAGGGACGGAAGCAGGAAGAGCACAGAAGCAGGATGAGAACGGAAGCAGGAGGGGGACGGAAGCAGTAAGGGAACAGAAGCAGGAGGTGAACGGAAGCAGGAGGAGGACGGAAGTAGGAAGAGGACAGATGCAGGAGGAGGACGGAAGCAGAAGGAGGACGGAAACAGTAAGAGAACGGAATCAGGAGGAGAAGGACGGAAGCAGTAAGAGTACGGAAGCAGGAGGTGAACGGAAGCAGGAGAAGGACGCAAGCAGGAGGAGGACGAAAATAGGAGGAGGACGGAAGCAGGAGGAGGACAAAAGCAGTAAGCGAACGGAAGCAGGAGGTGAACGGAAGCAGGAGGAGGACGGAAGGAGGAGGAGGACGGAAGCGGGAGGACAACAGATCCAGGAGGAGAACCCGAACAGTAAGAAAACGGATGCGGGAAAAAAAGGTACAGTAGCAGAAGCAGGAGATAAAGTAAGTATGAACATGATAAAACTTAAGACTTTCACCATCGAAATTTATAATTGTATCATATGAAATGCTGTATTCGACGGACAAAAAAGCTGAACGCCCTGTCTTATATTGCATGAGGTAATTTTTTTTGAAAAAAAAAAAGAAATTAACAGAATTAACAGGGATAAAACTTGAGATTGTCCCCGTTTTTAAAACAGCCATGTATCGAACCGAGCCGAGTAAACATTCAAATATCGACAATTATTGGAAGTTCTGAGAGTAATTAGTTGTTTGCAATTATCATTTTTTTTTGTTAGCTTAACATTTCGTTCCTTTGGCTATTAAGTGCGACTCACTGACCTTTTGTGGACAGTGTAGATCAAGATCAGACTGCACGGAACGTGCAGTCTGATCTTGCTCTGCACTGTCCGATAGAGAGATATTAATTCTCCCAAAAATACACTGAGAAAAGGAAAATGTGAGTTTTTAGTATCAGCTTGGAATTTGCGTGTTAGTTATTTGGCAGAATAAAGGGTCAGAGTTAGTCGATAAAAACATGTGATAGATATGAAAGGAGAGTAGCATTTTATTGCTCTATTCAATTATTACCTCATAGTCCAAAGTTTAACCTATCTTGAGGAAGAAACCTTTTGAAAACATGATGGGAAAAGCAGAAAATGTTGGTTACCAGCATTTTCTGTTTTTCCCATAATGTTTTCTCCCCTTCTAATCACCTGTTACCTCATAGTCCAGAATGTAACCCGTTTAGAAGAAGAAATCTTTTGAAAACATGATGGGAAAAGCATAGAATACAGGTAACCAGCATTTTCTGCTTTTCCGACAATGTTTTCTCCCCTTCTATTTACCTGTTACCTCACAGTCCAGAATGTAACCCGTCTGGAAGAAGAAATCTTTTGAAAACATGATAGAAAAATCAGAAAAATGTTGGTTACCAGCATTTTCTGCTTTTCCCATAATGTTTTCTTCTCTTCGCCTCTATCAATAGGACGAAATTGTAGTCTAGTTCAAAATCGAAGAACTTAAACTTAAAGAAGTTAAAAGTGTCTCAAATTATGTAAATTTTAGAAAAACATCATGGGAAACGAAGAAAATGCAGGTAACCACCATTCTCTGCTTTTCTCATCATGTTGTCTTGCCTTTAATTCTTGCCACACGATGAAGTTAAATACTGGTCCAAACTGACGAGCAGGCTGACCCGAGTCGATACTGTTAGCAGATTTATTAAGCCCCCTTTTCACAGAGCACTGTCCATATGCATGCACCAACTGGACAGGAGTTGAAATGGGTACAATCCAACCTACATTTTTTTACCAATTAAAATCAGCAAAACTAAAAATAATCTTTTGTGTGGATTTTAAATGATCGATCTTCCAGACTAATTTTTCATTTTTTTCCCCCTGTCATTTGGGACAATTAGACCTTTATTCCTCATAGACAAACTTCCACCCTGAATTGAAATTTATAAAGAATCCACTATAAATAGAAACCGTACACCCTAAACACTGAATTATCACGTATTTCAACTACTTTGGAGAATAAAGTGGTTAACACATTACCACACAATCCCTACTTTTGACGCCCCTTGAGAAAGAAGCCTTTGGAAAACATTGTGGGAAAAGGAGAAAATGCTGTAACCAGCATTTTCTCCTTTTCCCACAATGTTTTCTACCCTTCACAAAACAAATTTCAAATTGTTAGTCACTTTTATTTTGTCATCTGCAAATGCTTTAAATTTCGACCATTCTAAAATTTTGTCGTTTGGTAACGAGTTAAGAGACGTTTTCAAGTAACTGGATATCCGCTTTGAAGTCTATTTATAGTTATATATAATTATAAATAATTATGAGGAATGTATTTTACTGTTTACAAGCGTTATAATAGTGTAAAAATAGACGAAGACTTTGCCATTATATAGAAATTACCGTAAATTGAAATTGTATCAATAGTATGTGAAACAGTCCAATTAAACCATTTTTTTCTCAGACAAATGAGTTTTTCGTTAGCACTCAGATTATGTAATTGGAAATGGCGTATCAAAATAAACAGAATTAGGCTTTAGATCGTGGAAAACTGGAAATATACCTACATACATGTTTCCTATTAAAAATTGCTTCACCCGCTCTTAGTCGGCTCAATCTTATACATAACTGACCCATAATTATCTCCCGCTAGATGGCATTCACTGTGGTATGACAGAAATAATGTTGAAAGCGGCGTAACACGTAAATCAATCAATCAATCAATCAATCATTCAATCAATCAATCATTCAATCAATCAACCAATAGTTCGTTCGTGCGTTCGTTCGTTCGTGCGTTCGTTCGTTCCTTCCTTCCTTCCTTCCTTCATTCATTCATTAATTCATTCATTCATTCATTCAATCAATCAATCAATCAATCAATCAATCACTCACTCACTCACTCACTCACTCACTCACTCAATCAATCAATCAATCAAGCAATTCATTCATTCAATTAATCAGCCAATCAATCAATCAATCATTCATTCATTCAATTAATCAATTAATCAATCAATCAATTCATTAATTTCATTCAGTCAATCAGTCAATCAATCAATCAACCAATCAATTAATGGCCAGAGGCCAGGAGGCCTAGCTAACTGTCATGTCAAGTTGAAAAGAAAATATGAAAAATGTTTTCCTTTGATAATCCGAGATTATCTTAATCCACTTTCCTTTATTATCCCGAGTGAATTTTTTTCCCACACGATGCCGAGTTTTAAAACCCTAGAGAAAAAACAAACTTTTTGAAAACATTGTGTAAAAAGAAGATGCTGGTAACCATCATTTTCTCCTTTTCACATAATGTTTTCTACCCATTTCGAAGATTGTTTCTAATTTGTGAAACGTTTAGCTTGTTATCGCAAATGCTTTCAATTTGTACCAGTCAAAATTTTTGTTATCTGGTGAAATGTTTATTAATCTAATTACAATTTGAATCCTAACACTCTTACGCAAGATGACTTGCAATTTCGTTTTAGGAAAAGGAGCAATTGATTTCCATTGCTTCTCCTTTTCCAATATTTTTCATATGATCCGCTTTAATGGAAAATGATTATAGTATTTCTTTTCGGACAAATATTTCTCCATTTCGTCACTTCAAGTAAAATTTATTGGTTATTTCTAAAAATAGAATAGGCGGTTATGGGTAAAGTCGCGACCTAGACCGACGTCATAATCTTACGGTTCCAGACTTCTTGCCGTTGTCATAATCTCGTGTTTGTGGCATATTGAATAATTTGTGTCATCCTCTGTAAAAAAAGGGGGCTTAATGCATCTACCAAAATGTATAGAAGCATGTCAGCATGCGCTCTCTGCGCAGATCTAGACATGGGTCGAAACTTATAGCTATATGTAAATTTTCTTCATTCAAAGGAATATTTTTACCCCAGGTCAAGTCGTATGTTACGTAACTTACACAAACTATTTTTAAAGGATCTATAATTATGTGGTGTTTAGCCAATCAGAAGTTGTGTTACTTACAAATGTAGAAAATCCTGGAGAATAAGACAGAGAACGTTCTTAAGAATGGTTGGTGAACACGGGCCCTGATTTTTTACATAACAAGGGAGACAACTGGTGTTGACCGGAAAATCAGTTATGACGTCATGCAGTATCTTCCGCTAGATTACATCTTTTAGATATACATGTATACATCTGATTTGGACATTCTGAATACAGAACCAGACTACTTTTCAAAACCACAGCCGTTGCCTTGAATTTCCAATTGAAATAAACGTTTACTCTGTAAAATGCTACAAGTACGATCAGCAAGCATGTAACCTAAGCTACGGTCATTCTTCAAAACAGCCCCTGCAGGTTTGGGTAATATTTAGCTTCAGTATGAGCCCTTCTTTTCCATTGTATATAAGATGGGTGACGCGTCACATAGCGTTGTCTGCGCATGCCATTATCTTCGAAGGTTCGACCTGTCGTATATGACGCATCCCTCATTCCTCGATACTTGGGAAAAGTCATCTGGCTTATACCGAAGCTAAACCCAAGCATTTTTTGACTGTTTTAATAAATGGCCGTGCATAGGTTACCTGCTAGCTTGTCATAACTGAATAAATCGCACCAGGTAGCTGTTTACTCAGTAAACGTTTAACTTATTTTGAAATGCAAAGAAACGGGTTGTCGTTTTGAAAAATTAGTCCGCTTATGTACCCAGAATGTCCATATTAGGTAGATGTGTATTTGTAGAATGCCATCTCGCGGGAGATAATGCAAACAACGTGTTTTCTAAGGGCCTATACTCGGTACATTACCTTGGCGTTCATGTAGTTGTCCCGGAAGTAATCAGCCATCTGACCTAAACTGTTCTGCGGACGTAGTGGATGCCTGTCGCATCTGGATTCCTTTTCCCGACTGTTTTGGGGCAGAAGTTTTGGCTTTTCGACTTCAGTCCCTGTTTGATCCATTGTGGAAAAAGTTGGTTGATTTTACTGAAATTGTTAGTAAGTGGTCTCAAGTTGTCATATCGAAGTCTGAAAATGAATGAATGAATGAATGAATGAATGGTCGAACAAACGAACGAACGAACGAATGAACGGACGGACGGATGGATGAACGAACGAGCGAAAGAATAAATGTTAGAGCGGGACCAACGGAGGTTGGATGCATGAACTGACGAGAGGACTGAAAATAGTTAGAAAAAGAAATGGGAGAAGGAAAGAAGCACACAAACGAACACGCCGTGGACCGACATATAAAATGATGCATCGGAGAGGAATGAAGTAGTTTGCTCTCTCTTTCTCTCTCTCTCTCTCTTCTTCTTCTTCTTCTTCTTCTTCTTCTGCCTCTGCTTCTTTTTCTTCTTCATCATCTTCTTCTTCCTCTTCTTCTTTTCCTTCTCTTCTTCAACCTTTTTGCACAGGATGAATCGGATTGTCCCTGGGCATGGTAGTTCAGACCTTCTGCCCAGTATATATGTGAAATGCAAAAACTTGACACACCCATGAAAATAAGTGAGCAGTCGAGCAGTCGAAATAAAGCGGCTTGCAACACGCGAATAGGGGCATTCGGACATTTGCGTAAAGTGTCATCTCGGACCAGCCTGTGCGGACTGCGCCGACTAATCTGAAACGGCACATTCCGTTTTTATTTAATTTTCTGTTTTGCGCAAGCCTACTGTAGCACAAAACCTTATTTAGTCGTAAAGTGCCGTTTCGGATTAGCCTGCGCGGACTGCGCAGGCTGATCCGAGACGACACTTTACGCAAATGTCCCAAAGCCTCTTTTCGTGTGTTGCAGGCCAAATAATAGCCTTGCTATAGTTGATAAAGACAGATTTATACAGATATAATACTTTTCACATTTTTTACCGACCAGAAATTCCTTTGGTGTCTATCTTGAAATTAATGTTGATATTTTTGTTAGTTTCCAGAAAATGGAGGTAATTATTGGCTCCCTTTGTAATTAGAATATAGTGGTTTTAGATTTATAAATGACCACTCTAAGAAGGTCAAAAGGAAAAAGTGGCTCGGTTAAAGTAGTACAGTATATTACATTTTTAATCATAGCAAATTTTGTAGGATAATATTATAGTGGAAATAGCTGTTTTCTAGTACGGGTCAACTACTAAGTCCCCACACAAATGGGCCTATTTATTCATAAAATTCATTTAGTTTAACAAATTTATGACTGAATCTAAAAGTAGAAAATTCACCATTGGCCATGCAGAAAATTTACCATTGCAAAAAAGTATCGACCATGTCAGCCTGTGCAGACTGGCATGGGTCCATACTTATTTCGCAGATGCAATTAAAGATCTTTTCACAAGGCATAGTCCTTATAACTATATACAAAGATAATGTTGAAAGCCAAATTTTTGCCGTCTAGCAAAACATTACGGGAAAAGAAAATATACAAACCGTGCATATAATTATAACTTGTATATCTTTCAACTGGTTCAATGTAGGGAAAACAGCAGGAATGACAATATTTCCTTGGAAGTCTTTTTTTTCCGGTGCTGAGTGAACAACTATGTAATATTGTTAAATACAAAACTTCATGTCCATTTAGACTCGTTTTAAAACACGCACATCACTGAAGAAATCGCGTCCAAAATCATTCAAAATAAGACGTCAATTTTAACGTATGTACAGATCGTACGTCCTCGTCCAAAGTGGAATCCAGGCGGATCCGGAATCTGCCTAGACCAAACTGGCATTCTGTCTAGACCAGATTAGGATTCCATTTTGGCTAGTAAGCTCAACAATCTGCCTAGACAGAATTGGACTATTTTCCGTTTAAATATAGTGCGACCACATGTTAATTATCTTATTTAACTTAAACCCCAACATAAAAGACGTTTTTTTATTATAGAATCAAAGTAAGAATGAATTTTGAATGCTTTGCACCTTAGAGTTAAAAAAAAATAAATATGGAAAACAGAGCAATTTTGGGCGAACACTACATATAAATTGCTTTGATTACAAATGACTCTCAGTTGTAAAGATATATGAATTAATGTGATGAAGAAATTTTAGAAAACAATCCATTTTGGTCTAGAAAAAAAAATCATAATTCTAATTGGTCTAGGCAGATTCCGGATCTGCCTAGATTCCAGTCTGGCCCACGACATATATCATAAATTCAATAAATTACTCGAAAAACAACACTGAAGAAAACAACACTGAGAATCACACCATTTCTATTTCCCTTTCTCCTATAAATGTAAGTTACGAGAAAAACAAACAAGTGTCAGTTTTAAAAAAAGGGAGAGGGATTTGTCAAAAATTAAGAATAATATTATTAGATGGATTAACACATTATAATCTGAATATCGTCGGTTTACTTTGAAGACCTCGTAACTACAACTTGTTACAATCTGTAGTTACGAGGTTTTCGGAGTAAACCGACGATATGGCATATTCGTTTCACTATTTTCTACTTTTTCTTAACAGTGTGGGAGAAAGAAAAAGTATTTCTCATACTTTGTCGAGAACTTTATGCTTCAACCACAAATTTTTTACATGTATTCACACCGAATATTAAAATTACTTTCATGATGATTTTCAATATTTTAAAAGAATGTTAGTCTACTAAATTCGTATGCTGGGCGTTTATTTATTATTCTTTACCACAGGACAAAATTTTGGGCTGGACCAAATTCAAAGCATTTGCAGACGAAAAATTAAATTTTGGTGGAATGGTGATTTCTGTGCCTGGGAAAATAGCAAACATTGTCGGAAAAGGAGATAATGCTGGTTACCAGCATTTTCTCCCTTTCCCACAATGTTCTCAAAGGCCTTCTTCTTTAGAGTCTTTGAAAATCTGGATTGTGACTGGCTTGCAACACGCGAAAAGGGGCATTTGGACATTTGCGTAAAATGACGTCTCGGATTTAGTTTTCGTAGTCCCCGCAGGCGAACCCGAAACGGCACCTTACGACTACATTATATAGATTTTGTGTTGCAGTACATTTGCACAAAATAGAAAATACATAAAAACGGATAGTGCCGTCTCTGATTAGCCGGCGCGGACTGCACAGACTGATTCGAGACGATACTTTACGCAAATGTCTGAATGCCCCTTTAATTTGGCGTGTTGCAGGTCATGTGGTAAGGTGTTGAGGAGGTGAAAAAGGTCTGTGACGTCAAACAGTTATTTTAGCACGGTTTTAATCAGATTAAGAAAATTTAATCGTTTAAGGACTTAATCCAAATCCTGCTGAAGAAGTCAAATGAACTTTTCAAGCCGATACAGAAAACCCAATTGTTGCTATCATAGTTAGTTTTTTTCCGAGGGAAAAGTCTCCGTATCGAACAGTGCAGATTCAAGATAAGACCATGCAGTTTGATCTTGATCTACTCCATCCGCAAAAGGTGCTGGAGCAGCGCTCAGTAGCCAAAGGGTTAAAGGTGAAACTGCATTCATGTAAAACATGTACGATCTTTTTACTGGGAATAATCATCAGTCGAATGTACTTAACCCTTTTAGCACACAGCAGAATTTTAGACCTACCGAAATCGAAAGCATTTGTAGGCGATAATTTCACAGTGGCTCAAATGATGCAATTTTTGTTGATAGAGTAGAAAACTTTGTGGGTAAAGGAGAAAATGCTGGGTACCAGCATTTTCTCCTTTTCCCACAAAGTTTTCAAAAGGCCTCTTCATCAGGGTCGTTAAAAGTGGTCATTGTGTGGTAAAGGGTTAAAGTAGTTCCCTCCTGATGGAAAACAGCTATTTCCGCTGCAATATTATTATCCTGCAAAACTAGCTGTATATACAATGTAATTAAAAATGAGTATTATTGTACTACTTTAACCGAGCCACCTTTTCTTTTTTTCTTCTTAGAATTATCATTTCTAAATCTGAAACCACTAACTATATTATGGTTGGAAAGAAAAATCAATCAGTACCACCAAACTCCAAATAAAATGGGAACGAAAACGAAATGCAAGGCAAAAATTGGCCAGATAATTATTTGGAGCAAAATTATCAAGGAGTGAAATACAATATCCTTGTGACGTCACAGCAACCTAAAAAAAGTTCAAATTGAGGAGGGACGATCTTCAGCGTCTTCCCACGCTTATACATACATTTTTTTTTGTACGAAATTTCAATAATTCAATGTTCCTATAATGTTGTCTTTTATGTAGACTATTTTTTTTTTTTCTTTTCAATCATGACGATTTTATTTTAGAGTGCATGAAATTTCCTATGGCGAAAAGTGGAATACAGCTTGTTAAAATGGGTTTTGGGACCCCTTACGTCTGAAGTTAAGGGATAAAAGGTCATCAAAGGATATAAGGGGCGCTTTTCTTCAGCAAACCACTGGTTTCCAAATAAAAAAGAGAGGAAATCTCCGAATAAGATAGTTGTAGATCTATAGTCTAATGACTAAAGATCTATTCTGTCAAATTTCATTTTTCCTTCCTGTCAGGCACCGTCTATCTTCTAAGGCCCAAAAGCTTTATTTTTACGCTGATTTATCTAAGCTTTAGGTAAAACATCGAATTAAGAATGGAAAATATCCAATAAATTGAAAAACCAATAGGAATAGTACGAACTTTATGTGGTACGTATGAAGCCTAATAAAGGGAAATAACCCAAGTATATTTTCTCAAATGTTACTTCCGGTAAATTTCATTCAGCCGAGATAAAGCCTACAGAAAATTTATTGTAGTGTTTCGTTTTCTCCTCTGTCAGACAACAGGGCTATTGGCTCATGTTTGTATGGTAACATTTTTTTTTCTGCTTCTGTTATTCTTAATGCTTTGTCGAATTGCCAGAGAAAAAAATAGCAGACTGTTCATTTATCGCAATTTAAAGTTGAACTTGCAGGTTCTATTAAAAACGAAGGTTTTGGGCTTCCCATAAATGAAAGCATTTCCAGGCAACAGTTTAAATGTGACTCAATTGGCGGAATTTGTCTGTGAAGTTTAGAAAACATTGTTTGAGATAGAGAATAATTATGAGTCTGACAATTTCAGGAACTTTTATGTGTATGGTACTATGAGGTTATTTAACATGCTTGGGTACAATACTGAATTCTATTGGATGAGTACACTGCAGAACCAGTCTATATTTTGGACGAGGCGACAGCCTCGTCCAAAATATAGACTGGTTCTGCAGTGCACGAATCCAATTGAATTCAGTATTGTACCCAAGCATATTAAATGACCTCTTTATTTCACACTTTCATATTGACTTTAAAGTAAACGACAAATATAGAATCAAAATATATCAAAAGAGGGGTTTGAATTTGCTTTTTTTTACAACAGACTTCGGTACACTACACTTCCGGTCCAATATCGATATTCGGGACTCTTGCCTCGTTTTGAAAAATCCGTATTGGACTCAAGCCTCGTTATGAAAAGTCCATATTGGACTCAAGCCTCGTTTTGAAAAATCCGTATTGGACTCTACAGCGTCTAATACAGGCTAAGATATTCTGTACTCACGTGGTAGTATTAAAGCTATTTCATTGGACGTTAAATTGTAGGTGTGAAATAATATTTGTTATTTCAACCCTTTGCCATACAGTCCTGAGTTTACTGACAGTGAAGAAGAAGTCTGTAGAAAACATATGTATGAAAAATAGTAAATGCTGGTATATCCAGTATATTTCGAACAATGTTTTCACCCGTTCAAAAAAAAGAGGTAAAAATAATAGGAAAATTAAATTTTGTAGTCATGTAGATCTAGTCATGTTTTTTTTTTGTTGTTGTTGTTGCCTTGGCATTGTCTTAAATTTTGCCATTTTGTACAGAAGTTAATATCGCCCATATTTGTGTGTATTGGGGGGGGGGGGCAGGCTGACTGGGGCGATTGCCTTCATGCCTATTTGAAGCACTAAATTTTGTTTCAGAAACAATGGCAATATACATCTATATTTAGAAATGGTAAACTGAAGATGAACAACTGTGCTAGAAGTGGGTAAATGAGAATTTATTCTCACATTATCATATTGAAAATACTTTCATTCAACTCTTTACCACACAACCCCAACTTTTAATGACCCTGAGAAAGAAGCCTTTTGAAAACAATGTTGAAAAAAGAGAAAATGCTGGTAACCAGCATTTTCTTCTTTTCCCACAATGTTTTCTACCCTTCCCATGACAAATTTCAATTTTTGAGCAATACTTATGTTGTCGTCTGCAAATGCTTTCAATTTGGACTGGTCTACAATTTTGTCATTTGTTAAAGAGTTAACTTTATAATTTATAAAAATCTAGTGTTTGAATATCAGTTTGTTTTAGTTTCTATCTATATTTGATAACCAATTAAATTACTATACTTTCAGTTAAATGGTAATGGAGGGATATTAGAAGAAAAACTGCAGAAAATCTCTCATCAGTTGAAAACTAAATCCAACAAGATATACACATGACTGGCAAGGCAAGAACAGATTACATCACTGAAAATAACTCCAGATAGGACACATACCTCATGTTCATAATAAATCGCAATGATTGAGTCAAGAACTTGTTCGATACAGTCGCATTGCAAGAATGCCTTTCAGACAATGAACGAATTGCGACACAATGGATATTTGTGTGACGTCACACTCTGTGTAGAAGGGCAAAAGTTTCAGGCACATAAAATAGTCCTTGCTGGTTCAAGTCCCTACCTCAAAGCTATGTTTACAAATGGCATGCTGGAGACAGATCAAGACATTGTTGAGATTCGTGAAATCGATGCCGTGACTATGCAGTGCTTGTTGGAGTTCATGTATACAAGTACTGTAGAGATTACTGTTAATAATGTTCAAAATATCCTACAAGGGGCCTCGTTGCTTGGCTTACACCAACTGCGACAGTTAAGTGCTCAGTTTCTACAGTTGCAGCTAACAGCTTCCAACTGCTTAGGTAAGCACTGGTAAATGCATTGTACTCAAGTAGATTAATTCTGACCCTTAAGATGGCCCAGTTGATAAAATGGGCATTGTTCTGTCTCAGAGGGCCAGAATAGAGGGAATGATTTTGATATCAAAATTTTAGATATTTGTTATTCTACACTAAAAACTCCATTGTGGGTACTCATTAGAATCATGTCATCGAGACAATTCTATTGAGTACCCATAATGTAGCGTTTTGAAGAGAAATAATGGTTTTAGATTAACATAACTCCCTCTAATCTGGTGCTCTGCAGTCTGATAATCGAAAAATTTCATGGCTGTCCTTCATAAGCCTGAGTATCTGAACACAGTTAAACTACAGTCCTGGCCACCAAATATTGTCCATATTGAAAACCTTTTGCAGATAATGGAGTAGACGTGGCTCAGAATGTGAGATTTGTCATTTACATGTAACTCTTTAACGCACAAGCATAAAAAACAAAAATGCTGGTCTGACAGCATTTTTCCTTTCCTTTTCAGACAGTGTTTTAATTTTTTTTTTTCCCCAGGGTTTTAAAACAAAGGATTGTTTGTTAAAGCCTCACAAAAGCCTAAAAGTGCTAAATCCTAGCTCAACAACTTCTCCAGGGGTAATGGGAGTTGTTGGAAAAGGATTCATTCCACTCCAACCATTGATGACTTTGAATATATGAAAAAGTAGTATGTGACTTATAGTTGTTATGGCTGAAAAATTCAATAAATCCATGTATAGGTGTAGTGAGCACAAAGGTGTATGGTTCAAAATAGTATGAAACTGCAAAGGTACAACTTGATAAGATTTCTCTTCTTTTCTAAAAAAAAAAAAGAAGCTACCTGGGCCTGTATTCACCAACCATTCTTGAGAATATTCTTACTCTTATTTTCCAAGATTTTCTAAATCTGTAAGTTACACAACTTCTGATTGGCTAAACCATTAGCCAATCAGAAGTTGTGTCACTTTCAAATGTAGACAATTCAGCAGAATAAGATAGAGAATGTTCTTAATACTAGCCCCGAAGAGATTGTAAATTTTTGTTTTAGATATAGATCAAATTTATTTGCAGGTATCCAGTATTTTGCTGATATGTACATGTGCACCGACCTGGAAAGTTCAGCTCGTCAATTTATATACCAAAACTTTCTCGAGGTTGTTCACACGGAAGAATTTTTACTGCTGTCTGAAGAAAGACTGATAGACCTTCTTCGTAGTGACAAACTCCAAGTTATGTCCGAACTGCAGGTTTTTGAGGCAGCATACACATGGCTAAAATATGATCCAGTTTCTAGATCTGAAAGTGCTTGTAACGTTTTAAAACATATAAAATTAGGTCTTCTTGAACTTCCAATGTTAGAAAATGTTGTATTGAAATCGGACTTTTTTCGCACTTGTCCTAAATGTCAGGCTGTGATAAGTGCTGCCATTCGTTGTCAATATGAGCGTCAGAATATGGATCTGCTGACGCCGCGAGCTCATCCACCGTGTGTTTATGTTGTCGGAGGAAGGAACAGCGAAGTTTGTCAACTTAAAAGTATGGAAAGATACGATTTCTGGACAGACTGCTGGAGTGCAATGGTAAAAAAAGTTTTTATTATACTGCAAAGAAATTTCTTGTGGTCCAATTGGTTGACATGCCTGGAACATATATATCATGTACTCTGGCAAAAACCACGTAAAGCCAGTTTTCCTTTTGAATAGGGTAACCTGAGACAACACTTTCTGTTCAAATGTGTTTTTCTGTTTGGCACAGGTCTACTGAAGAACAAAATCTAATGTAGTGGTAAAGTGCCATCTAGGATTAGCCTGTGCGGACTCCGCTGGCTGATCCGAGATGACGCTTTACACAAATGTACAAATGCCCCTTTTCAGGTATTGCAAGCCATTTATATCTAGTATATAGGAGTTACAGAAAATTGAAATTATCCTCAATCCTTAACTCTTCAGCCTGGTATGAACATAGCAAGAACTGCAATTGGGGCAGCAACATTAGATGGCATGCTGTACAGTGTGGGGGGAGAGTGTGCACTGATTGATACCCAAGAGAATACACTTTATCTGCGATGCGTAGAATGTTACGATCCTGTACAAAGACAGTGGATTCCCAAGCCAGAAATGAAAATCGCAAGATCTTTTGTTTCTGTAGCTGCCCTTCATGGTTGTCTATATGCCATAGGTATAGTTTTGATTATTTCGTCAGTAACATTAACTCATTACCACACGAGAAAATTCTAGGCTGGTCCAAATTGAAAGCATTTGCAGATGACAAAATAATGGTGACTAGAAAATAGACATTTGTTCTGGGAAGGGTAGAAAACACTGTGGGAAAAGGAGAAAATGCTGGTTACCAGCATTTTCGCCTTTTCCCATAGTGTTTTCCAAAGTGTTTTAGAGGCGTCAAAAGTAGGGATTGTGTGGTAATGGGTTAATTAATTGATTCATTTTATGGTGTTTGACACCACTTTTTTCAAAACCATAAAATTGTCTTGGGATTATTTTGTTTCCAGGACCTTTTCAGATTGACTAATTAATTGATTTATTTTATCGTGTTTGACACAGCTTTAAACATAAAATTAGTTATATCTCAGCGGCCAGTGGGCACATCCATACTTTGCAAAAGTTTCAAATTGAAAGCATTTGCAGATGTCAAACTAATTTTGATTCAGAAAATTGTTATGGGAAAGGAAGAAAACACTGTGGGAAAAGGAGAAAATGCTTGTTACCAGCATTTTCTCCTTTTTCCACAATGTTTTCAAAAGCTTTATTTCTCAGGGTCGTTAAATGTCAGGATCATGTGATAAAGGGTTAACCAGAACTTGGCAGAATATTCTTTCCAAGTCATTTGCAGCTTTTCAATACAATCATTGTGTGAAAAAACAGAAATTATCTATGGTATAGAAAACTTTGTGGAAAAGGGAAAAAAGGAGCAAGTTCTTACTTGTCCTGAAATATTGAATCAGTTGAATGCAGCAGTAGCATAGAAAATAATTTCTGGTTGGTGATTGTATTTGGGTTTAATGCCACTTTAACAGCTAAGGTCATATCATGGCGGTCGGTGATGCACATGTGTTTCCTGGCTTTCTCACGCCAGTCTTACCCTACTTTCTTTCCAAAGCCATCGACTACTTTTCTCACATGCTTCAGCAGAGGTGAGAAGCGAAAATATGCCAGTAAGAAAGTTGGCCTCAACCGGGTATCGAACTCACGACCACCAGGTCATGAGTCAGACACACTCACCACTGAGCCAACCGGGCGGGCAAAAAATTTATTGAGTAATGGGTAAATTTCATTCTAGGAGGAGAAGACAGAGCTTGTGGGTATAATATTGTGGAGAAATATGATCCTAAACTGGAACAGTGGAGCTTTGTGTCTAGTATGAAGAGACGAAGAGCTGGGGCAGGCATCACAGTTTGTGAGGGGAAAATTTATGTTGCCGGTAAATATTATCCTATTGTTTTATCACATAACCTCCCTTGTTTGCACTGTAATATACCCATTATGAATTTTCTTATCTTATACATGTTTGATATCATATTTGTGTGATGTCATTTTTGACAACATTTTGTATGCATTTCATGTAAGTGAATGGGTCTCATGGAAAGTATCGCAGGTGCATTGATGAATGTTTTTGCATCATCTGATCTTTATTTTGTGAAATATCGTTATGTGATAAAAAGAATCTGACATTTGTGAGCGTTTGAGATAAGATTTTATGAAACTCGTCAAGGAAAATGTTACTAAGCTCGACAAAGGCTCCCTTACTAACATTTCCGTAGACTCATTTAACAAAATCTTATCTCAAAAGTCAACTCATGTCAGATCCTATACATCTTAGATCATCAAGTTGCATTACTTGTTTGTTTGTCTGCTATGTAGTATCCTTTTCAACACCTTCAGTTATATACCTGTGGATAGTGCACCCACACACTTTTCCTGGAGTCTCTTTTTCCAGTACATTGCTCAGTATTCGTCAGAAGCCTCATAAACATTGTTGAAATTATGGTCAGGGTTTAGAAAGGAATGAATCATGTTGCAATAATTGTCATTTCACCCTTTCCCAAACAATCCCTGGTTTTTACGGGTCTGGAATAGTAGCCTTTTGAAAACATTGTGGGAAAAGGAGAAAATGCTGGTAACCAGCATTTTCTCCTTTTCCCACAAGGTTTTCTATCCTATCATAGACAGAAATCATCTTTTCAGCCAGAGTTGAATTGTTGTCTGCAAATGCTTTCTATTTGGTCTAGTCCAAAAGTCTGTCGTTTGGGAAAGGGTTAAATTAGGAAAAAAATTGGCCCACGACTCCAGGTCTCAAACCATTTAGGTTATCATCGCAGTTACTAGGCTGTTTATGATGTTATTATTTATTTGTTTATTTATTATACCCCCCGCAAAATGAATGTTTTCGCGGGTATACTGGAATCAGTCTGTCTGTCTGTCTGTCTGCTTGTTCGTCCATTTGTCCGTCTGTGTACAAATAATTGTCTATTTCTGTCAAAGCACTGGCGGGGATATTAACCCTTTCCCAAACGACAAACTTTTGGACTAGATCAATCTGAAAGCATTTGCAGACGACAATTGAACTCTTGCTGAAAAGATGATTTCTGTCTATGATAGGGTAGAAAACATTGTGGGAAAAGGAGAAAATGCTGGTTACCAGCATTTTCTCCTTTTCTCACAATGTTTTCAAAAGGCTACTATTCTAGACCCGTAAAAACCAGGGATTGTTTGGGAAAGGGTTAGGCCACATTCATTGATACCTCTATTTTATTATTATTATTATTATTATCATTATTAGCCCGCCCGGATGGCTCAGTGGTGAGCGTGTTGGACTCATGATCTGGTGTGGAGGTTGTGAGTTCGATACCCGGTTGAGGCGAACTTTCTTTACGGCGTATTTTCGCCTCTCACCTCTGCTGAAGCATGTGAGTAAAGTAGTCGGTGGCTTTGGAAAGAAAGTTGTGTAAGTACCGGTGTGAAAAAGCCAGGAAACACATGTGCGTCACCGACCGCCATGATATGACCTTAGCTGTTAAAGTGGCGTTAAACCCCAATACAATCAATCAATCAATCAATCAATCAATATCATTATTAGTTTTATTAGTATTATTAGTATTATTATTCATCAAAAAAAGAAAGAAAAATAAAAAAGGTAAAAAAATTATTGAAGCTGAAGGTATTGATTTATTTAACCCATTACCACACAATCCCTACTTTTGATGCCCCTGTGCAAGAAGCCTTTAGAAAACCCTTCACAAAACAAATTTTAAATTTTCAGTCACTTTTATTTTGTTGTCTGCAAATGCTTTCAATTTGGACCAGTCTAAAATATTGTCATCTGATAATGGGTTAAATGTGTTAAAAACTTGTGGCCTCAGTGTCTTAGGACAAGGTACGAAGTGACCTTCCATGCTTTATTCTAGGGGAAAACCCTGAAATGCTACAACAGTATACAAAATGTTTTCTGTTCTATCAGGTGGTTATGACAGAACGCTACATATGGACAGAGCAAGTATGGAATGTTACGATCCCAATTCAGAGGAATGGACTTTCATGTCGGAAATGGAAAAAGCAAGATCTGGACTTGCAATGGCTACAATTGACCAGAACATTTTTGCATTTGGTGGACGATACAGACACACTGACCAGTACTATGATCTTGTAGAGAGGTTCGTCATTTATGTGTAATATTTCTGCATTTGAAAGTACTCAGCACATTCAGACCTGTGCAACCATTCATATCTTTGAGGCTGGCAAATCTTTTAAATTTTTAGCTCCACTAGTTTTTAACTCTACTAAGGCCAGCAAGCTTTTGTCATGGGCTGGGATCTATTATTCATTTGTCTGTCCTTGTGTTCTTGTGTGTATTACTTTTTATTTCTAACATCATTATTTTGATATTACCGATGGTGTTCACTCTCTGAAATAAATTTTGATCTTTCACTGAAAAAAACAGATATCCTCTATATGTCTCTTGTACCATATAAATTGGCAATTTTGTTTACAAAGCTGAGCCATTCTACACACTTTCAAGTTTTAAAAGTGTTTTTACGTCTCCTGTAGCTTTGAGGATGAATTTTTAACTCTTTACCAAACAACAATTCTTTCTGACTGGTCCAATGGAAAACATTTGCAGCGACAAAACAAAGGTGACTGAAAAATTGAGATTTGTTTGAGGGAGGGTAGAAAACATGGTGTGAGAAGGAGAAAATGCTGGTAACCATCATTTTCTCCTTTTCCCACAATGTTTTCAAGGGCTTTCTTCATCAGAGTCATTAAAACTCGGGACTGTGTGATAAAGGGTTAAGCTGATAGATACTGATCAAGGCTATCGCTGTGATCTGACATAATTTTCAAAAGAAAAATACATAAAAGGCAGTTCTAACCATAGGCACTCGGTTTCCATGACTTTCACAACTTGATATTTATTTCTGTACATCTATATCTTGCATACTAGGAGGTTTCGCAGCGGTCGTCTTTTAAAGCAACGGAAGTTATTGATCAGGTTTTCATTTACACTGGCTCCTGAATCATCTCTAAGGCGCTGGCCAATATAGGCACCAGGATAAACGTATCGGTACCCATATTGACCAGCATGTTAATAACGATGTCTATTACAAAAGTAATAGACAGGGAAGCCGAGTGTGTATGGTTCTAATATGACAATTTAATTCATATAGATTCAATATCCTGACCCGGCAGTGGACCACTCTAATGCCCATGAATACCCCACGAGCTTGGCCAGGTGTCGCATTATTTGACAACAAAATCTTTATTCTTGGTGGATTTGATGGAGGCTACAGACTAAGAAGTGCTGAGCGATATGACATCGAAGAAGACAGATGGACTTTTATCAGCAACATGCTAGTCAGCCGGGCTGGTTGTGGGGCAGCTGTTGTGTAGCTGTGTTTGTGTTAGCCAGTTGTGTAGCTGCTTAACCCCTAAAAAGTGCTACTTTCCACACCCATGCCGTGGACAAGTTTGAAAAACATTGTGGGTGAAGGGTTTTTCGGTTGTACAGTGTTTAACACCATTACTAACATTATTATACCCCTGCAAAACAAATGTTTATTATACCACTGCAAAATGAATGTTTACAGGGGTATACTAGAATCAGCCTGTCTGTCAGTATGTCTGTCTGTGTGTCTGTGCAATTACCTGTTTCTGTCAAAGCACAGGCAGAGGTATTAACCCATTACCACACAATCCCCACTTTTGACACCCCTGAGAAAGAAGCCTTTTGAAAACACTGTGGGAAAAGGAGGAAATGCTGGTAACCAGCATTTTCTCCTTTTCCCGCAGTGTTTTCTACCCTTCCCAGAACAAAATCAAAATTTTTCAGTCACCTTTATTTTGTTGTCTGTAAATGCTTTCAATTTGGACCAGTCTAAAATTTTCTCGTGTGGTAAAGGGTTAAGTCAGATTCATCGACAGCTCTAGTTTGAGTTAGCCAGGTTGGGTAGCTCAGTGGTATGCATATCAGACTCATGATGTGTTGGTCGCTTGTTCAGTTCCCAATTGAAACAAACTTTCTTTGCAGCAATTCCTTGCTTCTCACTGCTGTTGCATGTGAGAAAAGCAGTTTGTGGATCTGAATGAATTATGTATCAGTATTGGTGTGAGAAAGCCAGGAAACATGCATTGGTGCATGAAATACCAGGGTATCGCCAATGGTATCAAAATGGCGATAAACTTCAAAACAAACAAACAAATATGATAACAAACAAAACATTATTTGAGTAATATCACAGCAGCCAGTGCACTAAACCATGCTTCCCAAGCAACTGGCTGTTATCCAATATATCTGTTGTTATATTATCAGAGGTGAGAGAGGAATGAATCATTTGGCAATGTCGATCGTTATTTCTTGGAAAGATATTGGCCATGTTCTGGGAATTCGAACCAGTGACCCCTGGTCTGAAGTCCTGTACACTACCGACTGAGGAAGTGGGACTCTTTTCAGAAGCAGTTTCACCTTTTCCCACAATGTTTTACACAATGATGTCCTTGCCCACTCCAGTCAGGGTTCTTCAAAGTAAGATTGGGTTTGCACTTCTTGTGGGAAGCTAGAACATGGATAATTTGCCTTGTGACATCTCACAGCTGCTGATAGTTCACCAAGACTTTAGGTATAGGTTTTCTTTTGTTTCAGCATTCAAACTGTGATAGTGTGTGTTTTTCCAGTATTGCAGCTTAGTAGCTCTTGACTGATAGAAATAAATTGCGGCCATAGCTTTTAACCCGTTACCAAACAACAAAATTTTGTACTCCTCGTAATGAAAGCACTTACAGACAACAAATTGAATGTGGTTTGAACAACTCGTCTGTGAAAGGGTAGAAAACATGGGGAAAAGAGGAAAGCACTGAAAGTAGTAGCATACAACAAATTACATGTTGTTTGAATTATTGAATTTGTATCTGGAAAAGTAGAAAACATCGTGGACAAAGCAGAAAATGCATTTTCTTCTTTTCCCACAATGCTTTTAAAAGTCTTCTCTGTCAGGGTCAATAAAACTCAGCATTGTGTGGTAAAGTTAAGAAATGTTTTTGTATTTTATGATCAGAATGAGAGTTGGTTAACCCATTACCAAACAACAAAATTTTAGACTGGTTCAAGTTGAAAGCATTTGTAGACGACAAAATAAAGGTGACTGAAAAATTGAAATTTGACCTGGGAAGGGTAGAAAACAGTGTGGGAAAAGGAGAAAATGCTGGTTACCAGCATTTTCTCCTTTTCCCACGATGTTTTCTAAAGGCTTCTTTCTAAGGGGTGTCAAAAGTAGGGATTGTGTGGTAATGGGTTAAAAGGGTGGAAACATTATGGGGAAAAGAATAAAATACTGGAAGTAGTAGCAGACAACAAATTACATGTTGTTTAAATTATTGAATTTTTATCTGAAAAAGTAGAAAAGTCACAGGTTACCTGTAACCTGCATTTTCTTCTCTTTCCCACAATGCTTTTAAAAGTCTTCTCTGTCAGGGTCAATAAAACTCAGCATTGTGTGGTAAAGTTAAGAAATGTTTTTGTATTTTATGATCAGAATGAGAGTTGGTTAACCCATTACCAAATGACAAAATTTTAGACTGGTTCAAGTTGAAAGCATTTGTAGACGACAAAATAAAGGTGACTAAAAAAATTGAAATTTGACCTTGGAAGGGTAGAAAACAGTGCGGGAAAAGGAGAAAATGCTGGTTACCTTCATTTTCTCCTTTTCCTACAGTGTTTTCAAAAGGCTTCTTTCTCAGGGGTGTCAAAAATAGGGATTGTGTGGTAATGGGTTAACCCTTTACCCAACAATCCCTGGTTTTCAGACTCTGAGATAGAAGCCTTTTGAAAAAATTGTGGTAGCCAGCATTTTCCCCTTTACCCACAACATTTTTTAGCCTGCTGGAAACAAATTTCAATTTTTGAGTAACGCTTATTTTGTCGTCTGCAAATGCTTTCGATTTAGACCAGTCCAAAATATTGTCGTTTGATAAAGAGTTAAATGGGTGGGCATGTTTAACCCTTTCTCAAACGACAAATTTTCGACTCTTCCGAACTCAAAGATTTTGCAGGCAACAATTTCAAATTTGATAAAAATGGCAGAAAGTTCTTGAAATAGGTAGAAAATACTGTGGGAAAAGGAGAAATTGCTCGTTACGAGAAATTTCTCCTTTTCCCACAGTGTTTTCAAAAGACTAGTACTGCAGAAACGTAAAAACAAGGGCTTGTTTGGGAAAGGGTTAACACATTGTAGAAAAAGGAGAAATACCATGTTAGAAACAATTTCATACATTCAAAATTCTGCAACATGGTGATGCCAGTTATATGGAGGTGGGAAAGTGTTACCCCTTTGGCTTCGAAATTCAATTTAACTTTTATGGACAGTGTAGATCAAGATCTGGTTACACATAATGTGCTGTCTGATATTGGATCCATAGTGTCTGATATGGAGATCTTCTTTGCAAAAATAACAACTTTAAAATGGCAACGTTTGGATCTCTACTATTGGATGGAAACTTCCATTTAATTCACTGGGCAGTTTAACCCTTTACACACAGTGACAACCTGTAGCAACCCTTAACCCTTTCCCAAACGACGAACTTTTGGACTAGACCAAATTGAAAGCATTTGCAGACGACAAATCAACCCTTACTGAAAAGATTATTTCTGTCTATGATAGGGTAGAAAACAATGTTTTCAAAAGGCTAGTATTCCAGACCCGTAAAAACCAGGGATTGTTTGGGAAAGGGTTAAAGAGATGGCTATTGAAAACATAGTGGGAAAAGGAGGAAATGCTGATTACCAGTATTTTCTCCTTTTCCCACGATGTTTTCTACCTACCCTGTCAAAGAAAACACATTTTAAATGAGCCACATTGAAACTGTCATCAGCAAATGATTTCGATTCGGACAGGTCTAAAATCTTGTTGAGTGGGAAAGGATTAAGGTGTACACACTTTACCAGACGAGAACATCCCTTTAGCATGAATTGCTGCATCCACAATGTTTTACCACACATAGATAAACATTATGTTAAAACATTATAGTATCCCAATAGCTTAAAAAGTGCTTCAAACTCTCGAAAAAGGTAATGCATTGTAGTTTAACTATTGAACAATAGAGTGTTGTTTTCATAATGCTGCTTTCTCAGGGTCTGTAAAATTTAGGATTGTGCATTGAAAGATTAATTCTCTTTACTGATATTTGCTTCATTTTCTTCCTAGAGGTGACAGGGATATAGATCTTACAGTGTATTATATTTAGGATGGTGATTGTTTTTGCATTTCTGTTTGACATTTATACAGCTGAATAATTGAAGTAGGCTCAACAAAACTTTTAACCCATTGCCAAACGACAATATTTTAGACTTGTCCAAATCGAAAGCATTTGCAGACGACAAAATAAATGTGACTGAAAATTTGAAATTTGTTTTGTGAAGAGAAGAGAACATTGTGGGAAAAGGAGAAAATGCTGGTAACCAGCATTTTCTCCTTTTCCCACAATGTTTTCTAAAGGCTTCTTTCTCAGGGGCGTCAAAAGAAGGGATTGTGTGGTAATGGGTTAAACGGCCACTTATAAGATGGAATTTCCTGTCGATCTCTAATGGCATCTGCTCTCCAGGGAAGAAAGAGTTTTACTTAGTTTTTTTTTTTTAATAATGATTATATTTCAGTGCACATGTTTGTTTAAAAACATGGTAGAAAAGGTTGCTTGCTTTTGTTACATGCTCTCTTTATATATGAACCATGTGCTGTGAAAAAGGAGGCTAATGCATCTGCAAAAAGTATCGACCCAGGTCAGCCTGCGCAGTCTGTGCAGGCTGACCTTGGTCGAAACTTTCTGTTATATGTCAATTTTCTGTATGCCCAAGACTAAGTTTACCTCATGATTAACCCATTACCACATAACCCCGACTTTTGACAACCCTGAGAAAGAAGCCTTTTGAAAACGTTGAGGGAAAAGGAGAAAATGCTGGTAACCAGCATTTTCTCATTTTCCCACAATGTTTTCTAGTCTTCCGAAATCACAATTCAATTTTTGATTCACATTTATTTTGTCGTCTGCAAATGCTTTCAATTTGGACTAGTCCAACATTTTTTCGTTTGGTTAAAATTCAAGTCAGCTGCCAAAAGATGTGGCTATTATGAATCCATAATTATGTGGTGACTTGCCAGGCAATACCCCTTTTGCCAGAAAACAGTTCATATGACTTGCATCTTGCATAAAGGGACATTTCTACATATGCGTGAAGTGTTGTCTCGCATCGGCCTGTGCAATCCACGCAGGCTAATCCAAAACAGCACTTTTCGTTTTCATGTAATTTTCTGTTTTGCACAAGTTTTCTGTAGCAAAATCTCTAATGCAGTCGTAAAGTGATGTCTCGCATCAGCCTGCACAGACTGTGCAGGCTGATCCAAGACGACACTTTACGCAATTATATGAATGTCCCTTTTTGCATGTTGCAAGCCATTTATTTTAACCATGCTCTTAGAAAAGGGTAGAAATTATCTGAAAGAGTATTGACACATGTTAGCCTGTGTGGTTCACGCAGACTGACTTGGGTTAATATTTTTTGCTATTTGTTAGTGTTCTCCAGTTTACCTTATACTACAGTTGGTTGATTGTAGAAAAGAAAGAAATTAATTGATCCATAATTATGTAATGACATTCTTCATTTAGTGCATCATAGGGATGCATCATAGGGATACATTAAGCCTCTTTCTGTCAGAGCACGGCTCATTTCTAATCTTACTAGTATATTATGCAAATAAATAAAAGATGCAGTTATACAATTACTTGAAAATGTTGCTTTTCTTTCTTTTGTTTCATCACTGTTAAATTCATTGTAGAATGATTGCTTAAAAAGTTGTTTCACAACGCATTCAACACAATTGCAGTCACCAGTGACAGTTCATATATTCATGTATTTCCTGGAATTTACCATTACGGCTTGAAGTGTGGTGTGTCTTGCCATACGATACTTCCATGTTAAACTAAGTGCCACATAGACTTATCCAAAATATAGTTTTTTCATGTCAATAAGAGGAATACATATAAAAAATCTAGGGCGAGGATTGATGGCCATCACTGCGGCAGCATTCATTCCTCTCTCACTGCTGATCACTGTTTCGACAATTACTGTGTGAGAAAGCAGGCAGGGGCTTGGGAAGAAATTTATAATTACCACTGGGAGCAGGGGTAGGTTATACTGATCGCATTGATATAATGAAATAATGCATGAAACATTGAAACTTTATAAACACGATGCAGACTTAAGCAAAATTTTGAGGATTATGTCGGTTTTAAAATACCCCTGGTGGAGGTCATCCAAAGTAGCCAGCTCGCCTAAAAATAGAAACATTCCCACAGTATGCAAATGAGTTTCTATGAAAAACATGGCCGCCGATTACGTCATCTGTGTTGGGCTCATAGGTGACCCCTATACTACTTTGAGTCAGTGGACAACTAGCATAAATATAGGAAATACATTCTCTTAAAAACAGAAAAATCCCCAAAGTATGCAAATGGGTTTCTTTGAAAAACTTGGCCGCCAATTACGTCATCTGTGTTGGACTCTTAGGTGATCCCTATACTACTTTGAGACAATGAATGATCGTAAATATAGGAAATAACACATAAAACAAAACTAAGTGGACGAGGGTTAGATATTTTTATAACATTTGTTCAACAGTTGCTCAAGATTTTGATTAGAATAAAGATTTTTTTCATTTGTAACGAAAACGAAAGTTACCCATTGAGATGACTTGCGTAGGAATTAATATTTTTTTTTTGGAAATAGAAAATATGGATGACTGAAACAAGATTTTCATGATTTGACAAGATTTAACTCTTTACCAGACAACGAAAACTTGCAAACGCGTCCGAATTTCAAAGCACTTGCAGACGACAGTTAAGATTGCAATATAATTATGTCTTTGGAATGGTAGGACCAAGTAAATATTGCGGAAAAAGAAGAGTATGCTGGTTACCAGCATTTTCTTCTTTTCCACAACATTTTATAACCTTGTTTCGTAGGGACTGTTTGGTCATGGTTAAACCCATTACTACACGATCCCGACTTTTGACGACCCTGAAAAAGAAGCCTTTAGAAAACATTGTGCGAAAAGGAGAAAATGCTGGTAACCAGCATTTTCTCCTTTTCCCACATTGTTTTTTACCCTTCACGAAACAAATTTCAAATTTTCGGTCGTCTTTATTTTTTTCTGCAAATACTTTCGATTTGGACAAACCTAAAATTAATTTTTACTATCTATTATAGTTTCAAAGAGTAAACTTTCATCGGTCAATGACAGACTATTTACTTCTATAAATTTACTTTGCTGATTGTCGAAAAGATGTCTGTCTGTGTGTCAGTCCGCCTGTCTGTCTGTCTCTCTGTCTGTCTGCCTGCCTTTCTTTCTGTTTCTCTTTTTCTCTCTTTCTCTCTCTCTCTCTCTCTCTCTCTCTCTTTAATACATATGAATGTCCATTTTTTTGTCCACGGGATTGAGAGGCACCGTGACCTCGAATATCGCCTCTTCTTTCTCCTTTTTAAGCCGATCTTTTTCTTCAAATCTCAGCCGCAAGGCGTCTGTCAGGAGACACATGCTGGAAAACACTGCGAAAAATCCGCTAACCACAGCCAGTCCGTACGACCAGGCGAGGAAATTCTGGTCCGGACGGGTCAACCACGTTCTGCTCACTCGAGCCTGCAGTCCGAACAGGGAGACGCTGATTCCGACGAATGTTGCTACGAAATAATAATAATAATAATAATAATAATAATCATGAGCTATTCCCCTTGAAAAGGGGACTTAATTCTTTACCAAACGACAAAATTTTAGACTGGTCCAAATTGAAAGCAGTTGCACGACGAAAAAAATAAACGTAACTCAAAACTTGAAATTTGTTTCTAGCAGGGTAGAAAACATTGTGGGAAAAGGAGAAAATGCTGGTTACCAGCATTTTCTCCTTTTCCCACAATTGTTTTCAAAAGGCGTCTTTCACAGGGTCGTGAAAACCAGGGATTGTTTCGTAAAGGGTTAATGCATCTGATGACAGTATCGACCCAGTATTGTACGTAGAACAGGCAGGGAAACTGCAGAAAAGCAGCCAATAGCTTTGGAAAAAAATTGTGCCTTATACTGGTTAAAAAGAAAGAAAGAAAAAAGAAACCTCCAGGAAAGCATGTGTAGGGTTCACTGGCCGCCACAATATAACTGAAATAATGTCAAAAATGGTTCCAAACTTCATACAGTCAATCTATTGAAAAAAATCCATTATCTCCCGATAGATGGCGTTGTACAAATACACAGCTATCTAATTTGGGCATCCTGGGTACAGAACCGGACTACTTTTCCACGTGACAACAGTTACTTTGAATTTCAAACTAAAATAAAACGTTTACTCAATAAAACGCTACTGGTGCAATTCATTCAGCTATGATCGGCAGTTTAGAGAAATCTGGAGCTAAAACGGGCTTGATTTTTCCTCAAACGTACTAATAAAAGCCATTTTCTCCATTGCTACTTTATAGCGCGTATTACTATAATTCCCTCAAAATATTGGGAGGAGTGATGCGTCATATAAGACAGGTCGAATCTTCGAAGAATATGACATGGGCAGACGACGCAAAGAAATCCTGTTATGTCAGAAAGAAGCCGGTGACTCAGTAAGAATTTTGTGTGTAGTGCTGGTGACAGCAAATCCAGAAAGGCATGAATAGTTGCACTGGCTGCCACTGAATTTATATCGAAAACGGCATCAAGCGTCGTATGATCAATTGACCGATTGAAAGAACCCCTTGAAAAGTGGAAAAGGGGCCATTTGCTCAGGAACAACATTGTCCTTATTTGTAGTGGAAAACGTAATTGAAGAAAAGCATTGATAGGTGCACTGGCCAGCGCTATATAACTGACATAGGAGACATCGAAACGGCGTCAAATGACCAGGGCCCGTATTCACCAACCATTCTTAAGGACGTTCTTGGTCTTATTCTTCAAGATTTTCCGATGGTGAAAGTAACAAAACTTCTGATTGGCTAAACCATATGGTTTAGCCAATCAGAAGTTCTGTTACTTTCACACTGATGAAATTTTGAAGAATAAGACTAAGAATGTTCTTAACAAGGTGAATACGGACCCTGACCGCATAGCTCAATAGGTGGAGCGTGGGACTTGTGAATGTGATGTTTCGAGTCACTTGAAGATGTGGGTTCGATCCCCACAGCTGGTCATCTAAAATTACGAATAGTCTTTCGGATGAGACACTAAACCGAGGATCCTTGTGATGGTGCTATACACCGAGCACGTTAAAGAACCAGGCGAAACTTACGATGGGTTTCGTCCTGCATCTGAACTATCCCCCGTAACAATACTAATAGCCTTCGGGGGGCGTCGCCCATATGGGCAACCGGTGGCGACAGTAACTTGCAAGTTCAATCAATCAACGGCCTCAAATTTCATAAAATCAATTTATCAATTGAAAGCATACTTGAACACCAAACAAACAAAAAACAAACAAAAAAGAAATAAATAAAAAAAAAAACCACTAACAAATAAATAACTTACCTGATATAAACACAACAACGGAATTTGTAAATACTGAAACACTCTTGTTCCTCAAGAGGAGCTGTCCAAAAAAGGTCTGCATTGCCATTACAAACAGTACACCCACGTTGACCACCAGGGCCAGGACCATTAGTACTTGTACGAGCACGAGCCATCCTGTGGAGGGAGAAATAATGCGGAAAAATGGATAGAATTTGATTGTGGAGGGGAGAGGGACTTTTGCGGACGGCGTAGATCAAAGATCAGACTGCACAGAACGTGCAGTCTGATCTTTGATCTACACCATCCGTTTATTCATTGTGGGCTAACTGAATAATTGCCTTCGGTTCGTGTACCAGAATAAGCAAACACGTGTGGGGTACCTATACCAACACGCCTTACTTTTACGGACGGGATAGATGCAAGATCAGTCTGCACAGAAAGTGCAGTCTGATCTTGAAACCACTCAGACCGTTTTTGTCTTTTTCTTTTGTAAATTTACGGGAGTATTACGTGGATCGGAATGAGCCAAAGGGTGGTTGAAGGGGAGGGGTGTGTGGGGGGGAAAGGGGGGGGGGAAATCAATAACAATGAAAATAGAAAACTTACAAATTGATGTAGCAAAACGTTTCTACCCATGTCAGCCTGCGCAGACTACACAGGCTGATCTGGGTCGACACTTTTTGCAGAGACATTAGGCTCTCTTTTCACAGAGCGTGGATCAAATCTATAGATCTCTAGACATATTGACAGGTTCACGTTTTAAATCGGAAATTTCCGTTCTACAGGGCATTAAGAACATTACCAATACCTTACAAGAGACCTTCGCACTCACTGGACCAGAAAAAGCGTCCTACCTGGATTCAGCCAATCAAAGATAGGCTTATATTCGTAGGAATAAATCCAGTGACAACCGTCGTAGATTTTGCCCAGGTAATCTATATCGTAGGCAAAATTATTGAAGCACACGGTCCAAAGTCCCATCCGGTCGAAAGTACTTCCGGCCTCCTCGTAACTCTCCAGCCAGTGAGACGTGGAAAGTCCTAACACGTGGAAAAATGTCGACAATATGGCGAGGATAAACCCACAATAGTACAAGATTGCCCGTCTATTCTGCATGATTGTTGGTTTTCTACTGTTGCGTTCTAATTCTGTGCGAGGACCTCTTTCACATATTGTGTTAAACGTCTGTTAATTTATCTGAAAGGTAAAATAAAACAGTAAATGCTGAAATCATAGTTACCAATAATTGGCACAACATCATAGAATCATGTACTGCAAAAACGTAGCTTAATGGATCAGCAAAAAAAAAATATCGATTCAGATCAGCCTGCGCAGTCCGCGCAGGCTGATCTGAATCGATACTTTTTCCTATTGGTATATTTTCTGCATGTCAAAGGACACTTAACTACGTAAAATTTTATGTGATGACTTGATTGACCTGCAGATCTTACTGCGAAAAAAAAAAAATCTTAAAAGTTATCTTTAAGAGGCCCATTAGCCGCAAAACACACATTGCAGATATTAAAATACATTTCGATCGTTTAAATGTATAGAATCAATTGTGAAGATGACACTCTATATCCTGTTTATTGTGGGGTCGGTCCAAGTGTTAGTAGCAGAAAAATGAATTTCTAAATCAGACAAAAATGTAAACATGAGATAGAATGGCCTGGAAACGTTTAATCTAGTTAAGAAGAAGAAGAAGAAGAAGAAGAAGACACTTGAAATCAATATTGTGAATATACGAAAAAAATACCTGTAAATCCTACATCAATCATTAATCAAAAATTAAAACGGAAGAAAAAGAAAACGAAGAAAAACGAAGAACGAAAAAGAAGAAGAAAAAAATAAGGAGGAAGAGAAGAAGAAGAAGAAGAAGGAGAAAAAGAAGAAGAAGAAGTTATAAATGTCAGGAATGATTATGAAACAAAGTTCTGATTCAACCTAAGTATCTCACATGAATCATCCAAGCAGAAGAAGAAGAAGAAGAAAAATAAAATATAAGGAATAATTAAGAAACAAACCTACATACACGAAATCAACCTAGTTATCCAACACCGATCACACTAATTTCTATATCCCTCCCTTTACCACTAAATTCCGAGCTTTAACAGTTCTGTTGAAGAAAACCTTTGAAAACATTGTGGAAAAAAGAGAAATTGCTGGTATTTTCTCATTTTGCTACAATGTGTTCTACCCTCTCACAGACAAATCCCCATTTGCGGAACATTAAATTCATTGTCAGCAGATGTTATAAATTTAGACGGGTCTTGAACTGTCAGATTGTCGTGTGGTTGAGGGTAAAATTGTATTTTGTCAAAGATCAATCAATATACTACCGTTCCAATAGTTTTTGTAAACCTGTTTTGAAGTAATGGCAAATATATGATCTTTAACTCTTTACCACATGAGACAATTTTGGACTGGTCCAAATTGAAAGCATTTGCAGACGACAAAATAAAGGTGACTGAAAAATAGTAATTTGTTCTGGAAAGGGTAGAAAACACTGTGGGAAAAGGAGAAAATGCTGGTTACCAGCATTTTCTCCTTTTCCCACAGTGTTTTCAAAAGGCTTCTTTCTCTGGGGCGTCAAAAGTAGGGATTGAGTGGTAATAGGCTAAATCTTAAGATTGCAAGGGGCAATCATAGTTACTTTATCGAATACTGCAGATTAAGATCAGACTGCATGAAACGTGCAGTCTGATCTTGGATCTGCAATGTTTGACAGCCTATGCGGTTATGTAGCCAAATTCGTATGGGAATGAGGTAATTATTGACTTTTGATAGCGCAATGAAAATGTCTGTCATGGTGGTCAAAAAGAAAAAGGGTAAATATTTATTTTTTTATTAGGCGTTGAGTTATTTATAGTTAGTCGGTCTACGGTCGTTTTAGTAAATATCATTGGTTAATCTAATCTTTGGTTAACTTTTCTTTTACGTCGAGACACACACTCTCTCTCTCTCTCTCTCTCTCTCTCTCTCTCTCTCTCTCCCTCCCCCTCTCTCTCTCAGTGAAATTAACCCATTACCACACAATCCCTACTTTTGACGCCCCTGAGAAAGAAGCCTTTTGAAAACACTATGGGAAAAGGAGAAAATGCTGGTAACCAGCATTTTCTCGTTTTCCCACAGTGTTTTCTACCCTCCTTAAAACAAATTTCTATTTTTTAATCACCTTTATTTTGTCGTCTGCAAATGCTTTCAATTTGGACCAGTCTAAAATTTTCTCGTGTGGTAAAGAGTTAAGGTTGTAGACCCCGTAGTGGAAACTGCTATCTCCACAATACTTTTAATCCTACAGCTTAAATTTGCTATTTGCTAAAAATGAGTATTATTGTACTACTTTAACCAAGTCAATTTTTATTTTTTTTCCTTCGTACAATTATCAGTTATAAATCTAAAACCTCTATATTCTCATTACTGAGGGAAATAATAATTACCTCCCTTTTCTGGAAACTAAAAAAAAGTATCTATAACCAATTTCAAAACAGACCTCAAAGGAGTTTCTGGTCGGTTTAAATTGTGCCAAAATACTTAGTCAGTTTATGTTTTTATTTATCAACTATCAAAAAAAAAATTATTTCCATGTTGCACTAAAAGAACTAAGGGTCTACTACCTTAACTCATTACCAAACGACAATATTTTAGACTTGTCCAAATCAAAAACATTTGCAGACGACAAAATAAAAGTGACTGAAAATTTAAAATTTGTTTTGTGAAGGGTAGAAAACATAGTGGGAAAAGGAGAAAATGCTGGTTACCAGCATTTTCTCCTTTTCCCACAATGTTTTCTAAAGGCTTCTTTCTCGGGGGCGTCAAAAGTAGGAATTGTGTGGTAATGGGTTAACCCTTTACCACAGAATGACGATTTTTAAATTTGATTTGTTGCCTGCAAATGCTTTCAATTTGGATAGGTCTAAAATTTTGCCGTTTGGTAAAGATTTAACATACCGGTTCGTCCAGTAAGGAATGAACTGGCCTAACAAAGGAAAGTGATCATTTTTGTGGCGTATTATTACTGTTACACTTAGACCTCAAAAACACATAAATGGAATAAACCAAACGAAATATTGACATGTCAAGGTATCTTTTGGCTAGAATATGTATCAAAGTAACGGACACTGTAGATATAAGATCAGATTGCACATTCGTGCAGTCTGATCTTAAATCTACACTGCCCGTTAAACGCAACTCAAGTAGGTTTAAACAATATTAGGGTTAAGCTCGTCTATTGTCTTAAATATTTTCGATTATTTGGGTTTGTAAATTGTATGTTTCGCATATATTGAAAATAAGTGTTTTTTTTTTCCAAGAGTGCATACACAGGATAAATAGAGTGACGAAATGGTAAGCAGAAATTTATGCTCTGTCTGTCTGTCTGCTTGTCTGTCTGTCTGTCTGTCTGTATGTCTCCCTCTCTCCCTCCCTCTCTCTCTACCTCCCTCTCTCTCTCCTTCTCTCTCTTAGTCGTCCCCCTCTCTCTTTCTCTCTCTCCTGTCTCTCTCTCTCTTTTTCCCCCATCTCCCTCTCTCATGCTCCCAATGAACTTTACGACAACAAAATCAAAACACTGAAATGATATATTTTTTTCACCACAGAATGTTTTATTTTTGTTCATTTATTTTCAGTCCAAGCTGACAGAAGAACAGATAGATGAACTACAAAGAGGTAATTGAACCTGTTTTCAACTTTTGGTCAGACAAAAAAAAAAAAAGACTTATATGTAATGTTCAAAACATTTGCAAACGAAAAGTCGAATGTCAATCGCTACAATTATAAAGCAATGAATTCGATCAACTAAATAAACGTGCCTTACAAAATACAGAGCATGCGCAGTGGGCAAAGTGAAAGGGATCGATTAATAACTACCTTTTGTATAGTCTAATCTTGATCTTAAATACCACCAAGAAAAGCTAGATATTTTTTAGCCTTTGTCACGGAACCTGTTACATTATTATTTCTATTTTGTAGCATTTGACCTGACCCAAGACTCCGGTGTTGTAGATCTGTACGGTGCCAAAAAGATGTTGCAAATATACAACATGAATCCAACCAGTGAGGACGTGTCCCGTAGCTATCAGGATCATAACAAAGATAGTAGGTTCCTTTTTCAATTTTTCAATACCTTATTTAAACCGTAAACCGTTTTACACTCAATCCTTTCTTTTTTAACGACCTGAGAAAGAATTGCTCTGTACTAATCATGACTATTTCGAGCCCTAGCAGCGCATACGATAGTGTAGACTTGAAACTACTTGGCGTTTGACAGACAGAAAAGTAACCAATGGCAAAAAGTTTCGACCAAGGGCAGACTGCGCGGAATGCGCAGGCTGCCCTTGGTCGGTACTCTTTGCAGCAATCTCCGCGCAGAGTTGTCGTTCGTTACTCTCACCATACATCTCTGCAATGGGCTAAATGACAAGAACCATGTCAAACCGAGGAAAACATGTTTTGTTACTGTTTAACTGTTTCATGTGTAACATTATAAAATAGACAAAGGAAGTATGATTCTGGATGCATTATAGGTGCATTCAAACTGATGAATTTACCTGTAAAGAATGGAACTATTTTTTTCGAGCTTCTTCACTTATCAGAATCTTACGCCAATTTTAACAAAAAATGGCAGCGCCCATGATTGATGACAACTGATTTGACACACCAGTGGATCTAAGTTTGTAAGATTAAAAATCAAGTTATCGTCCTTTAAAAGATATTTAGGCTTTTCAGAAAATCCCTCTTTTTCACATTTCCTACCACAAAGTCTGATTGGTCCCATGCTGTTTGAACAGCACACGAAACAATCGATATTGGTCTTTCTTTCACCGGCGTTTGTGTCGCCATTTTGAGTTATGGTCATGTGACGAAAATATGACGTAATGACGGACTACTTTCTGAGCCCACTACAGAGGTGAATTTGAATGATCCGGAGTGCAAGAGAGTTTCTTTGCAAATGCATTTAGACCCCTTTTTGAAGCACATATCGAGTCTGTGTACTGTATACATGTATTCTGATACGATCAGGGGCGAAGAATCTAACGGAAATACTTTCTTTTTCCACACAGCGACCTCTGGTCTCACGTTTGAAGAATTCCAAGAAGTTTTCGAGGACTATTTGACCAAAAGAGATCGGGTTCCAGATGCGTTGACTCGAACTCTGAACGATTTGTTTGAGGGTCCGGTTTCCAAGGTAAATTATTTTTAAGTTGTTATTTGTATGCTCTCTTACTCATCTTATTGTCACCGATGTAAGAAGTTGGCAGTAAGCGACTTCTGGGCGATGTTTATGTGTGTTAAAACATCTTCATGTACCTTTGACATTCACGTTTTAGACTGTTCTATTATCACAATCATCACCATCATCACAAGCCGACAATTAAACTTGTTTCAGGGATATTTTTTTTTCATCATCATCATCATCATCATCATAAGCCGACAATTAAACTTATTTCAAGGAGATTTTTTTCATCTACCTTACCATTCATCATCATCATCATCATCATCGTCATCATCGTTAGGCGACAATTATACACTTGTTATGGGTCATCAATCATCATCATCATCATAATCATCAACGACATCATCATCGACTTCGACATCATCGTAAACCGACAATCATGAGATTATTTATGGGTTAATAATAATAATAATAATAATAATGGTCATTTTGGTCGTCGTCGTCCTCCTCGTCCTTCTCATCATCATCATCAGTTGGTGACCGTAGTATAAACCTATATTTCAGGGAGAGTTACGGAAAATTTTAACAGAAATGGGATCTGAGCCTTTCGAGCCGGAAGAAGCTGACGAAGTGATCAATGAAATAAGTTTTGACGAGAACGGTCACGTGACACAAGATGGTAAAATACGACTTATTCTTATATTGCTTGGAAATACATACAACATATAACTGTTTTATATCGAAATTGATTTATTAATTTTCAGATCTTTTTTGTTCGTTCGTTCGTTTCTTCATCCATTTTTTGTTCATGCATTCAGTCATTCATTCAATCACCTAAGTCTACACCCACCTACCATTCTTTTCATACACAAACCCACCAACTCACTCGCTCACTCATTCAATCAAATATTCAAGTATAAGGCTTATCCCGAATCTCTTGCGATGCATCTTAATACAATAAGTGCACCTCAGTAACATACGAGTATCTTTGATTTAGCATGGTCACTATAGATTAAAATGGAAAAAAAAAAATGTAATTTCAAAACAAAGAAATTCTTATTCTCATTCAGGATTGCTAGAATTTCTTCTAAACCGGGTGAACATTAAACTTGCCAATGAGAATCAAGAAGATCATCGAGAACTATCACGTGACTCACCGGAAGTGGTGACAAGGAAGCAATCAGACAGCGAGGGCGAGTTTTGAAGTAACCTTGGTGCCAGGGAAACGTGCAGCTAACGTAACAAAGCTATTGCAAATATAGTTCGGTGTCATAAAATAGAATTTTGAGAGAGAATTTGTCATTTAATTTACTACAAAGATCTTATAAGGGGAAAAACACACACGCATGTTTGTTGTTTGTATTGAAGACAAAATGCCTTCAAAGCTATTTGGCCCGAAAGCTGGGAAACTTTCAGAGCATGTTTATTCATCTATTAGCTACAGAAACTTCATTAGTGTAACACAAAATACAGAAACTTTCATTGGTTTATCATCGGACACCGTTACTTAAGATAGCACATTTGCAACTGCGTATAGATCTATATCATATATTATGAGATATTTTGCCTGAAAACTGGGAAGTTTTCAGAGCATGTTGGTTCAACCATTGGCAACTGAAACTTCATAAGTATATCTTAACCCATAGGCTGCTAAGCGCGACTCACTGACCTTTTGCGGACAATGTAGATCAAAATCAGACCGCACAGAATGTGCAATCTGATATTTGATCTACAATGTCCGATAAGGAGATATTATTCCCCAAAACATAACTTTGAATAGTAATATCTTTTTTCTGTAGAATTAAAATTTTAATTTTAGTTATTTAGCAGGATAAGGGTTAAAATACCGTAATTCTTATTGGTTGATCAGTGAACACCGTTACTAAAAATAGCACATTGGCTACTCTGCGTCTGTATAGATAACTCTAATACCGATAAAAATTTCGATATTCTGTGAAGGACCAATTGAATCTCAGTGACCTATGATTCAACATTAGCTATAGACCATTCATTCTGTGTCGTCTAATCTTGAACTTCAGTGTCCACAAACAATACTAAAATTGCATTTAGTACTCAGAGCTTTACTACTTTAAATGAGACCCAATTCATGTTTACTTTTAAATGTTAGTTATTAAAATAATTCTCAAAATCTCTCGAAAGTGCTGTTGTCATTTTTTTTAAACATATGTCTTTGAAAATGTATGCGTTTTTCTTTCATCACAGCTAAGGATTCATTGAGTGATCTGTAAAAACTTACTGCAAGCTGTCTTCGACAATATATGTGTTTTTCTTAAATCGCAGTTTAGGATTCTTTGAGCGCTTTTGTGAAAATTTATTGCAAGGTTTCTTTGACAATGTATGCGTTTTTCTTTCATCACAGCTTAGGATTCATTGAGTGATTTGTGAAAACTTATTGCAAGATGTCTTAGACAATATATGTGTTTTTCTTTCATCACAGGATTCATTGAGTGATTTGTGAAAACTTTTGTTTTTCTTTCATCACAACTTAGGATTCATTGAGTACTTTTTGAAAACTTATTGCAAGGTGTCTTTGACAATGTATGCGATTTTCTTTCACCACAGCTTAAGATTCTTTGAGTGCTTTTGTGAAAATTTATTGTAAGGTGTCTTTGACAATGTATGCGTTTTTCTTTCATCACAGCTTAGGATTCATTGAGCGATTTGTAAAAACTTTTGTTTATCTTTAATCACAGCTTAGGATTCATCGAGTGCTTTTGTGAAAACTTTTTGCAAGGTGTCTTTGACAATGTAGGTGTTTTTCTTTCATTACGTTCTACGTTTCTTTTTATACACATGGCACCTTTCTTTTCTTTCACTTGTCAAGTCTTTGAATGAATGAATAAAATAGGAATTATACTATCGAGATTCCATGGGGAAAAAAAAACAGTAAAAGCTTTCGCACCCATTCTAATCCATTTTGTGGCATACAAGTTTTATTTTATATTTTGTAATTGTCTTATTATATTCTTGTATGCAGAATGTTACAAATAAAATATGTTTAAACTAACTTGCCAGTGATCTATTTCGTGCTTGTCAGTAGTTTATCAAGAAATAGCAATAAAATATTGTTTGATATTTCATGCTTACGACCAGTGAAAAATACTGATTTTACTTTCTAACTCTCCTATTGAAGACGGAAACAGTAGCTCCCAATGCACTAGTTACTTAGGTAAACAGGGCGTGTCATTTTATCAGATAAAAATATGACGTAATTTACCCTACTTTCCTCGGGCCTTGCGTATTGTAAAGCATTTTGTGCTGGGGAGGGTATGCCACGGGGACTTACAGAAAACACCTGTCCTGAATTTTGATGTTTACCCCCCCCCTCCCCCATGAGGGTTGAAAGCATGAAATGAATACATTTTTTTGTCAGTTTACTTCACAAACCTTGTAAATACAGCGTGGAAGAAGCTGTAGTTACGAGGTTTTTGAAATAAACCGACAATTTGTTTTCTTCGGTGATAACAATGAAATAATGTTTGATAGTTTATGGTTCCGACCAGTGAAAAAACCTGATTTTACTTTCTTATTCTTCTATTGTAGGCGGATATAGTAACTTACTTACTTTGGTAAACAGGGCGTGTCATTCAACCAGATGAAAACATGACGTAATTTACACTACATTACTCGTGCCTTGCGTATTGTAATGCGTTGTTATGCGGGGGGGGGGGGGGGGGTATGCCACGGGAACTTACAGAAAACAACTGTACTGAAATTTGATGTTTAAGAAAGAGGGTTAAAAACAAAAAAATAGAATATTTTGTTGGTTTACTAAAACAAACGAGTTTTTTTAAGTGAACCGACGATTTGTTTTCTTCGGTGATAACTATGAAATATTGTTTGATATTTCATGCTTACGACCAGTGAAAAATACTGATTTTACTTTCTAACTCTCCTATTGAAGACGGAAACAGTAGCTCCCATGCACTAGTCACTTAGGTAAACAGGGCGTGTCATTTTATCAGATAAAAATATGACGTAATTTACCCTACTTTCCTCGCGCCTTGCGTATTGTAAAGCATTTTGTGCTGGGGAGGGTATGCCACGGGGACTTACAGAAAACACATGTACTGAATTTTGATGCTTAAACCCCACAAACGAGGGTTGAAAGCATGACATAAATAGAATTTTTTGTCAGTTTACATCACAAACCTTGTAAATACAGCGTGAAAGAAGCTGTAGTTACGAGGTTTTTGAAGTAAACCGACGAATTGTTTTCTTCGGTGATAACGATGAAATATGGTTTGATATTTTATAGTTATGACCAGTGAAAAAAACTGATTTTACTTTCTTATTCTTCTATTGTAGGCGGAAACAGTAGCTCCCACGCAGTAGTTAGTTACCTAGGTAAACAGGGCGTGTCATTCAACCAGATGAAAATATGACGTAATTTACCCTACATTACTCGCGCCTTGCGTATTGTAATGCGTTGTTATGCTGAGGTGGGAGGGAGGGTACGCCAGGGAACTTACAGAAAACAACTGTACTGAAATTTGATGCTTAAGTCCCCCTCCCCAAAGAGGATTAGAAACATAAAATAAATAGAATATTTTGTTGGTTTACTTAGAAAACCTCGTAACTACAGCGTGAAACAAGCTGTAGTTACGAGGTTTTTCATAAGTGAACCGACGATTTGTTTTATTCGGTGATAACGATGAAATATTGTTTGATATTTCATGGCTACGATCGGTGAAAAATACTGATTTTACTTTCTAACTCTCCTATTCAAGGCCGAAACTGTAGCTTCATGCACAAGTAATCTAGGTAAACAGGGCGTGTCATTCAATCAGATAAAAATATGACGTAATTTCCTCCCGCCTTGCGTATTGTAATGAGTTTTTGTGCGACGGGGACTTACAGAAAACACCTGTACTGAATTTTGATGCTTAAACCCCACAAACGAGGGTTGAAAGCATGAAATAAATAGAATATTTTGTCAGTTTACTTCACAAACCTCGTAAATATAGCGTAAAACAAGCTGTAGTTACGAGGTTTTTAAAGTAAACCGACGAATTGTTTTCTTCGGTGATAACGATGAAATATTGTTTGATATTTTATGGCTACGACCAGTGAAAAAAACTGATTTTACTTTCTTATTCTTCTATTGTAGGCGGAAACAGTAGCTCCCATGCATTAGTTAGTTACCTAGGTAAACAGGGCGTGTCATTCAACCAGATGAAAACATGACGTAATTTACCCTACATTACTCGTGCCTTGCGTATTGTAATGCGTTGTTATGCTGAGGTGGGAGGGAGGGTACGCCACGGGAACTGATAGAAAATAACTGTACTGAAATTTAATGCTTAAGTCCCCCTCCCCATCAAAAAGAGGGTTAAAAACATAAAATAACTAGAATATTTTGTTGGTTTACTTTAAAAACCTTGTAACTACAGCGTTAAACAAGCTGTTGTTACGAGGTTTTTTAAGTAAACCGACGATTTGTTTTCTTCGGTGATAACGATGAAATATATAGAGGATATTTGTTTTTTTCGGTGAAAAATCGAAATTTATTTCATCGAATGAACACCATCGGTAATATTTTCACAAGTGGCGCAGCACGAGTGAAAATATTGCTGATTGTGTTCACGAGATGAAATAAATTTCGAGCTTTCACCGAAAAAAAACAAATATTCTATATATTTCATGCTTAAAATTAACCCTTTCTAGGAGGAGCTCTATTAAAATCCAGTACTGTTCTTTTCTGTTATTCCCCGTGGCGTACCCCTCTCGCATAGGAACGCATTACAATATTATGTCAAGCGCTAGAAATGTAAGGTATATGACGTAATATTTCCCATCTGGTTGTCAGGCACGCGCAATTTACCTAGGCAACAAGAACGTGAAAATCGGTATTTTCATTGGTGATACCAGTGTAAGATCGAAAAATATTTTTACTGCTATTTCTCGATATCCTAACGGAAAGCATGAAATCATGTTTGATATTTCATGCTTACGACAGGTGAAAAATACTGATTTTACTTTCTAACTGTACTATTGAAGGCGGAAAACAGGGCGTGCCATTCAATCAGATAAAAATATGACGTAATTTATCCTACATTTCTCGCGCCTTGCTTATTGTAATGCGTTGTTATGCAGGGGGGGGGGGGGTGGTGGTGGTATGGGGGGGATTACAGAAAACAACTGTACTGAATTTTTATGCTTACCCCCCCCCACACACACACACACACACACATACACACACACACCCGACCCTCCCCCTCCAAAAGAGGGTTGAAAGAATGAAGTTAATGGAATATTTTGTCGGTTTATTTAAAAAATCTCGTAACTGCAGCGTGAAACAAGCTGTAGTTACGAGGTTTTTGAAGTAAACCGACGATTTGTTTTCTTCGGTGAAGGATCTAAATTGATTTCACAGAGTGAACATCATCAGCAATATATTAGCGCAGCAGCCACTGGTGAAAATATTACCGATGGTGACTTAATGAAATAAATTTCGATCTTTCACCGAATAAACAAAACAAAACAAATAAAGAAATAGATATCATCTGTCGATTTACTTTTTTATCGACTTATTCGCTGTACCAAAATAAAAAAAGAAATGAGTTGTAAAACTGGAATTAGTTTCACAGGTTCTGCTGTGATGCATTCATGATCAGATTCAAAATAAAATATATTCTTTTCAGTGGTATGAATTAAGTCTACTTGCATTTACCTCCCGAATTATTTACTACTAGCAGCTATTTGGCCTTTAATGTTAAAAGAAATGAGAGACCAAAGACGTAAGTAAAAGAAAAGAAATTTAAAAAAAAGGAAAAAGTGTAAAATTACAATAAGTATTGTTTGACTCAAGTGAGGCGTTCATGTAATTTGGGGGTATTCTCTAAACCCATTCGTTAGAAAGTTGACTTCATCCCCTTTCCGTATGAATGTCTGTTTTGAAAAATTAAATTTATAAAATATTTTGCCAAGTGGAGATTCTGCTCGTGTTTCTAAATTGCACAAGGCATTTTACGAAGGTTTCATTGATCAAAATCATTTTTACGTATATATTAGGTAAATGTCTGTGTGGCTTTTGACTAAGAAAATGACCCTTAAATAAAAGATTAATCCTTGGGCTGTTATGCGCGAATCTCTGACCTTTTGCGGACAGTGTAGATCAAGATCAGACTGCACAGAACGTGCAGTCTGATCTTTGATCTACACTGTCCGATAAGGAGATATTATTCCCCGAGACATAACTTTCTAGCAGCAATATTTGGGTTATCAATATTGAATAGAAAATTTACTTTTAGTTATATAACAGGATACGGGTTAATCTTTCACTGAACTGCAAGACTTTTCAATGACCCTTGAGAAGGTTATGGTTGGAAAAAAAAAAGTAAAAAAAAAAGTTAAATTCGCATTTTGAAAGCACTTTCAACAGTCAGAATTTCATGAAACATTTCTATTCCTTTTCCTCAATTGTTTCCCTTTTGTATTTTTTTCCTTTAACCTTTTTAGATCTATTATGGAAACTTTCAACAAAGTGTAAAAAATCCAAAATATCATTAAATTTCTTTCACTGCTCTTAACCTTTTACCAAACAGTCCCTGGTTTTAACGACTCTGAAGAAGACGCCTTCTGAAGACATTGTGGGAAAAGGAGAAAATGCTGGAAACCAGCATTTTCTTCTTTTCCCACAATGTTTTTACTCTTCAAAAGCCAAGTTTCAATATTTGTGTCATGTTTCTTTTGTCGTCTGAAAATGCTTTCAATTTTAAAAAAAAGTTTAAAACTCTGCAGTTTGGTATAGAGTTAAAGACGAGTATCGAGCCAAGATCAGACTGCAGGTTTCGTGCAGTATGATCTTGGCTCTACACTGTTTCCTAATGTACGTTGAATTCAGTTTAGAGCTGAAGTGGTAAATTGTAATAAATTACTTTGACTTAAGGTAGTGGACCCGTAATAGGCCAAGAGCAGCATGGCATAAAATTACTTGACAGTTGATTAAGGCAGATTTGTACAGATATAATACTTTTGCACATTTCTAACCGATCAGAAATTCCTTTGATGTCTGTGTTGAAATTATTTGTTGATACTTTTGTTAGTTTCCAGAAAAGGGAGGTAATTATTATCTCCATTTGTAATGAAAATATAGTGGTTTTAGATTTATAAATGATAATTCTAGGAAGGAAAAAAAGGAAAAAGTGGTTCGGTGAAAGTAGTACAATAAATGTCATTTTTAATCTTAGTAAATTTTCTAGGATAAAATTATAGTGGAAATATCTGTTTTCTATTACGGGTCCACTACGTTAAACCTACTCTTGTTAAATAACTAGGATATTTTTTTTATTTCTATAGTGAAAACCCAAATATTGATATCTCAAAGTTTTGTTCTGAGGAATAATATCTTGATCTCGGACAGTGTAGGTCAAAGATCAGACTGCACGTTCTGTGCAGTCTAACTTTGATCTACACTGTCCGCCAAAGTCGCACAAGCTTAGCAGGTTAATGGTTAAAACGACTTGAAATAGCCCGAAAGGAAATGGGTGAAGGGTAAATACGCTTGAAATCTTTACAAATAAAGAAACACTTTATATTTAAACAAGAAAGAGTAAGAAAAATGGCGGCGGTCTTTCTATCGGCTTGGAAATATTAATTATCACAATTTTTACGTTTTTATAGAAGATGCGGTTGTTGGTCGTATTTGAATTTTCTCTATTATTTCTTGGAATAAAAGGTGAGACTTTTTTCATCAGTTATTTTTTTTTGTACATTTATTAAAATTAAAGTAAAGTTCTATCTATTGTCTATTAATCTATAAAGTATTATTTAGAAATGAGAGGGAAGAAATAAGGGAAAACCTGGAGACTCGGAAAGAAAGAGATAAAAAGAGAGAGAGAGAGAGAGAGAGAGAGAGAGAGAGAGAGAGAGCGGCTCAGGTAGAAAGAGATACACAGGTACATAGAAGCAGAGAGACAATGAAAGGGAGAGACACAAAAAATATTTATATATTTCACACAATCTCTTTCATCAGAGTATTTCTTTTCAAAGTAAGAATTTCTGAATCCCTTTCTGGTTCTATATGCCCATTTTCTTGCTCCTCATTTTACTGTTCCTGTGTTTTCCCTAGTTCACTCCTAGGTTTCTTCTAGTTCTTGTTTGACGTCCTTATTATACCATTTTTTCTCGTTGTCGCTCTTTTTCTTCAGTTTTGTTTGCGCTCTTTTTGTTTGTTTTCTTCTCTTTGTCCTACTTATCCTTTTTTTCCAAGTCCTTTTCGTTAACTTTCAACATGTTCTATTCATTCTAATAGTTATTGCTTATTCTTTTTTATGTCCATGTCTTTCTTCTTGCTTTTCTTGTCATTCTTCTAATTCTTCGTGTTGTTCTTCTTGTTGTATCATTTGTTCTTCTTCATATTGTCTTTTTGTTGTCCTACATTTTTCTTCTTGTTGTTTGTGTTGTTGTTCTTCCTTTTGTTTCCTATTGTCTTTTTTGTTGTCCTACCTGTTTTTTTGTCTAGTTATTCGTGTTGTTCTTCTTCGCATTGTCTTTTTTGTTGTTCTACCTATCTTTCTAGTTATGCGTGTTGTTCTTCTGCTTGATGTCTTTTTTGTTGTCCTATCTGTCTTTCTAGTTATTCGTGTTGTTCTTCTTCCTGTTTTCTTTTTTGTTGTCCCAACAGTTTTTCTTGTTGTTTGTTTTATTGTTCTTCTGCCTGTTCCATATTTTCTATTTATTTTTTGTCATTCTTGTGCTTCTTTTTTTATTCCTCTTGATCTACTGTTTCCAACTGTTTTCATTCGTCTTTCTCTCTTTCTTCTTCTAAATGCAAATTATAGTAAAAACTCGTTTACAAACAGCGGCAGCCCCCGTGTTTTTACCCAGCACATACTCCGCAACTGTGGGACTCAATACAACTACTGGTACCACGTTAGCCTCGCTGATGTACACATTCAGCGATCCAAATGAGGTAGTTACACTATCCATTGACCAGCAAGGTATGTCTTGCTCATTCTATCTTTAACCTATCGGCATACCAGCGCCTGTATTCACCAATCATCCTTAAAACGTTCTTTGTCTTATTCTCCAGGATGTTCTACATTTTTAAGTAACACAACTTCTGATTGGCTAAACCATTCGGTTTAGCCAATCAGAAATTGTGTTACTTACACATGAAGAAAACCTTGGAGAATAAGACTAAGAATATTCTCAAAAATGGTTGGAAAATACGGGCCCAGACGTCCTTTTGCCGACAGAATAGATTCAAGATCAGACTGAAAGAAATGTGCCTTCATGATCTTGGATCTTACAGTCAGCTTGTTAAGTATAGTCTATAGGGTAACGGACATTGACCAGTTGATTAAACTCGAGCTATCCTGAATTACTTCTAGAAAACTATGTATGCTATTTTAGAAAAAAAAAACCTTATTTAAGAAAACAACGATAACAGAATGTAACAAAGATTCAAGCTTGATTCCGGCACATTGAAAAAGAGAAGTTTCTCGAACTCATGTTTGATCACTTGTGATACCCTATTAATTCTGATGTCGGTTTTAGATGGCTATACATATTTCGGATTTTCCGGAAATGACGTCATTCTAGTCAACCGATTGGACGTCGAGTACGGCGGTACCCAATGGGCGGTTCGTATACTAGCTGTAGATAACGGAACTACACCGGAAACTGGTAAGTTTATGATTTTTCATCAAGCTAATTACCTAACAGATAGAAAGCGATTATTGTTAATCGTTATTTGGGGAACTGCAACTCTGTCTTTAGTCTCCTACCGAAGTTACAATTCTTACATGACCAAACCCGTCATTTTAGTGACAGCAAGTCTTTTTTTTCCCGACCACATCTATAACTAGGAAACCAGTATCACCTGAATTTGGTTGGTTTAACCGAATACTTTGCTTGTTTAAACATATTTATTTTCCCTCAAATTTACATGGAAATGGGGTTGGGTCACAAGTTATAACAACTTAGAAATCGACCCTCCCCCTACAATATAATGAATTTACAAGTGTTCCACAACTAATTATAATACACAAGAAAGAGATATAGAGAGAAGGAGAGACAGACAGATAGACAGACAGATAAACAGACAGACAGAGAGTCAGAACGACAGACAGACAAACATACAAACAGACAGACAGACAGAGATTTTGTCCATTTGCTCACTATAGTCAAAAGGAAAAATCAGATCATACGACAGTATGCTTATATCAAGTAAATCGGCCAGTTTGTTGAATATACTCCTGGACTGATACAAATAATTCTGAATTTTCTCGATCTGTTAGGGATGGTTTGCCAAAAAGAAGATCATCTACATTCAATGGATTAAGGTGCTGAATAGAGTTAAATAAGTGCAGTCTTTGGATAACAAAAAGATTGCATCTGAAAAAATAGTGTTCGGCGTCTTCAGATTCCACCGAGCACGTGCAGAGCTGACTGTTACGAAGATAATTATGAAACAAATCACTATTTAGTCCACTGCATTTTATTCCTAATCCGGGCATGCATAACTGATAAGAAACGATTGCCTTCAAGGTAATAGGCGGGGACAGGGGTTATTGGGAACCTACTTGAAATTAATTTTTTAAAAGTCGAAAACGAATAAACATTCTTCTGGTTTTCATTTAAATTGTTCCAAATATATATTGAAGAAGGGATACAAGATTTTTGAGAAATTGTAGTGCGGGTAGATATGTTTCTTAAATCAGTAATGTTTCTAAGAGCATATTGCGTTGTGTCTGCTATAAGTGGCGGAATCAAGTCTGCAATGTATTCGGGAACCATCTGATGGGTTGCTTTATACATAAAAAACATTTTTTGGGTTTCCCGCCTATCTTTCAAAGATTGCCATCCACATTCTAAGAACAAGTTTTCTAAGGAAACAGAACGGGTGAGACCAGTTACAATTCTGGCAGCTTCGTTTTGAATTTTTTGTAGAGAATTTGCACAGGAATCAGAACAACCATCCCAAACAATTGACGCGTATTCTAGTAATGGTGCTACATAAGACAAATAAATTTGGTTTAATGATTTCCTATTCAGTGTAAATTTCAGCTTTCTCATAATTCCAAGTACTTTAGAAGAAGATTTTAAAATAGTATCAATATGTGCGCTCCATTGACCATTTTGGCTAAAAGTTATCCCTAAGTGCTTATGGTTTTCAACAAAGGTAACATTGGTGTTTTGGAATATTAGCTTAGGTAGTTCGTCAACTTTTTTCAAAGAGAAAAGGATAGCTTCGGTCTTTTGTGGATTAAATGTTACGAGCCATTGTTTTGCCCATGAAGATATTAGATTGAGGTCATGGTTTATTATACCTTCGATATCTCTGATGGATGATGCTGAATAATAAAAGGAACTATCATCTGCAAATAGCCTAGTTAAGCTTAGCAAGGAATCAGTAATATCATTAACGTAAATCAGGAAAAGCAGCGGACCTAGAACCGAGCCCTGGGGTACTCCAGCCGTTATCTGTTTTGAAGACGAAGTAGCGGATTGTAAAACAACTTTCTGGCTCCTATTTGAGAGGTAATTTGAAAGCCATTTTAAAAGAGTTCCTTCGATACCGTTTTGTCGGAGTTTAAAGAGAAGACCTTTATGCCATACTCGGTCAAAGGCTTTTGAAATGTCACAGAAAACCATGCATGAAAATTGTTTGTTATCGAACGATTGGCATATGTGGTGATAGATATCAACAAGCTGGAAAGTTGTGGAGTGCTTTGGCAAGAATCCAGATTGATATTTATACAGCAAATTGTTCTCAAGAAAGAAGTTGTACATGTGTTTAAAGATGATCCTTTCTAATAATTTTCCGCAACAACTTAATAGAGAAACGGGTCTGTAATTAGTAACTGATGATTTATCCCCTTTTTTGTAGATAGGAATTACATTAGCCAGTTTCCATAAGTTAGGGAAAACACCTTCAGATATCGATCGATTAAATAGTATTGCTAGGGGTTTAGACACTTGGTCTGCTACACTTTTTAACATTCTATGATTGATAGAGTCTGGCCCACTTGCCTTATTTGGGTTAAGGCATCGGATGAGGTCTTTTATTTCAGATTCAAAAATAGTGATTTTAGAGAGATTATTATTAGTTATTTTAGTAAAGGGAGGGAGAAAGGCGAATTCTTCATTTACAGTCGATATAGAGGCGAAAAAATTGTTCAAGCACTCAGCTTTTTCCAGATCGGATATGGATGCTGAAGTCTCACCATTTGGAGACATACTAATTAAAGGGGGAATGTTCGATGAGCAATCATTGTTTTTAATGAAGTAGCGGATAAGTCGCCAAAAGCCTTTTTTATCGTTCCTTTGCAGATCACATAGGTTAAGCTCAAGTGAATTGAAGAAATTTTGCTTTGCATGTTTCTTCATGTTATTAATTCTGTTTCTGATTGTTTTGTACTTATTTAATAAAGAAAGCTTTCCTGTTTTAAAAGCTAACTGTTTCAAACGGTCTCTTTTCCTACATAAAGTTCGTAGTTCGCCATTAAACCATGGCTTATCGTCGGGGCGAATGGTAACTTTTTGTGAAGGGATACAAACATCAATAAATGTAAGAAATTGTTTGGTAAAAAAGTCACATGCTTCGTCTATAGTACCATCGAAAAGAACATCCCAGTCAAAAGATGAAATGTTTATACGTAAAAGATCAAAATTAGCTTTACTGTACTGATAGACTTTTCTCTCATAAATCGGTTTTGGGTCGTAGTAGAGCGTTCAATCTAGTTGGTCCAGATATCACATTCTGTAATGAATTAATAATAAGAATATCCTTTAGTTTCCTAAAATTAGGGTTAAGCAAGTCTTCATTTAAATCACCTAGAATAACAATGTTATGAGTTATTTCATATGCCTTTTCAATATTTTTGTTAAAGTTTTCGAAGAAAAGGGAATCGGAAGTTTTTGGACTGTAAAAGGTGCCAATTAAAAGTTTACTTCGTTTAAATGAAATGGATAGCCAAATACTTTCTTCACAAAACGTTTCTAACTCAAAAACTCGTTGATGTAATAAACTATTAGATAAGTACACAGAGATGCCTCCACCATGATTTGTTCTATCCTTTCTGTATAGTTTATCAAGTGAATTGGACAAATGCAAAAATTCATCAGGGACAGTCATATCCAAATGCGTTTCGGTAAAACATAATATATCATAATCTAAATAGCTGTCCCTGATGTATTCCAGTTTCTGTCTTAAACTCCTGATATTGCAATGTAATATAGATAAACTTGTATAGTTTAGATTACTAACTGGCCCGGGATTTCGTTCAATGTCCCCATATTTCAGTAACAATAACAACATTAGCAGATAGAAAAATACGTTACTAAAGCCGTCTATTAGTATACTGATACAACCCAGGAGTATCTTCAACAGTGACAACATAAATGAAAAGTGACCAATACTAATTTTCACTTTAGTTGCTTCAAAGCAATAATCAAAATATGGAAAAAAAAAAACCCTGACATAACTGAAAATATATAAGCCGCAAGAATCTAATTTTTGCCTCTGACAGTTGTTTCAGGAAGACAACTCTGTCTTTAACTAACGTCGAGTCTTCGACATCTACGACACTGATACAGGTGCCACTAGGTTCTTGATTTCTTAAATCAAATGTAGCTTTTATGTAAAATATATAATAGACACGGGTAGGAAACTTCACACTCGGAGCAAATGCTCCGACGAGAAAATGTGTTGCCCTTCCGTATCTAAAATTATCGGCTAAACCCCTACCCCCCAGCCCCGACTAAAAAAATGTAAGCTTGTCATTATTTGTAATTATTTGTTCTTATACATGTCTTTGAAATTCCAAAAAAGGGAGAATGTCATGCAATGCGCTAGTTTTTCAACGTGTCTTCTACACTACGGACAGTTGCAATAAGCGTATGATGTTCTTTGAATTATTTGTGGCGTTGCTTGAGAAAAGCAGAAATGATACGTCACGTACCTAAATCCAGTTTTTATTGCCATTTAATTGTCATTTAAATGGCAATTAAATGCCAATAAAAAGCTGAATTTAGGTACCATGAAAATGAGTAACATGGCTGAAGTATGTAAAACTCACAATTCTCAGTTGATAGAAAACAATATTTCAGGAACGGCAACTCTGAGTTTAACTACCTACGAGTCTACAACAACTACGACCACAACACCGGCGCCACCTGGCTACAGTTGGTTTGACAAAGATGAAAACGTGATTTTGTTCGGAAGCTTTTTCGGGTTCATGGCGTTATTAACAGGTGAACATTTCGCAGCTTCTGTAATTATGTATTTTTTTTTTTCCATCAAGCATCATTGATTCCTTTATCAAACAATATCATTGTATTAACGAGTGTTCCGACAGACCTCCTCGCCCGAAAAGAATGCCGGTGTAATGCAGAGAAATGAGACCCATTATAAAATGACCTACGGCCATTTCTCGACGTAGAATAATGACCCATGGGTCATTCCTCTACGTCAAGAAATGACCCGGGGGTCATTTTGTAATGGGGGTCATTTTTCTGCATTACACCGGAAATAGAGGATAATCAAATGATTGTGTCTGAATATTTTTAGTGAGTCTAAAAGGGATTTCAAACAATTCTGGTATTTCGATCATTTTCATACCTAAGAAAGCAGCCAATGGCTTGGAAATAATGTTGTGCCAAAATACTGGCAAGAGAAACATACAGGTAAAGCACAGAATTTCACCCTAAAAAAAAGTACTGTCTAATGCAGTATAACTGAAATAGTGTTGAAAAATCAAGAAGCATAGATAAAACAATCAATCAAACAAACAAAGATAGAATACTTTTTCGTTTTAGGTGCCTGTGTGCTGATGTGTTTCCGGTTTCATCGCATTGGTACATGCCTGCCGCGGAGTTGTCCCGAGTACCAACAATGTAGGGCAAGTGCTCGCAGACAGTGTGACTGCTGCCCTATGTACGTGTCATTTCGAAACCCTTTTCCTTTACCGCACAATCCCGAGTTTTAACGACCCTGAATTATCTGTTGAAAGTGGAGATGAGGATCAGCTTGCAGCGATATGCATGCTCGTCATGATATAAACCTTCAAATCTACATGTACTTTTATTTTTACCTTTAAGACAAAAATGGTAACCTTAAATTTATAAGAGATATATAGGATCTTTCATGAGTTTGCTTTTGAGATAAGATTTGCCTTTGGCGAGCTTGATAACATTTCCCTTGACAAGTTTAATAAAATCTTATCCCAAACGGCCACAAAATGTCAGATTCTTTTTATCACATTACTACATTTCACAAAATAAAGATCAGATGATGTAGAAACTTTTATAGATGCTCCCGCAGTATTTTCCATGAGACCTATTCACTGGTATGAATGCGCACATGACGTCAAAAATGATATCAAACGTGTATAAGATAAGAAAATTCGTAATAGGTATATTACACTGAAAGCAAGGGAGGTTATGTGATAAAGAAATATTTAAAGGTAACTTTAGTGTTATATTGTATCCTCTCTTCTCTTTGTTAACAGACCCTGCACTTTCACCGACCACGTGCCGATAGAGAAGGACGACGAATTTACCCATAGTTCCCGAGAAACCACTTCCTCTCTGTCCCAACAAGTCGGGTTGTCAGAAATTACCGAACAACCAGTCGCGTAAGTCGAACTAGTAAACCTACACTTTTAATTAAACCTTTTACCACAGAATCCCGAGTGATACCCTTCAAGGGATACTAGACCTTGGATCTTCACTTCCCGGTAGTGTGTGTAATTTGAACAATAAATAAAACTTTGAAGTCTAGATCTCTAAGGTTTTACTATTGGCTGCAAAGTTTGTTCTCTGTCAAAGTATGTCTGCCTCTCTTTGCCTGTATATGTCTTTGTCTCTGTCTGTGTCTCTCTGTCTAAATTTATTTAGAATTTTAGGCTGTAAAAGTATGTGCTTGTAAGAGAGAGAGAGAGAGAGAGAGAGGGAAAGAGAGATTTTTGGTTGTTTATCGAGAAATAACGGTAAAATATGGCTTGTTATTTCGTGGTTACGACAAGTGAAAAATACCGGTTTTATAACTTTTCAATTGAAGGCAGGAAAATAGTTCCCGTGGACTGTTTTCCGAGGTAAATAGCGCGTTTTATTCAACCGGAAGAAATTATGAAGAATTTGTGTGCATTTACCCAACATTTCTCGTGCATTAGGTAATACTGTAATTTGTTTATGTGAGGGAGTATGCCAGGGCGGATTATCAAAAACAATCGTCCTTCTTTTGGCTAAGTTAGAAGAATTAAATAAATAGAAGATGTTTTTGTTTTCGGTGAAAGATCGAAAGTAATTTTATCTCGTGAACATCGTCTGCAAAATTTTCACTCGTGGTTGCGCCACGTGTGAAAATATTACAGATGATGTTCACTCTGAAAAAAACCCTGCATTTACGCCGAAAAAAACCCCTCCATTTACTTTTGTTGACCATGTTGTTACACGTTATCAACATTTTCCTTTTTCAGCACACTAGCTTCAACTCAGAAGAACAAAAGTGTCTCGTCAATGAACAGTAAGCCCCCAACAGGTAATGGAACTATTTTACAGCTAGTTTGTTTTTCTTTTTTAACTTCATAAAAACGAATTTTCTTAGTCGAAACTTGGTCATAGGTCCGAAAAACATGGTAAGAAGTGGAATGACTGTAGTGCGAAGTGGCAAAAATATGTACGAAATGGTATAAATTCTGGTCCGAAATGGTCAAATTTTGGTACGAAGTGACTGGTACGAAATGGTCATGGTACGAAACGTTCGTAATTCTATTCTTTTGCGTAGAACATTACAAAAAAGTTATGTTTAAACTAAACAAAACTAAGCAAAACATCACGTAATCGTGGATCCTTTGAAAATCCATTTTGTCATGCAACCGACTAAATCCTGAGGCAGACTTGTCCTTTGTTATGCCCAAAATTTACCGATAGCAAAAGATATACTCTCATACAAGCCTGCACCGCTTCGTGCAGGAAGATATGAATCGATACTGTTTGCAGATTCTTTTTATTATATACCTAGCAGTGAAATCCTGGAATTTCCCAGTGTAATAAATTTTGATATCACTGGTGACGTTATCAACTTTCACTTTCACTTCCTGCCGTAATTTGGGAACTACATTTTTTTCCGACTACATTTTTTTTTCGACTTTCAAACGCAAAATTACAAATAATGATGTTAATAAGGTATATAATAAATAAAATAAACTGGTAATTTTTCATATGAAAAATATCTCACTCGGACGCGTCGTAAGGCGTTAAAAAAACTCGTGCTGTGCACTCGTTTTTTCAACGCCTAACAACGCATCCTCGTGAGATATTTTTCATATCAAAAACAACCAGTTGATTATCCTCTATATATAGCTGTTCACAGCGATGCCTGAACATTTTTCTCAGTATATTAACTTACAAGATGAAATGGCGTTCGAAGGAAAAACGTAAGATTCATCTATTCAGTTGAGAAATAGTTTAATTTTTTTTGCTAATGAAGCACCTACTGAACCCTAACCCTAACCCTTAAACCTAACCCTAACCCTAACCCTAAACCTAACCCTATCCCTAAACTAACTTATGACTCTTGAAGAAAAGTGTTTTCTGGAGAAATTATTGGGAAATGTAACTATTTTCATTGTTCAAATTGAAAGAATTTGCAGACTGTGAATAATATGTGGCCTGAATACGGAAATTGTGCTTAGCAAGGGTAGAAAACGTTCAAGGAAACGGGAAAATATACTGGTTATTAGCATTTTCTTCTTTGTCCGTAATGTTCTCAAGAGCTGCTGTTTACTTCCATGGTCATTTAGACACGGAATTGTCCCAGGATTATAATGATGTCGTACGGCAGATATTCTTTGACGCTGCCACTCAGATTGTCCTGTTTTTACTCTTTTTAGGTCAGCCCCCGAAAAGGTCAGTGACCCCGGTATCCATTGGCAACATTGACCTCCGCCAAGCTGGCTTTGATGGGATGAGGTCTCCTGGGTTTAATGCCCCGATGTTCACCTCTTACGGTGGTTCCAGCGGAGTTGCAAGCAATGCTAGTAAATCGACCAGGAGGAAAAGACAATATTAAACCATTTCATGTCCTTAAGCGACCATAAATGTACTTTCCGCATAATGCAGGGCAAGATCAGGCTGTACATACGTGCAGTCCGATCTTACTCTACCCTCTTCGCTGCCCTAACTATAGTGTCAGCCATGAAAACCCATATAAATTCTAATAAACTTAATAGAATCTATTTGTGTTGTTTGAAACAATTGAATACGATACGTTGAAGAGTTTTAACCATTGAAGAGCGGAATAAAAATCTACTTAACCCATTACCACACAATCCCTACTTTTGACGCCCCTGAGAAAGAAACCTTTAGAAAACATTGTGGAAAAAGGAGAAAATGCTGGTAACCAGCATTTTCTCCTTTTCCCACAATTTTTTCTACCTTTCGCAAAACAAATTTCAATTTTTCAGTCGCTTTTATTTTGTCGTCTGCAATTTCCTTCAATTTGGACCAGTCTAAAATTTTGTCGTTTGGTAATGAGTTAATGTAAACGTTTCCGATCAAAAACAAAATGTATAATCTGATCTTATTCCCATGTTATTCGCTATTTTGTAAAATTATCAGGCAAACATACCTTTGCGATGACATTGCTCTGATCCGTTTCTCTGATTGAAAAATTTATGTTATTTTCAGCCATACTCAGGCAATAACGTATTTATTGCATATCGTCGGTTTACTTCGAAAACCTCGTAACTACAGCTGGTAACCAGCTGTAGTTACGAAGTTTTCGAAGTAAACTGGCGATATCTGTGATGCTTTATACCTAGCAAGACATCACATAATAACGAATTCTTGACACCCATTTTGTCAAACGAACGACTACATCATGATGTGGAAGGATCTTTGGATTAGAAGAAAAATGACGAATAATTAAATGTTGCTACATGTACAGGCTGGCCTGCGTCAATAGCTTTTGCAGATGCCTTAAAACCCCTTTTCAAAGAGCATTGCTGTAGTCATCTAGATAATCATTTTAGGTCTAAATATGGAAACAGAAACTTGAAAACTTTTTGGGATGTATTAAAATGACCATTAATCATGCGTACGCGATTGGATCCAGCTCATCTACTTTTCGGCAATTTCCGTATGTGATCGATTATATTGGCGATCTTGTCCGGAATATGACGGAGGTAGTTGATGACTATCATTTCCCTACACCCTTCTGTGCAAATGCTTTACAGAGCTTGACAATATGCGAGGCATGTGCAGAGAGAGAGAGCCACGTGGGACCAAATCCTTACTTAGTATATTATAAGCAGCACTCTTAGTGATGGCTGATAATTCCTCTTATACATGTTTCTTTTTTTATTCTTGAACAGCAACATAGAATGTGATGTGTAAGGAGAAAAATGCTGATTTCCATATTTTGTATTTTGTAATGATTTATGTACAGACAACAATTAATATGATTTTGCTGTTTACCAACTATTTACATGTATATATAGTTTATTTATAACGCTGAACAAAAATAACCTATCGGGGACATTTTCAGTAAGTTTGATTATCTCCCTTGACTTATAAAGATCAAAGCTGGCTAAGAAATAGATTGTACCCGTTACATGTTTGGCTTGAATTGTCTTTATGATTTCCTCAGAAAAAGTCAAGCAGCAATATCATTTCTTTATTTGTCAGTCCTGTTAAAAGTTTTATCAGTTAACTTTGAATGCGAAGAAAAACAAGTTATTTTCCAGTGCAACAAGCGATAACTTCTTCCACGGATACCTTTACAAACATCGCGTTTTTCTTCGCATTTTTTGGTTAAGTGATCAAATATTTCACAGAAAAAAAAATGTGTTTTTTGACTACATGTGAGGAGTATATTGTCGGTTTACTTCAAAAACCTAGTAACTACAGCTTGGAAACAAGCTGTAGTTACGAGGTTTTTTAAGTAAACCGATGATACGCAACATATTCATGATCACTTGGTGCTCTGCAGACTGATGTTGGTCTGTTCTTTTCGAAAAAGAAACCATGGTCACGTGATTTAAAGCTAATGCCTTCAAAAGGTTAAAGCCTGGTTCATGAAATAAAGCTTTCAATAAAATATTTCTCTGAGTGATCTTCATCGTCGCTAAGCAGTTGATCCATGCTTCTCTTCAGGGACTGGCTTCTGAAAAGATATCAGTAAATTACATATGAGATTATGTGAAAGATAATATACTTGTTTATAGATATATATCTTCAGCTGAGATCTTCTCCACTAACTGTTTATACCTCCCTACTTTTGTTACATGTATTTTGTTTTTTTCAAAATTTGTCAACTTTCTTTCTAGTTTTAAAATATATTTGTCTACCAGCGAAAGGAACTTTGCCAGATGCACCTGTAACCCATTTTCAGACTCATATCTATATATATATATATATTAATTCGTACGGATGAAATTTGTATACAATTAGATTCCTGAATCGTTTAGCATTGCTAGGTAGTAAGACTTTAAGTGCCATTACTGGGCGTTATTGTCACATTTCTCTCATTCGTATTTGATCATGTGTGCAACCATTCTGATCTTAACGCTGTCTGCATATATAAATAGGATTATGAGAAAGCGTGCTAGGAATTAAAAAGAAAGTCAAATTACATATTTCGTTACCTCTTTTTCACCCCCTTCATCGAGAAGATTCTTTCGCGCACCTTGTGGAGCTGACCTCCAGGTCTCCACCCCTTTGATCCGGAAGTAAATGTAAAGACCAGCAACAGCCAACATGGCGACTGTCGACGCTATACTCCCGTAGGCGTGGACGGCGTACCGAAAGTAGCTGGTATCGTACATTAGACAAGATTGTCTCTCCCCGCACGTGTATTTCCACAACAAACACGTATTATCAATAATCATCCCAAATATGACGGGGCCAGGCATCCATCCTTTGTAAATAAGAAGGGGAGTTCGTTTTCTTGAATTACTGATACACATACTTAGTAAGATATCGATCGATCGATTTCCTCTTAATTTCAAGATTCATCAGTGTACTTTGTTCTGGATTCATCAAAATATTGACATCTTTGTCAAAATGTCATGTGCCTCAAACAAAAAGTCACGACTTAAAAGTCGCAATAGCGGCCAAAAGTAAACAATTCAAGTGTTAAGACCTACTTGAATTAAAATAGATAAATAGATAAATATTGATTTATTGTAAATACGTTAATCTGTTTTCGTACAGTCAGCCCAAGTGAAAATAAATGATAGGCAAATGAATTAGGCTAAGGCCCAGGTCAAACAAGGGCCCTATATTTTCCAATTCATCTGGTAGAAAAATTCAAATGGTACAGTGAGTTAGGATAGCCTTTTAGAGTCATTTAAAGCATGGATGCCAGATCTGAAAGTGATGCAGATTATTTTTATGCTGATAAACGCACCTACCCAAAATTTGCCTATATTGTAAATTAAACTTTTCCTATGGTCACAATAATGAAACAAACAATGCAATCTTCTTGACAAATCTTTTGATTTTAAGTGCTCATTAAAATCCACATTTATGTATACTTATTTTAAATCAAGCCTGACCAATTTCATATGCTTCAAAACACCTAATCTCTGGATTTCAGTCTTCACTTTGAATGCGTTTATATGTTTAGCTAAGGTTCATTCACAATTTTGATTAGAGCTACTAGGACAGACATACAGGGCCAAAATTAACAGCAATCATTGAGTTTCAGCATTTAGTACCCCAAAAATGATCTATGTATGAATGCAACAGTGTAATTTACTGTCGTACACTAACCTGTGATTTCGTTATTTCACAATATATTTACAACACTGTAAACATAAGTATGCCAACACTGAGATTTTGGATATTTTCATTACTTATGCTGCTTTATTTCCTTTGTTATTCTAACCCTCCTCGTCTGTTTCTCTATTTCACTGATGCAATAGGGGACATAACTTGAAAAAACCTATTGATTACTTAGAATTTACAAATGCGCAGTTTATTTAGCGTAATGGTGACATATGATCAATCATCAGTTTCTTTGTTTGCTGCATTGACAGTACAGCTGTGTTGTGTGCATAAACCACAAAATTTCAATATATTCTGGAGTATATTGATTGCAAATAGGTCTTATTGACAGTGAAGCACACAAGCAATGGTAGAATTCAGTTACAGGAGAAGATAAAATAGGTGCCTTTGTGTTACCCCACCCACCCAGTTTGCACACATTTATCATGGGTAATATCAGTTAAGGCTTGTGTGTTTCAGCTTCTTGTAAAAGGGTGTAATAAGAACAACATGCTTACTAATGTACCGAATTGCTACACTGTAAATATGTTATGGTCTTGCTTATCCTTTACCTCACCCACTAATATATATATACGAATAAGCAAGACCATAACATATATACAATGCAGCAATTTGGTAAAAAGTAAGCATGTATTTCTCATCACATCATTCTACAAGAAGCTGAAACGTCTGAAATGGTATTAACTTACATATGCAAATTGGGTGGGTGGGGTACCACCAGGGCACCTAATGTATTTATCTATTCCTGTAACTGATTTTTACCATTGGTTATGCGCTTCGCTATCAATTAGACCTATTTGCAATCATCAATATTTTCCAGTAGATATTGAACTTTTGTGGTTTACGGGCAAAAGTTTAATTCAAATCATTTTCAGTGGGTGGGGTAACAACCTCTTTTGTTTCTGGCATCCACCCTTGTTTGACTTCTATATAGCTGTACTATTACCCGGTACCGATAGAATTTTTCTACCAGACGGAATGAAAAAAAGATGTATCCAGCTGGGCAGCCCTCAGACTAAATAGTAAATTCAGGTAAGAAGAAAATGAAAGACAGAGCAACCTAGCGACTTTTCAACTATTTTAAGAAAAAAATTATCTGCAAACGGCTAACACTTGGACCGTCTGATCTAAATTCAGATGCATTCTAGCATTCTTGTTTACTTGAGGCCATTATCGAGCCTTTAATTTGCAAAAGGCACGAACAATTCAGGGTACTCAAAATTCTAAGAAACCCGTTCAGCCAGTGAATGAGGTAATGTTTACTTAAACACCAGCTGAACTGCACCACGTTGTATTTTTACGCAATTATCTGTGGAAGAGGAGGTAACGTGTGCATTTTTACAAAAGACATTTATCGTAACTTTCAGAAGTTTTTCCCCTATTTCTTTTCTTTTTTGAGGGGTGTAATGAAGAGAAATGAACATGGATCATCTTGTAGAAGAGGGTCATTCCTCTGCATTAAAGGGGCAGGGTATCCAATGTATCATTTTCAAATTCTCTTACTCCCTGAAGAGTTTGTGAAACAACATTTGAACATGAACTCAATTTACAAACAGACGTCAAAGGTCATCCATAAAGATGAAGCTTGCAGAAGAAAGTACTAACCTATAGTTGACGTCAGAAAACTTGCTGTCGCCGTAGCAACGGCTCTGTCTCTTTCATCGACACATCGGATCTTAGCTATGAATGTCGGCACGATCTTGAGGGCTGTTACAAATTTCCCAATAAAAGTAAATGCAGCGTAGGTATATAGATTTGTTGAACAACCCTGGTCACATAGTCCGGCACGTGCTTTTCCGGTTGGGATACATGTGCAGTTGACAAAACCCTAAAATAATGAAAGTATAATTGTCTTACTTGTTACCTGTTTTGACTATTTGAAAAATATAATCCTATTCTTTTCTGGTAAGAGTCATGGGGGCACCAGGAATGACGTTATTACGGTGTGATAGGTCAACGATACCTATCCTATTTTTCTTTGGTGTGAGTTGGGGGGGGGCTGCAGGTGTAATGCAGAGAAATGACTCTCCCCTACAAAATGACCCGGTCCATTATTCTACGTAGAGAAATGACCCCAGAAGTCATTTCACTACGTAGAGGAATGACCCGGGTCATTATTCTACGTAGAGAAATGACCCATGGGTCATTCCTCTACGTAGAGAAATGACCCATGGGTCATTTTATAGGGGAGGGTCATTTCTCTGCATTACACAGGCAGACATAAGACTCCATTATTCCCAGAATACTATTCTGTTGTTCTCCGAATATTACCTCATTATTTGGGGTACTTGCGCGTGTAGGGTGGCACGGTGCCACCAACTCTCCCCATTGTTCCGTGATATGCGACCTTGGGTGTTGTCTCTGTTTCTAGGTAGACATACGATACCATCCCCATTTTCCAAAAATAATACCCCATTGTTCTCGGAATTCTACATAGTTCTTTGGCTGTCACGTGCGAATGATTCCGTTGTTCTTTTGGAACCAAAGGCATTGCAGGTAATTGTCCTTTGGTATGACGTCATCCAGGATTGGCATCGGAATTTCTGATCCTTGTTTTCAGGAATAAAACACCATTGTTCGTGAGCAGTCACGCATGAATGACCCCACTGTTGTTGGGCGGTCATGCCATCAGCTCTGCCCAACTGGTTGTTATGTACTACTTTTCTGTGTGGGAAGGAGTGATTGCTCAGTGTAAGCATTTGTCCTTCTCATACACTGATTTTGGTGAATATTTGTAAACGTACATCTGCACTTGTAAAAACAAAATTATGTATGCCATTTCATCTTTAATATGATTATGGAAAATGGGATTTCCACATATGTGAATGTTTGTTTGATATATCTATTGTATGTATTTTATGATGTGCCAATGGCCTCGTATTACCCAATATAGTTTATTATTAAGTATTGGCATCTCAGTAAATTCACCACGAAAGCTCGAACGCCGAATGTTGTTTTCACTATGTTCATCAAGGTAAGCCAAGGCTACACAGTGACTTGCAAAAGGACACACCTTTGACGAAAAAATGTTTCCTTTATGATAGAGTGTCCTGAACTGTTAATACAGAACAAACTTTAATGGACATCTTCCTGATAAATAGCTTTTTCTCCTTTTTTCGTATTATTTTGAAAGGTCCTCTTTAGACAAAGGATATCTATTTAGTGTAAAATTTATACACTCGATTTCTCTCCACAGCTGAAAATACATTCGACTGAAACGTGGAAATGTTTTAATTCTAAAGGCTAGATTATAAAAGTGAATGACATAGGTGTAAGATAAGACTGCTAGTTCTGTGCAGTCTGATCTTGATTTATTCTTTCATAGTCCATTCGCAGACCTACAGCCCTGAAGGGATTGACAGTTTTTAAAAAAAAGAAACTCACCATTCCACCTTCCCTCACCAGACACCCAGCGTGGCATGGGCTGTAGTAGGTGATACCATCGTCGCCACAAATTGGGAAATATTTTTGGTCGCTACAGCCACACCCCTGTAAACAGGTCGTGTTTGTTGGCGTATATAAATCAGGATGGGTTCTGTTGAGGGATTAAAAAAAAAAAAAATATCTATACCGTTAACTGCCGGTGTAATGCAGAGAAATGACCCTCCCATACAAAATAACCCATGGGTCATTTCACTACGTAGAGGAATGACCGGGTCATTATTCTACGTAGAGAAATGACCCCAGAGCGTCATTTCTCTACAATGACCCGGATCAATCCTCTACGAAGTGAAATAACCCATGGGACATTTTGTAAGGGAGGAACATTTCTCTGCATTACACCGGTCTCTACTTAGCCCTAACCCTACCATGCCTGACAACCAGCCTGGGATGGACTATAATATCAATAATATGTGATACTACCATCATCGCAAATTTGAAAATACCCTTGGTCTCTATCTACAACCATATCCCCTCAAACAAGTCCTGTTTATGGGTGTGTACAGCTCAGGATGGGTTTTGTTGAAGGACAAAAATATCTAAAAAAAAATTATCTTGATAAGTAATTGCTGATCAAGATGACGCTGTAACCGTACCATGCCAGACACCCGGCGTGACACGGACTATAGTACGTAATACCATCGTCATCACACATTGGAAAATTCTTATAGTCCTTACAACCACATCCTTGTAAACATGGTGTGTTTGCGGACGTGTAAAGGTCAGGGTGGGTTCTGTTGGAGAACAAAACAGTTTTAACTGCCAATCAAAACGACGTCTTAACCCCTTTCCTGGACAACCACCGTGACATGTACTATATAGTATGTAATGACAAACTGGGGAAAAAAAAAAACATTTGATCGGCAAGTCAATGCAGAAAGCCAGCATAGAACATGTGAATCTCAGAGTCAGACATTGATAAGTGAGCTTAAACAGTTATCTGACGGATCAATCGATGAAAACAAGATATGTACATATCTTATACTACGATATGTACAAATAACATTCAAAGCAACAACAATAACAAAAAACCAAACACAACGAAAGTCATCCACAACACACAAAGATAATAAAGTTACATACTTGATGGGGTTGTCGCCTACAAGCACAGGTTGGCTACATCCTAGAAACATCCCGAGAATCTGACATACAATATTACCGAAATAAAACAGTACGAGCAGTTTGGTTGTTGTAATCGGAGTCATGTTGAGGCGACGAGTCAATATACCTCCCACAAAGGATCCAATGGAAACGGCTGTGACACTGCTAAGAGCTGCAAAATAAAGCAGTATTGATGGAAGGTAGAAACAGTTACGAAATTTTAGCCCAACGTTTCTTATCCAGTTTACCGAGCATAAATTAATGAAATCTAATGTAATGTTTTATAACAGAATTAATGAGGGTGAATAGTATTGTAATGTCTCAGGTCTGGAATACTAAGTAAGGACGTTTATATTCAATTTTCATTTAAGTCACCAAGACGTACTGTAACGTGTTATTTCTGGTTACCGAAAATGACCCAAATTTTATATAACACTTCTTGCGGATATACCGAATGTAATTTGTGTTTAAAATAATGATCTAAATCTCATTAGTCACTCAGAAAGAAGTAGTTTTACAAAGTTTTATAAGTAAATCTGGTAAACCGTGAAGTGATTAAGTTTATTATAAAATGTTGCATCTGGTTTACTGAGAATTGGTGAAGTGTTATAATAAAATGTTTAAAATCTGGATTGTCGAGAATATGAATGGATAAAACCGTTGAATTTTCATGTTCCATGTATAAAAAAAAATCAATTCACGTGCACATTCTTTGTAACTCTCTACCTGTCGAATTTCAGACACTGGCTACTGAAAGCGATTGCAGACAGCAAATACAAGTTAATCAAATGACTTATCTTTGAAATACTAGCAATCATTGCGTAAAATTTCATACACAAAAACAAAGGTGTCTTTTCCTCTATGCTGACATACAGATGGTATCGTTTTGTAAAGGGTTTCTAAAATGACACGAAAAACAGTTACATGTCAAATATAATGTTAGAATGCCAACAGTTAAACTACTTTGTGAGACTAATATATTTGGGCATAAAGGAGACCGCCTGTCACAACAATTATACTGACACACGATGTTACCATAATCAAGCGGTATACGTGTTTTTTTTTTTTCTTATGAACGTAAAAGATTTATTTCTACAATAAAATAAACAGAATGTGTTACGTACCTAGTATAATGTTGGACTTCCAGAGAGGTATAGAATACTGCGAGGCGATATATTTGGGCATGAAGGACAGAACGCCCGATACCCCAATTATATTAATGCACGACGATAACGATATCACGGTAAACACTGGGTTCTTTAAAACCCTAAACATTGCCTTGAGGAATCCTGAAATTAAAAAAAAGAGAGAACGATGAAACACTTTTACCAAACAGTCGAGAAATCTGAATTTTTTAGTAAAATAAAATGAGTCTTTTAGCCATAGCTCTACAGGGAAGTGTTAGCTGATCTGTATTATATTTAGTTTGAAAAAAGGTCAGAATTAGTTGATATATTTGTGGAACGTATCGTTGTACAATGGTTCATAAGATTTTTTTAACACTCAAATCTCCTCCAGCAGTGTATAACCAATGACTTGTTTTCGTTTTATGAGACCCCGATCTGCTTACTTTTGTATGCATAAGCTTGTTAAACCGACGAAACCAGCCTGAGCAAGTGCAGGAATTCGTACTACTATTTTGCAGTAAAATAACGTCGTTGTTTTTAAGACATGGGTACATACTGGAAAAATACTCGTACGACGATTATCATGATGAATTAAACAAGAAATATGGAGTAAATTATTTGAAGTCAAGGAAATTGTGGTAATATTTTGATTTACTCCCTAAATCAACTTCTTTATGTTACCGTCGATATAGAGATTTATCTACTTGTGCATGACCACATTTCAAGCCGAAGTACATCTGTAAACACGGAACTGTGAATGGTACAGAGGTTGAAGATGGTGATTAGAAATACATGTTTATCTTTTATTCATTTTAAGTGATGAATAGAATGTCACATTCGTATTAATGTATTATCATTTTTACCTTTCACGTTAATATGTAACAGCTTCTTACTTTATTTTTTTTCCCGAAATCTATCTTTAATTACTATGTAAATACTTGTATAAGAATTCAACAAACACTTTTACCTTTCATTTCTATGCAACATCCTACATTATTAAATTCTGCCAAAATCTACTGTTTTATGTCGAGGTAGCAGCCTTTATTGATAAATTTTCCAAAAAATACTATTCATTTTCATATAAAAGCCTATGATTCTGATTCTACCAAAATTTGTCTTTTATTCTTAGGCAACAGCCTCTACTTGTAAGTTGTATCAAAAACTTCCTTTCATTTCTATGTGATAGTTTCCATTAATAAATCCAACTAAAACTTACCCTATACTTTCAAATAAATCATTAAATTTTTTGTATGTTACAGCTTTTATCAATATATTTTACCAAAAGTACAGTTCATTTCTATGTAAACCCTTGTATTTATAAATTTTATCAAAATCTGCCTTGATTTCCATGTAATACCTTTGATTTATTAATTCTACGTAAAAATGTCACTTTTTATATCTATTTAATTGATTTCATTTGTAAATTCTAAACCTGTTTTTCTATTTTACAGCCTATAAGCCTATTTACATCTATCTTTCATTTTAATGTAAAAACTTACAATTATAAAGGTTTCAAAAAATACTTTTTCTTAGCATGTAGTGTTCGACGTATACTCGTAAATTCTACAAGTAGTATCTTTTTTATTTTTGTGTAGCAGGTTGCAGTGTACGATTATTTGAATCTTATTTCATGCTTTCCTGTAGGATATCAAGAAATAACAGTGAAAATATTTTTCGATCTTACACTGGTACCACCAGTAAAAATACCGATTTTCACGTTCTTGTTGCCTAGGTAAATTGCGCCTTCCTAACAACCAGATGGGTAATATGACGTCATATACCTTACGTTTCTCGGGCTTGACGTAACGTTGCTATGCGGGAGGGGTACGCCACGGGGAACAAGGGAAAAGAACTGTACTGAATATTGATAAAGCTCCTCCCAGAAAGGGTTAAAAGCATGAAATAAATAGAAAATTTGTTTTTTTCGGTGAAAGATTGAAATTTATTTCAACTCGTGAACACCATCGGTAATATTTTCACGAGTGGCGATGAAATAAATTTCGATCTTTCACAAAAAAAACCCAAATATCCTCTCTATACTCCCTTTTATATACTAGTATCATCATGGTACAAGATGCTAAGCAAATCATCTCATAATTATGGAAGTATTTTTACCTAAAACGCTCTTTTCAGAGATCGGGATCCGTATTCACCAACCATTCTTAAGAATATTCTTACTCTCATTCTCCAAGGTTTTTTTAAATTTGTTAGTAACACAACTTCTGATTGGCTAAACCGACTGTTTTGGCCAATCAGGAGTTGTGTTACTTACAAATTTAGAAAATTCTGGATAACAAGACAATGAACGTTCTTGAGAATGGTTGGTGAATACGGACCCAGCTGGTCATTTATAAATTCTTCCAAAATACATTTTATCTTTATGTATTAGCTTTTGATTTTTAGGTCTCTTAAAACCTACCTTTCATTTCAATGAGAACTGTCTTTGCAAAAGAATGTTTAGGTTCCTGTTTGATTTTATTCACAACACCGTTTTCGTCATTCCTGCGACTCCTGGAGCGCAGTTTTCTGGGGAAGCACATAAGTGGGACGCTGAAGAAAATGGCGGTGCCACCGAACGCCAGAAATCCAAGCCACCAAGCGCCTATCCATCTCGGATCGCTTGGTGTTATGTCAACAGCTGTAAGTAAATGTAATAAGAGATCAAAGCACGGGGGTACTTTTTTTTTCTTTCTTTTTTTTAGTGATGGTTAAAAATACAGCTGTACTCGTTCTCAGCCGGTTCTTAAGCCATTTCAATCCTATTTTATGAAATTATAATTATTCTTGTATTTCCTTTCAAATATTCCCCCCCCCCGACAACTGCAAGGTTACGAAGGATAGAAAATGCATTTTATGATCTGGAGGCCAGCTATCCTATCGCTATTGAGAAAGACAAATTCTTTTGGTTTCTATATCCTGTGCACCATATATAATTATATCGAGCGGTAAGTGCAAGACTATTGAACTTTGTATATGCACTTACAATAGTCTTGCGCTAACCTTGTGATATATCAATTATTTATCTAAATTTACACAGATGATCAGTATCTGAACCATTAAACACATTAGAAATATTCAGATGAGTCTCTCTCTCTCTCTCTCTCTCTCTCTTCCTCTCTATGTGTGTGTGTCTCTCTCTGTCTCTCTCTGTCTCTCTCTCTCTCTCTTGCTTGCTCTCTCTCTGCACCTGCAGAGATGTATCTTCAATGTCATTTAGACCATGCTCCAGTTATCGGTGACTTTCTGGTCGTTCATCTCATATGTCTATACGAAACGCCATTTTTTTCATGCCACTAGCTGCTTTTATACAAAAAAATATTCAAAACAATGCCACGACAGAGAGAAAGATCCTGCTAAGAAATCTTGCCAGACACTTGAAAGGACCGAATGGCAAACAGAAAGGACAGGCAAGATGACCAAATAGTAAGAAAGAAAGAAAGAAAGAAAGACAAAAAGAAAGAGAGAGAGAGAGAGAGAGCAGTAAAGAGTGAGAAAGAGAAAGAAAGAAAGGAAGACAGTAAGGGAGGAAGTAAATAAGGAGGGAAAGAAGGAAGGAAGAATGGATGTAAGGAAGGTAGAAGAAAGGATGGAAGGAAAGAAAGACAGAAAAATGGATAGGAAAACAAAAAAGAAGTAGGAAAGAAAAGAAAGGTTATTAATTTATAATCAAATAATACAACTGCTTACATTGTAGAGTGACATATATTCTACTGAACACTCCACCGAGTAGATAGGCCAAAGCCGGGCCAAAGATGCCGGTGCCAATAATAATGCCCATGTAGAAACCCGTCTTTCGTTTGTCAACCGCATCGTCTATGTACAGTGTGACAAAAGGACCTCGAACAGACTTTCCAACCCCTTGGAAGACCTATAGGTTGGGAAATTGTAATGTGTACATTCATGAAACGTTATGCCATCCTGATACAAGAAATTGGTCCATAGAAATATCAAATTGGTGACAAAAAAAAAAAAAAAACGGTGAAAATTCAAAATAATTACACTTCCATACATTAAATCAGAAGGTAAGACAAGGCCACTTTTTCTTTTGAAAAGATGAAAAGTAAAAAAAAAAACTATCCATCTATAACCTATTTGTGTAAGACAAGGAGGTTCAACAGTGCGACCTTCTCTACGACAATATGTCAGTATTTCCTCAAACATTTGTAAACTAAAATGGAATCAGATATCTATATCGGAATTTGAAATAGTTACTTTTGTCATGTTCCTTTGTTATCTATCCTCGATCTTGGGTATAGTACAGGTAAACAATTGAATACTGAAAGAGCTACGCTGGTCAAATCTTTTATTACGGACAAGTTCCTTGTCATCCCACGGAAATAAAAAAAAAAAAAAAAAACCGCGGTAAATGTACGAAACGAATCTTATTTTGTAGATTATGTTACGGGTGACCACTCCTTCCTGCATGGCATACTCCCGATTTAAATACAATACCTGGCTACTGCGTCAGGGAGATATCTCTTTGGCTCAGTGGTTAGGATATTGGCTTTGCGTCCGGGAGTTCGGAGTTCGAATCCCGCTCCGATCCTTATTTCTGCCATGCATTTATTCATTTGTTTCTTTGTCCGTAACAAAGAAACAAATGAATAAATGCATGGCAGAAATAAGGGTCGGAGCGGGATTCGAACTCCGAACTCCCGGACGCAAGACCAATACCCTAACCACTGAGCCAAAGAGATATCTCCCTGACGCAGTAGCCAGGTATTGTATTTAAATCGGGAGTATGCCATGCAGGAAGGAGTGGTCACCCGTAACACACCCCCTCTTAAAGTCATCATTTATTGATGACTCAAAGCCTTATTAGGCAGGAAGTCCAATTTTGGACAACAAATGGGATTAATGGCTCAATGGCCAATCCCGGACGAGCCCCCATCTTACGAACGAAGTCCGTAACAAAGAAACAAATGAATAAATGCATGGCAGAAATAAGGGTCGGAGCGGGATTCGAACTCCGAACTCCCGGACGCAAGACCAATACCCTAACCACTGAGCCAAAGAGATATCTCCCTGACGCAGTAGCCAGGTATTGTATTTAAATCGTGAGTATGCCATGCAGGAAGGAGTGGTCACCCGTAACAATTATAACTTATCGATGACGTTTTGAAATATCTGTCAGCCCGCTTGTAAACATCGATTTTAATTCCAAAGGTCTTCGTGCCGGAAAATTCTTCTCGTTTTGGACAGTGTCTGTCTGAAATTAGACTGCGCAGAACTTGCAGGACAATCTTGCGCAATTCTGGTAACAGTAACAACTGAAGATGTGAAAGTCGCGTATGGGTAAAAATAACTATAAAAGACCACGTGATCGTACCATTCCAATCGCGATCAACCAGTATGATACCCTCTTAAGTCTCAATTCTTCTAAGTTGAATGCGCTGTCTGCATTATTAGAATCAGAACAACCATATTCAATGAGAGATTTATTTGTGACGTCACACATCGGGACTGATTTTCTACCGCCGGAACTTCTACCACCTGAAATCGTTGCATTCTGGGTAATTGGGTCTATATCGTATGTCGATTGATCTTGTAAGAAGTAAGGAAGGGCGCACATGATTCCACAGATACCGAATAAAATTGTACTCCAGCCCAAGACTCGAGGTATATGAAACTGAAAAAAAAGGACAGAAAAAAGAAAAACCACTATGTAAACAAAAAGTATACAGCTGTACATCTCAGATGACCAAACTCGATACTAAGTCTTGCAGAAAAAAACTTCTTAGAAGATAATGGTACCAGCATTTTCTCAATTTTCCCACAATCTTTTCAGAGGCCTACTTCCATCAAGATTTTTTGTGAAGGGTACTGTTATTTAAAGGCACGAGAAGTTTTTCGCTAAAAAAAATATAACAGTGTGAAAAGAAAGCTTGGCGTAGGAGCTGGTAAATCCAAGAGTTTAGATTTCAACACATACCAAAAATAAACTAAGCAAAATTCATCGTATTTAATTAGCTAGACACCAAGGCTTATCTGACAAAACCCGGTTTTGATTTGACAGACACATTGACAACAGACTTTGATTATGGTACATAAGCACAAACAGGTTTTGATTGGACTGCAAAATAGGTTCGATTTGGTAGACCAAGCGCATGCTGGTTTTGATTTTAGATAGGCTGTCAAAATCGATTGGTTCAAAGAACTTACAACAAAATCTTGATTTTTAACGACTTTAAAGCTTTTAAAAATGTTGTAGGAAAAAAGAAAATGCACTTTACACGGATTTTCTCCTTTTCCCACAATGTTTTCTACTCTTCGTTGACAAATCACACCATTTAAGCTTTATTCACCTTCTTGCCTCTTTCTGCTTCCATTATGGATATGTCTAAAAGTTTGTCTCCTGGTAAAGTTTTGCTTATTTGTATTAAAAATGTACGTTGTTTTAATAGCTGAGGTCATATCACTGCAGTCAGTGCAACTACCTAAGTGTCTCAGACCAGTACGGACATTACTTTTGACTACTTTTCTCACATACATCAGAGGTTAGAAGTGACTCAAGAAAAAGGAGCCCCAACCTATTGTAACGATAAAAATCCAATTTTGAAAAGTATCTTATTCAAACTAATGATGAAAACAAGGCTTTTTGCAGCCCTATCTTCCACAGCAAGGAATGAACCGTAAACAGGGAGACTGATCCTGGGTCCACTACAACATTTTTACCTTGCTCGCGAAGTATCCACAGAAAAGGGCGAAGATGAGATACCCAATGTCGTTACAACTCATGAGGACTCCTGTTTCTGCACTGCTGAACCCAAACTGCTTTTCCAACATAGAAACCTGGTATAGAAGAAAAATATGGGCTGCAGGGTCCATATTCAAGACATGTTTTTAAATGTATTATTATTCTTAATCTAGATTTTGAAAGTAACACAACTCCTGATTGGCTAAACCAATCGGTTTAGCCAATCAGAAGCTGACCCACTTTCAAATGTAAAAAAGTCTTGAGTATACAACTAGGAATGTTATCATAATGGTTAGGTAATATGGACCATGGTAAAACATTTGGCTTTAACTTGCATAAGGTTGTGAGTTATTGCTGTGATAAAAGTTAAATACTGTTGAAAGCACTTTTAAACAAGGTTAAACTCTAGGAAGAAATGCTGTAAATGGAATGAAGAATAGTAGAAAAGCAATATCCTTCATTGAAAAAAAAACAAACTTTTTTTCCGAGGTGGAGATGGGGGGGTTAAAAGTAAAGGAGAGAGAGAGAGAGAGAGAGAGAGAGAGGCGTGGGGCAAGAAAGCAGACTTGTCTTTCATTGTTATTCTCGTTATGGCCTAGTTAACGCATTGTCTACGTTCCAGGCACTATGTTTCTCCTAATATCATGTCGACTACGCCAGACATTTTTACTTCTTTTTTGTTATCGAAATATGTACGGGAACGAGCAGAGGGGGATAACTCTATTAAAGTGGCAGAGAAATCTACTGGCACTACAATGAAGACGACGATGATGACAAGGATGATGATGATTAGGATGACGACGATTGTGATGATGAAACTGTCTACCTGCGAGTTCACATATACAGAAAGACTCGACGTCAGAAGACCGGATATGCTGTAGATTCCAACGAATGCCCCGATCCTTGCAAACACCTAAACAATAAAAACACCGAGACAATAAACCATGCTCCAGCAGAAGCTGATAAACTCATTACCACACAATTCCTACTTTTGCATCAAACCGCCATCTCGCAGAACACGGCTCAATGAAAGATGAAAGTGAATACAATATGTACTACGGTCACAGCTTTCAAAGTGACCACCGTATTAAGCAACCTGAAACTGATTTGAAAGATACATTGGCAACCGTTTTTGATTATTACAGACAAGTCGAAAACCGGTTTTGGTTGATGAAAAGGAGATGAAAAGGAGAAAATGCTGCATTTCTAACAATGCTTACATAATAACATACTTATTGCTTTTCCACGAAAAAAAAACCCTTTAAATCTCTTACTAAGTCAAAATCAGCAAACCCGTTTCCTTTTCCAAATTAAGTAGGATTCCATAATTTGAGACGCACCTCACTAACATCAACAAACTTTAGTAACATTCTCAAATCTTGAGTTGGCACAAAGTTTTAGACTCAACTTAGCAAAGACATGGACTGAAATGTGTTAATCTATTTTGTGCTGGATTAAGTCTTACGCATTGTACCAATTTAACGTGACTTAAGTCTTTTTTTTTTTGTAACACTAATGAAATGAATTCAAATTTAATCAGAAATTAAATCCGTCAGTGACGGTAGATATGGGAGTTCAGTTTTTTTTTCAAGAGACCGTACCCTGTTTTCTATTCTCACTTGAACTCTATTTTGAGAGAACTTTTGTTTTAGAAATTTTATCTAATAAAAAAAAATGTTCTGTTCTGTTTACCTGGAGAAAACGAGGCTTCAACACCCAAATCCCACATTTTGTATTGGGATCGTCCTCATAGCGTTGTTCGGCGCTGCCATTTTGGATTTGCAGTTCCTGGGTCGTGGGTTTGTAAGGGTTTTCGTCCGTCATACCTAGAATATATCATAGGCATCTTAGAGAAATACAAAACAAGAACTGCCATATGGCTCGCAACACGCGAAAAAGAGCATTCGGACATTTGCGTAAAATGTAAATCCGGAACAGCCTGCACAGCCCATGCAAACTAATCTGAGACTACAATTTTCTGTTCTTATATATTTTTTCTGTTTTGTGTAAGTCTACTGTTGGACAAAATCTAATGTAGTCGTAAAGTGTCGTCTCGGATCAGCCTGCGCTGACTGCGCAGGCTGATCCGAGACGACACTTTACGCAAATGTCCGAATGTACCTTTTCGCGTGTTGCAAGCCATATAAAAGAAAGGATAGAATGTGATGGGAAAATTTGTTAACTAATAAGTTTAAATTGTAGACCATTCCATCAAAATTTCTTTAATCTGACAATTGATATTAAATTTTTTAAAGATTCAGAAAGCGATATTGCATAACTATTTTTCATAAACTAAGAGCTAAACCTGCAATCTTAAATTTCAAAAATGTATGGAAAGTATTTTTGGGTGTTTTAAATGCGTTTTGGGTTGTTTTAGAGGGTTTTTCTTCTTTATCCAATCTCGATGAAAACTATACAGATTAGGCCATGTAAACAAATAAACTGACACAGAAGAATCTGTTTATTGATCTACCAGGATATATTTCTCTTAAAAAAGAGGAATAATTGGTTGGCACAGAACTTGAGATCGATGGTTGGTATAAGAAGATGAGAACTGAAAGGTAATGAGATTTTTTGCTATAAGTCAATTGTCTGCGTTTAAAAGTACTAGTCTACCTTATGATTCAGTCGGTTGAGAGACAATATGAATTTTGAAGGATAAAAAACTTTGGATACGCCAAAACTCCCTCAAGTGATTAAAGTGATGTATGAAAGTTATTGTTATAATATTCATTCCTTATCCCTCACTAAACATTTGTTGATATGGAAAAGCAGCAAGTGGCTTTGGACGAGTGTTATTCGCAGCAGTGGTTAACCTTCTGCTAGACGACATTTTGTAGACCCGTCAATACTCACATTAGATGAGGCTCTGAATTTTTGCAGATGTTTCTCGATAGGCAGAAAACATTCAAAGGTTACAAAAACTTTAGGAACACATGGATGACTTAACTGGTTGCCATGATAAAACTGAACCTCTTTTGAAAACAACAGTAAACATCATACAAAAACAGAAACAAATATAAATACCTGATTTTCCAAACTAGAATATCACAATTCCCTGTATTTGAAAATCATGTAACTGCACCACAAGTGAGACCCGTTAAATATCCAAGTAGCTTTTATAAAGTGGTTCTACACGAGGCAGCAAGCTTCTTGAGCGTGTGGTGATAGGTGTCAAAATCTGGGATATAATCATGTAATCTTAATTATGCGCACCCACAATGCTCGACCTGAAGTTTACTTTTGTTCTCAATCTTTGGTAACCGCTCAGCACCGGTAGAAAACAATACAGATCATGTAAAAAGATGAAAGACTATACTAAAAACTTGACCGTGTCACGTGACAGGTACCAGTGGATGCAATAACTGTCAAAACTCCGTTTAGAATTTCGGCCGAGCCGTGCTTCAAACCAACAAATCTCTTCTTTCTATTACATTGAAGCGTAAATGACCTGGGCTGGACTTAATCCCAGTTCTCAAATGTTTGGTGCATGTGCACTGTTTAACTATATACGACAAAATCTTAAACCTGTCCAGATTGAAACAACAGTTAGATGTCAATAAAATTTTTCGAGCGAGGAAATCAAATCAGCGACCGTTTGCCCCTCCCCCCTTTAGTTTCAAGTCCTGTATATTACCAGCTTAGCTAAGGTCTCGGCCGGTGAAAATGCAGGACAGTTTTAAAATGAGAAGGGTAATTCAGATGTTAATTTCGTTCATCGCCACAATGTAGGTGTAGGTATGTAGATGGGTTACATTGGATGATTGTGGGAATGTTCTAGGATAGAATTTCGAAATCCACCTACTAACCAAGCATTTAAAAATTGTGACCCGTCGCGCAAAAAGGGACCTTTTGGGAACTGCGAAAAGTGTCAGCCCTGGTCAGACTGCGCAAATTGCGCAGGCTGACCAGGGTTGACACTTTTTGCTTTAATGACATTTTCTGTATGAAAAGTGATCATTGTACCTTGTTATACAATCATTTTTGAATTATCAACTTAAGCTGACATGCACTATCGTCTATCTGTTTTCATCTAATTGATGTGGGGAGGAGGTAGGCTTAATGCAACTGCAAAACCTATCGACTTATATCACCCTGCGGAGGCTGACATTGGTTGATACTTTTTCTTCTTGTAACTATTTGATATGTTGAAGGATCTGTTCTTCTTCCAGATTTACCACAAGAACAACTAAGTTTTTGCTTTGCACTGAAAGGATATACTCTTTAACAGGACAAAAAATGTTCAAAGTAGCTGTAAACGAGATATCAAATGTGTCTGAAATGATGGGTACTCTGGATTGTTAAAACACAATGTAGAAAAAGGAGCAAACGCTGATTGCCAGTATTTTCTCCTTTTCAATCAATGTTTTTCTAAGTCCTGTCACGAGACAAGCGTAACGAGAAAGAAAACCAGCAACAAGCCTTTAACACATAACAATATTCATTAATGAACAAAGACCAAAGAGTACAATAAGAGCTAAGTTTGAATGAAATTTTGACTTTTAATCTTAGAATAAGAAATGAAATAAGTCCCTCAAAGTTAAAAATTAGGTTTAGACTACACAAAGTATGAAATTCCCGGTTCCTATAACATATATTAACAATAGTTTTAACTTGAAAATATGAACAACCTGTAAACAAGTAAAGTTAATTTCAACTTACGGATTATATTCCAAATTAGTTTAAACATATTTTATTGTATATACGAGTTAACATACAAATGGATTGGGACGAAAACTGATAAGAGCTTATAGAGTCCCTTTCCAAAGTAACAACATCCACATGACAGAAATAAAGAAAAGGAAAAAAAACACACACAGAAAAACACATACATACAAAAATTGGTGAGCAAGTTGGGGGGGGGGGAGAGAGAGAGAGAGAGAGGTGAGAGAGGTGGACCTTTTTGAAAATCATTCGTTAAATATTCCAAATTAAATCAAACACTTTTCACTAATTCTGTATCCTCAAAGCCATTACAATTTTCTTGAAGTAAAACACCACCTGCACCAGTATCACTAGCATCTACTGCAAGTTTACATTCTTTTCTAAAATTAGGAGCAATGAGAACCAGTAGTATAGCTTTTACTTTTTAGAAAGGTTTCTGACAATCATCATTCCATATGTATTTTTATGCGTTTGCTGAGAAGACTTAGCAGTGGCTAACCCATTACCACACAATCCCTACTTTTGACGCCCCTGAGAAAGAAGCCTTTTGAAAACACTGTGTGAAAAGGAGAAAATGCTGGTAACCAGCATTTTCTCCTTTTCACACAGTGTTTTCTACCCTTCCCAGAACAAATTTGAATTTTTCAGTCACCTTTATTTTGTCGTCTGCAAATGCTTTCAATTTGGACCAGTCTAAAATTGTCTCGTGTGGTAAAGAGCTAAGCAATGACAGAAAAAATACTGCAGCATGTCCTGTAGTAACCAGCCATACTACGATATCTCATAAGTTGTCTTTTGCATGTAGGGACAGGAAAATCGCAAATAGCTTTTACTCAGCTTCTACAGGTTTTACCCGTCCTTGTCCAACAACATGGCCCAAAAATGTTAAACTAGCATGACAAAAATTCCTTTTTAACAAGATTAATTGTTAATTTGGCTTTACTCAATCTGTCAAAAAATGCTCTGATTGTCTTAAATGTTCATGCCAATCATCGCTGTGAATGATGAGTCGATGACATCGTCAATGTAGGCTCTACAGTCGTCCAAACTAGATAATTATAATCATCTTGATCAGACACTGAACTGTTGCTGGCGAATTTTTCATCCCAAAAGGCATAACTTTGTACTGACAAAGTCCATCAGGGGTTACAAATGCAGAGATATCTTCAGCTTTTCAGCAAGAGGAATCATTTTAGAAGATCAAATTTAATAACATATTTTGCAGTCATCTACTCTTGACACTAGAAACGAATCAGTCTTGGTCACATTTTTCTAAAGTCAATGCACATACGAAAAGTTCCATCTGACTTTGGTACACGAATATAAGGAGAACTCCGTTCACTTTGACTAGATTCAATAAAGTCATTGTCCAATAGATACTTGATTTCCTCTCTAAGATGTTTTCAATTTCTTGGGATTCATTGGATGCGGATGTTGTTTCGCTGGTTTTGAATTTCGATGTCCACATCATGGTATATTGTATCTGTCTGTGTTGGAATATCAGGGAACAGGTCCTCATATTCATAAAAAAAACCCTTTTTTCATTTATCTTTTTGATTATTTTCTAAACCTTGAAGTTTTTTATCTAAGTTTCTTAGAAAGTTTTGAACAGATAGGGTTAAACTTGTCAAAGCTCATTTCTTCACGATTCCATTTCTTCATGGTTAATGTGATCTTCATTTTGAGGGACTGAGAGAACTATATTTATTGGTGGAATATTTGAATTATCCCTATCAACATATTCTTATATTTTTATAACATAATTTGCTTTTGCTTTAGCTTGTCAGGAGTTGTTATAACGTAATTTAACCCTTTACTCCATAGATACTCATTTCTACACATTGCTTGTAGGAGCCTTTGGAAAACATTGTGGCAAAAGGTGAAATTGCTCGTCACGAGCAATTTCACCTTTTGTCACAATGTTTTTTATGCTATCTAAAGGTGCCATATACACATAAGAAACGGTTTCATCCTTGCTGTTATTCAGGGTCAATTAGAGATACCATAGAAATGCCTTATGGGGTAAAGGGTTAAGTCAATGACCTTTTTCTCTACAGAATAAGGACCAAAATATCTAGCTTGTAGAGGCCTACCAGGAACTCGTAGAAGAGCTAAAGCTTTATCTCTAGGTTTAAACTTTCTTTCTTAAGTATTCTTGTCATATTTTTCTTTCATTTTATACCGAGTTTTGATTCATGTTTCCAGAATATTCTGAAAACATGTCAATGTATATCCTATTTACATAACAGTCTTTATTACCCAGGTCCGTTTCAACACGTGGTTGTTCCCTGAAGGATTTGTAGGCTATGACACATATTCTACATTACTTGTTGGTGAACCGGTGTAGGTGTATTTATGGAGCGGTGCCCTGGCAAACCAAGGATTTTGTATATATCTACGTGATGCATCACACCGAGCAAGACAAAGGGGATATTTGGTACTTTTGGGTTAAAGATCGAAATTTATATCATTGAGTGGACATCAGTCATATTTTCACGAGTGGTGCAGCCACGTGTGAAAATATTACCGATGGTGTTTACGAGGTGAAATAAATTCCAATCTTAACAGAAAAAAATCCATTCATTTCATGCTTTAACACTTTCTGGAAGGGCTTGAATTAATTTCCAGTACATTTCTTTCCAGTTATTCCCCGTGGCGTATCCCCATCTGGTTGAGAGTCATGCGCATTTTATCTACGTAACTAGAATATAAAAATCGTAACCATGAAATATCGAACACTCTTTCACCGATATTTCTCGATAACCTATCGGAAAGCATGAAATAAATTACGTAAAACAAGGATCCATAAAAATCCAGCTTTCTAACACTTGATTGTATTGGGTGGGGGTGTGGAAAGATCCTTTGCTATGCAAGAAACCACTGAATAAAGTAACTGGAAGGGGCATGCCTGTAAGTCAAGTTTTATCCGTTGCCAAATAAAGACTAACGGTAACCACATAACAGATTCGTCCCGTCACACATATCCCTGTGGTTTTATCCATAATTCACTCCTGGCTGTTGAAAACACTGTGGGAAAACAAGAAAATGCTGGTAACCAGCATTTTCTCCTTTTCCCACAGTGTTTTCTACCCTTCCTAGAACAAATTTCAATTTTTCAGTCACCTTTATTTTGTCGTCTGCAAATGCTTTCAATTTGGACCAGTCTAAAAGTTTCTCATTTGGTAAAGAGTTAAAGAGATCATTGAACAAGGAAAAAATGCTGGAAGCAAGCATTATTTCCCTTTTCCAACAATTTGTTCTGCCTTTCAAATACTTCGATTTTTTTTTCAATTTAGAAATCCAAAAAAGAATTTAATTATATTTATCATATATGTGTGAGATCCTCATGTTGGTTTGATGCGCGCAGTCTGATCTTGTTCAGTTCTTTTTGAAAAGAAGACTATGTTAATGTGATTTGCAGCGAATGCCTTAAAAGGTTCAAGCGGAGTTCATAAAGTGATACAGTCGATTAAATATTTTTCTGAATGATATTTATGGTCCCGATGCAGTTGAAACTCTCTTTTCTTCACGGACTGGTGTCTGCAAAGATATCAGTGAAATACATATTAACATCCGTGCCCTAGATAAAATGGGTTTAATGTTTTTAAGCAAGCCTTTGGCAAGCTTAGTACTTTGCACTTTTTTTGACAAAATATTGCCTCAAAAACAGACGCATGACTGATTATTCATTTTATGAAACATCTATCGAAATCCATAGATTTACGCGTGGTCATTTTTATCAATGAATGCCCATGCGTTTAGCTGAAAGGAGTATAAAATGACGTCACATATGACGTCAATGTTATTTTCAAATGTATGTCAGATTTGTCGTATATAATCGTTGTTGACACTATGCTGCTTGTTACGTTATTTACCAACGCACATGTACATGTATATAGGATTATAGTCGGAAATTAAAAAAGAAAGTTGTTTCGATACCTTTTTTTCACCTCCCTCCTCGAGTAGATTCTTTCCCGCACCTTGTGGAGCTGACCTCCAAGTCTCTACCCCTTTGGCCCGGAAGTAAATGTAAAGGCCAGTAATTAACAACATCGCAACTGTTGACGTTGTACTTCCGTAGGCATGGATGGCGTACCGGAAGTAGTTGGTATTGTACATAAGACAAGATTGTCTCTCCCCGCACGTGTATTTCCATAACAAACATGTGTCATCAATAATAGTCCCAAATATGACGGGACCAGGCATCCATCCTGTATTGATGAGAAAAGGCGTTTGTTTAAAACATATATTTATAAATCTGCGCGGATTCAATACAATATCGATTTAGTGAATTCCGCTTCTTTTTCCTTGTTTAGATATTCAGCGGGGTGAATTGTTTTATATTAATCACTATCTAGATGTCCTTGTTAAAAGGTCACTAGACTTAAACTTAAGCTTGACAAAAAATGGCTAGAGTTAATCAATGTGGGTTTTAAATGCATTTGAATCTAGATATTACTTCGTAAATTATGACAATCGGTCTATGTGTTAGTCGCTGACACAAATGTATTTTAAGCAGGTGAGAAGTGAACAAAAGGTATAGCGACCAAGTAACTTTTGACCAACTTTTAAACAGACATTTTCTGCAGGCGGCTTATATTCGGACCTGAACTGGATCCCGTTGTATTTAGACCCTGCGATCACATCTAGAAGAGTAGGTTAGTTGTGCACTTGTTCAAAAGACATTTATGGTAACTTAAACAGTTGTTTTTGCCCCCATTCCACTTTTTGTGTATAGGGGATGAGCGCAAGTACCACATGTATCAATTTCAAATTCTCCTACTTTCTGAAAAAATCGTTAAACAACGTTTGAACACAAAATAATCTCAGCACGAATTCAAGTGTCAATACCAAGGGTCAAAGGTCATCCATAAAGTTAAGGCTAGTTAAAAAAGCACCAACCTATGGTTGACGTCAGAAAACTACCCGTTGCGGTAGCAACAGCCCTATCTCTTTCATCGACACATCGAATTTTGGCTATAAATGTCGGCACAATCTTGAGGGCTGTTATGAATTTACCAATAAAAGTAAACGCAGCGTAGGTGTATAGATTTGTTGAACAACCCTGGTCACATAGTCCGGCACGTGCCTTTCCGTTTGGGATGCATGTACAATTGACAAAACCCTGAAATAATGAAGAATATGTCTTATTTGTCAACTGTCTTGTTTATTTTAATATGGGTTTATGCCACTTCACATTGTATTTCAGGCGCAGTGTTTCAAATCTTCGCTAGCTAAGGATGACGATCACTTCAATGCTCTGTGGACCCTTGACAAGTTGTTCTATCTTTGGTTGCATTTCTTCTTTTTTTCAGCATAAAAAATAATAAAACGTTCAACGCGTACATACGTCTTAGCAATAGTGATCTCGTTTCCCCGCTGAATGGGGAAGCAGTGCAAATATTCCGGCAGCCGCTGTGGCTGTTTTCGCTGGCTTTAGCCTTTAGAGCACTGGAACCGACTTAACTTGTTTTTGTGGACAGTATAGATCAAGATCAGACTGCACAGAACGTGCAGTCTGATCTTAGATCTACACTGTCTACTATTTTGTTACATATTCTGGCAAAGAAAAATACTTGGTTCAGCAATATTTCAGATGATTTTCCTATTTAAAAATGTCTTTTGTTTTAATTCAGCACTTTAAGGGATAAGCGCTCATGATAATCATCACAAATAGACCAGACCCTGGTCCCAAAACTTTATCGATTATACACAATTGTATTATGAAATATAAATCATGGGTTTAATACACTGCTGGACGTGGGGAATATGTAATAAAGAAAACTCACCATTCCACCTTCCCTCTCCAGACAACCAGCATGACATGGACTATAGTATGTGACACCATCATCACCACAAATTGGAAAATATTTTTGGTCGCTACAACCACATCCCTGTAAACAAGTAGTGTTTGTAGGCGTGTACAGGTCAGGACGAGTTCTGTTGAAGGAAAAAGGTAAATTAAAAGAAAAGCTTGACAGATAATTGCTGATCAGACGATGCCCTAAAACCTACCATGCCACACCCCCAGCGTGACACGGACTACAGTATTTGATACCATAGGCACCACAAATTCGGAAATATGTTTAGTCGCTTCTACCACGTCCCTTTAAACAGGTCGTGTTTGTGGCGTGTACAAGTCAGGGAGAATTCTGTTGAAGAAAATATGAAAAAAGATCTTAACAGTTCGCTGCTAGTCACGACGACGCCCTAACCTTCCCATACTAGAGAAGGAGCATGACATGGACCATGTTGTGTGATGGAATCCTCACAACAAAGTTGGAAATATCTGTAGTCGCTGCAACTACATCCCTGTAAACAGGTTATGTTTAAGGGGATGTACAAGTTTGGATGGGTTCTTTTGAAGGAAAAAGAAAGTTAAGTGATGATCAAGACAACACCATACCTGACAACATGGTTTGCATGAATTGCAATATCAATACCATATTCACCACAGATTGGGAAATACTTTAGGTCGCTACGACCACATCCCTTTATATAGGTCATATTTATTGGGTATCCAAATCAGGGTGGATTTTCTTTTTAAAGAAAACAAGAAGAAAAATGCAATTTTCCTAAATTTCATTTTGCTACTTAGCCCTAGCCCGTCCCATGCTGGGCGACCAGCCTGGTATGGACTGCATAATGTGATAACGTTGTCATTATATTGGAAAATACTTTTGTTCTGCCCGCCAAAAGCAAAACCAAGTTTAGAATGGTGAACTCCAGTGTCGAAACGTGGCTAGGCGACCTGTGGTAATACTGTTTAAAAGAAGATTTAAAAAAAAAAAGTACAAACATTATTGAAAACAATACTAATAACATATATGATAAATAATAGATAAAAAGGTACCTGACCGGATTGTCACCCACAAGTATCGGCTGGTCACATCCTAGAAAAATTCCCAGAATCTGACATACGACGTTCCCAAAATAAAACAATATTATCAGTTTACATGTTGTGATCGGAGTCATCTTGAAACGACGCGTTATCACCCCACCAACAAAGGATCCAATGGACACTGCTGTGATACTGCTGAGAGCTGCAAAATAAAGTAGCTAAACCTTAGGCTACTAAGCGTGACTTTGCTGACAGTGAAGATCCAAGATCAAACAGCACAGAACGTGCAGTCTGATCCTGGGGCTATCGAGAATAAATCAAGTTTAATGTGATACCTCACACACTGGTAACTGAGAATAAATCAACTTTTAAGTACACCTAGGTTACTGAGAACGATCGAATTAAACGTAGTGCTGCACACCTGGGTTACACCAAGGTATCCCGGAATAAATGAAGTTTAACTTACTCCTAAGTTACCTGAGATGAATAGCCCAAATTTCTTGCCTGTTTTACCGATTATGGATGACGTTCTTCAAGGAATGTTTCATCTTTCCGTTGCGTAGGACAGAATTTGGGTAACTAAATTGAAACCTTTGCAATTTCAAGTTTCATTTACAGCAAATAATAATGATAAATAAATAAACTAATAATTGAAAAATAAATTCTTTGCACGTATATCTTTTGCAATTTTCTGTCAGACGACAAAGTTTTAATCACAACAATACTGAAAGCGATTGAAGGGGTAAAAATAAATGTTGATCAACTGATGCAATTTATCTTTTGTTGATCAAATGATGCAATTTATCTTTGAAACGGTAGCTACCTAGATAAGGAATTTCTTTTTTTTATCCGAAACCCCGATTAAATCTTTGTGCCAAATGCAATCACTTGGGTCTTACTTACAGACTGAACGTGTCCAAATGGACACTTTCAGTCTACAAATAAGACTTAACTGATTGCAATATCAAGACTGTTCTTATCTCGCATGGCCAAGCAGAGTAGACAGTGTAGATCAAAAATCAGATTGCAGCGTTTGTGCCGTTTGATCTTGATTTATACACACTTGAAAGGCTACTATAGTTTTAAAAGACGCTTTACGAGCTAAATTAATACACCATGTATACTTCTTCTTTCTTATGAGCGTTGAGTAATTCTGTAACAGTTCAATACACAGAATCTATTACGTACCTAGTATGATATTTGACTTCCAGAGAGGTACAGAATACTGCGAGGCAATATATTTGGGATTAAAGGAGAGGACGCCCGATACCCCAAGTAAGTTGATGCACGTCGATAAAGCAATCACAGTATACACAGGGTTCTTTATTACTCTAAACATTGCTTTGAGGAACCCTGGAAAGATATAAAAGATGTGAAATACTTTTTACCAAATAATCAAAAAGTCTAAAGATTTCTAGTGGTAGAAGAAGAGGTGTTTAAAAAAATATTAGCCTAAAGTTATTTAATCCGTCACTATACAGGCCATTCTTAGACAATCGTATGAATTCTACAAAACTTCTCATATTATATTCTAAGGAACATCTTATGTTTTAAACTCTACCAAACTTTACCTTTCTTTTTAATGAAGTAGCGTATACCTATAGATTCCAACGCGTACCTCTCATTTCTATGTACTATCTTTTTTTTAAAGGAAATCTACGAAAAATGTACTTTTTGTTTCTATTTAAAAATTTTTGTTCATAGCATCTGTCAAAATTTCTTTGTGCCAAGTTATTTTGTATATTCTACCACAGTATATCTTCCATTTCAAGTTAACAGCGATTATTTATAGTTTATAACAACATTCACTTTTCATTTCAACAACTTCTACTCATTTATTCTGCCTTTTACATCTATGTTAAAAACTATATTCATAGACTTTACAACAGTTTACCTTTCACTTCTTTGACAAAAAGCTTATGTTGTTAAGTTCTATCAAAAATCACTTTTCGTTTCTATATAATAGCATAAATTTCTAATTTTACCAGATGTGGCCTTTCATTTCCACGACACGGCTTTTTGTTTCTTATCTAAACAAAACTTACCTTTGGTTCCTAAGTTCCCGCTCCATATACATATTTCATTATTATTATTATTATCATTTTTATTATTATTGTTTCTATTGATATTATTTCTATGTAGCAATCTATATATATGAATTATAACAAAATATAAATTTGTAATTCTAAATTCCTTTAAACTTTACCTCTCATTTGTAGGGATCAGCTTATATTTATTAAAAAGAATAACCGTTTACTTTCATCTCTATGTTACAACTTATACTCTTAAATTCTTGCAAATCTATCTTGTACACATGTTATATATCCTTCAACATTTGCCTTAAATTTCTTTGTACGTTACCTTTCATTTCAATAAGAATTGTTTTTGCAAAGGAATGTTTAGGCTCCTGCTTGAAGTTAGACGTTACACTACTTTCTTCCTTCCTGCGACTCCTTGAACGTAATTTCCTCGGGAAACACATGAGAGGGACACTGAAGAAAATGGCGGTGCCACCAAATGCCAGAAACCCAAGCCACCAAGCGCCTATCCATCTCGGGTCGTTTGGAGTTATGTCTACAGCTGTTTTATAATAAATGATTGATCAGAGGGCTGTTGGTACTTTTGTAGTTTATTTCATAGATAACGGTGCTTTCAAAAGTATTTCACTTGTAGTGTTCAAGGGATTCAGGAGATATGTCCCTCTGTTTTTCTGTTTTTTTTTTCTCCTTTTCTTAAAAAAGTGGCTAAGCTCAACGCTCCTCCATAGCCACTGGCTATTTTTCAAAGTCGAAAAATGTAAAAGAGAACGAGAAAAAAATGTAAAGAGAGACTGAGGTATAAAGACAAAAAGAAAATGTAGACAACAAGACAATAATTGAAAAGAAAAAGTCTGAGAGAAAGAAAGAAAGAAAGAAAGAAAGAAAGAAAGAAAGAAAGCATTACTGATGACTTAGAACAAAATATTAATTATAAAACAACCAACACTGTAGGGTGACATATAATTTGCTGAACACTCCACCGAGCAAATAAGCCAAAGCCGGTCCAAAGATTCCAGTACCAATAATGATGCCCATGTAGAAACCCGTCTTTCGTTTGTCAACAGCATCGTCTATGTACAGTGTGACAAAAGGATTCCTGACAGACTTTCCAACTCCTTGAAAGACCTGTAGGTTGGGAAATTACTTATTTATTTCATGCTTTCCGGTAGGTTATCGAGAAATACCGTTGAAATATTTTTCGATATCCCACTGGTACGACCAGTGAGAATACCGATTTTTATATTCCAGTTATCCTGATAAATTGCGCATGAAACACAACTAAATCGAAATATGACGTCATTGATAGACATTTTTCGCGCTTGGCGTAATATTGTAATGCGTTGCTATGCGGAGGGGGTACGCCACATGGAATATAACTGAAAAGAACAGTATTGGATTTTGATAAACTTTCTCCCAGAAAGGGTTAAAAGCATGAAATGAATAGTATATTATTTTTCGGTGAAAGATCGAAATTTATTTCATCTCGTGCCACTCTTGAAAATAAAAGAAAAAGAAATGTCCTTCATATATATTTAAGACACGTTGTTGCTTGCTTGTATAAGAAAACAATAGATAAAAGAATGCATTGATGACATCTTACATCATACAAAATGGACAATACCTCTTGTCATTTAATATCTTAATTGGATTGGGAAAAGTTGCCACCTTTATCGTGCATTGAAGTAATTTATTTTCGACCTGATCCATAAGACAGAACAAATGAATAGGTAATACATGAGTTATGCTGGTTAAAACTTTTTGAGGTGGGCTATTTTTTGTTCATCCAACTATGAAATGAAAATTTGGTGCAGTGGTAAATATGCTGAACCAATTTGATTGATCATAGAACTTATCCATCGACTTTTGAATCAATTGTGAGCCGATTTTTTTCAATTCTGTAAGGTCTTCGTGACGGAAACCTCTTGCTGTTTGTGTAAATCAAAGAACAGACTGCACTTTCTGTACAGTCTCATCTTCATCTACACTTGTTGCAATACCAACTTCAATTTTGAAAAACGCCCGAGGGTTAAAATCATTATAAACGACCACGTGACCGTACCATTCCAATCGCTATCAACCAGTATGATACCCTCTTAATTCTCAATTTTTCTAAATTGAACACGCTGCTAGCATTATTAGAATCGGCACAGCCATATTCAACGAGAGACTTGTTTGTGACGTCACACATTGGAACTGCTTTTCCACTGCTGGAACCTGTACTACCGGAAATCGTTGCATTCGGGGTGATTGGGTCAATGTCGTATGCGGATTGATCTTGTAAGAAGTAAGGAAGGGCGCACATGATTCCACAGATACCAAATAAAATTGTACTCCAGCCCAGGACTCGAGGTATGTGAAGCTGAAAGAAAAGAATAAAACAATCAAATCAAACTGAAAAAGCACACACACAATAGAAGCAGCGAGAACACGTTTGGTTTAAACCTTCTTCAACCTCTTTGAGGACACGGTAAGAAAAAGAAAAAGAATCTGTTAAAAAGCATTTTATCTGTTCCCATAGAGTTTTTTTGTAATTTCAAAGATAAATAGAATTATTTGAGCTGCATTTGATTTGTTGCTGAAGATGCTCTCAATATGGACATAACTATGTCTTACCTCCGACTGCGTAATGATTCTATATACCCGATTATTCCCCTACTTTGCAAATATCTGGTCATGATATTTAGAATTAAAGCAGTGAGTATCGAAAGTGAATGATTAGAATTTCATCAGCAACTAATTGAGCATGTCTTTGGTTCCCTACTAATACTTAGCGAGGCTTTTCAACAATGATTTGACACGACACAAAGAGATTTAAAGACCTAAATATAGTATCAAAAACTCCAAATCTAGAAGGGGTCATGCGAAGCGAAGATATAAAATGCAAAACTCGTGACCTAGACGCCTGGTATTGAGCTTTACTGGATCCACTGGGCCTTTCTTGCTAGTGTCCTTGTGCAAGACTCTTCAGAGCCCTAGCCTTGTTCTATTTAAAGTACGCAAATACATGGATGTATGAGTTGCTGCTTCAATATGGTAAAAATGATATTGAAATCGGCGTAGTAAATCAATTCACTTAATCCAATTCTAGAAACAGAGTCCAAACCTGTCGTCAAAGCAAAAATCAAATGTGAGAAGTTTCTTAGTGGAACTGTTTGGAAAAATATATACTATTTCAGGTACATAGGTGAAAACGAGACATCCAAAATCACTTGTCCCACAGCTAGGAACGAATCACAAACAGGCAGAGCAGCCTCCAGCTATTGGTCGACGATGTTGTTTACCTTGCTAGCAAAATATCCACAGAACAAGGCGAAGATCAGGTACCCGATATCGTTACAACTCATGAGGACTCCTGTTTCAGCACTGCTGAACCCAAACTGCTTCTCTAACATAGAAACCTGGTAATGTAGAAAATAAAGTAGTAGTTTTTAATACACTATGTATGGACAGTTTGGGATGGACAAATAGACATTCAATTTTGACAAAGATATAATGATACAGACACACAGATTAAGATACATATTCCAGACTAAAGAACCGATGGAATGACTGTGAGATAAATAGTGCAAAAGAAAGTAAGACAATGAGATGTTAAAATTACTGTTAAGCAGCCTTGATCGTTTTAAAGGAAAGAGTTTTATATTTTTTAGACGACACCTTTTTCTCCAGAGTACTTTAACAGCAAACTCGTCCAGAGCCCAGGCGGGTACACTTGGGGGGGAGGAGCGACGTTGAGGAAAACGTTCACGATGATATTCACGATGGTTGTGGTAACGATGATGATGATGATGATGATGATGATGATGATGATAAATATTATTATCATTATTATTTACCTGTGAGTTCACATATACGGAAAGACTCGACGTTAGAAGACCAGATATGCTGTAGATTCCAACGAATGCACCGATCCTTCCAAACACCTTAACAATAAAAACACAGAGAAAAAAAGCCATGCTGTAGCAGAAGTTGATTCAGTGCATCTCCATCATGCACTAAACCAAGCAAGTCATCATATAATTATTGATCCATGAAGACCATTTTGTTTAAAAAACAAATAAATCTCGAGGCATAGTTGTTTTGGCCTTAAAAAACCCCCAAAAAGTATCGACAAAGGTCAGCCTGCTATCACCATGTTAAGCAACCTAAAAAGAAAACAGATTTATCTGACAGAAAAAAATGGCAACCGATTTTGACTTTTACAGCCAAACAGCAAACTGATTTCGGTCAAACAGCAAAACAGGTTCGATGTTGTTTCCCTACCACAAACCGGTTTTGATTTAACAGAAGCAGAGAAAACCACTTTAATTTAACCCTTTACAACACTACTTCGAGCCCTAGCAATCCCAAAGAAGAAGACTTTCGAAAACATTGTGAGAAAAGGAAAAAATACTGTTTCCTTTTTCCAACATATTTATCAAAAGTCTTATTTCTCAAGATCGTTTAAATTCAAAGCTGTTTGGTAGAGGATTAACAGACCGCATAAGGACGGACTTGTCTGTGTTTAAAGCCTTTGCTGACGACAAATTATATGTGGCTCAAAAAATCTTCTTCTTCGTAGTTTGTAGAAACTTTGTGAAAAGGAGAAAATGCTGCATTTCTAACAATGTTTGATAAATATTATATAATAACCATACTTACTACTTTTTCACCTAAAATGTAAGTCTCTCATTTACTTCAAATCCTCACAGCCGATTCATTTTCCATATTAAGTTGACTTCATATTTTGAGATGCATTTCACTAACATTTACAGAGTTTAGTAACATTCTCAAATTTTGAGTTGATAAAAAGTTTTAGACAGAAAATAGAAAAAAATATGGTCTTAAGTCTATTAGATGGTTTGGTGTATTAATTTTGTGCTGAGGTAAGTCTTAAAAACTGTGTCAGGTCAAAGTTTGAAGTAACTTAAGTCTGTTTATACTAATGAAATGCATCTCAAATAGTGAACTCGACTTAAATCAGAAATTGAGTCCGTCAGCGGATTTAAGTGAAGTCAGAGATTTTACCTTTTTCAAAAGTTGTGTTTTCTATTTAGACTTGACCTCTGTTTGGAGACAATTTATGTCATATACAGGTTACTTAACGTAGTAGACCCCTAATAGAAAACAGTTATTTCCACAATAATATTATCCTATAAAATTTGCTATGATTAAAAAAAGAGTGTCATTGTACTGCTTTAACCAAATCACTTTTCCCTTTTTATCTTTTCTAGAATTATCATTTATAAATCAAAACCTCTACATTTTCATTACAAAAAGAGATAGTAATTACCTCCCTTTTCCGGAAACTAACAAAAGTATCTACAAATAACTTCAAGATAGGCATAAAGAAATTTCTAGTCGGTTATACCTGTATAAATCCGTATTTATCAACTATCAAGAAAACCTTATGCAATGCAGCAGTAGAGATATTAGGGGTCTACTACCTTAAAATAGAATCAATGGTCTGTTCTGTTTACCTGGAGAAAGCGAGGCTTGAACATCCAAATCCCACATTTTGTGTTAGGATCGTCCTCATACCGTTGTTCCGCGCTGCCATTTTGGATTTGTAATTCCTGCGTCGTTGGTTTGTAAGGATTTTCATCCGTCATACCTAAAACATGTCTTAGACAGATCCTTAAAAAGAAACATTAAACGCCCTTTTACCTCATAAAAAAATGATGAATAAAGTTGATATTTTCCAAGTGAAAATAAGTAAAACTGATTTGACCCTTTAAAAACTGGGAAATGGCGGGGGAAGCAGAATAAAGCTAATCTTTTGTTGGTAAACCCCATTAGTTCAAAGCCTTACAATTCTGACATTTTAAGAAATCTTGATAAAAAAAAAAAACTTTCACATTTAGATAATATTCAAGAAGATAAAATAAAAAGTTAACTTCTGAATATGAGCACCTGTTCCGTGGTATTTCACCACGGACAAATACAATCTACAATGATTTGGACATTGTAAATTCAAAACCAGTGAAACAACATCTATATCAAATGAATCCGAAGAAATTGGAGCATCTTAGAGAGGAATTCAAGTTTCTGTTGGTCAATGACTTTATTGAATCTAATCAAAGTGAATAGAGTTCTCCCTGTATTCTTGTACCATAGCCAGATGGAATTTTTCGTATGTTTACTGACTATAGAAAAGTTAATACTGTGACCGTGACCGAGACTGATTCGTGTCAAGTGCCAAGAGTAGATGACTGCACTGACAATATTGGTCATGCTAAATATAATAGATTTGATCTTCTAAAAGGATTTTGCAAATTACTCTCACTGAAAGAGCTAAAGAGATTTCTGCGTTTGTAATTTCTGATGGACTTTACAAATACATAGTTATACTGTTTTGTTGATGAATAACTGATAACAATTCAATGTCTTGCCAACATGATAATATCTGGATTGGACGACTGTAGAGCCTACGTCGATGGTGTCATCATTCACAGCGATATTTGGGATGAACATCTATAGATTATCAGATAATTTCTTTTGACTGACTCACGAAAACCAAATTAATAATGGATCTTGTTAAAAGTGAATTTTGTCCAGAATTTAACTTGTAAATAGTTAACATTTGTCTATATGTATAATGCATTTTCATGTACAGTTAGGCGTAATGATATGTTTTATATTCTTACATAAGAAAGGTTTACTTTTTAAAACTTTCTTTGTCTTTAGGAGGGGAAGTATTATGTAGATAGGATATACAGTGACTTGTTTTCAGAATATTCTAGAAACATGAGGAACATTTATTGGTTTTTCCCCTGTGGTTATTTTTAGAAACAAGTTGTTAGTAAACAAGTTGTTTACCAATCCATGATGTCATCTTTCTAGAAAAGACTAATCTAGAATTCTCCAAGCTGATATAAATAGGAGTGACTTACTTGGTGATTGTTAGAGACTTGAACTCAGACTTGTGCCTTGAAGGATACAGAATTAGTGAAAAGTGTTGGATTTAAGTTGGACTTTAGATCTGTAAGTTGGAATTACTTCATTTTTAAACAGGTTGCTCATATCTACTTGCAAGTTAAACTATTGTTAATTTAGACTTTAGGAACTAGAAATGTCATTCTTTTTGTAATCTAAACCTATTTCTTCATCCTCGGATACCCCGGGGTCTCCCTATTTGCTACGCTACATCGACGCCTGGGACAATTAATTGAATTTCCCTCGCTTTACCGCTGGCCGAATGCTGGCTTTTCATTGGTTCCATCATCATTTTGTGACGGGCGAGTGGACTGTACGCTATGACGTTTCGTATCGATTTTCGGCGGCTGATTCAAAGTTTTATTAGTCAATTGTCCCAGGGTCGATGTAGCGTAGCAAATAGGGAGATCCCGGGGTATCCGATGATGCTATTTCTTAATTTTGGGGGACTTATTCTATTTCTTGTTCCTAGATTAAAAACTGTGAAATTTTATTCAATTTTAACTCTTAATGTATTCTTTTGTCTTTGTTTATTAATAAATTTTGTTAAATGTTAAAGGTTTGTTGCTGGTTTTCTTCCTCGTTACACTTGGCAAGCTTGGCTCTCTTTAATGACATTTTCTGTATGAGAAAATGGTTATTGTACTTTGTTAGGGATCACTTTTATATGGTCAACTTGAATGGAATATCGTTGATCTGTTTCATTTAATTGATGTACCGGAGTCTCAGATGATCCCTTTTTGCGTGATAGGTCACATTTTACTCTTTCCCCACAATGCTTTCAGAAGTATCGTTCATTAGAATAGTTAAAACACTAGATTGATTGATAAAGATAGTTGAAACTCTTGGTATACATGGGTTGCTTAACCCTTAACTAAACGACAGAATATTAGACATGTCCAAATTGAAAGCACTTGAAGACGACAACTCAAACATCACTAAAAGATTTAAAAACTTTACAAGCAGGGTAGAAAATATTTCTCTTTGTTTTCTATTTCAGGGTCGTAAAAATTAAGGTTTGTTTGGTAAAGAGTTAAATGTCAGTGGCCCTAAATCTGAAATTCTGTTTAAAACGAGATTAAACACCAAAACAAGAAACAAGAAAATCAAAGAATAATACCTGATTTTTCGAGCTAAAATGTCACAATTCTGTTTATTTGCATACAAAGTACTACACGAGGCTGTAAGCCCCTAGGTAGTGCTGTTATAGATGTCGTAATATGGAATATAATCATGTAACATTCATTATGCGTGCCCACAAACTCTGAGGTTCACCTTTGCTCTATATCCTTGTCAACCACAGGTAGAAAGCAATAGATATTATAAAAAAAGATGCAGGACCAAACCAAAAACTTGACCGTGTCACGTGACCCGTGCAAATAGTCCAGGTTACTATCGAAAACTTTGTTCAGGATTTTTTGACCAAGCCAGGTTTAGAGTCCACATACCCTTTCAATCCATAGCCTAGTTATCTAATTGACCATGGCTGAAAACCACTATACATCTTTTTTGGGGCAGCAGGAGAGGAGGGACTGCAAAATATTTGAGATATGCTCTGGCTAATGGGGTTTTAATACATGGAATCAAGTGAAGATCAAGGTCAGACTGCACAGAACAAGCATTTTGATCTCCGATCTACACTGTTCAATAAGGAGATATCATTCCTTTAGACAAAGCTTTGAAATGATAATATCTGGGTTTTTAATATCGAATTGAATGTTTCATTTTAGCTTTTTAGCAGGATAAGGGTTAAAATTACTTGTTTGCGATTTTCCGTCGATGGCTACGGAATATGTCCTCCCATACCTTCCATAAGGTCGCTGTAAAATTGCCGTCGTTTAGTAAAGTGTTAAATTGAGGACAGGAAGGCAATGCTTTAACCAATGATATCACATAATTCACATAATGATCCCATGACGTCAAAATCCCAGACTTCAAACGTGTGTAAGATAAGAAAACTCGGAAAAAATTAACTCATCACATTGAAAACAGGGCAAATTATCGGTGTTTAAAAAGATCTGCTGGGGTTTTGCGTTGCCTTGCGGTGAATAATGGTGAAATGTAGGACTGATGACCGAGAGGCTCAGGGCTTGAGTATCACTGGTCCCACGGGGTTTTTCTTTGGCGTGTCCTTGGGCACGACACCTCTGAGTCCCAGCCTAGTACTTAAGAAACCAAAGGAACACATTAATATGTATAAATTACCATTTAAGCAATAAATCAACCAGTTTAAAAAAAAAAAACTAAAAAAAGGTTTCACCGATACAGACTTGGTTTGCCTATTGTGTTACGGGAGACCACTCCTTCATGCATGGCTTCGTCCCGATTTAAATACAATACCTAACAACTGTATTGGGGAGATATCTCTTTGGCTTAGTGGTTATGGTACCGGTATTGGTCTGTTAAACCTTTCCCAAACAATCCCTGGTTTTTACGGGTCTGGAATAGTACCCTTTTGAAAACATTGCGGGAAAAGGAGAAAATGCTGGTAACCAGCATTTTCTCCTTTTCCCACAATGTTTTCTACCCTATTGTAGACAGAAATAATCTTTTCAGCAAGAGTTGAATTGTCGTCTGCAAATGCTTTCAATTTAGTCTAGTCCAAAAGTTTGTCGTTTGGGAAGGGTTTAAACCTCGAAAAAAAAGGAGGGTATATGTCCTTCATGGGTTCGAATCCTGACAGAGGCTGTTTGTATTTCAGCTATGTATTTCTTTGTTTGTTTCTTTGAACCTCGGAAAAAACACAAACAAAACAAAAACAAAAAAAGTGGATCTTGTCTGCATGGGTTCCCACCCCTCCAGATCCAGTTTGTATTTCAGCTATGCATTTGTTGCGAACTTTCATGTGAGAAAGAATGTACAGGCACAGGAGTCATGCTCTGTAAAAAAGGGGTTTAATGCATTTCTATGATACCAAGCAAGTCTTCATAATGATTATTGCTCAATAAATACTATTTTGTTTAACTCTTTACCCAACGACATGATTGTAGACTGGTCCAGTTTGGAAGTATTTACAGAGGTCAAACTGAATATGACACAAAAACTTAAATTCCTTTAAAAGAAAAAAAAAAAAAAAAATGTAGGAAAGGGAAAAATGCTGGTTACCAGCATTTTCTCCTTTAATGCTGGTTACCAGCATTTTTCAGAAGGCTTCATTCTCAGGGTCGTGAAAACCAGGGATTGTTTGGGAGAGTTAATTAATCAATAACCTCTTGAGTAAGGGTCCTTTGGCGTACAGAAAATTGACAGACAGCGAAAGATTTCGACCCAAGTTATGCTGCTCTAACTGCGCAGCCTACCCTGAGTCGATTCTTTTAGCAAATGTTTTAACCCATTACCACACAATCCCTACTTTTGACGCCCCTGAGAACGAAGCCTTTAGAAAACATTGTGGGAAAAGGAGGAAATGCTGGTAACCAGCATTTTCTCCTTTTCCCACAATGTTTTCTACCCTTCACAAGACAAATTTCATATTTTCAGTCACTTTTATTTTCTCGTCTGCAAATGCTTTCAATTTGGACCAGTCTAAAATATTGTCGTTTGGTAATGGGTTAAGCCCACTGTTCATTGCACACAACTCACGTTTATCTAACAACACTCGCTCTGCAGTCTTATCTTGATATAAACTGTTAAAAACAGTATACACAAAATTGAAAGCTCATTAATTTATAAGTCTAATTACCATATATTTATACAATAGCACGTTTAACCCTTTACCGCATAAGCAAAATAAAAACTGTTACAGATTCAAAGCATTTGCATACGACAGTTTAAACATTGTTCAAAGGATAGAGTTGTCTTTGATGATGTGGAAAGCACTGTGGGAAAAGGAGAAAATGCTGGTTACCAGCATTTTCTCCTTTTCCGACAATGTTTTCAAAAGGCTCTTTGCTCAGAGTCGTTAAAAGTAGGGATTGTGTGGTAAAGGGTTGATAAACAAGCCTGAAGTCGAAGGCATTTAACCCTTATCCAGTTAAATAAAGGAAGTCAAACTTTGATACCGATTTTAAAAACCCAAATGTTTCTATTTCAAAGTTATTTTGTGGTTAAAGATGTCCTTCTCGCACAGTGTAGATCAAAGGTCAGACTCATCGTTCTGTGCAGTCTGATCTTGATCTGCACTGCCAACAAAAGGTCAGTTAGTCGCGCTTAGTAGTCTAAAGGTTAAAAAAAATGTAAGAAAAAGAGGAAATAATAGTAGCCAGTATTTTTACACTTTTCTCACAATGTTTTCTTCCTTCTCTGAAGTAACATTTCCCATTTGAACCACATTTAAGATGCCGTCTGCACATACCCTCAGCTTTAACCAAGTTTAACCCATTACCACACAATTCCTACTTTTGACGCCAGTAGTATAGGAAGTGGCCCTAGGTACAGTGTACCCAGGGCCACTACCCAGAGGGGGTTTTGTACCCAGAGTGCCTACCCTAGGGTAGGCACTCTGGGTACAACCTCGGCTAACGACCACTTTTTTGGTCGTTAGGTGGTCGTAGTGCGACCACTTTCCGCCATCTTGGATTTTTTGCCTACCCGGGGGTAGTCATTCTGGGTACTGTGGGTAGGCACTTTGGGTTGCTGGGGCAAGCACTCTGGGTACTGTGAGAAGGAAGATTGACAATTTTTAGAGATAGATAGATCTTTTCTTGGTAAATGGTAGCCCTGAAAAGGGCTGTTTTGCTTTGGAGGCTGTGTTTTTATGCACAACCTCCAACTTTTCTGCAAGCAGGACAGCTGCTTGCTGTCCGCCTCCTCAGTCTTCTTAGCGCCTGCTCGTCCAAGTCAAACTGTAGAGAGAATGGCGGTTCATCATCGTCATCCCAGCACTCCGTTGGTGGGATGACAAACTCTTTCTGTTGCGGTGGTGGAGCTGACTGCTGTGGTGGTGGTGGAGCTGGCTGGGGCGGGATTTGGGCTAACTCCCAAAAGTCCCACCCCATGAAGAGAAGTTGTTCCCCGAAGACAGGTAGCCCTGAAAAGGGCTGTCTTTCTATCTGCCTCCTATCATCCTCAATCCTTCGCAGTTGCTGCTCCGCCTTTTCTATCTTTAGCTGGAGAGTCTCTGCCGATCTCATGAGATTTCTCAATGTCTTTTTGAGGTCTTCCATCGTGAAAATGAAAATGGCAATAATGAAATAGAGCCGGCTTTTATAGCTTTACAGGAGGATTGACCTACTTTGACTGAATTAAGAGCGCGTTCCTGGCAGAAAGCACCCCCAGAATTAACGTTGTCCAATCAGAATTAACGTTATATTTCTGTATCGGACAATGTTTATTCTTGCTCTATGAAGGAAAAAAGAGCTGTGCTATTTGAGTGTTACTGATACTTGACAATTTTAGAGAAAGAAAGATCTTTTCTTGGTAGTTGGTTAGCCCTGAAAAGGGCTGTTTTTTGTGCAGAATACACTTTCTTTATCCTCTTTTTCTATCCATATTTTCTGTTGCATTTAGGATCTGTATGAGATGTTCAACTTCACGCCTGATACGTCTCATACGTTGTCTTTCTTCTATCCAGTAAAGTAATGTGAGGATAATTGTCAATCCAAACATTGTGGAATATTGGCTTAGCTCTACGATAGTCGAGTAGCGAATGAGAGTTTTTATGGAAAATAGTGATTACAAATGTTTATTGTTGACCAATCCATAGCTTTGTTACATTTTTCGTGTTCGGGTTAGGAAAAACTAGAGGATGGCTGGTTTAAGGCTTGTGGCTATTTTGAGTTTTTTGACAAATTTGAAAAGAAAGATCTTTTCATGGTAAATGGTAGCCCTGAAAAGGACTGTTTTTTGACAAAAGACTGGACTGGAAAAGACTGGAGAGACTGGCTGGACTATCAAGTGGACGTTACCTCCGGTTTATCCCAGCAAGATGAGGAGTTAGCTGATAGATCTTAGGAAATAAGTACCAGAAATGATCAAACTGATACTGCAAGGAAGACATGTTGATCTATTCGAAAGCTGGCAAGCGAATGATGAACGTATGGAAAATATCGCTGGCTTTTATACGCCAACAGGAGGATTGACCTACTTCGCTTTAGAATTAACATTGTCCAATCAGAAACATCGATATATTTCTCTATCAGTAAATGTTTTATTGTTGGCCAATCCATAGCTTTGTTACAATTTCTTGTTTGGGGTCAGAAAAACAAGAGTTTGACTGTCTTGTGGGTTTTTTGAGAGATCAAAATGACAATTTTGAAAGAAAGATCTTTTCATGGTAAATGGTTAGCCCTGAAAAGGGCTTTTTAAAGAAGGATTTGATGAATTGTCAAGCCCTACTGTTCTTCTAGACGATTTACTGGGATGATTTCACATCCGCAGAACTCGCAACAAACTGTAGACCCTTCATCATCATCATAGAATCCCTCGTCTGGGTCTGGACAGTTGTGCTTTTGTCCAAGATACTCCAGGAGTGTGAAGCATTTCCCGCACTCTATCTGGCATCTGCTCCCGCAGTGAGGACAGAGAAGAATCTGAACCATACTGAAGCGTTTATGTTTTTCTGTGAGAAAACATTGTCCTTATATAGTTTACAGTATGGATTGACCTACTTTTGACTCAGAATTAACGCTGTCCAATCAGAATCAACGTTATATTTCTCTATCGGTAAATGTTTTATTGTTGACCAATCCATAGCTTTGTTACATTTTTCTTGTTCGGGTTAGGAAAAAACTAGAGCATGGTTGGCTTAAGGCTTGTAACTATTTTGAGTTTTTTGACAATTTGAAAAGAAAGATCTTTTCTTGGTAAATGGTTAGCCCTGAAAAGGGCTGTTTTTGTGGTTGTGTGTTTTTCCACTTCTAATGACAACAACCGAAATTTGCCTGGCAGATGGGGCATACTCCAACTCTTTTCGTGATCGTCATTGCTCCGTTATTGAAAGTTATCTTTCTTCCAAATTTCACATCAACCAAGATTACGTCAGGTGTTGTCTTTAAGAAAAGCTGAACTAATCTCTCACCGAGATTTTTGTACGGCTGTGATATACGTTGTAGTTGCCGTTTTTCCTCCTCTTGTACGAGCTGAGTGTTTAGTAGCAATAGCTGCTGGCCAGCATCTAGATAGTCTTGCAGAGACTCACGCAGTTGATGGTTGATTTCCTCCATATTGTTCTCCTCCATATTGATTTTTTAACTTTCGAACTGCTCGAGAGCTGAGAGTCGAATGATGAATGTATGGGAAAATATCGGCGTTTTTATACGCTAGCAGGCGGATTGAAAATTTAAGAGCGCGGACCTGGCGGAAAGCACATACATTTTTCCCCAAACCTATGTTGTCATGCTAAATATAGCAAAAAGTTATGACTCGTAGCGTTGGGGAAAAATGTAAGCAAAACGGGGTCTTTGGGAAAACAGAATGAAAAACTCGACTGTTTTTTAAACTTTTTTATTGAACAGAACTGAAACAATGAACATATTTACAATGAACATCAATGAACATCAATGAACATAATAATCAATGAACTGTTAACAATAAAGATCATTTTTGAAAAAATGTTTTTTTATGTTTTTTCACTGTCTGTGGGGAAAAGTCTCTGAAATTTTCTTGTATAAAATTCCATAGTGTTGATTAAACCACAATGATACATCTCGATCGTTTCGATGGTGTTCCGTTGAGAGGAATTTCTGTTGAAGATATTTCTGTATATTGTATCCTCTAGCAGCAGCATCCAATGCAAAGATACAGTAAATTCCGCAAACTTTGCCCTGTAGACTCTGAAGAGTTTGTCGATTGTATCTCCACGATGAAGAATGATTGTCTAAAAAGTTAATGATTTCTGGCTCAAGTGGTGGTAGTCCGTAGGGATCAAAGTATAGTACATTGTCATTATTATCAAATATCACTGCCACCCAATGTTCTCCTGGTCTGTTTGATCTTTCTGTATTCACAATGTAAGCTTTCACATGTTTGGGTTTTTGTCGAGGTAGCTGGTCTTTTGCACAGACTTTTGCTTGTAGATTTTTTATCCAGGTTCCGTGATCCAATATGTATTGAATTTCAGAAGTATACATCATGTCTTTTTTCTATTCACTTTCTTTCCAGACTTGTTTTACTTTGTCACACCAGTATTGTAAGCACGACTCCGTGATTTCAGATAAAATGTTTTGTTTTATATTTTGCCATAATCTGTAGGCTTCCACATAGTCACTTTCATCGAGTTTCATCTCCATTAAATCAGGATACCATTTTTCCATGATTCTGTATGGATTTAATTCCATCATAGCTTTTTCTATGAACATATCTGTATGTTCTTGTCTATCCTTGAATAAACATAGTTCGTGCTGTATTTGGCTGGGATGATCCACTTGACATCCAAAACACTGGTTGTGAACTTCACTGGCTATCAGATTTTGTAGTTCTTGAATCATATGTTTTTCAAAGCTGTTGTGAATGTCATTTTTCCGAGTAGAAAGACACTTTGAGGTGGAATATTTCACTTTCTCTGCTTCTCTTCTCAGTGATATAGCAAATCTGAGTCCCAACATTGTTTATTAGTTCTTTTTTTAGTCCTGAAAAGGACTGTTTTTTCAATACTCGATACTCCTTAGCCCTGAAAAGGACTGTTTTTGTGAAAAAAGTTGTCTTTTGATGTACACTCTCTTTTTTAGCCCTGAAAAGGACTGTTTTTCTGATGTATCTTCCAAAAAGTTAATAATCTGTGATGACCTCTCTCAAACTGTTGATTTCAATCTGATTGTCAAATTCAGCAAAGACAATAACGTTGATCACTGCAGCCAGAGCTTGGGCGAATTGAAGCTCAATTCGAAGACTTCCAGTTTTTATAGGATGAAGTTGACCTTCTTCACTGCCTTGATCAGCTGTCAAATCGTATCCCCACAAACAGTATCCACCAACATAGTCTTCTTTGGCAATATCAAAGGATTTATTGAGTCCAAAGGCTGAGACAGCCTGATACATAGACAAATATGATTTCAAATACAACCCATTTTCAAAGTCAGGCTCAAAGGGTCTGTTATGAATACTGTGACCATTACATGATACATCTATTTTTGACAGATTAAAGTGTTGAAAGAAAAATGGGTTGTTAGCATAACCCCCATTATAAGCAGCATTTGTTACCATTGCAATGAAAATACGTTTCGGAAGCTGTCCTTGAAACAAATGATCTTCAATTTTAGACTGAAGTCCATTACCGATGGTAAACGTCTTTACTTCTACCCTGCGGATAGGAATTTTCATGTTTTGCTGAGCAATAACGTGATTTAGATCATTTGCAACAACAGGTAGCAATTCGACATTTCGTACATGAAGACTGACTGTTTCCATTACAATTTTTGCATTTGGTGCGCCAACATCTCCTGTAAGGCAAAAGGTTGATGAAGCTCTGTTTAATCTAAGTCTGATTTCAATTCCGTTAGGTAAATATTTTTCTTGTTGAAATAGATCAAGATGCAATCGTCCGAAAAGCTCTGAAGTTTTGCTTTGTGAGATTTCAGCGATTCTTTTTGCTAGTCCTTCATTAGCCCCATCATGGTTGAGTGTTTCGAATTGGCCAGTGGTGTCTTCAACCCAAAGTACGCCAGCTTTCAAAAACGTAGACTTGCTGTCGGCATTATATGACAGAAGATTTTCGATATACGCTCTGTATGGATAGGTATCTGAATTACTGCTGATTAGTTTATTATTTAGATACAAATCGACGCTGCTAAACATACTATGCAGGAAATTATTTACAGGTGCCACATTTGAACCAGCGTCTAAGTTACTACCGTCGGCTTTAACGATTTTGAATTTGATATACAAATACGATTGTGACAAATCTGTCCAATGTTCGGTTTGAGGCGGTATAATGAATTCTATCGGTGAATTGTTTGTCAAAGATGCTATTGGAAAATGTTCAACCCATTGACTTTCTTGCATTGTTGTCATTGTAGGTGGTACAGAAAGAACATTGAGTTCTGATTTACTGCATTCACAAGACCCGTTTTGCATCATTTTTTTTCAATTTTTTCAATCAAATATATCAAGAGGTCTTGATCTAGTATAATGATTTCTTTGTCTTTTATTAATGATCTTACCGCTGTGAGATCGGGAAGATAAATGACGTGATTTTTGTGATTTTCTTTTATTTATCCCTGTCATTAGCTTTTGTGCTAAATTATGAACAGATTGTTTCCCCCGTGAAACTGCAACTTTTTTGGGGTTTTTACCATGTAAAAAGATATCTTTTGCTGCACCTAAGCCTTGTCTGATTCCTTCTTTTTTTACAGCATTGAAGCCAGATTTGACCAGGGGTTTAAGTAATGGAGTCACTGTTTTAAGTGCTGATTTAAATAGGGAACCTAGTCCATATCCATACTGGTGTTTTACACCGCGATAAACTGGTAACATTTTTTAAAGAATTAAATATCTTTTATTTTTTCTGTCTGAAATGCAACTTAACGATTGTCTTACCAGTAATGAAATGAAATGGTATACCAGAATCCCCTGTTATTTGAATGTGAATAATATCGAAATCGGATTTCGAAACGGGGATATAATGCGGTAATATAATTTCATGGTTGATATGCTGGGCTTCATAATTATTTTCACTTGAATCGGATGGTTTGAACGGTAGAACGCGAAGTATGGGAGCAAGTGTATCACCCACTATAGTGTGTTCAGCAACATCTGAATAAACAAACAGATGATTGTACCCAGCATCAATGTTGGGGGTGTATTTAAATGCATCTAAAATATTTCTACCCGGAAAAATTGTCTCATGTTTTAATGCTGGTGATCCTCCCAGTTTTAAAAACAGAGCTGGGTGAAATTTGATTCCGGTTCTTGTAATATTTTTGATTGCCAATTTCGGGCGTTTGGACGAGGTTGAATAGCTAACAGACACTAGCATTGAATGCTTCAGAAAGATAGCACCTAGGTTATTTTGAATCAAATCTTCAATTACCTCTATAACATGTTTTGGTGAAGTGTAACTACCTGCTGGAAAAGTAAATTCAATTGACCATTTTACTGCTTCACCCTTATCGTTTCGTCTTAATGGAGATATCTGCATATTATCTCTTCTTTTATCTACCGCTGCTGCTGCATTGTATAAATTAAGATCTGACGTTATAATTTCGAACTTCGCTTCTTGTTCACTTATGTTTAAAAACTGAGAGGGGGTAATAAGTTGAACTAATGCAACTTCCCAATTTTCCCTGTCAATATGAATTGTCTTTGGTAAATGAACTTTAAAACAACACTGTGTGTTGTTCGGATAAAGGTTTATGGAACTATCGCTAGGCAGAGTAACATAAAATGAATTCATTTTTTAAAATATTTTTTAAAATATTTTTTAAAATATTTTTTTGATTATTTTTTACTGTCAACGAAATCAAGCCCTGGTTGTTTTTGTCCTGACTTTGCGAATTTTAACCCCGGAGATGGGAGAATATACCCCAGTGAACTGCTTAACAGTACCAACCACAATTCACGATCCTGACTTTGAATACTTAAATGTACTATTGAGGTTGCAATAATTGCGTAAATAACTATAATCTGTGAAATATACGTAAACTGATTCTTTGGAACACGATTTCCACAGCAATTGTAATTTTTAGTACTACCACTATCGACACTTTCTGTCCCAGACTCAATGTTTGACTGTGAATTCATCATAAATGTGCTGACTTTTTATTAAAAAAAATCTTTTAGATTTTTATAAGATTTTTTTCCAGCCACCAAATGGGATTCTGGTATCCAACTTTGAAATTTTTTTGGATAACCTTTCCAACTGACTTTTATTTCTTTGATACTTTTTTTACCCTCACGTCTTGTACGTCTATCAAGAACTGAATCAATTTCATAAATTTCATCGTCTTTTATCAATTGAAGTTCATATTCATAATAAGTTCCCAAAATTTGTTCGCCCTCTAAATCTTTTATTTTATAGGTGATAGGCGAAAATGTCTTGTTAACATGAGTGATTTCAAATATTTCTTGTGTCCAATTTGGTAAATAACCCTTATCAAATGTACGTTTTGTTTTATTAATCCGAACACGATCTCCAATTTTGAATTTTGGCTTTTTTGTCATTGCAATTGCCGATAAACGAGGATACAGATTTCTTGAAATTTCTGCCTCATTTGATTTTGTTACCATTACAGGAGATGTTTTGATACTTCTGTGAAAAGTATGATTGTAATTCTTAACTAAAGAATTCAATACGTCAATGTAACGTCTTGTTTTCTTGTACGTAAAGTATTTCCACATTCTCGTTTTTAAAGTTCGTTGAAATCTTTCAACAATGCTTGCTTTCGTCTCTGGATTTTCAGTGGTAAAGAAATGAATCTGATTCTTTTTCAAGTATTGCTGAAACAGTTTGTTTTTGAATTCCGAACCTTTATCTGTTTGAAGTGACAAAGGTTTTCGTTTTGATTTCTGAACAATAGACTGAAATGCTCGAATTAAAGTTTTTCCCATCTTATTTGGAATAGGGATAACCCATGAAAATCTTGAAAACACGTCAATTACACAAAGTAAATATTTCTTGTTATCATTTTGTTTTGCCAAATGTTGCATGTTAGCCAAATCAGCTTGCCATTGATAGTCTATACCACTTACGATAGTTTTTCGTCTTTTAAAACGACGACGGATTGGTTTGTGTAAGGTATAGGTGGATTCACCTCGTAACCACTCTTGAACATCTTTGTATCTTATTCCTTTCAAAACAGATTTCGCAGCGTGATACAATTGCTTTATTCCAGTAAATGCAACAGTACTTTTGGGATCATAAAACAATTTTCTTAACACGTAATCAAGTTTGTAACCAAGTTTGTAACCAAGTTTGTTATCAAGTTTAGGCTTTACCAGGGCTCCCATGACTGAAGTGTTTTACGACTAGGGGGCTTTTTTATAGATGTTGGTGGAGTTAACAACTCTTTAGTATAGAATTGCTTCAGTCTTTCTTTTTCTTCGGGTTTCATGTAGGGAGTTGATTCTTTTATTCTTTTCACAGATTTTTTATCTCTTTTTGCAGACGATTTCCTTGCACTTTTTTGTACGCTTTTTGGCGTGTGAAATAAGTGATCGGATTCGCCATAGGATACTTCATCTTCGCTCAGTGATTTATCATGAGCTTTTTGCATCCATCTCCATCTACTCGAGTTACCAATAACTTCTTGCGGTATATTGCTTTCATGTAATGCCTTTGAAAAAGTTTTCCATCCTTTGGGTTCAGTACCTTTTCTCTGACGAATTGCATCATTGATAAGATCGATAATATTGGAACCATGAATGCGTGCACCTTTGTAGGACACGACTCCTTGTTCGTCCCAAGTTAAATTACTGTTATCTTTTATCATATTCAAAAGTAACTCAGCTTTTCTTTTCATGGTTTTTGGTACACTTTGCAAAATTTGATCATGCAAGGCAACAGATGCTGATTTCTGTGCACTATCATCGCTTTTTGTCGTTGAAAGTGAATTGATCGAAGTTGGTCTTGCTTTTTGAAGTGAATATTTGTAACTTAAACAAAGTTTCACCATACCTTTGAGCCTTTTCTGTTTCTGACAAATCGGTACTTTGTAAAATACGTCCCATGTCCTGCTGAAGATGTGCTACATCTACAACTTGCGGGTTGGGTGGTAAACGAGGCTTATGATATTGTTCGACTTTCCAACGATTCATATTTTCTAAAACTTGGTAAGGCACGATAACCATTTTTCTAACAGACATGATGCGATTTCTTTTTTTGGAAAAAAAATCTTAAAAATAATTACAAGGCCTTAAGAGCCCCTCCTATTCCTCCGATAACGGCTTTTCCTAACAATGGTAATAATGCAGGTGCAAGCAATTGAAGAAAACCACCTTTTTGATTTAATATTTGTTTTTTTATTTTTTACAGAGGCTGATTTCGAAGCTAAACGTCTGAGATGCTGTCGGCTTGAATACAATTTCTTCTTCTGAGCTGATGATAAATGTACATTGCCTTTTAAAACGTTATGACAGCATTCCGATATACATCTTATCACTTCTGGTGGCGAATCTTTTACAAGTTTTTTACGTATTTTTGGCGTAGACTGTATCATGGCCATAACCATTGAACCATGTTTTTTTATCAGAGGCGTTTTCCTCTTCATGTTGACTTTATCTCGATTTCGCATTAAATGATTATAAAAGATCCATGTCGCTATCATTTATACCGAATTATTTCTATAAGTTTTTAAGAAAACTTTTTTAAGAAAACTTTTTTAAGAAAAATATGAATAGAGATCATCGGCCATCGCATCGAAGTTGGATTTATTGACGGGTAGGGTTCTTCCTCCCCTAATGTGAAGTAACTTATTTTCTTTGTCAAGTTTATATCTTCCTGTGCTGAGGTTATGTCGCACCATATCTCGCACCAGCTCATCATATTTTCCTAATCCTTTTTTATATTCAGTCAATGTATTTGGAGACCACGCCACGGATGGAATTTTTTGAAACTGCAATTTTTTACCTGGTAATATAAATCTTGAATATTTTCTTCGGTAATCCCGTATTCTATCACCAATTATTGCCTCTCTAGATTTTGGATACTGTTGATGTTCTGAAATGCTACTTCTTACAGGGGTTCTTACAGGGGTTCCTACAAGGCTTCGCTTTCGGGTAGTAACAAATCTTTCATCAATCGTAATTGGAGCACGTCTTTTCGGAGATTTTTTCTTCGGTGGAGCACGCTTTCGTGGAGCATGCTTTCTGGGAGATTTCTTCTTTTTCGGAGATTTCTTCTTTTTCGGAGATTTCTTCTTTTTCGGAGATTTCCTCTTTCGCGGAGCACGTTTTCGAGTTTGTCTTTCAGCTCCAAATTTTCTGATGGTTTTTACGCCATCCCATCTCAGCAAGCTTCTGATAATGACACCACCTAGAAACCCTCCCCCTCCAGGTTTTAAAATGATTTTACGTTTACTTTCCCCGTCTATGGATGGATCTGCCAACCGTTCAATATCTGCTCTATGTTTTGTCATGTACGTCGTGGTTTGTTTTGGCAATTTGATTTTATTTTCGATGATGTTTCTTGCAGCCAACGTAAACCATTTTAAAATTTCTTGCAATCCTGCTTTTAACACAGCTTCTCTTTCATGTCTATTGGTTTGTTGACTTAAATTTCGCAAAGCATCTAAAACCGAACTCGATGTGTATGGTAAAGCCATGTTTACTCACGGGTGTGAATCATGGAAATGATATATGTTCGAAATGTAATTCTCTTTTAAAGCAAGAGCTTTGCATAAAGTTTTTCAAGATTTTTTCTAAGCAGGAGAATAAATAATGGGCCCTCTTTCATCTGCTTGTGTATACCAACGATAAAATATATCTGTTCGTAGTCTTAATTCTTTGTTGGTTTGTGAATGAAAATCTATGACTAAATATCCATGATCCATCGATGTAGCATCTTCATAAGCAGGTAACAAATGTGGGGTTTGCATTTGATGAGCTAGTGTTTTAATCTGATTCTTATCTCGTTCATTTCGAAATAAAATCATATATCTGGAATTAAGACTGATGGTTCGACTCGATTTCGATTGCTGAAACATATTTTGCGTGATGTAAATCACACTTGCATTACGATGGTGTCCTTTTCTTGTAAACCAAAGTTTAATTTTTTCCTCATCTTTTTCACCCAACATGTCATCAAAGACGATTAAATGTGGAATGGATGCATCACTGACAATTTCGTTTTCATCGTCGGGAATTCCCTCCACGAATTTTATCAATTCGAACTGTGAATTAAACTTTTCCTGCATAAGATTGTAAGCATGCTGCCATTCTTTGTAACACCAGACAACTCTTTCAGGAACGATATTGAACAAGTCTTCTCGATAGTCAATTAATTTATGAACGAACTCTGTTTTTCCACAACCGCTCGGTCCTGTGATAAAAATATTACACGGGTGTTGAAATAATATGGATTGTGCATCCATATTTTCTTTCTTTTTAAAGACTTTTTTTAAACTTTTCTCTTTAAAGGGTATTGATAAAATGACAACACCAATGACAATGAAAGCATTTTTATTGAACAGAACTGAACAATGAAATAATCACAATGAAACATTCACAATGAAACATTTTTTACAATGAAAAAATCACAATGAAAAAATCACAATGAAACATTGACAATGAATTATTTACATTGCAAATTCACAAATACCACGAGTTTCCCATTTGTCTTCATTTTCCTTAATGTCTTTGTGCAATTGCTCACACCCTAAAAACATTGGATATTCACTGTCCATATCGTTGAAATCGCGTAGTCCTATGAATGGAGAAACATGTCTGTGAGCGTTTTTTGTTGAAAGAGATGAATATACGATTTCTTCTGTAACATCTCTATCAAATAGAATATACCCTACCATGGTCTCCGCTGATCCCCCGTCGGAATGAACAGATCCTCTTTTGTAGCGTAAGTAAAAGTCAAATAGAACTGATTTCATTTTCAGCACGTTAAGAAAACTTTCTTCTATTGTTCCTATGATAAAAAATGTCCATCGACTTGTGGATCGAAACAGGGTAGCGATATCACCGCCTTTCATTTGCTTTTCTGCTAAAAAAGCTTTGAGAATAAGATCCATATCCGAATCGTTCACCATCAATACAATAAAGTTCATTATACCATACACTTTGCAGGACTTTTCTCCTTTGCCAATCTTTTTATGCAATTTATCTATCCAAAGTTTCACACAGTTGAATTTAATGGTAAGCTGTGTTTGTTCATCGAGTGTGTGTAGTTGAACAAATTCTCCATAAATTTTTTCACGTAGTTCTATCGGTAACGGTAGCTCAGTTGTCATTTTTTTCCACCAGCGACTAATATTTTTCCGTCTTACTTTGTCTGTTTGCCACAAAACAATGTAAATATAGAATTATTTTCTCCGACTTTTATAACCATAGGGTACAGTATCAGTACCATTTACAATAACTCTTTTGGTGTATACAGAGCGAAACGTTTTTGTCTGCGGTTCACTGGTAACCGTTCTATCTCTATGCCTTTTAATTTTGCAATCGTACTGAATTTTGATTTCTATTGTGCGATCCAAAGCACATTTTGAATATGCATCGAAATTCACCACCTGATTTGTATTGTGATCCAGAGTAATTCCCTTCACTTTACATTTACTTATCTCCTTTCCATCTTTTGTTTTCATTTTGTAAGCATAATTTTTAGGTCCAAGCCCTCTGAATTGAGTAATTTTACAGCCAGGCTCTTCATCAGTCCATTTTCCTAGTCTACTGTTAATAATGGGAGGATTCCATAAATCAGGATCATGAATGTACATACAACTATCTGTATCGAAATACAGAACTCTATCTTTTAACTTTTCGAGAATACTGTACAATTCCAGCCTCGCATAGGCTGTTACGTAAGACCCTACTACCACATTGGCTGTAGCGTGGGTATCAATATGTTCCAGCTTTGTTTCGTAGTTAACCAAGATGAATGGACAGTCCTCGTCAAAGATTTCTACATGCTTTACAATGAAATTGGGGTTGGTGACTAATTCGAAATATTTAGACGGATCACTGATGTATTCCGTCTGGGTCATTTTTTCACGCTGGGCTAATTTTCCCCAAAGACAGTTCAACATAATCTTAGCAAATGATCTTCTCCCGGGATTTTTTTGAATACAATTTGGGTCGAGACGAATCCCTTCTGCCTTCTCATATTCACAAACGAATTGTTCTTTTTCAGAGTCTGATTGACACCATTCTGGGTAACCACTGGCTTCTTGCTTAATTTTCAAGAAATTGTCCACATAGCCTTTAAAGAACTGATCTGACACAGAACTGAAATGCCAAATTTCATACACTTGCAATAATTGATAACCGCAGTCAAGAGCTTTGAATAATTCAAAAGTAACCCAAGTTCCGACCAAAGCCCTCTCTTCTTTACCATGGGTACAAATGCTTGAACTTTCTTCTGCACATTTCATACAGAGTGGAAACATCATTTTGTTGTTACAGTGAACTGGGAGAACGGGGTGAAACAAATCAGTTGGAGGTAAAACTTTGCATTTGATTAAACCCTCATACTGACGAATATTGTTCATGTCAATATTCTCAACAGACAGAATTTCCGGTTGGTCCACAGGATAGGATTTGTATTTACAAACGTAAGGGTACAGAGAACAAACATCAATGTACTTGATTTCCTTCTTGCTTTTTTCATCAACATCATAGGCAATTTTTATTGCATTACATCTTCCCCCAGACAAACCCTCCCTCGGATCGATGGGGTCACAGTGTGGATATAACTTTTCAATGCGTTTTTTGTACTCTTTATCCTTCATCTTAGCATCAAATTCGTGCTCCCAGATGTAGACTACATTATACCCCATATCTTCGATATCTGCTATACGTTCAAAAGTACAGTTGTACAATTCAGACATGGGTCTCCCATTGATGGGGTTGATCTGATTTCGATCTGTATAACATACAGGACAGCCATGGTACAAATCCCCCAGGAATTCATAGACAGTATTTGATTGACAGTGAAAACCGTCTACAGTATATCTTCCGATTTGAACTTCCCCACCATTTTTTGCATGGCGAATATTAATACCTTTTTCCTGAGCCACGCTTTGAATCCAACGTATCGCTTTCATAGAAAAACGACGTCTGGATGAGTCTTTACTTGAAATGATGGCGATTTGATTTTCTGGCAAATATTTGCTTCGCCAGACTTTGTTACAGGCATCGGCGATGGTAATCGCCTCTAAAAATGGACAAATACCACCCTGTTCGATAAACTGCTTTCTGAATTCACCACATCCTCGTCTTAGGATATCAACATCTGACCTACAGTACAATTCCATCTCTTTTTGAAAATTGAATTCCTCACCCCTTTGAACTTTGTCATTATACCAGACTATGAATTTTGACCTAGCCTCTTCGGACATTGAGTCGGGCTTGTAATAAGACATATCCAAGTAGGGTCCAATGTAGCTCCAAAAATCATCTGTATTTGCCCAGTGAGGAAAGTAACCTTTTTTCATTTCTTGAAGACCAAATGTGGCTGGAAATTTTGCCAAACCGAAGTTCATGAAATTGAAAGAATCGATCAGACGCACACCATTCAGTTCTAACTTCATAATATTGTTCCCATTCATGATCAATTTTGGAAGTTTTAACCCAACTTTGACAATATAGTTAAGAATGAACTGCCCGTCATAACCTTTAAAATTATGGGCTATAGCCGTGACTCCTTTGTGATGTTTTGAAAAGAGCCACTTGCAAAATTGACTCAAAGTTTCTTCTCCTTGAAAAATAACTTCCCTTCCCTCTTCAAATTCACTACATGTACAACAATGAAAATCGAGTGGTTTTTCGATACATTCATCACATGCTCTGTGTGCAATACAATAATTCGGGATATGTACTCCTGTGTCTTGTTTGCATTCAAAATCAAAGAAAATGAACTGTGGTTTTTTGACTACAGAAGAACTCGTCTCGTCATCGCTGTCATGATTCGTCTTACTTTGGTAAGGCTGAATATAACATCGATGAGAAAAGTCAACAATTTTCTTACAGATATGACACTTTTTCTTTCCATTGCAGATATGATTTTTCTTTCTGACAAGATATTGTGCACCACATTTTGAACAGAGTTTCACTAATTCACAAATGGATTTCTTTTCTTTACCTTGAACTTCTCTGTGATTTTCAAAGCATAAAACACTAAAAAATCGCCTACGACAGTAACTGCAAACATATTCTTTGCATTCTGATGGACATTTTCCTTTACGATAACAACCTTTGCAGATTTTTGAGCAAACATGACTTTCCCGCTGAGAGTAACCCACATCGCAAAACTCACAATAATATGTACAACAAAAAAACCCTTTGATGGATTTGATGTAATCATAATGGTTTTGATGAAAGTACAAATGTATGATCTTACTATTGGTTGTCACTTCTGGATGTTCAAATATTTTCCTCGTTTTGGAATGTTGGTCGTGAACTTTAATGACATAGTCTTTTTCATACAAGAACGATTGAATTTTTTTGAATTCGTCAACTCCTACAGACCGTGTTGGAGAAACTCCAGCTTCGTTCATCAATTTCTCAGCTTCAGTCTTTTGAAAAGGACGGTTTGAACGACGAATATTATTCCATCTCCTATTCCACGCTTCACTGTTTTCACGTTCGATATGGCAAATTCCCACAACAACGGCTCTTGCAAAACATAGTTGGTCATGATTGTCAATTTGAATAATGGATTGCATCTTCTTGGCAAAAACCTTTGAATCCAATTCAGACGATCTGTGTTTCATTTTTCCACTACCACATGGAGGTATTGTATGTGTAATGTCAAATGTCATAGATCCATCGTTCAAGACAAATTCTGTATTCGACTGTAAAACTCGTTCAATTTCATTCAACATAGTTTCGCCTTGCAGCTGATCTGTAGATAAAAAGGGAATATGAATTCCCATATCCAATGAAGGATGATTGATACTAATTCTAATCATATCCGACGGGTTAGCATTTAACTTTCGAATGATTTCATGGGTGACATCATCAAATAATCCAAGCAGCCTCTGAGGTGATAATTCTTCAAATTTCTTAAAACTCACTGACAGCACATGTGATTCTGTTCTAAATTTTCTCGACTTTTTTTTACCCCTCTCTGTTAAGTCGTATAGACTTTTCATGTCTAAAGTAGAGCTGTTGCTTTCTTCTTTTTTATCCACGAACATTTTTTTCTTTTTTGGTGAAAAGATATCATCTTCACTGTCACTTTCTTCTTTCAACGGCAAAGATTTTTTCTTTTTTGGTGGAAATGACTCATCTTCACTGTCACTTTCTTCTTTCAACGGTAAAGATTTTTTCTTTTTTGGTGGAAATGACTCATCATCACTTTCGCTGTCTGAATAGTCTACTAATCTTTTTCTTTTACTCATCGTTTTACCTCTGACTGAAAAAGCAGAAATGTAGGAACTGAGAGACAAACCTAACAATTTATAGAGTCTTTCCCCGCATCAGTGTATAAATAGAGACGGTGGTTGTGAAAATCTCATCATTCTTCTGATCAAACTCAGACAGTACAGTTAATAAAAGAAAAATGAGCGAGTTCAAGCTACAAAATACATCACCGCTTAGAAAGAGGATGTATCTGTATGTTAATCCATACACCCACGATTATGAGATCAGCAATATTCCGTCAAAGTATCAAGTTAAACATATCGGAAACTACGTGGGATCATTTTTATCCCACCAACATTTAGAAGAAAAAGATGTTTACCGCATTACCAGATACAGAGTTTTGGATCAAGCAACGATCGACAAACGATATGGAGTGGATGGAAAGAGAACAAATATTTGTTTTACGTGCAACCAAGCAGGACATTGGGCCAGAGACTGTCCAGAAAAAGAAAAGCAGACAGGAACAATCGTTTTTGTCTACGTGAATCCACACAGTCATGACATCGAAATTTCACCATCGTATTACAAGGGTGTCGATCTCCAACGTGTGAAATACGTTGGAGCACTACATTCATTCTGCACATCATTCTGCAGTGAAGATACATGGAAAAAAAGTTCACCACAGGCTACATCATCCATTGAAACTCAGACCGTCGACATGCAGACCGATAACACGGATATCAGCGATAAAAAAATCTGTAAAATAGCAGATGATTTAGAGACAATAGGGAAAAAAACGCGTAAAGGAAAAGTCGTAGATCTCAAAAAAATCGAATTTTATGCAGGACCGGGCAATCCGCCGACCGAAGAGGAAAAACCAGAAGATTTAAAGTTACTACAAAAAATGCAGGCGGCATGGACGGACGGAGCGCCTTGGTCAAAAGAAGAAGCAAAAAGACAAGAAATGGAAGCGGTTTGGACGGACAAAGTGCCTTGGTGGAAAGAAGAAGCAAAAAGACATGAGAAAAAACGGCAGAAAAAGGAAAAGAACTGTTTCTTTTGCAAATCAACAAAACACGGGGATACAATCTGTCCAGATATGGTATTAAAAAACAATGAAAGGGGAAGAAAACGTAAGAGTAAATGTGAATCTGACATTCCAAAGAAAAAAAGAAAGCAGTCTGAGTGAAAAAAAGTTTTTTCAACACAATATTGACTTTAAAACAACAATGAGACTTGACTTAATTTTCGTTCATTTTGTTTTAACAGTTCATGACTTGTTTTTCATTGTACATAAGTTCTAAAATAAAAACATAAAAATAATTACTTGTGGGTTGTGACTATTTTGACTGTGACTATTTTGACAGAACAAAATGACAATTTGAAAAGAAAGATCTTTTCTTGGTAAATGGTAGCCCTGAAAAGGGCTGTTTTTCAGCTAAATAAGCTATATCCTTCACCATTGCAGTGAAGGATACAGTTTATTTAGTTTTACCTGCCAACCATGATTATTAGTTGGCGGGGCAAACTCCTTCAGGCTGGGGTAAATACCCCCCATCTGGATCATTGGAGCACGACACCTCCAGTCGTGCCCCCTCCTTGCGAAAAACTCGCACAGCGCCTTAAATTTGGCCAGTTTTCTCTCCTCCTCTAACCTTTCTTTTTCTTCCTCCTCTCTCAGCCGTTGTTCCTCTAGCCTTTCTTTCTCTCTTTTCAACCGCTCCTCCTTCTCTCTTCGCATCTTCTTTCCGCAACACAGCCTGCGAAAAAACTTCTTCATCGTGAAATGAAAAATGACAATAATGAAATAGAGCCGGCTTTTATAGCTTTGCAGGAGGATTGACCTACTTTTGACTCAGAATTAACGCTGTCCAATCAGAATCAACGTTATATTTCTGTATTGGAAAATATTTAATGTTGACCAATCGAATCGTTCGTTATATCACTGCTTTTCACTACCTCTACACTCTAGCGGTAAGCATCCAGGATTGAGCTACTTCGGTTCAGAATAGGGGAATTCGATTGGACAGCCTTAATTCTGAACCGAAGTAGGTCAATCCTCCTGCTAGCGTATAAAAACACCGATATTTTCCAATACATTCATCATTTTGACTCTCAGCTCTCGAACAGATAGAAGTTAAAAATCAATATGGAATACAACTTAGACGATTTCAACTTGGACGCTTTCCTACCAGTGGAAAACAATGGAGACATTCTTTCATCAGCAATAAATTCAACGATCATCAATCCGACGACAGTACTGGACAACATTTTCGAAGAAGTGAAACAGTTAAACTCGAAACAAGATTCTACATTGTCTCGGATCTTAAAAGAACTGGAAACTTTAAACAAACATTTGGAGGAGATTAAAACTTTAAACACAAACACCGAACGGTTATGGAAAAACATTGAGACACTACGCCATCAAAGTCAGCGCATTTCAGCAGTTCCAGTAAAGATTCCGGTGGAGTTTGACTTTGATAAGTCAAATCTTCACAAGTTAGTGGACTCTATCGTGGCTGTTGTGAAGAAAGAAAAACAGCCAAAGGAAAAGCAGCCGAGAACAACAAAACGGAAGTCAGCGGAAGACGATAATCGACAACAAGTTGACCAGAAGAGACCTACACCGATAATGACAGGACAGGGCAAATACGGGAAAAACATTGATAATTTCAATGACTTCAAGATCCCAAAGATCCCAAAAAAGACAAAGAAAAGCTGCCGTTAGAGAGAAAAACCATCCATAGGCGAGGAAAAAGCAAAACAGCCCTTTTCAGGGCTACCCATTTACCAAGAAAAGATCTATCTTTCTCTAAAAATTGTCAATCTTCCTTCTCACAGTACCCAGAGTGCTTGCCCCAGCAACCCAAAGTGCCTACCCACAGTACCCAGAATGACTACCCCCGGGTAGGCAAAAAATCCAAGATGGCGGAAAGTGGTCGCACTACGACCACCTAACGACCAAAAAAGTGGTCGTTAGCCGAGGTTGTACCCAGAGTGCCTACCCTAGGGTAGGCACTCTGGGTACAAAACCCCCTCTGGGTAGTGGCCCTGGGTACACTGTACCTAGGGCCACTTCCTATACTACTGACGCCCCTGAGAAAGAAGCCTTTAGAAAACATAGTGGGAAAAGGAGAAAATGCTGGTAACCAGCATTTTCTCCTTTTCCCACAATGTTTTCTACTCTTCAAAAAAAAAAAAAAAAAAAAAAAAAAAAATCAAATTCACAGTCACTTTTATTTTGTCGTCTGCAAATGCTTTCAATTTGGACAAGTCTATCATATTGTCGTCTGGTAGTGAGTTAAGGTACATGTAGTTAGTCCATAATAGAAAACAGATATTTGCATTTCAATATCATTGTACTAAATTAATTTGCTAAGATCAAAAATCAGTATTATTGTACTACAATAACATGGCCACTTTTTCTGCATTTTACCGAATGAATAAGCACAAGCGATAAAAAAAAAAATGGAGAAAGAAGAAAAGAATGTGGTAAGTGGTGGAAAAATCCCGTCCAGTGACCATAAAAGATGGAATGATCTCTATATCACAACTGTCAACTTAACTCATTACCAAACGACAAAATTTTTGACGTGTCCAAATCGAAAGCATTTGCAGACGACAAAATAAAACTGACTGAAAATTTGAAGTGTGTTTTATAAAGGGTAGGAAACATTGTGGGAAAAGGAGAAAATGCTGGTTACCAGCATTTTCTCCTTTTTCCACAATGTTTTCTAAAGGCTTTCCTTTTCGTGGTCGTTAAAAAAAGCGGGATTGTGTGGTAATGGGTTAAGGGAAAGTGGTCATATTTCAGTGAAAACTATATGATTACGTTTTATGATTCAATTTCCATTCTTGTCACTATCTTGCCCTCGACCTGATGGCACTTTTCTTACCGCCGTGAGAGAATTTCCATATGACACAAAACGATGAAATATGGCAGTAAATTATTAATTGAATCTGCCTTTGGAAGTGTTAAAAACATTGTGGATAAAGGAGGAAACACTGGTTACCATTATCTCCCGCTAGATGGCATCCTAAAAATACTCATCTATCTAATTTTGGCATCCTGGGTACAGAACCGGACTACTTTTCTACGTGACAATCGTTACTTTAAATTTCAAACTAAAATGAACGTTTACTTAATTAAACGCTACCTGCTGCAATTCATTCAGCTATGATCAGCCGTTTAGAGAAATCAGGAGCTAAAGCAGGCTTGATTTCTCCTCAAACGTATTTTGTTACGGGAGACCACTCCTTCCTGCATGGCATTCTCCCGATTTAAATACAGTACCTGGCTACTGCGTCAGGGAGATATCTCTTTGGTTCAGTGGTTACGGTATTGGCCTTGCGTCCGGGAGTTCGGGGTTCGAATCCCGCTCGGTACCTTATTTCTGCCATGCATTTATTCATTTGTTTCTTTGTTACGGACTTTGTTCGTAAGATGGGGGCTCGTCCGGGACAGGCCACTGAGCCATTAATCCCATTTGTTGTCCAAAATCGGACTTCCTGCCTAATAAGGCTTTGAGTCATCAATAAATGATGACTTTAAGAGGGGGTGTGTTACGGGAGACCACTCCTTCCTGCATGGCATTCTCCCGATTTAAATACAATACCTGGCTACTGCGTCAGGGAGATATCTCTTTGGCTCAGTGGTTACGGTATTGGCCTTGCGTCCGGGAGTTCGGGGTTCGAATCCCGCTCGGTACCTTATTTCTGCCATGCATTTATTCATTTGTTTCTTTGTTACGGACTTTGTTCGTAAGAATTTATAAAATATTTTTTCTCCATTGCTACTTTATAGTGCGTATTACTAAAATCCCGCCCCCCCCACCCCCAATATTAGAGGGGGAAGTAATGCGTCACATAAGACAGGTCGAATCTCCGAAGAATATGATATGCGCAGACAACGCAGATGACACAATATGATAGAATGTGACAATAAAATGTTAATTGAATCTGTCTTTGGAAGTTTTGAAAAAAATGTGGGTAAAGGAGGAAATGCTGGTTACTGGTCGGATACAAACTCGTGATGCTTTTGTATACAGCGAAGATTCAAGAATAAAATAGAGGATTTTGTTCTTTTCGGTGAAAGATCGAAATTTATTTCATGGAGTGGACACCATTGCCACTCGTGAAAATATTACCGATGGTGTTCACGAGATGAAATAAATTTCGATCTTTCACAGAAAAAAAAACAAATATTCTATTTATTTCATGCCGTTAACCCTTTCTGCGAGGAACTTTATCAAAATCCGGTACAGTTCTTTTCCGTTATCACGCGTGGCGTACCCTTCCCGCATAGCAACGCATTACAATATTAGGTCAAGCGCGAGAAATCTAAGGTATATGACGTCATATTTCCCATCTGGTTGTGAGGCACGCGCAATTTACCTAGGCAACAAGAACATGAAAATCGGTTTTTGCACTGGTGGTACCAGTGTAAAATCGAAAAATATTTTCACTGCTATTTCTCGATATCCTACCGGAAAGCATGAAATAAGATACTCTTCTTCGGCCGAGTACCTGTGGCGCAGTCAGGGAAACTGAGGTGGGATGTGTGTCGAGGTTCAGTACCTCGGCTTGGCAAATTTCTATCCGCGGATTGATGATAGTCATTGTGACAGGATTCTTTCCTCTCTCATCGTTGTTTCGACGATGATTATAATTATGGGAAAGCAGCCAGTGGCTTGGAATATATATTGTGTGAAGTACTTTTTTATGGAAAATTTTAACCCTTAACCCATTACCACACAATCCCTACTTTTGACGCCCCTGAGAAAGAAGCCTTTTGAAAACACTGTTGGAAAAGGAGAAAATGCTGGTAACCAGCATTTTCTCCTTTTCCAACAGTGTTTTCTACCCTTCCCAGACCGAATTTCTATTTTTCACTCACCTTTATTTTGTCGTCTACAAATGCTTTCAATTTGGATCAGTCCAAAATATTCTCGTGTGGTAAAGAGTTAAAGGGGCCCATTTAAAATGCTTGCTGCCAACCAATTTTTTTTTTCTTGATAAACTTCAATAGATTCAACATATTATGATTATTTTAGTGCAAATGTGACGAAACTGAGTAAAAGGTGCCAATTTTGGCGTTCATATAACGAAGTGGTCCACTTTGCAACTAGTCCGGGTTTTTTTTAAATCAAGCACGAAAGTAATTATTTGAATACGGTCCCGTATAACCTGCTTGTGTCATTAGTCACATTAGTCACGTGACTTTTCGAAAACCTTTATAATCTAGTGAGAAATCTGAAAATACTTTGAAGCCATCAATAGCTGCCACAAAACAATTTCCAAATTTTCATTTTCATTTTGCCGTCTGCAAATGCTTCGATTTTTACAAACCTAAAATTTTGTGGTTTGTTAATGAGTTAAAAACACGACAGTTATTACTATGGCGACAATTTGTTGGTCTTCTATCGGTCAAAGTGCTAGTGGTGAACAGAAACTTGAATTTCAGAAGTAGGCCAAAAGTTGCCTGTTTGCTTTATCTTTTGTTACTTTTTACTTGATTTTCCAATTTACCTTTTTGCCAGCCTGCCAGAAACACTTGAACCGACTGTGCAATAACAAATTATCATCTTCACAATGTCATCCAAAAATTTGAAATTTATCATTTTAATTGAAAATACATGTACATGTAGATAAAAAAAAAACAAACAAACAAAAAACCCCAAAAACAACAACAACAACAACAACAACAACAACAGCATTGTTCACTTTAGGTAGCTATCAAGTCTTTTAGAGAGAGAACTATCTTTGAAATAGAACCTTACCTCCTGTATGGTATGGTAACAATCGGCATAGTTCAGAGATGAAATTATAGAAAATATGAATTTCCTCCTTTAAGAAAGACCACCTCAGATTTCGTCCTCTGGTAATTAAAGAGTTCAAACCGTTTAAAAAAAAAAAGTTTTGACAAACCATATGAGACTTCATACCCCTTTACCATGTTTGAAGATCCACGATGGCAAGTGTTTCAGAAAACATTGTGGGGTAAAAAGGAGAAATGCTGGTTTCCAGCATTTCTCCTTTTTACCTCACCATGTTTTCTAATCTTTACATGAAGAATGTTCTTGTTACTGAAATAAAACTTAATTTTGTCATTTGCAAATGCTTTCAGATTTCGACAATCTTAAAGTTGCGTCGACTGGGAAAAGGGTTTATGATTTCTTCACTTATTTCAAGAATAAAACAGACGTTTGCGTTCACATAATCAATGATGCCACTTGTCACGTTGTTTTTGGTATATATAGACACGTAGTTTGCATCTTGGACGTTAACTCACTTAGTAGTGGAAGGATGATGTTTCAACTCATAGCAGTCTTAGCCTTTGTCGGCGGTAAGTTGTTTGCATATTCATATTTCTGTCAACTTCTGAGGCATTTGTCTTAAAACTTTTGTCGAATTACCTCCCTTCAGTGTAATCTTGTCGTTACAAAGGCAATTTCTTTTAAATCTATCTGTAACAGTTTTCGCTTTGCCTCCTATGTATTCAATGTAAAAAAAAAAGCTGTTATGACGTCAATTTCTTCTGTATTGTCTTTAACATTTTGTTACATTATCTCCCTTGCTTTAAGTGTATTATAACGTTTATAAAAACATTTCTTCTATATTTGTCATCAACATCTTGTTACATTACCTCCCTTGCATTCAGTGTAATATAGCTGCTATAAAGGCAACTTCTGTGCTTGTATTTGATGTCTTGTCGCACCCTTGTTTTCACTTTACACTTTGTCGCATTATTTCACTTGTTTCCAGCGTAATATAACAGTTCTAACCCGAGAGCTTCTTTTTTGTATTTAACATTCCGTTTCATAAGCTCCTTTGTTCTTAGTGTGTTACGGGAGACCACTCCTTCATGCATAGCTTCGTCCCGATTTAAATGAAAACTTGACCACTGCGTTGGAGAGACATCTCTTTGGCTCATTGGTTATTGTATTGGTCTTCTAAACCTCGAAAAATGAAGATATTTTCCCGTCATGGCTTCAAGACCCGCTAGAGGCGGTTTGTATTTTAGATATGCATTTGCTGATTTGTTTCTATGTTACGGAATTTGTTCGTAAGATGGGGGCTCGTCCGGGATTGGTCACTGAGCAATCAATCTCATTTGTTGTCCAAAAACGGACTTTCTGCCTTACAAGGCTTTGAGTCATCAATATATGATGACTTGAAGAGAGGACGTGTTACTGGAGACCACTCCTTCATGCATAGCTTCGTCCCTATTTAAATACAATACCTGACCATTGCGTCATTGAGATGTCTCTTTGGCTCAGTGGTTATAGTATTGGTCTTTTATACCTCTAAAAACGGAGATACTTGGCTTCATGGCTTCAAGACCCGCTAGAGGCGGTTTGTATTTCAGCTGTGCATTTGTTCATTTCTGTCTTTGTTACGGAATTTGTTCGTAAGATGGGGGTTCGTCCGGGATTGGCCATTGAGCAATAAATCTCATTTTTTGTCCTAAAACGGACTTTCTGCCTTACAAGGCTTTGAGTCATCCATATTTGAAGACTTTAAGAGAGAATGTGTTACTGGAGACCACTCCTTCATGCATAGTTTCGTCCCGATTTGAATACAATACCTGACCATTGCGTCATTGAGATGTCTCTTTGGCTCAGTGGTTATGGTATTGGTCTTTTGTATTAGCTTGGAAAATTCTTGATTATTCTTTTCTAGAAAGATGCCATCATCGATGAGTAAACAGATTGTTCTCTTACAACCTGTTTCTAAATATAACAACAGTGGAAAAAAACTGTTTCTAGAATCTTCTGAAAACAGGTCACTGTCCATCCTATTTTACATAACACTTCCCCTCCTAAAAGAAAAGAAAGTTTTAAGAATTAAAACTTTCTTTTGTTACACTATAAAACATATCATTACACTTAACTGTACATGTAAATACATTAAACAAAGAGACAAATATTAACTATTTAAAGCATCAGGGATAATATTATCCCTCCCTTTTATATGTCTAATACCCATGTTATATTCTTGTAAAAACAGACTCCACAGGAGTAAGCGTTGATTCTTGTTTTTCATCTTATGGATAAAATTCAGAGGACCATGATCACTATATACGCTGATGGGTTCAGGAGAAAACGACAAATATATTTCGAAATGCTGAAGAGTAAGAATGAGAGATAAACACTCTTTTTCGATTCTTAAGTAGATTTTCTGATGCTGGTTAAACTCTTAAAAGAAAAAAAAAAAAAAAAAAACTAAATAGGTGATCTACACCATTAAAATTTTCTTGAAATTTTCACTAGCATCTACTGCAAGCTTAATTTCTTTCTGGTTCACTTCTTTCCATATAATTTTTTTTGCGTTTGCTGAGAAGACTTATCAGTGGCTCAATGAAAGAAAAATAACACAGAATTTCCTGTATAAACCAGCCATACAAGAAAAAAATCTCAACAGTTGTCTTTTACATGTATGTGCAGGAAAATCAGAAATAGCTTTTACTTTAAGTTCGACACGTTTTACCTGTCCTTGTCCATCAACATGACCCAAAAATGTTAAGCTACAATGACAAAATTCATTTTTTTAACTAGATTAATAAATATCATTAATTTGGCTTTACTCAGTCTATGAAAAAATTCTCTGATAATCTTTAGATGTTGATCCAAATAATCGTTGTGAACGATGACATCGTCGATGTAGGCCCTACAGTCACCTAATCAAAATGTTTTCACGTTGATAAGACGGTGAAATATTGCTGGCGAGTTTTTCATCCCAAAAGGCATAACTTTGTACCGATAAAAACCATCAGAAGTGAAAAAAATCATTAAAGCTTTGACAATTGTTTTAGATTTTGTATTTCCTAGAAGTGTTGCTTCAGGAAAACGGGTCGAAGCACACATAACTGTCAGAAGGTATTCATTGCCAGTCTTAGTTTTTAGCAATGGACCCACAGAACCAAACTATAATCCTGCTAAAAGGTTCATCAAATGCAGGGATCGGCTGTAATTTAGCCTTAGGTATGCCCTGATTGAGTTTGCCCATCCTCGGATACCCCGGGGTCTCCCTATTTGCTACGCTACATCGACCCTGGGACAATTGACTAATAAAACTTTGAATCAGCCGCCGAAAATCGATACGAAACGTCATAGCGTACAGTCCACTCGCCCATCACAAAATGATGATGGAACCAATGAAAAGCCAGCATTCGGCCAGCGGTAAAGCGAGGGAAATTCAATTAATTGTCCCAGGGGTCGATGTAGCGTAGCAAATAGGGAGACCCCGGGGTATCCGAGGATGGAGTTTGCCCACCGTTTGACAAGTATGACAAGACCTACAATAATCTGATCCGTCTGCTTTAACCCTTTACCCCATAGGGCATTTCTATGGTATCTCTAATTGACCCTAAATAACAGCAAGGATGAAGCCGTTTTTCATGGGTATATGACACCTTTTGAAAGCATAGAACACATTGTCAAGAGCAATTTCACCTTTTGCCACAATGTTTCCCAAAGGCTCCTACAAGCAATGCGTAGAAATGAGTATCTATGGAGTAAAGATCAGGCCAATATTTTTTTTAAGAATTTCATGATAGGTTTTATTGATACCTAAATGACCTGACATAGGTGTTTAAACCTATCTGATAAGAATGGTCCATAAATCTGCATAACAGTATCAGTCGCAGGTACTTTGGCCTGGACAATGGTTTGGTCTTTAAAACATGACTGAGGTGTAGACTTCAATGAAGTAAAGACTGTAGGCTTAAAACTTTCTTGTTTTTCCCGTTTTCATTTTAAACTGGACATTCAGAAATAATAGGGCCTGATTCTTTGCAATAACTATAAGTGGGTCGAGATATTGTGATCTTTGGCTTCAGAAGGAGACTTGGGTTTGAGACTACTTTGATTGGAATTGTCATCAAACATCAAAACTTAATTATAGGACCAGTAGATGAATAAAAAGGTTTTCTAGTGTTTGATTGGTGTGTTCGTCACGGGCGAAAACAGTTAGGAAAAAAAAAAACTTGTATAATTTCATGATAAATATGGTGGATAAGAAAATGATATAAATTAGGGTAGCCAGCATATTCTTAAACGCTGTCTCCGTCCTAAGGTTATAAAGACACAGACTTGTTTAGAAATGATTCAACGTTGTTGGACTCAAAATATGTTGAATTTTGCTTTACTGATTGCGTTTTAGGTGCAGTATCGGCAAACACCCGCCAGCTGGTTCCCATGAATGCCGGCAACAATGGCCGTATAATCAATGGTTCCCCAGCCTCGATTAACGCACATCCCCACCAGCTTAAACTTGTGTACAACGGTAACTTCAGATGCGGCGCTTCTATCATTCACAATGACTGGGCACTCACAGCAGCTCACTGTGTCGATGGAATGTATGTACTGTGCTGGTTTGTCTGCATAAGTCTTTTCCAGGTGATACACACTGCTCAAAAAAGAAAAAGGATGCCATGTCCTCTATTTTGATCACAAGGCAATTCTTTCAGCACAGAACAATGCAAATAATTTTCTGTTCGTAAATTCATTTATTCTCAAATGTATACATTCTCAGAAAAGGCAAAACGATTTGGTTTGCACAATAGATGTATGGGTTATGCTTGTAAAAGTCTTCTTTTTTATTTGCCACACAAGCTATCAAGAAAACCGGGAGTGCCATTTTTTCTTCTCGTTTTCTTCTTTCATAATCATGATTTGACAAAAATGTCAACAAAAGATTGGAAAAATATAAGATTTCAAACAAAAGAACAAGGAAAAAGAAATTTCTTGGTTTTCTTCCTAACAGCATTAAAAAATAAAAGATGAAAAAAAGGATGAAAAAAAAATGAATAAATAAAACAAAAAACAAAAACAAAAACAAAAAAAAAACATAGAGCCCTTCTGTCCAGTAAGAATGTAATTTGTTGGTTTCCAGAGCACAAAGACTGGGTGTTAACAAAATACAAGAGTTGAACTTCGTATTTGTGTGTTCCTGTAATTCTTTTGAGCAGTGTTTATTGAGCCTGTATAAGTTCAAAGCATTTGCTTGCAACAATTTGAATGTGACTCAAATGTTCAGATATTTTTTTAAAAAGAGTCTTATCTTTTTCGATAGCTTTTTGCCATAAGCAGTAAGACACACAGGACCTGTCGTTATTCGGCAAATCACGAGTGATCCACTTATGAAAATCCCTATGCGATATCACGTAGTGACACTTTACATATCTATGCCGGATATAGACGGCTTCGCCGCTCAAAAAATCATAATACTACACTTAAGAAATAAACAAGTCTATTTAAATTATCATTAAATACATTTTAGATACACTATCGTTGACAACAATTTTGCTGTTTCATTAGGTTATTGTTATATATTAATTTCGATGATGTTTGAATACATTCAAATAACTTGACTTTTTTTTTATCATAAACAAATCAAAAGCTCCTTAATGTTTCAGATAATATGATTGAAAGTAGATTCAATATGACGACATCGATGATACGGACGAAGACGAGTGGACCTCGTATATCATTTTTCCGTAGAGCACCAAAAATTTACCAAGCCGGCATTTTCATCCTAGAGTTAACTATGAGAGATATTTTCTCGACAAAGCGAATGGTGTAATCAAGATCAGATCGTACGTTTCATGCAGTCTGATAACGATCTAACTTAGCCGCAAAGGTAAATGGGGTTGTCGAAGGCGCTTTAAGGATAGTTTTTTTAAATCCCCGATGTTCCTCCGCACAGGCTAATCCAAGATGACACTTTACGGGTACATTAATTTTTGTGCTAAATTAAACTCGTTCAAATCAGAAACTATATAAAAACGGAAAGTGTAGTCTCAGAAAAGCCTTCGCACACTGTGCAGGTTGATTCGAGACGATGCTTTTCGCAAATGTCCCAATGTCCCTTTTCGCATGCTGTAGGCTAATTAACATGTTCATCGTTTCGTTTTCAGAACCGCAAATGGTCTGAGTGTGGAGAGTGATTTAGGATTCGCTATTCCTATTCAAAGCGTAATCATGGTATGTATGTAAATTCTCAAGATTATTTGAGTGTTAATAATAGGGTGGAGCTGTAGTGCTGAGGTAAAGCGCTGGACTATCTATCATGAGGCCCGAGGTCCGATACCGTGCCTAACCATGACTTCTATGAAACACCTTGTGTTTCCCACCCAACTAGAGGTGAACTGCTTTGGAACCCTGAGGTAGCCTCATGTGTATCGGTGCTTTACACCGGGCACATTAAAGTACCAAAGAGGTCCATTCGAAGATTCTTTTTCTCTAACGGTGCATACCAAGTATGCCTGGAGCACGGAAGGACCTAAATCCTACAAAGTCATGATCATTTAGTGTTTATGATAATGTCATCAGAGACAGTGCTACCAGAGCCTCAATAAAAGCCCTGACAGTACTGGAAAGGCAGCGGTTTTCTCGGCGGAAAAGACTGTTTGTTTGTTTTTTTGTCAGTATTTTTGTCCACGCTTTATATCTATTACCTTTTTTCCATGTGCTAAAAATGCAATATTTCAGTGTGTTACAGGTAAACAGGTTTTTAAAGGTAAACCAGTTTTTCATATTAATTTGGTTATTTGGAACTTAGTTTTAATACCATTTTCTTGTGTTGTTTCTGGAACAATGACTGCTGTTGTACATAGATCAAATTTAAATTATGTTAAATTCTGCCGAAGAATGGCTATGATTGTGTCTTACCATTATTTTTTTTTTAAGTTTTAAAGCGCATTCTAAAGATTTTTTAGGACTTCTAAGTTCATTTCTCACCCAGTTCTGCAAAAACTTACCCTGGTCAATTGAAAATGTAGTAATGTGCCTTTTTTTTTTTGAAACAATTGCTTTGCTGTGCCATTGATGTTATGCATCAGTATTTTCTTGTGTTTAGTTTTTTTATTAACACTTTATTTATAGCATGATTACTACAATGTTGGCGACGGTAGCTTTCCAAACGATATAGCTGTATTGAAATTAGCCCCGCATTCTTATGATATATCTGGTTGGGCCATACCTGTTGCAAGTGGTTCGAATGATTACGCAGATACTATATGCACTATTTCCGGTTATGGAGTGACAGGTTTGTTTTTGTCACAATTACTGTTTACAGTTTTTCCTCGATATACTTTGCATGATCGGTTTATATTATTATTTATGTTTGGAATAACACGTACAGTGGCGAGTTAATTTATAAACCCAACTCGATCATGTTTGCATTATCCTGTCACGGTTCGTGGTTTGAAACCTGTATTCCCTAAAACAAACAATGATAAAGGCAAAAAGGGACCTTCTGTGGAACTGCGAAAAGTATCAACCCTGGTCAGACCGTGCGAAGTGCAATTTTCGCTCTTATGATAGTTCATGTATGGAAAGTGATCATTCTGCTTTGTTATATAATAACTTTTTAACTATCAAATGACATTAACCTACACTAACGTTGATCTATTTTCATTTAATTGATGCAGGGAAATCCCGGATGGTCCCTTTTTGCGTGACGGGTCACAATTATGCCACGGCAAAAATACGACGCATTAAATCATTTTTTTATGGCTCAACTCTTTTCGTTGTGGCGCCGCATGAGCGGCGGCACTATATTTTTATTCGGTTTTGAAAAGTACCAATGGAGGCAGCCATATTATTTACTCGGCTTCAAGTCATTTCGTAACTAGGTCATTTCGTACCAAAGCCATTTCGTACGATTTCGTACCCATTATCTTCCGCTAGATGGCATTCTATAAATACTTACCTATCTAAATTGGACATCCTGTGTACACAGGACCGGACCACATTTCTACTCGACAACGGTTAGTTTCACTTTCAAACTGAAATAAACGTATACTCAATAAAAAGCTACCTGGCTATGATTGTGTCTTACCCTTATTATTTTTTTTATCATTTTTCTTTTAAATTTAAGTTGCATTATAAGGATTGTTTAGAACTTTTCAGTCCATTTCTGACCGAGTTCTGCATAAATTTACTTTGGTCAATTTGAAATGCTGCAATGTGCCTAATTCCATATGCATCAGTACTTTCTTGTTTCTATTTTACACATGCTTTGGCAAAAGTTGGTTAAATGCTTCTCTGTTCCGGTAATGTATGAGACGAAGCAAGTATCAAACAATCGCTCATCGAAAGAAATGTGTTTAACAAACAATCGAATCATCAGGTAAAGTAAACTGGTTTCTTTTACATGCGAAAAAAAAAGAACAATCTGAAACAGTTTGGTCCCGGCCTAGCCTGTCTAGGCTGACCAAAGTCGATAGAATTTGTATTAATCCTGTAAAATCTATCCCTGGTTTACACGACCATGGGAGAGAAAGTGTTCGAGGACCTTGGTGGGAGAAGCAGAAAATACTGTGGACCAGCATTTCCTCCTTTTGCCACAATGTTTTCTATCCTTTCAGAGAAACAATTTATGATTTGAGACGCTTCAATCTGTCGTCTGCAGATACTTTCAAATTGGAGTGATCCAAAGTTTTGTCGTTTGGTAAAGAGTTAAGCCCCGTTTCAAAGGGCTAAGTCACCTTTTTTCCCTTTTTTTTTTCAAAGAAAGTGGATCTGCCGCTGACAGGCTGATGGCAGCTGACGTTAGAGTTCTTTCCGAAACTGAATGCGAAGGCGATTGGGGAGCCGACAGTATTCTGCCACAACATATCTGTGTGCAGGGCGAGGGTTTTTCTAGCTCGGGGTCATGCAATGTAAGTGTTGTAGGACAGCTCAGGTGGCAAAGCGGGTGTAATGCAGTGCTTAAACCAGGCTCGTCTTAAAATTTTCCGTAGATTTATGATAGTCATTGCGACAAGATTGTTTCCTCGCTCACGTTATAGCAAAGTTTTGACGAGGAATATCTTGAAAAGAGACTAACCACTGCGATGTAGGTGAACTTATGTTTAAAGTGGCATTGCACATGTATGTATGTATGTATGTATGTATGTATGTATAGCAATAACTTAGCTTCCTTGTCACCACAGCTGAACCTTCTGGTGAGCAGAGCTTAGCTTTCTTGTTGCCACTGGTTAACTTTTTCGTGACAACCGCATAACTTTCTGGTGACCACAACTCAACTTTCTCGTGACCACATTATAACTTTCCAGTGACGAAAGCTAAACTTTCTACTGACCACAGCTTAACTTTCTGGTGACTGCAGCTTAACTTTCTTGTGACGACAGCTTAACATTCCAACGACGACAGCTTAACTTTCTAGTTACGACAGCTTAACTTTCCAACGACGACAGCTTAACTTTCTAGTGACGACAGCTTATTTCTCTCCTGACGACAGCTAAAATTTCTAGTGACCACAGCTCAACTTTCTCGTGACCACAGCTGAACTCTCTCATGACGATAGCTTACCTTTCTAGTGTCCACAGCTTAAATTTCTAGTGACGACAGCTCAACTATCTCGTTACCTAAGCTTAATTTTCTGATGACGACAGCCTAGCTTTCTACTGACCACAGTTTAACTCTCCCCTGACGACAGCTCAATTTTCTAGTGACCACAGCTTAACTAAAGCTAAGCTGCGATAACGAGAAAGTGAATATGGTATAGATGAAGCCCAATTTATTAACAAATTTCCCCTCTTTCATTGTTTGTCGTTTTTCCTCTAGCAAAATAAATGTTAGCACCTTCAACAGCCTAGCAAAATTTTGTCAGTTTTCAAGACAATGCAAAATCAAGATAATGTTGCTACAGTGAACATTAAAACATTGTACATGTAGTCTGATCTTTGATCTACATTTTCTGGTGTTTTTCGTTTTTATTCTCTGATTTGATCTTTTTTCCTGACTGAGATAGCGCATTTATTATTTTCTAAAGTAATATCAGTTTATTTCGAAAACCTCGTAACTACAGCTTGTTTAAAGCTGTAGTTACGGGGTTTTGGAAGTAAACCGACGGTATGTGAGTGTGTGTCTGTTTTGATGGTTAATATTGAATCTCTTACTTCCGGGCTCCTGCCTGATTACGCTCTCGCAAGATGGGTCACCTCCCCTGATGCATCAAAGTGTAGTGGCTCCGTGGAAGAGTGTAGGACTCGTAACTGGGACATTCAAAGTTCGAGCCTGATTGGAAGCATTTTGTCTTTCATGGGATATTTCTTGGGCAAGACGCTTCAAAACTAGCGTCATACCGACGAAACCCAGGGCATACACAAATAATGTGAGCTGATGCCGTGATATGACTGAATTAATATTGAAAGTTGCTTAAAACACTAATATACCTTTCCAGGGTGACAGCGGCGGTCCGCTGACTTGCGGTGGCAAACTGGCAGGTGTGACTTCATGGGGTGTCGCTGGCTGCCATTTCCTTGGGATCGTCTTCCAACCCAGCGTTTATGTCCGAACTTCGTTCTTCTATGACTGGATTCGTGTAAACTGCAATTACTGCATTTAAAACGTCACATTTCGGGATGAATTTTATTGTACCCCGCAAAAGCATGACTAAAGAGAATTAAAACTTTAAGCATTGCTTGCTTTCTTATTTTCTGTTTGTTTCTTTTAACTATGGGCCCGTAATCACCAACCATTCTTAAGAATATTCTTTGTCTTATTCTCCAGAATTTTCATGTTTGAAAGTAACACAGCTTTGGATAGGCTAAACCAGATATTGATGCATAATATCAATGGGCCGCAAATCTGTTGTGTCTAAAACAAAACATATTAATGCATTTAAAATTGACCATAGAAAATTTTTGCAGAACTCAAACAATCCTTAGACTGTAAGTTAAAACTTGAAAAAAAAAAAGAACCAATAATGGTGAGACGCAATCAAAGCCATTCTTCGGCGAATATTTATTTCAATTGGAACTGTGTACAAAAGCAGTTGTCATTCGAGAAACAACACAGGAAAATAGTATTAAAACTAAGTTCCAAATTACCAAATTGATATTAAAAACTGGGTAGGAAATTACCAAAATGGGTAAGAAATGGTCTAAGTGAGAACGAAATGGTATGAAATAACCAAAATTGTACGAAATGGCCAAGGTTCGAAATAACTTAGTTACGAAATGACTTGAAGCTGAGTGAACCATATGGCTGCCCATATGGGTACTTTTCAAAACTGAATAAAAATATAGTGTCGCCGCTTATGCGGCGCCACAACAAACGCCAAAACGAACGTGCAACTGCTTTTTTCAGTGTATATTTTGTCAAGAAAGGGACACAACTTTGTTAAGCTTATATAAAAAAATATTACCCCTCTTTGTACTGGTTCTTCCTTTAATACTTAAAACTTGCCAATGGTAATATCTTCAGTAATGACAGCGAGAACAGATCTTACAAGATGTCAGTTTTTGTGTAACGACATGGAAGTTCCTATAGTACCACATTACGCTGCGAAAAAAGTCACTGTAGACATTTAAATTCCTCTTCGAAATATGTGTGAACTTGATTGATTGATTGAATTTGCATTTATTTATCGTCGCCACCGGTTTCCCATATGAGCGACCCCCCCCTGAAGGCTGTTAGTATTGTTACGAGGAATAGTGCAGATACAGGACGAAACCCATCCTAAGTTTCGCCTGGTTCTTTAATGTGCTCGGTGTAGAGCACCGTTACACGGGACCTCGGTTTAACGTTTCATCCGAAAGACTATTAGTAATTTTATATGGCTAACCGTGGGGATCGAACCCACACCCTCATGATCACGAGTCCAACACTCTTCCAACTGAGCTATGTTGGCTGGTCAGATTGAACTTGAGATCATGCTCATGGAGAACTTGTATAAGAAATTGCCTGGAAAGTGCAACTATGAAGTTTAACCATTTTACTTCTATGAATGGCCAATGATTACAGTAAGTTTATCATTTAGCCTGAAGTATGACCTTGAACACTAAACCATCAAAGAAGTTTTAAATGATTTTTCTGTTATTCAGGTACCTAATGAGTTTGTTCAAGAACTCTGGAAGCTCTGGGTCTTTTTCGGTATAGAACGATATCAAACAACATTCCCTGCAGCTTTTCAGGTTTGCTTGACATTATCCTAATACGGTATTGTGCTCAACCGCTGCCAGTCAGTTTGCTCAGCCCATTAAAGTCGCGGCTCACTGAAGCGTAATAAGAGTGAAATATCTGAAAAGAGTGACAGAGCAAATACTGCTGAGACAGCGCACCCCAGCATCGAATTTAATTTACAATTATTTATCGTCGCCACCGATTGCCCATATGGATGCCGCCCCCTCCCCACTCAAAGGCTGTTTGTATTGTTAAGAAGAAAGTGGCAATACAGGAAGAAACCTTTCGTAAGTGCTCCTGGTCTTACGTGCCCGGTGTATAGCACTGTCGCACGGGCCCCCTGTTTGACGTCTCATCCAAAAGACTGCTTGTACGTTTTTATGGTCAGCCGTTGGAATTGAACTAACACCCTAAATTAACCCGAAATATCGCGTTCACAATTCCTACCTTCTGCCAACAGAGCTATGCTGATTGGTCGCACACCAGTATCTAGTGTTTAAATTTTCCACTGATTATAAAACGGTACAAATGGGCCGGGAGCTCTAAGTTTCTTTCAAGTGTTTCTTTACGCTGATAAGATAGCAAGACTGTGTAAATGCAAATACCCATTGTATAACATAACAGCATAAAAGTGCATGTAATTTAAAACGACGTAAACACATATACAACATACGACGCTAGCTTTACAGGTTCTATATATGTACAATTTGTTACTCCAGCTATGATTGGTGTATTATGATTTTTAAATAGGGTTTGTGCATATAAGTAGGAGTAAAACTTCTCAATTTTTTTCCCACATTTTTTCAATGTTTAAAAGACTAGAAAAACAATTCTTAAAATTACAGTTTTGTGCTGTTTATGATAAAAAGAACTCTAGACTCAAAACTTCTTTTTAATGGTCTTTCTTGTCACACCACTGTTACGGGAGACCACTCCTTCCTGCATGGCATTCTCCCGATTTAAATACAATACCTGGCTACTGCGTCAGGGAGATATCTCTTTGGCTCAGTGGTTAGGGTATTGGCTTTGCGTCCGGGAGTTCGGAGTTCGAATCCCGCTCCGATCCTTATTTCTGCCATGCATTTATTCATTTGTTTCTTTGTTACGGACTTTGTTCGTAAGATGGGGGCTCGTCCGGGATTGGCCATTGAGCCATTAATCCCATTTGTTGTCCAAAATCGTACTTCCTGCCTAATAAGGCTTTGAGTCATCAATAAATGAAGACTTTAAGAGGGGGTGTGTTACGGGAGACCACTTCTTCCTGCATGGCATTCTCCCGATTTAAATACAATACCTGGCTACTGCGTCAGGGAGATATCTCTTTGGCTCAGTGGTTAGGGTATTGGCTTTGCGTCCGGGAGTTCGGAGTTCGAATCCCGCTCCGATCCTTATTTCTGCCATGCATTTATTCATTTGTTTCTTTGTTACGGACTTTGTTCGTAAGACCACTTAAACTGATTCAGAACTATAAACACTTAAGTTGAGTCTCTATAAAAGGTATACTAAAGGAAAAGCAGGAGCAATATATATCTTTTCATGCTTTTAACCCTTTATGGAAGGAGGTTTATTAAAATCCAGTAGTTCTTTTTCGTTATTCCCTCCCGCATAGCAACACATTACAATATTACGTCAAGCGCGAGAAATGTAAGGTTAATGACATCCTATTTCCATCTGGTTATGAGGCATGCGCAATTTACCTAGGCAACAAGAACATGAAAATCGGTATTTTCACTGGTCTTGCCCGTTTAATGAAAGATATTCTCACTGCAATTTCTCGATATTTTACCGGAAAGCATGAAAGAAATATTCCATATTTCGTTAATAATTACTTCACACAAAAAGAGTATTTTTCTTTGTTACTCGTAGGGCGTTTAGTACGGTCTTGTCTTGATCCACAGTGTCCGGAAAAGGTTCTTTAGTCGTGCTTTTTAACCAAAGGGTTAATTTCTCAACATGTTCCTTGATAGATAAATTTTACAAATTGTATAATATTTTTGGCGATTTAACAGAGATTAGTGAATTTCTGTATTGTTTGCTATGTATAATAATATTCTTTAAGTAACTTTGCTCTGAGTTCTAAATACTTTGTACATGTCAATAAAAAGTGATATTCATTTTCAATATTTCTCGAGTTACAATTTTTACAAATTCTTTCCCTTATATCTACATTTCTTTGTCGTCCTTTTTCAATTTCTAAATCACGAGAGGATACTCGGAATTGTGTAAGTGAAGTTCTATTTTTTTTACCTTTAATAATGTCTAGGTAGTTCTCAAAATTAAATGAATGTTTAAATAGACTATAAAAACGCAGACGAGGAGAGTTACTGATTGATGAGTATCAGGTTTGTTGATATATGTCTAGTATACGTTGTCTAATCCTGTTGTAATCTATGGTTATATTGAGTTGACTTTCCCATATGTTTGATATACCGATTTGATCCAAGATCGTTTTGATATTATATGCCCTTTTATTTCCATTGTATATATAACCGTTTTTTGCATCTGTTTTTAAAATGTAATATGTTTTGAATAGAATTGAATCTTCTCCAGATGACAATATTTCAATCCAATATTTATTCATTATTAATTTTCTATGAATTTTCATGGGTACACGACCGAGTTCGCCGTAGATCTCATTTAAGCTAGTAGATGGTTTTACGGAAAGAATTCGTCTGCAAAATCTTGAAAAGATTGTTTCCACATCAGGACTAGGATGATTACCCCAAACGGCAGCTGCATAATTAAGGATCGGTAATACAAGTGGGTCGAATAAATTTAATTTTTGTGAAACAGGTAATTGTAACTGATTGAAGACAACAAAATATGTTGTGTAATGAAAAAGAAGCATGTTGCACAATGCATTTTTGTGTTCGACTCCAGTTACCATTCTTGAAAAAAAAAATACTCCTAAATATTTAAAGAATTCAACTACATGTATTTCAATTTTCGTGTCATATATGTAAAAATCGTGATGTGAGGTGTGTCTACCCTTTTCAAAATTCATTAGTTTAGTTTTATAAACGTTCTATTTTAATTTTCATTCGTTGCAATATTTTTCCAAGTCAGTTAAAATCGACTGTAGTAACAAGGGATTATGTGCAAAAACAACTGCATCATCTGCAAATAATAGCAAAAAAGGTTTTATATCATCAATATGTAAAATTTCATTTATGTCATTTTTAATACTATCTAATATGTCGTTTAGGTAAAATAAACATAAAATACTGCTTGTTGGATCGCCTTGTTTTACGCCGATATTTGAAGTTATGAAATCAGACAAACAATACTGGTAACGAACGGACGATTTTACGGTTGAGTACATAGACTTAATGGCACGGAATGTTTGGTACTCACATTTTCGAACAACAGTTTTCTCCATAGTAATGTTCGGTCAATATTGTCGAACATTTTCTCCCAATCTAGGAAAGCTATATATACGAGAGTTCTTTATTACTGGACAAGGTTTTACTTATAATGGCGTGTAATAAAAAGATACAATCAGTTGTTGACTTATTTCTTTGAAATCCATATTGATTGTCAATGATTTTTGTCATTTTTTATCGACCACTTAGTTAATCTAGTTACCAATAATTTAGAATGGATTTTAGCGAGAATGTTATTCAAGGTAATACCTCGAAAATGTTTAGCTTCCTGAGATCCGCCCTTAAATATTGGAACAATGACTCCCTCTCACCAACTCTTGGGTATATTCCTTCATTATATAATTTGTTATAAAATGTAGTCAAAAATAGCTAAATGATATCAAATGAACTTTTAAACACTTCGCTCATTCCGTAGATACCTACATATGTAAATTGGCCGACAGATTTATCGTCATGCAGACGACCATTGGCTATTAATAGAATTCGTACTAATGCAAATGTTTATCAAGCGTATCCCATTCGCGTCCAGCACAGTATCTTTATTTGCTCTAGGTAGAATATTTCTATTGGATTGAATAATGGAATAATCGTCTAGAAACGGATCAAATTCGATAAAATCTGGTGCATTTGACGTTCTAGAATTCAAATCGCATGTTAGAAAAACTTTACCTAATAATTGGTATTTTTCCACACCTCGCTGAATGTTTTCAAAAAAAAAAAAAATCAACATGATTTTGATTCGTGGTGGGATGTAGGTACAACAGAGATATACATCTACATCGAATTGAAACATGGATTTGCATATTTTCAATCATAAAATCCCTTGCTGTAGTTTTTCTATAATTTCAATTTTATCTCTAAGATTCTGTTTATAATAAATAGAAATCCTGCCAGAGTGACGTCCTTGTTTGTTCGTGCAGACTTATTACCATACAAGTGCTCAACACAATATCCTTTAATATTTAAGTTCAGATGAGTCTTAGGTGATACCCATCTTTCTGTCAAAATAATAACATCATGATCGTTTATGATTTTAACAAAATCTGGATCTAAGGGTTTTCTGCTTAGTCCAAGAAATAATATTCCAGGAAATAATATCTAGTTGCTATTCATGACTTCTCTAGGAATTACTCGGGGTGCTTTATTTTTCACATTGTTTACAAAAAGGCTTTCACCAATGAACTTTACGCTGTTTCCTGTTCTTTTTTCACTCTGGTAGACTGGGTTCAAGTTTCTCCTAGCGTCCCTCCACTCTCTGGGTATTTGCGTTCCAACACCAGGATTAGCTTTGATTAAATCGCCTTTTAGATCGAACAAAGCCTGTCTGATTTGTTCACGTTCAACATATAAATGGAATTTCGCTACGATAGGTTGTGGTTTTTTATTTGACCGATCAGGATTGCTTTGACGATGAACTCTGCCGAATTCGATGTCCTTGGGATCGATCTTAAGATTATCTTTTATAAATAGTTTTACGAGATTGTCACAATTTTTCGACATGGTGTAGCTATGTGATGGCCCCCCTGGTATACCGTAGAAAATCAGATTATCCGAAGCTCAGATTCAAGTAGCTTTGTTTTCAAGTTTTTCTGGTCATTAGACATATTTTGTACTGTATCATTTAGAGTCGTACATGTGTTTTGAAGTTTCTTGAGGTTTTCCTTAGCTGCTTTTAATTCTTGCGATTGAGACTCATAATTTTCACGAACAGATGTATTAGCTTTTTCAACATCAGAAACTCGAGTTTTAATAGTTTTTTACTTTCATTTCGAGTCCAACGAGTTTTAAGTTCATGGAATTAACTTTTTTTTTTCAATTTTGTCTATCTTTTCTACTTTAGACATGATAGTTTGTATATCTTCCATTAAGGAAGACGCCCATGCAGGAGGATGACCAACATGTAGGTTAACGCTCGGATTGTTGGGTTGTGAAGATGTCATATAATTGGGGTTGTATTGGTATTTGGGAGACTGCATAAATTGACCACTGCCAGGTTGTGTAAGGTTCATACTATTATTCATCATTTGGTCAACTGTTGGAATGTCAAATATGAAAAACTCTGCTTGGTTTTTAGGTCGTTTGTTTGGTAACTCACGCTTGGGTCACTGTTTGGGTCATTGTTTGTAAACACAGAAGAATTGGTAGAAAAGGTTTGTTGTATATTGTCTTTCCTGTTCGTGGCGCTCAAGTTATTTGTACATGTCTGTTCTAACAAAGGAGAATTTTTTTTCCGCTTTTTCTGTCTTATTTTCCTTCTTAGTTGGTTGTTTCTGTTTAGCTGGCATGAAGCTTGTACACAAAATAACTTATAGTTCAAAACTTAGCCTTGACAAAATTTTTCTTTTACACTTAATCCCGATATTTGTATCACGATGTTTTTCGTGCTGCTATCATCAAGGGAGACAGCAATATATAAACTTATCACTCTGAATTATTCATCTATTCATTCGCAATAATTTATTCATCATTTTTTTTTTATCCAAATATTATCTTTTTGCCAATCTTTCGTTTCCAATAATTATTTATCAGACTGTTTGTCATTCATAAGGCTTTTCAAATTGTTTTTTATTATATCGTTGTCTGCTATGAAATGTTTAGTTATAACCTTTTTTTGCTTTAATAGAACTTCAGTTTGACATTTGATACCTGGTTTTTTTGTGTTGCAAACATAATGTTATAATTACAACCTAATGGTCTTTAAATCAATGTTACCTCGTTGTTCTATTTTTTGGTTTTCTAAACTTCTCATTTAAACAACTTGAGCCTTTTATATTGAAAGCAACTGTTTGTTTGGATTTAAAGCCACTTCAACACCATTTCAGACGTATCACACAAGTAAGTAGTCATGAATTTGCAGTCCTACAAATAATTTTTATCATCTTATTTCAATATACAGTTTTAAGGCTGCTAAACGCTTCTCACTGACCTTTTACTGACAGTGTAGATTCAGGATCTAACGGCAGGATCTGTTCGTCTTTTTTCTTCCGCACCGTTTTAAAGTATTAATGTTTTAAACCTAAAGTGATGACCATGTTCTATCTATATTCTATAGTACATTTGAAAAACTGCCTTCTACAAATTATGACTGTTAACTCCTAGGAAACGACTAAAGGAAGATGAAATACATAGTCAATGCTTTTGGAAATACATAATCGATTCTTTTGAAAAAAAATGACCAGAGGCGTAACTTACAACCTTATGCACTGTATACTTTATCAGTTACACGGTCAGGTGGCAGGGTACTTGGAAACTTGTTCGCGGCTGCGGTGAATCATATTGCCCCGAACCGAAGGCGAGGTGGCGACTTGATTTTACAGATCGGATTATATGAATCAGATTGCACGTTCTGTACAGTATGATTTTGATCTACACTGTCTGTAAAAGACCAGTGAGTCGCCCTCGACAGCCTTTAGGATAAAGAGTTTTAAAACATAAAAAAAAACACTTTATCTTAAAACATAAAAACTTTAACTTAAAACATAAAACCCCCACTTTAACTCATACACATTGAGCATTTTTTCAGTTAAGAATCTTGAAAAAGGCAAAGCCAAAATATTGATATCAATGTCATTCTAATTGGTTTCACTTCTCAGAGAGAATGAATTGATTGGTCAAACTAGATTTATTTGGAGGTATATGTCAAAGATCAATTTCATTATGGAGTACATTATATTATGGAATTTTATAGATATCACAATATAACATTCATTTCTGAACAATGACTGTTGTATAATTTTTGTATTGATGATCAATCTTTGACTTATGCTCTCAGATAACAGCTATTTAGATTTTCAGACAAAATAGGAAGTCACATTTTTTAGAATAGAACAATATACTATATGAGTAGGTCATCGATAAATTGAGAAAAGGTCAAGCTAATGATTTCATTATAGAGTCTAGAATGATGCGACAGAAAGAAATGAATGATGGTGAGTGTGACAGAAGGAAGGTTATACTAGTACTATGAGCTACCAAGGGGAGGAGCCATGTATGGATTTACCTGCAATTCTGGTAAATGCATATACCAAAACAAAGCTTAATAAATGCCAACGTTTAAATTTTTTATGTCCAAGGCCCGTAATTTCGTAAAAAAAATCAGCGGAACGGAACAAATACTCGAACTTGGTGTGTAAACCATTGTGGTCGACTTGCACACTAAAAACCAGCTCAATGTCTGCCAGCGTTTTGAAAAAAATCCGGAAACCTGATTTTTGGAAGAAAAAAATTCGGAGTCTAGGGCTCGCAAGAGCGTCAAGAATGAATGGACAGGAGCGAAACTCAAACTTGATTTGTAACTCATGGTGGTCGACTTGCATACCGAAATTCAGCTCAATATCTGCCAACGTTTAAACTTAAAATAAATCCAGAAAACTGATTTGCCGGAGGACTGACGGACAGACAGACGGACGGAGTGCAAACCTGAAGTCTCCTTCAGCTTCACCAGTAGTGGACTACAAAATGTGTAGGATTTGTGACTGCCAGATTTACAGCACAATTCTCAATTACTTTTATATATTGGTGTAAATTTTGATTGTTAAAAACTTACATTTCATTATTTTTTCAGGATTAGGAAAACTATGTAGAAGAGACAATTTAAAACAGAGATCATAGCAATGTAAAAGAAAGAATAAAAAATGGATACTCTGGTTTGGATGATCTTGGTCGTGTCGTTGTCAGGTATGTAAAGGCTTACAACGAACTCGCTTACCAATTTATACTTAAATATTTTGGATACACAACTCCGAAACCATCATTGAGGATGCCTACAATATTCTGTAAAAAATTATTAAAAGTAAAACAATCAACCTATTCTTAGCAGTGTACAGTGCGTTAGGGCGCTCTCCTTTATTTGTTAATCGCTATACACGCGTTATTAAGTATTGGGCTAAATTAATACAGACAGATAACTTTATTATACAGCGCCTATATACAGAAATGTTAAGGCAGTCTTTATACGGTCAACAAAACTGGCTTATTAATGTTAAATTTCTTTTAGACAGTTATAGCTTTTTCCATGTTTTCAGTAACCAATTTAGTATCAATCTTGAAACATTATCTTTAAAGAAAGTTCATTGATGTGTTTAAAGAAACATGATATAATGATGTTAAATCGAAAAGTAGTTTAAATCTTTTTTGCGATACAAAAACGACAATCAGTTTGAAAAGTATCTAGATATTCTTCCCATGAATAAACGTACAGTTTTATCACGTTTACGCCTTTCATCGCATAAGTTACTAATTGAAACCGGAGGATACGCAAACAGAAGATTAGAACGAAATGAACGTGAATGTACATTTTGCAACATGAATGACCTAAAAGACGAATACCATTTTGTATTAGCTTGTCCAGTATACGCTGATTTAAAATTAGACCAAGAAATATTTTTATAAGAAGCGATGTGTGTATATAATTTATTGAACTGATAAGTACAAAAAAATAATTCAATATCAAAGAACCTTAGTATGTCTTAGAAGCCTTCAAGTGCAGAAGTTCTTTAAACTGATAATGTTATATTATCATTTGTATTATTGTTATTATCATGTAGAATATTCTGGTAGAAATCGTTGTATTTTTGGGTTCATCCTCCATATCTATCTATCTATCTAATCTATCTATCTATCTATCTATTACTTTTAAGCTTAACTGGTTGTAATATTTTTCTTTACTTTTTTCCGATCTGCTCACCTTACCTTTACCTTAGTCCTTCTGTACTAACAACAAATTTCATACACATGATTGTGAAAGTATGATGATGAAGATCTGTAAAGATCAAATCTTGAATAAAGGATATATCTATCTATCTATCTATCTTACGATCTCTAACCCCACTACTGTGAGCGAAATGAAATTTATTGCTGAAGGCATAGAGCGGTTGTTGTCAGAGAAATTACCCTGAAAGAGAAATGATAGTAGGCGACGGTTACTGAGTGAAAAGCAAACATTACATAGTAGCACTCACGTCAGCTTTTAGCCACGTTAAAATACAATAGCACTCTGCATCTTTTAAACTCATTTGCATAGCTTATCGATACATAAAGGGAGGAAGAAGCGAGTGATACTATCAGGATGAGTATTAGTCATAATGCAGCTATCTGCATTTACATTTATCCTGCTTAGTAAGTTGAATAAAACTTTCAAGGGTTAAAGGGTTAAGTTTGCATGTAGCGGTAGCTTTCCTTAAAAAAAAACGAACTTTGATTAATCCAATTCTCAGCAAGGAGCATATTCAGAAGCCAAAACAAAATGGCGGGCTGATTAAGCAAGCCCTAAATATTTTAATAGTTGATTGAACTACGCAATTGCTTCGCGGTCTAATACAGAATGATTAAGCTTTTTTCTTCATATCTCCATAAAAAAATTCTTTTCATTCCTTAAATAAAATGAATAAAATTTGTGAGAGGGGTTCTCCTTGATTTAAGCCAATTTAGACAACGATAAAAAACAAACTTTTAACCATTCTTCACCTTTACACATGACGTACATGTAACTGTTCACTTAAAATAAGTTTGTCTGTCAGCATGTTCCGATACATCGTTCCAAAACATTTTTCGTGGTCTATAAAAACGCAATTATTTTTTCTTCTTTGCTAAACACTTTTGCATAACGGATGTAAAATATACATGTAAATACAGTCATCTGTCTCTTTTCTATCGCTATATGTATATGTACTAGTACATGACCAAATAAGTTTGGTAAATAAATAACTCTAACCAGGTTAATTATCTTAAATAAAAACGTACTCATAACCAATGTATTACATTCAGTTCAAGATTAATACACCAAATGAATTCAGCTTTATGAATAAATACATGACATAATACATTACACTCTACATAAATTTATATAGGTGCAGAGAGGATGAATTAAATCAGTTCATTAAAAAAAACCTTTGATTTCGCTGTAATCAAGAACAAATAATTAATTACGAAATACACTGAGTTTAAATACCAATGCATGAAAATCATTTTTAGTTGAACATCCTTTCTCCAACAAAGAATAATAATGATAATTTCAACAAAAAACAATACAGTTAGTGATGAAATGATTGAAGTCGTTTTCGAAGACAAATTTGACTTAGCGCGTGGAACATTTCTGGCTCTACCAAAGTGAGTTGCATTTTCTGAATAGCATACACTCAGACTATACTGGTGTGGGTGTATGTGATTCCGAATTGAATATATACCGGGGAAGAAGAGTGGGTAAAGGTGGTGTCGCTCTCTTATGGAATAAAAAGTACAATTCCGTTATTAAGCCATTAGGTATTGATAATGACCGAATAATTGGTATTCAGTTTCAACAATCACGTGATTGTTATATATACATAATTCAGGTGTACTTACCCAGCGGTAATCACGGTATTTCTGTATATCGAGATTATATTGAGGTTTTGTATGACTTGATTAGTATGTACTCACAGCTTGGTAAGGTTATCATTATGGGCGACTTTAATGCTCATTTGAATGGAGGAACATTTTTTAAAGATATTGATGCTAGAGGCAAAGCTTTATGCGACTTGTCTACACAATTCTGCATGAGTATTTTAACTACTTTACCTGTTTGCAGTGGTAAAACTAGTAGCTACGTCTCTTATGACGGAAAATATCAAACATTAATCGATCATATTTTTGTGTCAAATGATTTGATTAACTCAGTTTCAAGATGTCACATTGTAGATGACAATTGTTTGAATGTTTCCTCACACCGACCAGTTTTAGTTAATTTAGAGCTAGAATTTTCTACTTATTTTGTGTCCACGAATAATAGAAGTGTACAGTGGAACAGAGTGTCCGAGGAAAATTTGTATAGCTACGCTAAGTGTCTTGACGGTTGTTTGTACAACAGTGTTGATCAAATACCAGTACATGATGTCTACTATTTTATCGATAAGCTATATGAATGTATTGTTACAGACATATCTTTGACATCTGTAAGGAATTTTCCATATACATCTTATCATTCGCACTTAAAGCCATACTGGTCTGCCGATCTCAAACAGCATCATGCGTTTATGCGCCATAAACGCAGGATGTGGATTGAGACTGGGAGAACTAGAGACCCTAAAAACATATCTTATATAGAGTATAAAGATGCAAAGCGTTTATTTCGCAAAATGCACAGAAAACATGCATTCTGCTACTTGCAGAAGTTGAATAGTGATATAGACACTGCCTCAGAAGTAGATAGCCCTTTGTTCTGGAGACTCTTTAACCAGAGAAAAAAGTCGAACCAGCAAAACACTACCAGTGAGCTCATTTTTAATGATATTGTTCACCGTGATCCAGAATGTATATGTAAAGCATGGGGTGACCATTTTGCATTTTTGTATTCAGACACTGAACACAATGAATATGACTCTTTTCATTTTGATACAGTTTCTCAATGCATCAAAACGATAAAAGAACGGCCTCTTGCAGTTGACAATGACCATATTTCTTTTGACGAAGTCGTAAATGCGCTTTCTTCGCTAAAATTAGGCAAAGCGTGTGGGATGGACCGTATTTGTAACGAGCACTTAGTCTATGGAGGGTTAGTCTTAAAACATTTCTTAACCCTTTTATTTGATCTGATGTTTTGCTATGCTTATGTTCCAGTTGCTCTTAAACTTGGTACAATAATTACCTTACACAAGGGAGGGCGGAAACCAAAAAACGACCCGAACAGCTATAGAGCTATTACTTTATCTTCTTCAGTTTTGAAATTGTACGAAAAAGTGTTACTTGTTCGTCTTCAATCTTCTATCAGTACACCTTTACATGGGCTGCAGGGTGGTTTTCAGCCAAACATGAGTAGTACTATGACTAGTTTTATTTTGAGGGAAAGTATTCATTTTTGTAATGAAGCAAATACTAAGTTGTTTGCTTGTTTTTTGGATGCACGACAAGCTTTTGATCGTGTATGGCATGATGGACTTTTTTTCAAGCTCCACGAGCTGGGTGTTTCCTTGAAGTTATTAAAAACTGTTATCGCTATGCATTCTAATATGTATAGCTGTGTACTTTACTCTGGTCTGCAGTCAGACTGGTTTCCGATCTTGCAGGGTACTAAACAGGGAGGGGTCTGGTCACCGTTTTTGTATCTTCTGTACATTAATTCTTTAATTGTACAGTTAAAAGATAGCAATTTGGGTCTCAAAATACAGGACAGAGACTTTTGCGCCCCATCATTTGCAGACGACATGACTCTTCTCGCTCTGTCTAGTAAATCGCTTCAGTCCATGATGAATATTTGTTATCGTTATGCATGTCAATGGAGGTATCAGTATAATGCCCACAAATCTGTCATTGTGACTTTTAATGAGTCGAAGCAGTCCTTTAAAAAACGTCCCCATAACTGGTCAATGGGTCAATTGAAAATAATGGAAAAGGAGGAGTATAGTCATCTTGGCATTGTCTGCAATAAATACAATAAAAACTCTTATGATGTAAAATGCCTCGATAGAAAATTGCGTGGCACTTTCTTTGGCCTGATTAAAGACGGTATTCATAGAAACGGTCTTAATCCATTAACTAGTTACCGCATTTATAAATCTATTGTACTTCCACGTGCCCTTTTCGGCTCAGAAATGCTTAACCCTTTATCGGAAAATGACCTGCTAGGTTTGGAAAGGACACATAGGCTTTGTCTTAAACACGTCCAAGGTTTACATTTACGATCCAGGACAGATATTGTGCTTGGTATGTTAAGTGCTTTTCCTATTGAAGCTGAAATAGATAAAAGAAAATTGTTGTTTCTTGGACAACTTTGTCGGTTAGAAGGAAATTGTGCTGTAAAGCAACTATTTGTATTGCGTCTCTGCGCTTTCGTAAACGGTTTATCCTTTACTGGTTTTTTGCCAGATGTTGTAAACTTACTGCATAAATATAATCTGTACTATGTTTTGCAGACTTATCTTAATACATGGATCCGTGGAAATCGATATTTGACCAATCAGGACATCGCATTTATTCTACCCGATGTCCTACCTTGGTTTCTGCTATTTCGGCTCACAAATAAACGACTGTTAACGTTGGAAGAATGCAGTTCTCTTTATTTATCTTGTGTTTTTAACGTTTTAATTTAAAAGAAAAGCTTAAAAATTGTGCTTTGCGAACGTGTACCGATGACGTGAGATCACGCAGAGGCTATAGACAAGTTTAAATTGTGATGATTACTGTAAATTTGAACTTATGCAAAGAGCTGATCAGCGCTGGATAATGGATTGATTTAAAGTATTCTATAATTTTCCCCTCTGAAAGAGAAACCTGGAAAACAAAAGTAAAAATATGAAGTATTAATAAAAAGAAAATACTTTTCCTCGAATAGCTAACCTTGTTCAATGCACATCCAAAAAGTGGCCGCGTAACTTGTCACCAGTGTTTCAATTTGACATTAATCTTAACCCATGGTGCATGAAGATTATGCTGAATGTGTACTGGGATCGTATATACGATCTCTCATGTGTAGATATAGATCAGATTGCAAATCACATGATGACTAGTTTCGGATTTGAAGTACCTGCTGATTACAATAAGCACTTTGACGTGTAGTTCTTCCTCACTAGGAGTATATTTCAATTTCAAAAAAAAAAGTCTAAATCTGAACTGGTGGAACTTGGAAATTTTTCTCTTGACTTATCTGTTTTAACCGTTACCACATAACGGGTTTTAACGACCCGTAGAAAGCTTTTAAAAGCATTGCAGAGAAAGGAGAAAATGCTTACAACATTTATTTTATCCTTTTCTCACTGTGTTTTGCGCTCTTTCAAAAACAAATTTCAAGTTTTGAATCATTTATTTTGTTGTCTGCAAATATTTGAGTTCGGATTCCTCTAAAAATGTTGTCATTTGATTACGAGTTTAAATGGATTAGCCCATCTGCACATTAGCACAAAGGGTGTGTTGGTAAACTGTTAATTTGATAGGAAGTGTGTTTGATTGCACTTAGCAATTTGCCGCTCTAATCAACTTGACCACCCGTTGTCATCAGTATATCATATACTACCGTCAATGATATTAACAATTTTCTTAATTGACAACACACTTAACGCATTTTAAAATCTATCAGACAACCCTTTTCCCCCTTAACCTGATATTAAAATTTTTCATTAATTTAAACCTCTCTGTAGAGTCAGACATTTTATGAACTTTTCGAAAGATTTGTAATTCAGTGTTATTAAATTTGGTATGATGCTGAGATGACTTTACTAGCCCAACGAAAGCAATAAGTGTCGTTAATTCTATTATTCTGTGGAAAAACGGAGATTTCTTGATGTTTTTTAGGCCTATATGTCTCAAATTTTTTTTTGTTTAAACATGTAAATCTGTTACATTGTACGTCGCCCCCGTAATTCGCCCTTTTAATATATCTCCGTATGTAAATTAGTTAAGCATCTTTAAATTGCTTACTGAGAATTTATCATCGATAGAAATATATAATTAAAATACTTTTTCCGGAATTTTATTGAGAGAAACAGTCATGACAGCACGATTTAAGTAGCCTATCTACTATACTGTATATGTATTGACTACGTTTGTTTGTGAGACCTTGGCAACAGTAACTAAGGTAGTCGGTTTATCTTATCACCACGGATCCATGTATACAGGTGTCTTTCCAAGTAAGTTCGAGTGGAAGCGGTCAATAGCTTCGAAAGTTTCAAACCACTTTATCCACGAGTGGAACGTCAGAACCTCGTCATATCAGTTTTCAATTTACAGGGAAATACAGACTGAATTCAGTTTTTGTCCTATTTGGCACTTTGCAAGACGTAATCCATTAATGTTGAATGCTTGCTTTGCTTCCGCGCAACTGGTTGCTCATTTATCTTATTTTGATGTTAATTGCAGACGATGTGGTCAAAGTAATATTCGTGTTAGCCTGACCCAACACATTCTAACTAGATGTCCTTTAGTATATGGATGTAGACGTATATTTTACGATGAAATTTCAAATATTTGTAACCAATCAATAGCTGAATTTTTACGTTCTTTGACTGACGTGCAGTATGTAAGAGCATTGTTTGGCCTGAATCAAGCTTTTAATGCTAGACTTACTAGTAGCCACTTTATGGATATCTTTTATCTGTCTGTATTGCGATTCTTTGATCGTGTTTGGTGTTGCTATAAGCAGCCATTCTAATTTTTTCCCTTATTTAGCATTGAGGAATATGTAGCTTTACTATTTTTCTCTGTAATCCTATTCTTTTTTACCTCCTAAAAGTAGCCGTTTTTTTTTGCCCGCTAATGTTTAAAGTCTTTCTTTTTCTATCTAAGGAAAGAAATTAAACATTACTGAATTTGAGCACTCACGTATCCAAGCATCTGTTTGATTCTTTCTGTTTCGTTTTGTGAAAGTGTCTTAGTACGGTTGCTAGGATTATATTGCATCCGCTCTCTCTCTCCTCTCTCTCTCATGAACTTTATCAAACATACACGCACGCACGCTCATTTATGATAATTCTGCCAATTTTTGCATTCATTTATTCTTTTTCTTTAATTATGAATGTTCGCTTGTATTGTATTCTGTTGTATGTTCATTGTATTTTGCTCTTCATAATTGGAGGAAATAAAGGGAAAAAAAAAAAAAAAAAAAAAGGTACTTTTCAGAATGTAATTAACCATCATTGCTGCCCCCGCGCAACAACCCAAGACAATGTCTTTGATGAATTTTCTGGGTTTATTTAAACAAGACCCATAGAGTACATCAAGGAAAATTCAAATTAGAATTTCAGGGGAAAGGAGTTTAGGTGATTTGTTTGCTTCGAAGAAAATCAGGGGATCCAATGTATAAATCAGACTTTATGAGAATAAAGCATACGTTGTCTGCAAAAGTAAATATCGTTAGCAATGTACGAAGGTAATCCTTCTTTCATAATCAGTTGAAAACATTTTTTTTTTTTTTTTCATTATAACTTGTCAGCGGTCAATATCCGCTCCCTTGTTTTGAACCTGATAGGACATAAAATTATTGTTATCATTCGTAGACGAATTCATGATAATGGAATAGCTAAGGTTTATTATGTAAATTAAGTGAAGAGTCTCATTTACATGGTAAAATAATATATTGACTGGTGTGATTACAACAGCACCACATCTGACCTTGTGTACAACAGCCATTAACTCACGAAAGATATGCCTTATTCAGAGTCGTTTTGTAAGTAGCTGGCTGTTTTCCCGATTCACTTATAGGCAAATCAAAGTATAAATCGGAGAGTTTTAAGTTCATTTTAACGTTCTATTTAGATGAGACTGAAGACGTCAAATCTGCCGTATATTACACAAAGTTACCAGTTGCATCCACCTATTGTAACACGTTTAATCTGTCAATTGCATGTAACCTAGTGCAAAAATATATGCGCTATGCTCTGTGAAAAATTGGTCAAATACATCTGCCAAAAGTATCGACTCATGTTAGCCTGCGCAGACTACGCAGACTAAAAGGAGTCGAAACTGTTTGCTTTTTGTACATTGTCTGCAGGTCTATAGACTATTTTCCCTCGTTAAGCTGTCGGTAACCTGAAAAAAAAACAAAAAAAAACGGATAGAACAATTGCGATTATCAGACTTCTCCAATAACGCTGAGTGCCACAAATTCGCTGTATAAATCCAGTTTTCTTACGAAATTGTTCTGATACAAAGTTTGTTTCGTCATTGTTTTGTAAATAAACTGTAATGAAAACAATAACAACAACAACAACAACAACAACAACAGGAAATAGACTTAGTACATTTTTATATGACGAATTTTTGGAAAAGATTTATTATATTAATTTGCCAAGGTTGAATCAAATAATTGTAATTTTTCACGAAGTTGATAAATCTAAGAAGAAGAAGAAAGGATTTCGTTTAAAAACAAAGAAAGAAGACCGCTGGATCATGCAACTTGAAAACGCGCAAAGGTCACATGTCTGTTATATAAAGCATTAGATGTTTTTTGTTTGCCTTCAATGTTTGTTTTACATGTACCAAATATATTGAAATTGAAAACTAATGCAATGCAACATTTTCTAGATAATCAAATTTATCGTGTTTTTGTCCTCTCGGCAAACTTTCACTACTTAGATAAAAGGTCCAGGAAATTTTTATTAATCGTTATAGTTTTCTACAATTGTCCTGATAGTATTTCGTGGCAGAAATTTTGCCACCATATTTCTTTTAAAACTTTTGTAGCCTCATGACAACTACTAGTATTTCCCTGAAAATTTGTGATAAAACTATTCAAGCTATAAATTATTCAATTTTGTTTACTTTGATTGTATTTAATGGATACTTCCACACACTGTTTATGCAACATATAATGATGCCCTTGAATCATTGAAAACTAAAACTAATATTAGTGAAATACCGTTAATGGATTTACATTATGAAGGGGTATTCAATGTGATCGTCTCTGTGGTACTGGCAAACAAGCCGGGGCCGTTAGCCCTTAGCCTACAAAGTGCCACAAACTGACCTTTTGCGGATAATATAGATCAAGATCAGTCTGCACAGACCGACAAGTCTGATCATGGATCTACAGTGTCCTATAAAGCGATGTTATTTCCCAAGACATAATTTATCAATAGAATATTTAGGGGTTTTACTATCGAACAAAAAAATTAATTCGTGATAGTCCGAGATAAATAGGGTATTGCAGTTAGATCTTAATTCTTTACAAAAAAAGATCGCTTTGCCTTTTTATTGTCCTATCTATAATCACCAGATTATTTCATGTTCAAGATCAATTTGAGACATTTACCTGAAGACTTTGCATAGAGAGTCCCCTTAAGGCAATGTAAAAAAAATTACCCTTGGAATGAACAACTCTCTAAGAAAGTTTTGGAAATTTTATTTAGAAGTATATATAGTTATTTGTCTGGTTAAAACGTAAGGTTTTGAATGAATAATGTTAGGTGTGTATACATACTGACGAGGAATCAACTAATATGAAGGAAAAAGTACTTACTTATCATTACAAACAAAAATATTACTAACACTAATTATCAAAAATGTATCATACGGAAAATAAAAATCAAATATATTTCGTCTTTGTTGACGTACATGTACGTTCACATTCTTGTCGTTTGGAAATGGCTTAACCCTTTCCCAAACGATAAATTTTGGACCCTTCCAAACCGAAAGAGTTTGCAGACGACTATTTTAGATTTGGAAAAAATGACAAAAAGTTCTCAAAAAGGATAGAAAACACTGTGGGAAAAGGAGAAATTGCTCGTTACGAGCAATTTCTCCTTTTCCCACAGTGTTTTCAAGAGACTGTTACCGCAGATACGTAAAAACCAGGGCCTGTTTGGGAAAGGGTTAACAAACATCAGAATTTAAACTCTCTTCTATATCGATAATATTTGAAGCAACAATTTAAAAATGACTTAATTACTCGGATTTATCCTGGATAAGGAAGAAAGCATTATGGTTTCCAGCATCTTCTAAAGATCAACATTTTTTTCAAGACTTCTTCTGGGCCTGTCCTGTTATGCAAGTTAAAAACATTTGCTCTGTTTCAATTTTCCGGTTTTTGTATATATCAAGACTTGTGTCGTGAAATTGATGCATTCTAAATTTTGTGACTATTTTCACATCAAAATCTTTCAATGAAAAATGCCATCACGAAAATTTATCTTTTTCTTTTAACCCTTTCCCAAACGACAAACTTTTGGACTAGACTGATTTGAAAGCATTTGCAGACGACAATTCAAATCTTGCTGAAAAGATGATTTCTTTCTATGATAGGGTAGAAAACATTGTGGGAAAAGGAGAAAATGCTGGTTACCAGCATTTTCTCCTTTTCCCACAATGTTTTCAAAAGGCTACTATTCCAGACCCGTAAAAACCAGGGATTGTTTGGGAAAGGGTTAAACTAGAGGAAGACGGCTTGATAAGCAAAGTTGGCCTTGAGTAAATGCTGAAAAAATTCTTTTGGTGTATTATTGATTACCTTAGGATGTATGCAACTCGTCAGCATTTTTTTCTCGTGTCCACTATTTTCTCCTTAGAATAATCATTACAGTAGCAGAAACATGACAGCTCAATCTGTACCTCTGAGCAATTATTCCACCAACTATTTTGTTTCCATTTCATTCACAGCGGTTCCGACGCCAATCTTTTCATCTTCACCAAGTTACTCGACAATTCTGGAGACACAATTACGGACAATGTTATTTACAGGATATGAAGCTTTACAACGTCCAGCTGAGAAGGTCTCAGTCTCTATCAGTCTAAATCTACTCACAGTGAACTCATTAGTAAGTACATTACCTTATTTTTTTTTTATCACAAAAGCATTTTGCAATATTTATATAAAAACAAAATTGAGCGTGTTACGTGAAATTTGCTTTTTTGGCCACAATGTATTAATATAAAAATGGATCTGACGCCCTAATGTTGCAATGACAATGGTCCAAAAATTCCTCTAACATCAAAGCTTCGGTATAAAAGGGAAAAATAACGCATTACATTATTCCCTAAACCGCGAGAATTGTTGTGTAAATGCAAGTAAGTAACGTTATGTGTCCCTTTGGAGGGATGGAAGGTGTTGTTACCCTACATGTACGTAAGTTAGGCGGAGGCACAAATGTTTCCATCTGCAATTCAATAGTTATACATAGAAGTTGGCTTCTTAAACAAAGAAGTCAGGAGAGGTCAGCATCAATGTTTTCAGATAGTTTATTGGCTTTTAATTCCAATACATTTTGGTACATGTAAACAAGAAAGTAAAAAAAGTCGCCGCGTTCAAATCTCACAATTATGCTTTACATGACGGTCATTTAGCCATCTTGTCGCTTTTTCAATCTTCACTCTCTTTTTAACGAAATACTGTTTCTTTTTTGCTGCTTTGATTTATTTGCTTATTGAAAAATTATAATTATATGAGGGGTCGTTTGAAGACATGGCAAATTGATTTAACAAATATTTTTCTGATATTCGTCATATGAAAATAAACCACGCCTATTTCCTGTTTCGGTTTTTTAGTTTCGTTTTATTTACAAAACCATGACGAAACAGACAGTGTATCAGTATAATTTCGCAAGAAAAATGGATTTAGACAACCAATTCTGTGACAGTCTGCCTTTTAAACTCATCACTGTTGGAGAGTTCTGATAATCTCTCGAATAACAGAAATATTTACTGATGAGAATTCACCCAGTCGCGAAAGTTAAGTTTAGAGATTTTAATAATAATTCGTAAATCTGAATGTAGGCACAAAGTTAGGAAATTTCGTACACAAAACACTTACTGATTGTTAGTAAAACGGTACACCAGGGAATCGTTAAATACTGAAGAAAGTTCCGCACAAATGTTTCGTACTGGTTGCTATGAAATCGGCTAATTTCAATGGTTGATCAAGTCATCATTAATTCCGGATAAATAACCGAAAAGAATGAAAAACAATTAACTTAAGTATTTTGTTAAAATTTCACAATTTTTCCGTGCAGTGTTTCGAAACAAAAAACATGTACGAGTGTACCGATAACTCAGCATATGCTGAGCTACTATGACATTTTTTTTTTCAGAATATCAAAGACCAAACCTTGTCGACTACAGGTTACTTCACAATGGTAAGTTTCAATATGTTTCTTCTCTTTTGTCGTCTCCGGTCTATAGCCTCATGAAAACTAAACTGACCCTTTTTAAATTTTATCATGTGATTAAGAGTGACATCGACATCATTTCAAGAAAATATAGATGATGACATCGAAGTTGTTTAAATTTTGCATAAACAACAACTGAAGCACATCGACGGTTTCTCTAAAAAAAATGGCGGAATTTAACGTTGCGTAACAAAGCGCGATCACAGCTTTGGCGCATATCTTGGAAATTCAATACTATGAAAACTTTGTCTGGAACTACAAGGATGTCGGTTTTATGTCGCTCACTAGTGTAAAAATGACACAGGAGTTTTTCAGACAAGCGAAATTCAATCGACAACGATAAAAGATACGAGTGGCAAGGTATCCTTTTTGTATTGGTGGATTCAGTGAATACTATGATTGAAGGGGATTGTACATAGCGTCAGGGTAAGGAAACATTCGGAGCATTGTACCGAAAGATCAATGCTTTTTGAATGCCTGAATTGTGTTTGATTCTATCATAATTACATTTTCATTCCAAGGTAAGTACCGGACAAGTTGTCAATATCATGTCTTGAAACGATGTCTAAACGTTATGACGACGTCAACAAAAGCATGAGTTTCCTATCAGAATGTTTAGGCTAGGACCAAAGAATGAAAATTAATTAATGTTAGAGGCATGTTTTTTACATGTCGGAAAAGAAATTGTTCTTTATGACAATATAGGTTTCTTGTGCCTAATTTGTAAATTTATCAAATTTATTAGCATTTTGTACAAGCTTTAAGGACATACTCGCATATACCTTGTGTTTTAGCTCATTATGATCTATTATTCAAATAAAGAATCCGAATTACTTTTGGTTCTAGGATATAGATAAGACCTGACCCGAGTTAGCATTTGGAATAAATCTTTTTAAAAAAGTGTAGATAAATGCTATTAAGTGTGCCATAGACTCTTTTCAAAAGACTTTTAAGGCAATCAAAGTTTATTTTAAAAGCCGAAGAAATACCAAATTCTTGTAATCATATAGGAATATCTCGTAGAGATCGGAATCTGCAAAACGGTACTTTGGAATTTCCATCAGTAAAACCAAACCCACCACTCAAGTACCTACAGCTCAACTTCAAATATAATTTCATTAAAATGTTTATTTCAAAGGTTTGTAAAAAAAAGTTAAAAAATGAACATGTGATAGCTTTATCTAAAGCTGAGAACAGAGAAACTATTACATAAAAAAATGTGTGAATACTTCCAGACAGAGTACTATTCAGCTCATTATCTAGCTTAGAATAAAGATATTACCCTTTGGAATATATCTGAATTTGGAGGTGATTTGAACTGTTATAATGCCCTCCATTGTTATAATTTCCCTCCTTTCCTGGTATATCGAAGATCTGGACTGACAGTGCATTGTCATGGATAAATGACTCAAACTTTGACAACATTGCAAACTTGTTTTCTTCCGAAACTTATATATGGCAACCTTCAGTAATAATCGAAAATAGGTGAGTTACAGGTTACTGGTGAGTCACTGATCAGTTATCTTGGACAACAGGAGGGTTGGAAGGTCAAAGTCGAAGGAAAGAGCTTGTTTTGTTATCTCTTAAACATAATTTTCTTTTTTATTGTAATGTTTTTTTATAAGCAACCCGAAATAATTGCTTTTAATTTCAGTCAGTGTTTCCACCACTAACGATTTAACGACGTATATGAGAAATGTTTGCGCGCATTCTAATGCGCATGTAATTTGTCTTGCATATTTAGTTAAAAAAGGCACCTTTGCATTTTTTTTGCACATAATGAAATACTATTTGTGCACTAGAACAAGTACAACTTTCTTTTAACAGTCACCGATAATGATCAAAATGCTGCTGACACGTTGTTACAAAACATCTTATAAGGTAACAAAGGTGGGAAATTTAAATCTGTGGAAGTATAGCTGTTTATACTTTGAAATCTATTGTTGAAAAGAAGGAATCGCTCTTCTAGAGCAATTTTTCTTTTCCCAACTGTGTCTGCTGAGCATTTATCCATTTTTTTTCTTCGAAAAATAACTTCCCTTGTGACCTTCAACCCTGTTTTCAAATTATCTCCCTTTTTAACTCAATCTATATCTAACATGCGTATTTGTACATTCATCATGCTCAAAACCAGGCTTTTATATATTTTTGTGCAATTACATATGAGTTTCCATTAATTGATGTATATTTGTATAATTTTACAATTGTTTTCCTGTTTAACTGACTATTAAAGACAAACTTTTTAAATCAAATATTAGCTGAAATTTGGAACTGTATATGTCTTTTACAGAGGCAAATTTCATAGAAATTAGCACGGTCACCCACATATTCTTTACCGTAATTCCCTAGAGATATGATGAGCTTTGTATTTGAAACCTTTTTTTTAAAACCAGTCTGCTAGAAAAATTGTCACGTACGTCCTTAAAAAGAGATTCGAAGCGATCTTTCTTTGTAGTTCAATTTGACCTTTGAAACAATAGATAAAAAGACAAAGAAAAGAAAAGTGCGTAAATACACATAAAATAGAATTGAACTCTGCAGTAGTAACCATCTAAAGTTTCAGAAAATATTATGCTTTCGGCCTTTCTGAAAGAATTGTAATTTAAAATCACATACTTGAAAGTATGGAATATATAAACACAGTACCTTACCAGTTTTATTCCAAAAAACAGTAAAATCTACGAAATACAAGGTGTCCGGAAAGTAAGGTAACACTTTCGTGCATTTATAATATGGCTTAAAAAATCAGATAAAGAGGCAGAAATGAGCATACATGTATGAAAAATGTGGAAGTTTTGATGCAGTAATTTCATTTAATTTTCCCAGCAATACTCACTTTTATAAAAATTTCTACTCAAAATACATTTTTTTGTCATTGGCGTCGTTTTATTAAAGATGGTATTTTTAATGTGACGGCTTTTTATCCTCTTCCTTTGCCGAACACGCTATTTAGGACACATTCCAATATCAATCTTATCTATATTCTAAGTGCTTTTTGAGTATTCTTTGACAAGTATCGTTTGTGTTGGAATTGTAAACCTTTGAGTTCATAATACTCAAAAGGAAGAATTCACGCAGGTTGAGGTTTGGGTTTTTTGTTTAGGCCACGATATTCGGCAATCTTTTATCTACGGATATTGTCTTGATATAACCCTATCATGGAACGTATCGTGTACTCAGACTGTCACAGAATTAAATTTGTCTGCAGTGGCACTATCCTGCATGAACAAATTATTCTGCAATATTGGTGACTTCATCCTAACCTCAACCTGTGCGATTTCTTTCCGTTAGGTTATTTAAAGTCGATGGTCTACAGTCGCACCCCAAACAACACAGACATGTTGTTAAAGAACACCTAAAGTGAAATGAAGATGACTGATATTGGAATGTTCACCAAAGTGATTGACAATTTGGTCCAGCGTGTTCGGCAAGGAAAGAGCATAACTGACAGTCACAATGAAAACGTCATTTTATCTTTAACATGACGCCAATGACAAAAAGGGTCATTTTTGAAATAAAATCTGTTAAAAGAACAAAATAAAATCAAAACTGATTCAAATTATCAATTAAAAAAACTTATACATTTCATTTACAGGTATATACATTTTTGGCTTTTTATCTTCCATTTAAAGCCTACTTATGAATTTACAAATGGGTTACCTTACTTTCAAGATACCCTGCAGTTCTCTAGAAGGTAAAGTTCAAGACATATTTTTTGATGTTCGGGAAATGATTCAAATTTTGTTTGTTTTGACGACAAAAATAGTACGCTGCCAAACCTAGATTTTTTGACGAACGATGGATTTAAAAAGGACCCTGAACTATTCTGTGTTTGGATTTGCTTTTGATTTCAATACTCTTCCATATAATCACTATTATTGTTCTACTGACATTGATTTTGTGTTATTTCATTTAAAATCACGTTTAATATATAATGATTTCATGCATGTATTTAATTTTTAAACCATTGAAGCAATTATACTATTCATGATAGCTCATTATATCGTTTTCTTTCTGCAGCTTTTCTTAGTCACTGATTCAATACTATATACCCAAATTTCAATTTCTCATTTCTGGACAATTCAGGAGTTTTAGTACATATCAAAATGTTGCAAATGATAACTTTGCCAATTTTCTTCTTCATAATTTCCATATCTACCGACAGGAAAACCAAAGTGCTGTGTATTCCACAAGGCTTTTTTTTCACGAGTCTTTCTGGGGACTCAGCTAGCCCAAATGACGTTTAGATGACGTAGCACTTAAGATTCAACTTTTTTACCGACAGAGTCGTTTACTTTAGACAAATCAATCTACAACTACATGAAGTATTGGATCAGTAGAAACTAAGCTTCTTTATATACATTAAATAGTATGATTTTATTATTTTACACAATCTGTACTTTGTAGACACCGCTCTTGTATGGAAAATACATACACAAATGTATGTGGTGTACAATTTTGATAGAATAGTGAAAATTTCCATTAAATTATAACGTTTGAGTTTGAACTTATATTTCTAATTTGTTTTTCACAACTTTAAGGAATGGACGGACACTTCTCTAAGGTGGAAAAATTTTCAAAATTACAGCAATATTCGAGTTCTTTTCACAACGGAAACTTACATGTGGAGACCAGCAATTATTATTGAAAACAGGTGAGGCTAATTCTGTAGCACATTCTGTATGTGACTTACTTTCGTCTACAAGAGATTACGTTTTCCTTTTTGAGACATAAATTTCATGTCCAAGGGTTTAATGCATTTCTGTAATGCATTACACATACAGGTAAACATACCAGTATGGGTCCATAAAATCCATTTCGTTTTACAAACGCCTGTATCTCTAGGTAGACTGATCCTTTCACATGAAGAAAATACATCAATAGCAAAGTTTCGATTCAGGTCAGCCTGAGCGGACTTTGCAGGCTGAACTGGATTAATACTTCTTCAAATGCATTAAATCCCCTTTTCATATAGCATGGCTCATATGTTTATATACCAAATCTTACCTCAGACTCAATATTCATAAATTACAGAAACGTTTGGGGGGGGGGTTCTTTATACTTATCTTTTTAAAACATTTACTACTGATATTTATCATTTAATATTACGATGATAATTATGTTTTGCTTTCTTTCTCACGTATGTAATTATACTTTTCAAAATCACACTCACCTGACAGTGTCGCACTTTTCTTTTGATATTTAAAAAAAATTCTTTTGAAAATAAAAGTAATATCTGTCTTTACCTAGAAACATTTTCTTTTTAATACTTCATTAGCATTGTTATTTTTTATGATAAATATAACAAGCTTCCATTTCGTATTAGAATTTCTGATATCATTTTTCATGTAACATACCTTTGACGTTTAACATGTATAACCTCATAAATACTTCGATATGTAATCTGGTATTATAACTAGCTTTCACAGTGACTTTTTTAGGTCAAGTTTTAGTATTTAATGCTTATTGACAAGGAAGTGTAAGGCTTTCTGTTTGAACGTTTTATAACACTCAGTACACCAACTTAACTACGTCAACAATTTAGTTAAAATTTGTATTGAATGAAATTATGCCTTAAGAATTAAGGATTTTTCTGAATCACATGTACTTAGAAAAATGATGTCGTTGATATGACAACTTGTTAATCGCTGATGTTATAAAATGTTGAAATCAAATCGATATTAGTGTACTGTTTTCCTACATTGTTGCTTTTGCAATAAATTAGAGAAAGTATGAAATTGTCTATTTACATGATATTCTCAAACGTCTCTAATATCCCTCTTTAGGTTTTCCCGCGTCGCTACCATCTTCTTACTACAGTAACATTAAAACCAGTCATTGGAAGACTGCAGCCGATGTTCGTATGCAAATACTTACTACAATAAGTAACAAGACGGCTGTCATGCATTCACATCTTAAGAGTGATTCAATCTCAATAACACTACCTACTGTTATTTTTAGATGAAATAAAGCTTTCACTACTACAGACTGACATGTTTTCGAGGAAACTAAAAATTACCCTTAAAAAGTATGTTTGGTAATCTTGTTTACTGGAATTTCGAATGTCAGATTGAACAGGGTTGCAAAGAAACGCTTATCTTAGTGAACCCCGGCTTTTTACTGTCAAAGGGTGATTAACTCTTTACTGCACAGATACTCATTTCTACGCATCACTTCCAGGAGCCTTTGGAAAACATTGTGGCAAAAGGTGAAATTGCTCGTGACGAGCAATTTCACCTTTTACCACAATGTTTTCTACACCATCAAAAGGTGTGATATACACATAAGAAATAGCTTCATCCTTGCTGTTATTTAGGGTCAATTAACGACAACATAGAAATGCCTTATGGGGTAAAGGGTTAAAAGCAATTTTAGTTTGTCTCTACAGTGTCAATGAATGGATTGCATTTTTTGTTTATGTTTTACAGTGTCAAAGAACTTGAAGTGTTTAGTGATACAAATACTCTCATACGAATCGTCCCCACTGGAGAAGCCCTGTGGTCCCCCGGCGGTATCTTCGAGACATACTGTGAGGCTGACATCACCTACTATCCCCTAGATATACAGGAATGCACGTGCGTATAAGTCATATTGCAAATGGAAGAAAACAATTACTCTTGCACCCAGGTTTCAATTGTTGTACTCTGGCTACCTAGCAACGCTTTTCTAAGCGATACCATGATCAAGATCAGTAGAAATACCTAGTGGTGTTTATGACTTTTATTCTCATTTACAGTTGAATAGAATTGGTATTGCAACTTTAATAGTAATAGTTTATTTGCTCTGATTGTTTTTTATCCATTTGCACGAACAGAGGATCAGTTTTCCTCATTGGTAAAAAGATACAAAACTTGTTTAACCCTTCATTGTAGAAATATGTAATTCAGGAGCCATGAGGTGCCTGGAATCGATAACTTGTTGGAAAAAGTGGTTGTTTGCAGCCAGATTTTCCTCCTTTTCCTACAACTGCTACCAACTACTTAAAGTTAGAGAAAGATCAAAAGAGAATTATCAGAGTTTTAAAAGGTTTAGAAATAAGATTCTGTAGAATGTACGAAACGCAAAACAAAATTATTTTAGTAAGTAGCTAGAAGAAAATCTGGAATGCATCATAGAATCTTGGTTTACCTTCTAGAAATCAATGTCGTCTGTTGGCTGCAATATTGACCTTATGCTTGATGATAATGATGATGATTGCTTTGACCAATCTAAGATAACCGCAATATTCTATTCCTTTTATACGACAGTGGCATCAAAACTTGTGGACAAATTGCCGAAAGGTCTTCACACATATGGTTAAAAAAAAAACTTTGCTTACGATTTCTACTCCAAGAAGGGCGTAACACCCAATAGATATTAATTCAACCTTATGTCTGAAGAGAAAGCTTAATGCTACTTGAAAAATGTAAAGCGAATAAATCTAAAGGAATTGATGGGATTCCAGCAAGACTAGTCAGATGACCTTGAAATCGCTAAGGGAGTCCCTATTTACAAGAAAAATTAAAAAAAAAAAAACGAAAGTTGGCAATTACCGCCCCATTTCGATACTCAGTGTCATTTCAAACATCTTAGAGCACGTAGATCATGGTCAAGTATATTAATGCATGGCGAGAAGAAAATCATTGTATGAACTTCAGTCCGGTTTCAGGAAAGTTTTTTCTTTGGCTCCTGTCTACTCCATCTTTTAGATTACATAAAATTCGAAATGGATAAAGGTTGTCTAGTTGTAATGATCCTGCTAGACGTTAAAAAGCCTTTGACACTATTGACCATTCAATTCTACTAATTAATCTGGAGGCACGTGGACCTGGTCAAGACAATTATAGTTAGATACATGTAGTTTACGTCTTACTGAACAGATAGGCAGCAACTTGTTGACATGTCGGGTATCAGGTCAGAGCTTCGTAAAATTACATGCGGTGTCCCCTAAGGATCAATTCTAGGCCCATTACTATTCTTAATTTACGTTAATGACATGTGTCACGTTAAAAAAAAAAAAAACAATTCACTACTTTATTGTGTCTGGTGGGGACAGAGATTATATTGAACGTAATGTGAAAAAAGATTTCAAAACTGTTTGTCATTGGCTCATAGACAATCAGTTATTTTTACTAGGCAAAACAGAATCCATTATCTTTGGATCTAAGCAAAAAATAAAATCTAGCTTTGATAAGAACATTGAATATAATGGACACAAAATCCAATCCAATTCATCAGTAAAGTACCTAAGGGCAACGTTAGATCAAAGCCTTACATGGGAATCCATGGCCCAGTCTCTCTAAAAAGAACGTAAGCAGTGTTGAAGGTACTGGATTGAAGTAAATTCTATCTCACGGAGAAAATAAAGAGACTTTTGGTTTCAGATCTTATTAATGTCACTTCGATTATGCTTGTTCGTTTTTCAGTATAGCTCGTATTGGTCTTAGTGAATCATGGACGGATAGCATCAAAAATAAAGTCACCCAAAATAAATTAATCAGATTTGTACCAAGTATACATTTCAGAATATTTATTTATAATCAGTATCTTAAGTCAGTCAACTGGTTACCAGTAAATAGAAGGGGTTGAGCAGATTGTACTATGTCATGTTTTTAAAAAAAAAAAAATGATTAGCCCCAGAGTACGTATCTCACATTTTCCTACATCAGCCAATGTATATGGGTTTAAAACACGATCTAGTGTTGCTGTTGCTTTTGTATTACCAAAGGTGAAGAGTTTGGTATAAAGTACTTTTCATTTGCAAGCTCCAGGTACTGGGAATGAAGATATTTTTTTCAGGCAGTAAAACTCAAGATAAGTATGCACAGAATGTGCTACCTGGTTTTGAATCTAAACTGTCTGCTTTATTTTAAACGTCAATATTTTTGTGGTTTTCATGTCATAGGATGTGAAACTTAAGTCTTAATTGTGATATTGACAAGTATCCGTGTGATTTGTCATTTTCTTAAAACAGCATTCAGCCCTTCTGTGATTTACTTTACGCGTTAAGTATGTATCAAAATGTTTGTCTTTCGAAATACAAACATCCATGGGTCTGATACTGCTCTATGTATTTCAACCTTATTTGACTTTTTATTTGAACATGTTGTGTCGGTTTAAACAATATGATGTGTTTTCAGTACCAAATAGAATAAAAAAAAAAAAATTCATTAGAACGTCGCTTCATGTATCGTCAGTAAATGTTTTAAATTTTGAAGAGTCCAAAGTTTTCAAATACATAAGAAACGAAAAAAAAAAATTCTTTGTAATTCTGTCGAATGATTTTGGTTTGTTGGTAAAGAAAAATGGCCTTGCAATGCCCGGCTACCATCACTCTTCAAAAGAATCTACGTCAGACAAAAAAGTCGTATTTGAAAAGTAAAGGACTTTAATGTTAAACAGCATTCCTTCTATGAAAAAAAATGTCATGATATTGCGTGATTGTCCCTATCGTTCGTGATAGAATACTATTTGTCGTGTCACTATTTGACTACGTACGATTTGAATTACATGTATATAAAATTAATCTTTTATCTCTGGATGAAGCTGACACCATAGTTATCAAAGCATTTATTTCATCAATGCTCAATATTTAATTCAGTCATACCTGTTCAGGTATTTTTTCTTATTTATAAGACAGTTGAAATAAAGTACAATGTTTTAATAAATACAATGGAAATTTGATATTAATGTCCATATGCTTATTGTAAACTCTTTCCAAACTGATGCCGCATTTCAATGTCTAGACGAAAGCAGCTTTTTAGGAAACAGGGTGGCACACGGATAAACTGCTGAAAAAGATGTAAAAATATTTGATTGGTTGATTGAATGATTGATTGATTTATTGATTGGTTGATCAGGGTTATTCTGGTATCTACATGTAGTTTTGTTTAAGCAATATTAATACAGTAAATATATTTAATCTTTGTTTCTCATGAAGTTCATAAAAGTACTTCAGTTGTACAGGGTGTGTCTTTGTATTCGTATTTATTACAGTCCTATTTCTAGGGTTGCTAAGATCGGAATTATAAGGCAAAGAAATATTGATCGGATCATTCAGTTATCTATTTATTTCATCTTCTATTTTCAATAGTATTTCTTCATATCTGTAGAATCACTCTGAGTACCTGGGCCTACACGGCCGGTGAAGTCGAACTATTTTTCGGATCACCCGCATTCCGGATGGACGATTTTCAGGTAAGCTTATCTTATTTGAGTATTGAGTAACTCCTATCTGACAGGCCACATTTTTCTGCAAGCAGCTTGTATCAGGAAAGCCAAAATTGCGTTTCCAGGGGAAGGAGCTGTGTTGTAGTGTAGCAAATGTATATGTAACTGTATTTTCTTCATTTCCACAATGACTGCCGAAGTTTTCCTTCCTAGGGTCAGTGAAGATAGGAATTGTTTGGTAAAGGGTTAGTGACTTATGATTAAGACAACATTACTGTGATATTAACCCATGTCCTATTATATAAGTGAAATGAAACTTTCAAGCTGACATTTAAGCCCCTGATTTTGGTATTTCAAGTATACCTTTTGCAGAAAAGACATTTCCTGGTCGAAAAATTTTGATCCAATATAAGAATGCACATTCTGTGCAGTCTCATTTTGATCTTCACTGTTCTCAAAAGGTCAGTGAGTCGCTCCTAGCTGCCTAATCGTTAAAAAAAAGAGTTACATTCAAAAACATAAAAATGGGACAAAATTAATCGTTACTCATGGAATATAACTGTGTTTTTTCTGACTTCTATATCAAAAATAATTAAACTACAAAATTTTAGGCTTGTCGGAATTGAAGGAATTCAGAAACAACTATTCATCTTTGAATGGGCAGAAAACAGTGTTGACAGAGAAAGAAAGTTCTCAGCATTTTCTACGTTTTCAGCACTGTTTCCAAATGCATTTGGTGTCCTAAGACGAGATTTTAATAAAATGAGATACATGTATTTGTTTTCAGGAAAACGGAGAATGGGAACTTATGAATACTATTTCGGCGTCAGATACTTCGACTAGAGAGACTGAATCATATTCAAGGTAAGGAACTCTTGTATGATCTTCAAGTGTTGTCTTTCAACTCTAGCGGTAGTTATGTTTACTTGCCAATCGAAATCGCAGAGAGAAAGCTGATAGCGGTTTTAATCTAGAATGTACACGTAGATGGCGTTTGTTTCAGTAAATAGATTTGGGTTTTATATTTGGTGATATGTCAGGCCAAAACTGCTGAGTGTCTCCTGTTACTGTGCTGGTTTCACTTAATGTGTTTGTTATTGAAATATAAAAAAATCGTGCCTTCACCTTTCACACTATCATCTGTCTTTCATGTCGTAACACGAGGCAAAGCTGTAGACATTCTCTTTTTTTTTATTATACTAAACTACCTATTTCCTGCATTATTCTATTTTTCAGGTTGTATTTCACATTAAAACTTCGGAGACGTCCTCTCTTTCACATACTGAACACGCTATTTCCTGTCATACTCTTGGCTTCCCTAATTGTATTTGTATTTAAGTTACCCCCGGAGTCTGGAGAGAGGATTGGCATGTCATTAACAGGTAAATAGAGTTTATTTCATCAGCTTGTGGTTAATATGGGGAAATATTTGTCGAAAAAGGGAAAGGTATGCGAAAATAATGATGCAATATTTCCCCATATTAACCACAAGCAGATGAAATAAATTATATATCATATTTCCTCTGATAATTCTGTCAACAAATGCCACCTTTAAAACTAGTGATCTTAAGTCAATTAACCAGATTTTTGGCAGGAGGAAAATATTCACTACGACGGAGAATAATTCTCCCCTGTTTAAATTACCTCATTTCTTTACCCATAACATTTCTAAAAAAAGGCATATGAAATATTATATAGAACCTTTGATTTAGTGAGTGGCTTTCTTCCAAAGGATAATATTTTTTACAGGCGTTTTACAGAGTCTGTTTATGTCTTTTCTTTATTTCACGAGAAGTAGACTTTGGAATGGTGCTTTGTGACACTCGAACGTTACAGTTCAACCTAGAGAGTCGAGTAAGGTTTTGGGATCTTAAATTCGATGCGTAAGCCGCAGCTAACTATGAAGACCAAAAGTATCTCGCGTACATCAATCAGGGCCCGTATTCACCAACCATTCTTGAGAATATTCTTAGTCTTATTCTCGACAATGTCAAAACTAACAAACTTACTACTTTATTTCAGTACTCCTGGCCTATGCTGTGTACCTAACGTTGATTTCAGACAATATTCCTCAGACATCACTCAGCGCAAGTATATTGTGTATGTGTTAACAATTTTATTTATTGATTCCTTCATTTTCTTCTTTATTTTGATGAATAAAGAGCATTTTTTCCAAAATTTTCAAGATCGGAAAAATTTATATCCAATCCGTTTAATGACCGGTTTTTTTAAACAATAAAGTTTTTACCAAATGTCGTATCTGACACATGTGGGGTATATATATCGTAGATCTGTTTTCCTAAGCCACATTACCCGATCACGCCTGACCTCCCAGTTAACTTTTTACATTAGAAAGTCCTAGATGGTAGAAAGGCTAGACTTTTTTGTTGTCTGGTTTAGTTTAACTCTTTACAACACGATTCTGAGCTTAAATGACCCTGAGGGAATAGTTTTTTGAAGACCATTTAGGGAAAAGGTAGACAAAATTTTCTCTTTTTTGTATAAGGTTCTCCCACTTTCACACAGACAAGTAGGACCTACCATCATTTTTCCTACATTTCGATTTGGACTTGTCTAAAATGTTGCTGCGTAGTGTAACGTTAAACATATTTGTTCTCACATTCACACACATATACATAACAGAAAAAGAGTTAGTCTCATAAAATGTGACCTTTGAAATAAAGCAGGCAGTTTAGATTCAACACCAGGTAGCACATTCTGTGCATACTTATCTTGAGTTTTACTGCCTGAAAAAATATCTTCAGTTCCAGTACCTGGAGCTTGCAAATGAAAAGTACTTTATACCAAGCTCTTCACCTTTGGTAATACAAAAGCAACAGCAACACTTGGTCGTGTTTTATACCCATATACAAGGCTGATATAGGAAAAATGTGAGATACGTACTCTGGGGCTAAACATTTTTTAAAAAAAAACATGACATAGTACAATCTGCTCAACCCCTTCTAATTACTGGTAACCAGTTGACTGACTTAAGATACTGATTATAAATAAATATTCTGAAATGTATACTTGGTACAATCTGATTAATTTATTTTGGGTGACTTTATTTTTGATGCTATCCGTCCATGATTTACTAAGACCAATATACCAAAAAACGAACAAGCATAATCGAAGTGACATTAATAAGAGCTGAAATCAAAAGTCTCTTTATTTTCTCCATGAGATAGTCTTTATTCCAATCCAGTACTTTCAACGCTGCTTACGTTTTTTTTAGACAGGCTGAGCCATGGATTCACCTGTAAGGCTTTGATCTACCGTTGCCCCTAGGTACTTTACTGATGAATTGGATTTTGTGTCCATTATATTCAATGTTCTTATCAAAGCTAGATTTTATTTTTTGCTTAGATCCAAAGATAATGGATTCTGGTTTGCCTAGTAAAAATAAATGATTGTCTATGAGCCAATGACAAACAGTGTCGAGATTTCTTCTTTCACATTAATTTCAATATGAACTCTGTCCCCACCCGACACAATAATAAAGTAACACCTGCATAAAGTAGTTAATTGTTTTTTACAACGTGACACATGTCATTGACGTGAATTAAGAATAGTAATGGGCCTAGAATTGATCCTTGGGGAACACCGCATGTAATTTTACAAAGCTCTGACCTTATACTCGAGATGTCAAAAAGTTGCTGCCTATCTGTTAAGTAAGACCTAAACAACTATATCTTGACATGTCCAAGTGCCTCCAGTTAAATTAGAAGAATCGAAAAGTCAACAGTGTCAGAGGCCTTTTAAAGATCTATCAGGATAATTCAGCTAGACAGCCTTTATCCATATCGTATTTTATGTAATCTAAAAGATGGAGTAGATAGGAGTCAGCTGAAAAATCTTTCCTGAAACCGGATTAAAATTCATAATATAATTTTCTTCTCGCCAAGTATTCTACAACTTTACTATAATCTACGTGCTGAAAACTTTTAGAAATGACACCGGGTATCGAAATGGGGTGATTATTTCGTTTTTTTTTTTTTTTTTCATTTTCCTTGTGAATAGGGACTCCCATGATCAGTACACGAGTAAGAGGGAATGTTATAAGGGGAGCAGCATCTCTTACTAGCCATGCTGTAATCCCATCAAGCCCTTTAGATCCTTTTGCTTTACTTTTTTCAAGTAACATTAAAGTTTCTCTTCAGCCATAATGTTCAATGAATAACTATTGGGTGTTACACCCTTCTTCGAATAGAAATCGGAAACAAAGGCTTTTTTACCATATGTGTGAAGAGCTTTTGGCAGTTTGTCCACAAGTTTTGATGCCACTGTTGTATATAAGGAATTAAATTTTGCGGTTATCTTAGATTGATCAAAGCAAAGATCATCATTATCATCAAGCATAAGATCGATTATTGAAGCCAGCAGATAATATTAATTTTTAGAAGGTAGACCAAGATTCTATAATGCATTCGAGGCTAGACTTTCTTGTTTTCTGCTTTAGTTTATATCTTTACAACACTACTTCGAGTTTAAATGACCCCGAAGGAATAGTGCTTTGAAGGCCATTTAGGGAAAAAGCAAACATCATTTTCTCTTTTTTTTGTACAATGTTCCCCACTTTTTACATGGACAAGTAGGGTCTTGTATCATTTTTCCAACATTTAATTTGTCGTCTGTAAATGTTTTTGATTTGGACTTATCTACAGTAAAGTTAAATGTATTTATTGCCATGTTTACATAAAAGGAAAAGAATTTGCATGTTCAGTCTCATAAAAGTATTAACAAATGAATAGAGGATATTTGTTTTTTTCGCCACGAGTGAAAATATTACCGATGGTGTTCACAAGATGAAATAAATTTCGATCTTTCACCGAAAAAAGCGAATATTCTATTTATTTCATGCTTTTAACCCTTTCTGCGAGGAGCTTTATCAAAATTCAGTACATTTCTTTTCCCTTATTCCCCGTGGCGTACCCCTCTCGCATAGCAACGTTACGTCAAGCGCGAGAAATGTAAGGTATATGACGTCATATTTACCATCTGGTTGTTAGGCACGCGCTAGTTACCTAGGCAACAAGAACGTGAAAATCGGTATTTTCACTGGTGGAACCAGTGTAAGATCGAAAAAATATTTTAACTGCTATTTCTCGATATCCTACCGCAAAGCATGAAATAAACAACAGTGATGTTTAAATTAAAAATAACAGGAAACTGTACTAATTTCCCAACAGCTACCTACCTGACGATCATATTGATGCTGAGCGCCCTTTCTGTGATTTTCACTATTGTTGTACTGGGTGTGTACTTCAACCACGAGGACGACGAAGAAATTCCGGCCTGGGTACAAAACGTGACCCAACGCTTCTTGGTTAAATTCGCTCGCTGGAAAGGTTCGTCTTTTTTATGTAAATATAAAAAACTGGTGCGTCAGCTGTCGACATTCACTAGAAGACTTAGGTGCTAAGCGGAACGAATTCATTTAGCACGGTAAATGAAGTGGCGGGTTGGGAATCCCGCACTTGCAAGTTTGTAACCCTGGCTGCCGAACATAACGTCGGTTTACTTCAAAAACCTCGTAACTGCTGCTTGAAACAATCTGTACTTATGAGGGATTTTTTTTAAGTAAATCGATGATATATTCTCCTGTTTGGTGATATATTTTGCGGGAGGAATCATTTCTTAACCACTGTCAAACACTTAAGTTTAGCTTTTTACTTATCCGGGGTAAATATCCGTTGGCTTTAATGTTTTTTATTTCTTTTTTTTTTGGTCGAAGGCGGAAAAACATAAGTAAAGGACCGATAAATTTTTTAGACACTTTTATAGTCTACATATGAAATACTTTTGTGGTGAACGTCGCAAAACCTTGGCCATCAACTGTTTAAAGTTCTTTTTGCTTAAATGCTCTTCTCACCAAGTGAAATTTAGCACCAAAATTCTCACGTTATATACTACTTGGCTTGGGTCCGGCCTTCGGATTGCACCGATGGTACCCGGTTTATAACGAGTGCAAAGTTACCGGTCTTTACAACGCTTGCAAATAGGAAATCAAGGGCTTGCATGAACCCTGCTTCTACGGCGATTTCTCGATAGAAATTACAGATCAAAATTAACTAAATGTCTGGAAATATTCAAGGGATACGGAATTGTTAATTAATACAAATAATCTTGCACTGTCAATAAATTTTCGATGCTTTTACATACCTTATTTTAGAGCGTCACACTGATTGCGTACTTTTCTATGGGTAATGTAAAAATGCTTTCAAGTAGTCTCGATATCGAACCTAAAATCGTTACACTATGTAAATAACCTCAATGACTTAATCATGTAGAAATTGAAAATTAAAAATTTTGCAGGTCACAAATGCTGCGGTCGTGATGCCAAGAAAGTAGGACCGGTACACAATGCAGTAACAGTCATCACTGCACTTGACGTCACAATGACGTATGATCAAAAGGGAATGCCAGATGATAAGGAAAATGCCGTGTATACGTCAAAGGAGAACGGTTTAGGTGTGGAAAAATCTGAAATCAGCGAGGAGCCGTCCCAACTCGAAACAGAGAAAATTTATTCTTGGAAAGAAGTGGCATTAATTCTTGACAGATGTTTTATGTATATTTTTATTCTCCTAGTTCTGGCGTGTACATTTATTTGTATGGTGGTTCTTTGCAGCCATTTTTAAAATACTTGAATTTTCGCAGATGTACACTCTCATGATGTAAAATGGGAGAAAATTTACAACATGCCAAAATAATAAACCTTATAACCTGTATTAATGACTGCCTTAGTTTTCAAATAAAATTCGATTATTTGGCTTTATTTGACAAATTTGATCAAAAACATTTATCAGAGAGAGATAGAGAGAGATTCTGTTGACCTTTCGAGCTATCATAAATACATTTCCGCTGTGCTCCCTGCTTTTCCAACACAAATTCTTTTTTTATATATTTATAATTAGTTGAAGACCTATTTTCTATCAATTGTAAAAGAAGCAAGCTTTTTTATTAAGTAGCACTAAATTTGAATGCTCCCTGATAAGGTAGCCATTGTACATAATTGACGCAGACACTTCCAAAGTTTGAACGTGCATTTGATAGGACTCGAACCTAGACACTGTTTTATGAAAAAACACCGCCCATTTACTATTATCTTCTCCATGACGATTTTGTTGACGATGGTTAGTAACAATAGAGGCATATATTATATTGCATGTGTCTATTTTTAGAAATTTTATCGGCAAAGAAATGTTGTAATTTAAGCTGGGTGAATTATATCCCCATCATAGTGAATATTTTCCTCCTGCCGAAAATCTGGAACTACTTTTTTTGTTCTACTGTTAAAGTAGCTTTCGTTGACAAAATAATAAGAGGAAAAATAATATATAATTTATTTCATCAGCTTGTGGTTAATATGGGGAAATATTTGCCTCAAAAGGGAAAGGTCCGCGAAAGTAACTCGTTTCTTACGGCACTTGTTATTTCGCTTACCTTTCCCTGTTTCTGAAAATATTTCCCCCATATTAACCATAAGCTGATGAAATAAACTTTATATGAAAATACCCTTTTCACCGATAACTTTTCAAACGTCGCATTCTGTAGTAGCATTCCAAAAGCGTTACCACAAGAAAATTATTTCGAAAAATGAGATGAGAAATACTGTGCCAAAAGATGGTTTTATGTATCTCCGTGGTGTATGGTATCAAGCAAACTAAAGTTGATATAATTTGTATTTACCCTTTAAAAAACAATCCCTGCTTTACACGACCATGGGAGAGAAAGCGTTAGAGAATATCGGTGGGAAAAGCAGAAAATGCTGAGGATTTGTGATAGTCATCTTAATTTTTTCCGGAGATTTGTGATAGACATTGCGACAAGATTGTTTCCTTGCTCACCTTCTAGCATTGCTTCGACTAGGGATATCTGGGAAAGAGACTAATCACCGCGATATAGGTGAAGGAAGTTTAAAATGGCATTAAACATGCATGTATGGGTGTATGTATGTATGTATATATGTATAGCGATAACTTAGCTTTCTCGTGACCACAGCTTAACCTTCAGGTAAGTAAAACTTAGCTTTCTTGTTGCCACAGCTTAACTTTTTCGTGACAACCCACAGTTTTTCCGTTCCGTGTTTAAAAGACTGGAAAAAAAAAAAAAAAACTCATATAGTGTTGTGCTGTTTATGATGAAAAGAAGAACTCTAGACTCAGAACTTCTTTTTAATGATCTTTCTTGTCGCACCACTAAAACTGATTCAGAACTATAAACATCTAAAGTTGAGTCTCTATAAAAGCTATACTAAAGGAAAAGCAGGAGCAATATATATCTAAGGAATCGAAGACTCGTTTAAAATAATTATATTCTATTCATTTTATGCTTTTAACCCTTTATGGAAGGAGCCAGTACAGTTCTTTTCCGTTATTCCCTCCCGCATAGCAACGCATTACAATATTTCGTCAAGCGCGAGAAATATAAGGTAAATGACATGCTATTTCCATCTGGTTGTGAGGCACAGGCTATTTACCTATGCAACGAGAACATGAAAATCGTTATTTTCACTGGTCTTGCCCGTGTAATGTCGAAAGACATTTTCACTGCCATTTCTCGATATCTTACCGGAAAGCATGAAATATTCCATATTGCGTTAATGATTACGTCACACAAAAAGAGTCTTTTTCTTTGTAACTCGTTTCCGGCATTTTCTCCTTTTCTGTCTTTGTAATTCTTTATTTGAAAAAACAAAAATCTATTAATCGATCTCATTTGATATGTAGTCTATTAAATTGATAGAGTCTAAAAGATTGTAAATCGTTTGGTAAAAAAAAAAACGCACTTTAATCCTGAACTTTAAGAATGTATCAGTACACTATATGCAATGAAAATTTCAATAACTTATGTTTTTAAAAGAGCTTACATTATTTACAATTTCTTCCAATACCAGGCACTATGGGAAAAAACCTACAAAAGCGTTCCGTTGGCCCAATTGTGTTTGTGTCTTCGTCTGCTCTGAGTTTTCTGTAACATATGAATTAATTGTGAGAATTCGTGCGGATAGGCAAACCCCAAAAGTCAGATGTATATGTACGTTAATAACAAATTACGGCATCCTTAGCCTCTGCAGAGCATAGACGAAAAAACTTACTCAATTCTCCCTGATCTAAATCGATAGAAAGCACACTTTCACATCTTAGAGCTCAAACGAGATCAGACTTTGCTGAATAGTTCTTTTCGATTTTCTTTTGTCTGCTGTTCGGCATTTGTCAAAAATGGATCAAAAATGGGTGCAATACAGTCGGGCGTGACGTAGCACAGGATAGCGTCCTTGAGTTGCAGCGAGGGTACTGATAGGCTGCTTATCCTGCAAGTCGACCCGAAAATATCGTAGCAGACCAGAATACTGTTACTTAACCCTTTACTCCATAGATACTCATTTCTACGCATTGCTTGTAGGAGCCTTTGGAAAACATTGTGGCAAAAGGTGAAATTGCTCGTCACGGGCAATTTCACCTTTTGTCACAATGTTTGCTATGCTATCAAAAGGTGCCATATACACATAAGAAAAGGCTTCATCCTTGCTGTTATTTAGGATCAATTAGAGATACCATAGAAATGCCTCATGGGGTAAAGGGTTAAGAAGTTCTTGCGAGTTTGCAGCAGTAGCAGGATTGTAAGCTCTAATCTGCACTATAAACTTTAACAGTTTACTGAGGAGGCCAAAGCAAAGGTATGTTTTATGTTATGATCTATCTTTTAGTCTTAGTTATTAATAATTATTATAGCGGCTACGAATAATCAAAGCAGAATTTTCAATCTGATTGTGACCGAAATAATTGCAATTCCAACGTAATTCTAGTCCAACATGTTTCTGCAAAGGGGACAGTGTAGTTAAAACCTGGTCTTGATTTACACTGGTCACAAAAGTACTTAGACATGTGCATGGCGCTCTTAAAATTAACAATTCGTAGGTAGAAAGAAGTAAAATATTATTGACCAGAAACGGTTTCAACTTTGAAAATTATCTTTTAGCTTTACCGTGTGAAAGTCGGCAAAGCTTATGTCATGTTGTGTTTTCAGTTGTCCGTTTGTCGTCCATCCGTCCTCCTTTTAGTTCGTACGTCATTATTTGTTTTCTTTTCTTGTTTTCCAGATAAGTATGCAGTAGTGGTCAGATTTTCGTGACTGCTTATCTAATCAATTGCTATTATTTTGTCATGAAATTTGACTATAAGTAATCAAAGAGTAGCCATTTGGTAAACTTTTACATTTCTTGTTGACGCATTAAAGTCCGCATTTATAGCGATTTGGAGAGAAAGTTTTTTGGAGTATAATAATGTCTGACCGCTTTTCCACAGGATCATGTACTTTTTTTTGCTCCAAGGAAAATGCATTTGAAAACCTTTGTGGAAAAAATGCGTTTAACTTGCATTTTCTTCTTTTTACACGATGTTTTTCCTACCCTTATAAAAACAAAACCTTGGTTTCAGTCACATTTTGAATTGTATTCAATTTGGACTCATATCAGCAAATGTATTATAACGGTAAGGTTATAAGTAAGCTGGATTTTCATGAAACTTAAAGAGTTTATTTGCATCATCAATAGCTTGGACCCTATAGATTTTGACAATGGTCTGACCATTAGTAAAGAAAAATAAAACCATTTACAGTTGTACATTGCCTTTCTTGTTCAGGCCATGCATTAGGCATGTTACTCCAATTCTTTCAAAACTTGCACAGCTCATTTTTATGGTTAACGAATTGAATCATATGTAAAATGAAAAAAATTCCAGCCATCAATTATTTGCAGCCATTTGATGACTTAATCTTGTTCAGTCAACACAGACTACATTGCTGGTCACATTCTTTTGAAATTTGCAGGTGTAGCCTAATACAATCAATAGTGAAGCATAATCAAATTTGGGATAGTTCAAAACAACTGGCTTAGGGAAATTGTACTTAAATTATTTCACTATTAGTTCAGTCCACCATTCCTACATGATGTATGCTAGAAGATAAGCGACATTTGTACTGTTAGAAGATCTCTTTAACTTCTTGACTTGTTTGAGAGTACCTTGCTTACGAACCGTACTGTTATATCACATTCGGGTGACTCAAACCAATGGTTGGTCTTTATAAGGGTAGAAAACATCGTGCAAAAAGAAGAAAATGCAGGTTAAACTCATTTTCTTTTCTTTTTTTACACGAAGCTTTTCCAGTGCATTTTCCTTGGAGCTAAAAACGAAAATGATCCTGTGGTAAAGCGGTCAAACAGTATCATTACACTGCAATGAAATTTCTCGTGCTCTGATTGGATAATATATCCCGACCATACACAAAATGTACGCTGGCAAAACCAACGTAAAAGCAGTTTCCCTTTCGGGAGCCCCGTATACATGAGTGCACTATCAATACAACATCCAAACTGGCGACGTCGATCAAGATTAACATCAAGATTATATGCCACGCTGCACATTTTAGCACGTATTATCAAGTTCTTAATGACGTCAGTTCCCAGTGACGTCAGTTTTCATTGAATTGGGGCACTTGGAAGGGAAATTTTACTTCGTCAGAGTACTCATTTTTTTCAAAACAACAACAAAAAAAAAAAAAAACAGGTAAAACTGGCATAACAAACGTTGGAAAGTTAAACCTTGCAGTATAATGAATTTGTTGAACGGTCTAGTGGCAGGGAACTTGATTCGCCACAGCCTTGAACAAGTTTCCAAGTCCCCAGCTAATAATGTCACCTTTGTACTTCTATAAACAATCTCTTGTACCTATTCTAAAAATTACCCAAATTTAGGTTAAGAAAATACATGTTAATATTTGCACAAGCACCCCAAAATTAATATAGACATAAAACAGTTTTATACTTCTCAAATTTAAAAATTTGTTTTTCCATTTTATTAAACCTCATTTAGAGCATACGAATAACTCAGGCTTATTTTAAACATGCAGCATGTTTTGCCAGACGCCCTATTTCTCCTCGTGTAAGTTTTGGAGTTTGTATAAGCGATAAATTGTATACTTAGAAAGCAAAAACGCTGCGCGTAGCGGCTATATTGAAATCAGATAACAGTGTGTGCAATTTACTGATAAGCCCAGCTATTGGGTCACATTTTGCATGAAATTCATCTGTGTTTTCCCTTTTCCTTCTGTTTAAAAAATGTATGTAGACTTTATACGGAACCGAATTCTTATCGTTCAGGTAATGAGTCTTTTCTTATTTAATTTAATCCTTGACTACTTCTTAGTAATATACTGAACCAAAGGGAAACATCTGTGTTTAAGTGCAAATGCAATGTCATTAAAAATCAAAATGTCAAATGACCTAAATATATTCGGGCGAACGATTATGTGTTCGATAAAACAAATTTTAACTCGATTGTTCAAGCAATTTGCAGAAGAAACTCGCTGAAAGCGATTTTCACGTACATGCACGGACCAGTAGGCCCATGATTCGTGTATATTTGTTGAAACCTTTCAGTCTAATTCTATGGACTTTCATGTCAATAAGAAAAAGGCGTTGAAAAAAAATTCTGTATTTTTGATATGCCTAGAATTCCTCAAAATTTACGCGAACGTGCCATTGGCATGCTTAATGCTGGTATGACAATGAATGCTATTGCTATGAATATTGGATGTTCTACTCGTGCTATTCTACACCTTAGGCAACGTTTTCAAGCAACAGGACGTACGGAAGACCGACCACGTAGCAGACGTCCGCGCGTCACGACGCGCGGCCAAGACTGCTATATTCGGAACATCCACCTGCGCATTCGCTTCCAAACTTCCACAGCCACTGCTGCTAACACCCCCATGGTACACATAACAACCGTATATCTGCCCAAACTGTGCGCAATCGCTGACGCGAAGGTGGGCTACGTGCACGTCGTCCATACGTTGGTTGTGTTTTGACGCGACGTCAACGCGTAAATCACGTTAATTGGGCACTTACACACCAACACTGGCTTAGACAACGATGGAATAGCGTTCTTTTCTCTGGAAAGTCGAGGTTTTCTATTCATCGAGGTGATGGCAGGGTTCAAGTATACCGAAGGAGAAATGAACGTTATGCCGACTGTTGCGTATTTGAACGAGATCGTGTTGGGGATGGGGGTTCTGTCTTGGACTGGGCGGGCATAGCACATGGCTTTCGCACTAGTCTCGTCGTTATCAAAGGGAATTTAAATGCCCAACGCTACTGAGATGAAATTTTTGCTAGGCACGTTATCCCATTGTTTCAGAAATATGCCAATAGACGACTCTTTTTCAGCATGATAATGCATGATAATGCCACAAGCCATACAGCTAGGGACAATGTGAATTTCCTCAGGGCGAATAACATTGCATTTATTAATGACTGGCCTGCTAAAAGCCCTGATCTGAATCCCACTGTACACCTTTGAGATAATTTGGACCAGCGTGTTATACGTCGCCCTATTCCACCGTCAAACGTCATTCAGCTAAGACAAGCCTTAGTTCAGGAATGGAACAACATTTCACAAGCCAAAATCAATACACATATCCGTTCTATGCGCCAACGATGCCAGGCAGTCCTTCATGCTGAATGTGGTCATACCTGGTATTAATTTGTGATTTTTGTGAGCGACCCCTTCCGCATTTTAACTACCATTTCATTATTTTTTGGATAAACCCTCAGCAATATTTTTTTCACACAAAGTCGCAATGAAATACTCTTTCAAAGCATATAAATCAAGTTTAATCCTGATTTTCATATTTGTGTATATCTGCACTTAAATACAGGGAAAGTTTCTTTTTTGGTTCAGTATATATGGCAGTATATATGGCATAAAAGGCTTCAAAACTGTAATATAAAATGGAGAAATTGCTATCGACGATATTTTTCTATCCTTTAAAAGACAACACCATGAATGCAACATGTATAACCACGATCAAAATGTAACAATGCAGTGCTCTGTTTTAATAACAAGTCTTGCATGCAACCGTCTTCAAAAACGTGCTCAGTAAGTCAGCATTAAAAGGAAAAATTCTGTCCTTCGAATTGACAAAAAAATGTAAGTTTTTTTAAAGCTGTAAGAATGACTGAAAAAACGCAAAAGCAATAGGACCTTGTTTACCCTTGATAGTCGATGTTGTCAAATGAGGAAATACACTTTTTGATTCTAAAATAGTACATGATAATGCTTATGTTGTCCTTCTCATAAACAGACTAGAAACAAATGAAAAGGAAAAAAGGATTGTGCTTTTTAACTTGTTATAATTTATCATCATTTGTTTAATAAACAGAGGTGTTAGCTGTGAACATTAAGTTCCTGTCCGTGATGGTTGCCAATTAACATTAGTGGTATTACCATTATTATTATAATTATTATCATTTTTATTACAGACTCACAGTTTGCATCTGAACTTTGACTCAACAATCAGTTGAAGAAAGATGTTTCAACTTATAGCTTTCTTAGGCCTTGTTGGCTGTAAGTTGGTGTTATTTTCATATTTCTGTCAATTTTCTTCTGTTGTTTTGAAGATTTTGTTGTATTGCCTTCCTAAATGGCTTTCAACACGTGAAAAGGAGCATTCGGACATTTGCGTAAAGTGTCGTCTCTGATCAGCCTGCGCAGCCCGCGCTAGCTAATTTCAAGATAGCACTTTACGATTACATTAATTTGTGCTTCAGAAGATTTGCACAAAACAAAAAATTACATAAAAACGGAAAGTGTCGTTTCGGATCAGCCTGTGCAGCCCGCATAGGCTTACTCGGGACAACACTTTATGCTTATGTGCAAATGCCCCTTTTTCGTGTGTTGCAGACCAATTATATATTGTTACGAGCCAAGCGTAAAGAGAAAGAAAACCAGCAACAAGCCGTTAACAATATTTATTAATAAACAAAGACAAAAGAGTACAATAAGATTTAAGATTGAGTGAAATTTGACAATTTTTAATCTTAGAACAAGAATTAGAATAAGTCCTTCAAAATTAAGACTTTGGTTTAGATTACAAATAGAATGAAATACCTGGTTTCTAAAACCTAAATTAAAAGTAGTTTAACTTGCAAGTAGAAATGAGCAACCTGTTTAAAAATAAAGTAATTCTAACTTACAGATCTAAAATACAAGTCAAATCCAACACTTCTAACTTGTTCTGTATTCTCCAAGCCACAAATCTGAGTTTAAGTCCAAAATCACCAAGTAAATCACTCCCATTTATATCAGCTTGGAAAATTCTAGATTAGTCTGTTCTAGAAAGATGACATCATGAATCGGTAAACTTCTTGTTTACTTACAGCCTGTTTCTAAAAATAAACACCACAGAAAAAGCAATAAATGTTCTTCATGATTCTAGAATATTCTGAAAATAGGTCACTGTATATCTTATCTCCATATAGAGTGGCGTCATTCTGTACTAAGTAAATCAGCAAGTTATTCAATAGAATATAATCTGCATCCGCGTTTTCACTCTAAGTATGAAGTTGTTTTTCTTTGATTAAGAGTTGGTCATGTTAGAATCGAAATCTTCTTTCTATCGTAGTTTATAGTTCATTAAACCACGTTGTGAGTTATGAGGCGCAATGAATAACCCACTCGGGCTATCGCCCTTGTGAATTATTTATTGTGCCCCATAACTCACAACTGTGGTTTACTGAACGATAAACCACGATAGAAAGATGATTATTTCTTACTCTTTACCAAACAACAAAATTTTGAACCAGTCTAAATTGAAAGCACTTGCAGACGACAAAATAAATGTGAATCAAAAAATGAAATTTGATTTGGAAAGGGTAGAAAACATTGTGGGAAAAGGAGATAGGTTACAAAAAGATTTTGAGACTCGCGGGCTTTTGTCATATAGAGTTTATTTCATCAGCTTGTGGTTAATATGGGGAAATATTTGCAGAAAAATGGAACGGTATGCTAAAATGACAAGTTCCTTAAGGCACGAGTTACATGTATTTTCGCGGACCTTTCCCTTTTGAGGCAAATATTTCCCCATATTAACCACAAGCTGATAAAAAAATCATAAATTTCCTCTGATTATTTTGTCAACGAATGTCACTTTTAGAGCTTTTAACAGTAAAACGAAAAAAGTAGTTCCAGATTTTCGGCAGGAGAAAAATATTCACTGTGACGGGGTAATAATTCCCCCAGCTTAAATTACGGCATTTCTTTACCCATAACATTTATAAAAAATAGACACATGAAATACAATATATAAATCTTACCAAATAAGTAAAATTGCTTATCTCACAGTCATGCGTATAAGGTAATAAAACGCGTAATGGCTGTCATTTGGCATATCTCAGGTGATTGGAACCATCAATTTCCTCGGCTGTATTTTGTAGCTTGATACCTAAGGGTACATTCCATCGCTGCAAATATGCCGGTTTACCGCTTCGAAAATTGGAAGGCTCCTCAGAAAAAAAAGAAAACTTGAGTCTCAAATTTCGATCAAAATCTTTCTAAATATATTTCAGTCAACAGAAAGTTCGTACATTCATTTTTTATCGTAGTTAATGAATTGCGATAGAAGTTTTCACTGACAATTAGATGTGAATAGCTTTAATCCAGGTTGTTTATGTTAACGACTTAGAGTGGTGCCGGTATAATGCAGAGAAGTGACTCTCCCTTAAAAAATGGTTCATGGGTCATTTCTGTACGTAGAGGAATGACTCGGGTCATTATTCTACGTAGATACATAACCCCAGGGCCATTACTCTACGTAAAGAAATGACCTCATAGGGTTACTTGTCTACGCAGAATAATGACCCAGGTAGGGGAGGGTAATTTTTCTGCATTACACCGGCATGTATAAGATAACGTGATTCGTATTTCAAATGGAAACGACCATTCTATAGACGAGGTTAGATGAAGTATGGAATAGGCCGAGTTGTGAGAGGAGAATGGCTGTATAACACTGAAAACGAGGGAGGTTACCAATTATGTCGAAAGTCATTTATATCAGATCTTGTATATTTCCCGGTAATTTCTTACCAGGCGACAACGGTTACTACAGACTCAATGAAACTTTTTGCAGGCGCGAAACTGTATGTTACTCAAAACAGATTTGCCGCTGAAAGCGTAGAAAACAATTGGTGCAAATAATAAAAGTACTAGTAGTGATCAGAGATTTTCTTAAAGTTCCTATAATATTTTCAGCCCTTAACCCTTTACCAAACAATCCCTGGTTTTTACGGCCCTAAAAATGGAGCCTTTTGAAAACATTGTGGGACAAGGAGAAAATGCTGGTAACCAGCATTTTCTACTTTTCCCACAATGTTTTCTACCCTACTGGAAGCAAATTTTAATTTTTGACCTGGGTTTATTTTGTTGTCTGCAAGTGCTTTGAGTTTTGACCAGTCTGAAAGTTTGTTGTTTGGGAAAGGGTTGAATCCTTTTTATTACGGCAGTGAAAACGAGGGGGTGGTTTGGAAAATGATTCAGACTCTTGAAAACAAGTTTAGATTTCACTTTATCGATTTTATTTTAGGTGCCACGTCGGGAAGCATCCTCCATCCCTCGCTTCACGGGAGTTCCCAGATGATAATCAATGGTTCCCCAATCTCGATTAGCAGTTTTCCCTACCAGCTAAAACTTGTATACTTTGGTGCCGCGAGATGTGGTGCTTCCATCATTCACAATGACTGGGTGCTCACAGCAGCTCACTGTGTCCAAGGACTGTATGTACTGACTTATTGTTTTTCTTGATTCTTTGACAGACGGCAAAACTTAAAGGTGGCCCTTCAGAATTTGGGACTAAAAATTTAAAAAACTACAAAAATATCATCCTTATACTCCCTAAGCCTTATAATTGTCATTCATAAAACCTCAGTCGTCGTAAACCATCCGACAAGAGAATTAAGAGATTTACTACGGCCCTGGTCGACATCGACGGGAAACACGTTCTATTTTTACATGAGCAACTCGATCATTTACATACCGGAAATACACAGGCGAAGCTTCAAACATGGCGTCCGAAGAAGATATTACGAAAAATAAATTACATGTTTGTTATGTAATGGAATTTAAGCATCATTAGTCACGTGCCAGTCACTTAACATTCCCACAATGCTTTTCTTACTTTTGGCGCGCAATCTAAAAATAGCTTAAGAGGCTACGTAGCCTTTTAAGGGAATACCATCAAAAAAATCTTTTTTTGTAATTTTATGATTCTTACTTATTGATGATTTTTATTGTTTTTCATATAAATTTCAGTGATATATATAGTTTTTGATTTGGTGTGATGTGAAAATTCTAAATACCCACCTTTCAGACATGTCCAAACTTTAAGCATTTGAATATGATAAATTGTCAGTGACTCATATATTCTGGTTTGTCTTGTAAAAGGTAAAAAAAATGTTGGTGAAAACGGGGAAAATGCTGGTTACCAGGATTTTCTCTTTTTCCAAAAATGTTTTCAGAACGCGTTTTCTTCATGGTCTTTTAAACACAGGGTTGTGTGGTAAATAATTAAAGGCAGCGATCGAAGGTAAACCAGTTTGTGCATAAACCGAATTCTCCAATCAAGTTACACTTTAAGTTTAATTTACCTAATTCGTGACCCAGGCTTTCTGAAAGTTTCCAACTTATTACTGGATATTCGGTTTGGTAAAAAAAAAATCACCTCAGAACAAGAAAATCGATAAATTCAAATAACCACATTAGATATTTAAGAATTTATAAGGAATAACAAATCGAATATCAATGGTGGTAGATTTACATATACCGTATCACGGACCTTTATAATACATCGAGAATCTCGGGGCGTATACAAAACTTAATTTTCGAACAATTGTCATCTTCGGACTGAAAATCTACAGAAAGTTCATAAGTCTTTACTGGGTGTTCCTTGACTTTCTGATTTTGGGGCTCATTTGACCCCCTTCAAATGAAGTAGAGAAGACTCAAATAGTTCTAAAGTGTGGGAGTCATTTGGAAATTGAGTCTTTACAGGGTTTTGCCTTGACTTTCCGATTTTGGGGTCATTTGACCCCTTACAAATGAAGTAGAGAAGACACAAATAGAAATTTGGGGGATTATTGAGAAAATTTGAGGGTCCAAATGTAAAGAAACGGGGGGCCATGGAAAACCATGTCTTTATCAGGACCAAATAAGTTGCATGTAGTGGCAATATGACAAAGCCAGAATACTTTGCAATTTTAATTTGATCCTTGTTTTTTTAACTACGATCTCCCAAAAAACACTCCAAACTTTTAAAAGTATATTATATAGAGGATATTTGTTTTTTTCGGTGAAAGATCGAAATTTATTTCATCGAGTGGACACCATCGGTAATATTTTCACGAGTGGCGCAGCCACTCATGAAAATATTACCGATGGTGTTCACGAGATGAAATAAATTTCGATCTTTCACCGAAAAAAACAAATATTCTATTTATATTATACTTTTAACCCTTTCTGGGAGGAGCTTTATCAAAATTCAGTACAGTTCTTTTCTCTTATTCCCCGTGGCGTACCCCTCCCGCATAGCAACGTTACGTCAAGCGCGAGAAATGTAAGGTATATGCCGTCATATTTCCCATCTGGTTGTTAGGCACGCGCAATTTACCCAGGCAACAAGAACGTGAAAATCGGTATTTTCACTGGTTGTACCAGTGTAAGATCGAAAAGTATTTTCACTGCTATTTCTCGATATCCTACCGGAAAGCATGAAATAAAAGCATTTATGATTTTTAACCAAATTATAGACTGAGAATTCATCAAAAATGCCCGAATGCCAAGATATGTATGCCATCCTCTAAAACACCCCTTTTGTCATCATCCGCGCTAAGCGCCACTTTATTTATTTCTTCCGTATACACTTCAATGTCCACGACTTCTGATTGTATCCGTTACTCTATGCTGATCTACTCCTGAAAGAAAAACATTCCTTATAGTCATCATGTGCAATGCTATTTTTAATAACACACCTTGTTACCCTTTTACATTTCTTACTTGCCTCTCCCTCAAATGTTTTATAGGAGTATAGTTTGGCTCTAGGCCCCAAAAACTCCTCTATAATTTCTCCTCCAGCTTCATCCTTAAACATTCCAACTACTTTCGTATTGCAACCAGTTGGATACCCGAAGAATGAGACTGAGGGTAATTACTTGTATCAAACTTCGTCTTCACACAAACCTGACATATCTTTGTAAAAATCCACAGTCTCAATTTCGTACATGAGGCTGTCTGTGTCGGTAGACAGAGGCTTAGTCTTATCACCGTATTTCAGTTTGATGAAATTGTAATCAAAATGATTCATATGAACTTTACTTAAATCCAGAATGCACATTCCTAGGTATACTGGTTTGTTGAAGTAATATCTAGTGTTCTTCATATGTAGTGAAGTTAAATTTTCATTAAAAATATCAAGATGATAAAAGTTCGACTTAGCAGGTAACTTTTCAGCCTTTACCCGTTCTGATACTAGACGAATATCAACTTATTTCCCAATATTTTCCATGTTTTTTTTTCCAAAGACAGAATTATTCATGAGTTTGGAGAAGTTTTTCTCAAACTCATTCGTTGCCTTTGTACGGAGATAAGTATTGAGTTTGATATATGGTCTGAGCCATTCACTCTCTTTAGACTTGATTCCCCTATGATTCTTTTTCAGCTTTAATCCTTTACTAATGTAAAAGGTTAAATTGTCATAGTGTACCACATACTTTTTCTTATCCCACAGGCTGGGAATAAGTTTATCAACCGCATTTTTAGTTTTTATACTTTCTGGGGCAAGCGGGTAGCAACTATGAAGATTTTTAGGGTATTCCTTATTCACTTCTAAAGTACATGGACATTCTTTCCACGTTTGAAAAGATTTTTTTCCGAAAACGCACAACTCGTTGTGGTCGAGCCAATACGGCCTAAGTAGAAGATTAAGTAAAAGAGTGATTTTACCACATCCGAATTTACCTGTTACTGTTAACCTTAATACTCTTTGGACAAAAGGGGGTAATTAAATCTCTTTGATATTACATCGTTCCATGATAAATTCATAATATCTATTTTTGTATAAGTTTTTCTTTTCTATAAAAACTGTATTGCATTAAATTTAAAAAAGCTACTGACACAACCGACATAGAAACTATTGTTACTAAAAATGGAAGAAATGTGAGATGCGGAAAATGTGCAGTGTGTGGAATATCTAAGAAACAGTTTGTTAAGGTACAGAATGTTAAAAAATGTGGATCTGTGTTAAATAAAGTTATAAATAATCTACCTTTCAAAATGCATCTACCTAGCCATAATTTCAAGGGACCTGGCACTAAACTGGAAAAATACTCAATCCAGGTTTAACACAAAAAAAAAAAATGGAGCAAGCCAATTAACCGCGTTGATAAAGCCGCATAATATCATGAAGTTTGCTATTTGGAAAATCCTACTGCTAAAGTTAGAGACAAAGTGTGTGATAAAAATATGTTAACGGAGTTAGAAATGTATTTACCATCCCACGCTCACTGAGAAAAAAGGAATAAATCCATCGTCAGTAAACTTATTGAAACAAAAACGAGATTTGGAATGGGCGTTAAAACCACGCCTGGTTTAGGAAGTAAAGAAATAAACATGATAAATTTAGCGTAAGAATTACACAAGCCAGTAAAAAGAAAATTTAACAAAAGGAGAGTTAGAGTAAACAGTATAGATAGGATATGGGCTGCATATTTAGTGGACATGCAGACATTTTCTATGTTTAATCGCAGTATAAAGTATCTTATTGCTGTCATCGACATCTTTTCTAAATATGGATGGTTGATACCACTGAAAGACAAAACTAGAAAATCTGTTGCCGTAGCATTAAAGAGTGTTTTAAAGGAGAGAAAACTAGATAAAATGTAGGTGGACAAGGGTAAAGAGTTCTATAACAAAGAGGTTAAAGACTTGATTGAGTTGTATTCTACTGAGAATAAAGAAAAATCAACCGTGGTTGAGAGATGGATTAGACCAATGAAAGAGAAAATATGGAAGTACCTTTCCGCTAACTCTACAAACGTTTACATTAACATGTTACAAGATCTCTTTAAAGAATTTAATAACTCGAGACATTCATCCATTAAGTTGACACCATGCGAGTATAGAAGAAAATGAAACTTAAGTTTGGAGAAGCCTTTACCCAAGTTTTCCGTAGGGGACAAAGTAAGGATAGCTAAAAAGAAAAAGACCCTTGAACCAAGATGGACTGGAAAGGTTTTTACAGTTTCTGAGGTAAAACATACATCGCCTATAACATATAAAATTGTAGATCTTATGGAGAGGAAACAAAATGTACCTTTTATGAATGCGAGTTGCAAAGGACTAGTCTTATAATTGCCTGGGCCTTAAGCCCAAAAGATCCGACTGCTCGTTCTGTGTAGTCGGATCTTAATCTACACTGCTCTCTAAGGTAAGTAAAGTTGTGGAAATCACTTTAATGATTTTTGTTACAAATATTTCTGTAGCCTATATATATGTATTTATCATCTAATTTCAGAACCCCATTCGGTCTTTCTGTGGTGAGTGAATTGGGGTTCACTATTCCCATCCAAACTATTGAAATGGTATGTATGTTACTGCTTCTTCTGTGAGATTGTTCTTACGAACGAAGTCCGCAACAAAGAAACAAATAAATGCATGGTTCAATTACAAACTGCATCTGGCGGGATTCGAACCCACGAAGGACAAATATCCTTGTTTTTCGAGGATTAAAAGACCAATACCATAACCACTGAGCCAAAGAGATATCTCCCTGTCGCGTTGGCTTGAATTCCATGTCGGCCACTCTGAAAAATTTCAATGAGCATGCGCAGAAGTCTCTGTGCGCATGCCCAACTCTTTTCCTGGCATGTACAGGAAGTTCTCATTATTCCTTAATGGGAATGATTTCCGCCATTTTACAAATATGAATAAAGCAAATGGATACACTGGTTGTGGCTTACTATATTTAACCCAGATACTGAACATCTGACAAAATGTTCTAGTGTTCCAGATCTTATTTACGACCTTTTGAAAATAGGTCTGCGGTGGTGACTTTAGTTTTCCATCGTATTTGTGGCAAACTTGACAGTTTTTAATGATCATTATCTATTTATAGCACCCAGGCTACATTGTCGGCCTCAATACCTCACCAAACGATATAGCCGTACTGAAACTAGCCCCGCATTACCAAGATTTAACAAGTTATGCCGTAGCTGTCGCAGATGGCACCAATGATTTTACGGGAAACACATGCATAATTTCCGGTTATGGATTGACAGGTTTGTTTTTGTCATAATTTGTAGTTTTTCTCCCAGTTTTTCTCTATAATTTTTGACAGGTTGGTTTTTGTCATAATTTGTAGTTTTTGTCCAAAGATATTAGGTTTAAGTTAACAATCTGACATTGTGAGAGATCTTGTATAACCAATGATTCTTTTGTGAAAACATGTTTTTGTTACTAGTCGTCTGGGATAAGTGTGAAATAAAACCCGCCGTTGGTGAATGGCTACTGCATATCATCTAGAAGATCTCAGGGGCTATGTTTACCCCGATTCGATGTGCCCGGTGTTACTTTTGTCGTTGTCTCATCAAGTCTCCGTATCGGCATTCCTCCATTTGTTTGATCAAACTGCGTCGTCTACGCATGTCATATTCCTCGAAGATTCGACCTGTCTTATATGACGCATCAGTCTCCCAGATTATGAGGGAGACTGTAGTATTACGCGCTATAAAAAAGCAATAGAGATGATGGCTTTTATCAATACGTTTGAGGAGAAATAAGGCCTGTTTTAGCTCCAGATTTCTCTAAACTGCCGATCAAAGCTGAGTGAATTGCACCAAGTAGCGTTTCACTGCGTAAACGTTTATTTCAGTTCGAAATTCAAAGTAATGGTTGTCGCGTAGAAAGGTAGCCCGGTTCTGTACCCAGGATGGCCAAATTAGATGAGTATTTGTAGAATGCGATCTAGCGAGAGATAATAGATCAAACTGCTATGTTTTTAAACGGCTCTGTGCGGCAATATTTTTCTTTATTGCTAATGAAATCGGTACGGATCGCTAGGTAAATGCGAATAATCTTTAACGAAAAAAAAATACCAACAAACAAGCAAACAAACAAACGCCAAAACGGTATAGAAATGTAAGCATAACCTCTTGTAAACGGTAATTCTTTGAAATGTAAATATCTATTGAACTGCTTCCATGGAAATCGAAACTATGATTAACATTTACTGTGCATACTTCGGAAGTCATTCAGAGTACCTTAAATACATTTTCTCCACAATTGTTTTGGCTTTCATATGAGCTTGAGCATCATGGAAAATGGTACCAACATGGACTGGGTATATTTCAATTATGAAGAGTTATACCTTGCACTTAATTTTTCCAATGAAACTAAAGGCTGTTACGATCCAGGCCTAAAGAAAAAGAAAGCTAGCAACAAGCCTTTCAACAATTAATAATATTTTATTAATGAACAAAGACAAAACAGTACAATAGGAGTTAAGTTTGAATGGAATTTGTCAATTCTAATCTGTTGAAATGAAATAAGTCTCTCAAAAATAAGAATAATGTTTAGACTACGAAAGAATTAAATTCCTGGATCCTAAAACCTAAATTAACAACAGTTTCAACTTGCAAGTAGATATGAGCAACCTGTATCAAAAATAAAATTACTCCAACTTACAGATGTAAATCCCAAGTTAAGTCCAACACTTTTCACTCATTCCGTATCTTCCAAGCCATTTGTCGAACATCAAAATTCAAAATCGCCAAGTAAGTCACTCTTATATATATGAACTTGGAAAATTCTAGATTAGTCTATTCTAGAAAGATGGCATCATTGATTAGTAAACAGCCTGTTTCTAAAAGTAATCACAATGAAAAAAACCAATACAGTCATGTTCCACACGTTTCTAGAATACTCTGAAAACAGGCTACTAATCATATCTAGATAACAAGACGCATTAACTGAAAAAAATATTATTGGTGTCCATTTAAAAATTAACCATATTGTGAGGCAAAAAAAGTTAAGATACGAAAAAATTGATGATAAATGTTTTCACTGCTTTTTGCCATTTATCCAACACTAAGCACAGATGTGACTGACCATCCTTTGCGCTTGATTATTACTAAATGGAATTGACTTCTGAAACCAAAGCTTGACCCGTTGTCTGCGCATTTCATATTCTTCGAAGATTCGACTGTCTTATATGACGCATCACTAGCCCTGAAAGCGGGCTGACAGTAATATTACCCTCTATAAAATAAAAATGTTGAAAATAGCTTTTATCAATACGTTTGAGGAGACATGAAACCTGCTTTAATAGCTCCAGATTTCTCTAAACTGGTGATCATAGCTGAGTGAATTACACGAGGTAGCGTTTAATTGAGTAAACCTTTTTTTTTTTTTTTAGTTTTAAATTCAAAGTAACGGTTGTCGCGTAGGAAAGTGGTTCGGTTCTGTACCCAGGATGCCCATATCAGATAGATGATTATTTATAGAATGCCATCTAGCGGGAGATAATGAAACTTGACCCGAAAGTCAGAATGCGATTTCATCAGACCGTCCTGTTGAAAATTAACTACCCGTTAATCATAATGGAATATCTAATTGATGTTCCTTATGTTTCTGAATACAAATCACTGTAAATCCTAAGTATCTTGCTGAAACATCCTCGGATACCCCGGGGTCTCCCTATTTGCTACGCTACATCGACCCCTGGGACAATTGACTAATAAAACTTTGAATCAGCCGCCGAAAATCGATACGAAAAGTCATAGCGTAGAGTCCACTCGCCCATCACAAAATGATGATGAAACCAATGAAAAGCCAGCATTCGGCCTGCGGTAAAGCGAGGGAAATTCAATTAATTGTCCCAGGGGTCGATGTAGCGTAGCAAATAGGGAAATTCCGGGGTATCCGAGGATGTTGCTGAAAGATGACCAGTAATTTTCTAGATTTCCAGATATATTCTAAGAGGGGCTGAGATGATGGTGTGCGGAGGAAAAATCACAAAAATAACATCAGGGCATCGGACATCACGTTATTATTGGTCGATAAAACTCGGTTGACCTAACAACCAACTGTCCCTTGACATACAGAAATAGCAAAACTTTATACCAAGGAACATGTACCTGCCTGCCCGGTCTGCACAGTTATGCAGATGGTTTAACCCTTTCCCAAACAATCCCGGGTTTTTACGGGTCTGGAATTGTAGCCTTTTGAAAACATTGTGGGAAAAGGAGAAAATGCTGGTAACCAGCATTTTCTCCTGTTCCCACAATGTTTTCTACCCTGTCATAGACAGAAATCATCTTTTCAGCAAGAGTTCAATTGTCGTCTGCAAATGCTTTCAATTAGGTCTAGTCCAAAAGTTTGTCGTTTGGTAAAGAGTTAAGCGCCCTTTTCACAGAACTTTTTTTTTTCAGAAGGTGGATATGCTCCTTTCCGGCTGAGGGCGGCTTACGTTAGCGTTCTATCTGAATGGCAATGCGAATACGCTAGGACGATCTACAACTTTCTTGCAAACCATGTTTGTGTGCAGGGCCTAAGTTTCCCCGGAACCGGAGCATGCAGTGTAAGACATAGAGGATATTTGTTTTTTTCGGTGAAAGATCGAAATTTATTTCATGGAGTGAACACCATCGGTAATATTTTCACGAGTGGCTTACATCAATGTAAGTGGCGCAGCCACGAGTGAAAATATTACCGATGGTGTTCACTCGATGAAATAAATTTCGATCTTTCACCGAAAAAAACAAATATTCTATTTATTTCATGCTTTTAACCCTTTCTTGAAGGAGCTTTATCAAAATTCAGTACAGTTCTTTTCCCTTATTTCCCGTGGCGTACCCCTCCCGCATAGCAACGTTACGTCAAGCGCGAGAAATGTAAGGTATATGACGTCATATTTCCCATCTGGTTGTTAGGCACGCGCAATTTACCTAGACAACAAGTACGTGAAAATCGGTATTTTCACTGGTGGTACCAGTGTAAGATCGAAAAATATTTTCACTGCTATTTCTCGATATCCTACCGGAAAGCATGAAATAATTTGTATTATAAGCCGAATAAGGTGGCTCGACATGTAACTAACGGTGTATAGATGATCAGATGGTATCCGGATTAGCGGCGTGCTGGAGGCTCCCGATTCCGATTTATCTATTGAACTGTGTCATAATCGCTCATCGGTATGAAATGGAGGAGCTGTATGCAGGCCGTATGCACAGTGCGGTGGCGAAATCTTATTGACAATTTCTTCAGTTTTGGTCTTAACTAACGAGATAAGTGGAGAAAGGGTGAAGCAAGAGACAAAAGCTACAGGGCCACGTGACCAAAGAAGTCCCCTTCAATGGCTCAACTTTGTCTCGTTAAGCTTGCACGGCGAAAAAAGTTCGCCTTAAAAATCCCCGACCTGGTTTACATGCATGAAAGATAGGCAGTCTAAGACAAAGGTGACACACGTTACCCTTTATCAACTTTGTCAGTTTAGACAACACAGCAAAGCGTTAATATCCCTATCTGTTACTGACTCTCTAAATCCAGCCCTTTATCCCACGAAAACCTATCTTTCTACCCACAGGTAAAAGCAACTACTCAATTTGTTAAATGGCGTCAAACTCCATGTATTGATTCTCAATACTTGAGTAGTTGTGAAATAAAGCAAAAAATTCCTCCTTTTACATCTGCAGATATTCTTTTTAAATATTTTTTTTCAATAAAGTACAACGATAGATGGTAAACCAAAGAATTCAAATATCTTGAAATCAATAACTTGCCTTCCTTACATCGGCAGCTCAAGCAAAATCTACCGAGCTGTGTTCTATTTTTAGCATTCTATTTATAGAACACTGTACACATTTTCCTTCTTATCTGCTAGTTTACTTACTATATAGATTAAGTCTTTTTAAACCTTGTTAGGCTTACCTCTTTTAAATCTTACAAAGTCCTGTTTTTGAATCAAGATAGTGGTTGATCCACATTACAGCCGTGAAGAGTTTTTTTTTTTCTATTTCTTTGCTCATCACTCTGGACATTATTGTAATCTGATGAGAATTGTTAGGGTTTGAAGTAATTTGTGACTGCATCAATGGGGTCATAAAATTATAAAGCCTTCAAAACCCATTGGTCAGATAATTTTCTTTTGAGCCAAGAAAAAGAAATCCGTTCTCATTTTTTTTTCTTTGATAATCACGTCATATCCAAAAGTGATTGGTCGATTCAACTTTTGTTTTTCACGCATGATAGGTATACAGAAATTCTTACATCACATACTTTAATTTCTCCTATAAAGTTCATGGAAGAAAAAGTGTCTACTTGTAGCACAAAACTGCTTCTAGATTTCAACAGAATTTAACAACATTGTGTGTTTTACTATGTGTCTTGTTTTGTTTTAGGAAGCCACACAATGCCAACCTTTTTAATGAATTCAATAAAGGAGACTTATGAAAACTTTATTAGAAAAGAAGAAAATGCTGGTAATCAGCACTTTCTTCTTCTCAAACAACGTTTTCTCTCCTATCACAGACAAATCAGCTATTTTCAGTCCATAATACAATGGTTTTACAAGGGTTAACAGTGAAACATGTATGCATGCATAAGCTAACTTATCAGGAGCCGATTATAAAATTGAAAGAATCGCACTGACAGCAGCAGCCGATTTCAACCGATGATCGATTATGATTTCCAGCCCATTTCCACCACTACCTATACGTTCACTGCTTGAAAAGTAGGAGTCATTGACTCGATTGCCTGCTCGACGGTTGCCACTGTGTAAAGATTTATTCCTTTCTTAACGATGTATGTATGTATGTATGTATGTCAAGGAATACAAAAATGTTCACTTCTATCGTAGACCATTACTAGAGATGAGGTGAAATCCTAGGTGTTTTTCTTTCTCTTATTATTTTTTTGAATAACCTTTCCCATAATTATATTCGTAATCTATCAGTATGTATACAGTGGAGCTTTCCTACAAACGTTTAAGTTTTTACTCTCTCTCTCTCTCTCTCTCTCTCTCTCTCTCTCTCTGTCTCTTAGGATGTATTTTTAAATAGAATCATTTAAATCTAAGTACAGGGATACCCAAAATGAATGCAACCCGTAAAAGTACCCACAACTTCTGCAAATAGATATGGATTAAGTTTATTTTTTTACACACATCAATGTAAAATAATAACAATTAAGTTCTTCAAGTTTGAGTTATTTCAGTTTGGTGGTCAACATGTTAGCAACGTTCAAAGATATGCTCCAAATGTCCACCCCTTTAACCGCTCCTGAATGCGCCTTGCAAACATACAAACACTCTGTCCCTGGATTCTCCCTGATCCTTGCTGTTATTGCAGTCCTCAAGTCCATGATGCAAGGCGCATTCCGGAGTATCTCCGTCAAAGCGGTGGACATTTGGAGCATATCTTTGAACATGTAGACCAACCAATCGAAATAACTCAAACATGGAGAACTTAATGGTTATCATTTTACATTGATGTGTGTAAAATATAAACTTAATTTATTCCCATTTGCAGAAGTCGTGGGTACTTTAATGGGTTGCATTCGTTTTGGGTCACCCTGTACAATTTAACATCAGCACTGTGTACTTTTGGTCGCCAATGGGCTTCTAATTATTGCATTGATACCTTTTCTAGGGATCCTGCAGGGCTCGCAGTTGGGGGGGGCGGATAGCCATGGATTTGAACCTTGCTGTAGGCACCGGGTCTTTCGTGTGAGCAAGACATTTAACAGCCCTAACGTAGTACTAGTGAAATCTATGGCATATATGACTATGTGAGCTGTTGCCGTATTATAACCGAGATAATGTTGAAAGTTGCGTAAAACACCATTCAATATATCATTCTAGGGTGACAGCGGCGGTCCATTGACTTGTGATGGCCAATTGGCAGGTGTTGCCTCATTTGGTCCATATGGCTGCCATGTCTACGGGATGGTTCTCCGACCCAGCGCTTATACCCGAACTTCATACTACTTTGATTGGATACGTGAGAAATGCGATTGCTGCATTTAATCTGTCATATTTTGTGATGGATTTGTTTGTAACTGGGGAAAGCATGACTAATGGTCCAATTTAACAAGAAGGTGTAAATAGAGAATTCTACTGTCATAGCATCGATTTATTACATGTATTTTGTACAACCGCACTTGAAATAAAAAAAAAAATATGCAAAGAATGCTGAGATTGGGACTTCAGTTTTCAGAAATTCTGTTTGCAACCTGTGAAATGAACAGTCGCAAATTCATCAATCACAATGTAATATTACAATGTAATATATCTCCTGTGGTATATTTATGATGAAATTAGTCATTTATTCATTATATAAAGTTATGAAATACCAACCTTTTTCAATATTCTGAAGAGCTGAAGACCTCCAATGCGTCGTAAGGCGTTAAAAAAAACTTGCGCTACGCACTCGTTTTTTCAACGCTTAACAACGCATCTTCGTGAGATATTTTTCATATAAAAAATAACCAGTTGATTATACTCACAACGTACGTCACTGTGACGTCACAGGTAGTGATATCGGACCTTTGTTATAAAGTCAGTGTGCGTGTTTGGAAAGACTGGTTTTTTTTTTGTAATCGTTCCTTTAAATGATCTGAAAAAGTCTTTAGATCTCCAAAGCCTACAATGCCTAGGGACTTTGTTTTTTGTCGAAGCTTTTGTTAACTACTTATAATAATGGAATAGACTTCGACCAACTATTAAAACCCAAACTTTTTTTGATATTTGGTCAAAATGTTTGTGCATATAGACATCTGCTTCCTGTCTAAAACATTAGAATATTAAATGTATTCATCTAATGTCTTTGATAAATACATGAGAGTCTTTGAAGTCCGTTTGTATCCACCCAAGCTAGCCTCATTCTATCTTCATATCGTACTTACTTTTCAATATGGCGGACATAAGTTATGAAAATGCCCAGGTCCGATATCACTTCCTGTGACGCAGATTGTTACCCTTGATCATCATTGCTTGACGTATTTTTTGACGTCATTTTGTACGTACATATGTATTTCATAGTTGCAAATATGGTTTTGTGGATATTACGGCGAGTGCATCTATAGATCTACACATGGTTTTGCATAGATCTTCTCATTTATAATTTATGGAATTTCATTTTGTGATTATGAATAATATGGCGTTCATTGACGTTTGCGTTGTCTGCATGTCATATTCTTCGAAGATTCGACTGTCTTATATGACACATCACTAGCCCCAAAAGCGGGCTGACTGTAATATTACCCTCTGTAAAGTAACAATGTTGAAAATAGCTTTAATCAATACGTTTGAGGAGAAATGAGACCTGCTTTAGCTCCAGATTTCTCTGAACTGCTGATCATAGCTGAGTGAATTGCACGAGGTAGCGTTTTATTGAGTAAACCTTTATTTTAGTTTTAAATTCAAAGTAAAGGTTGTCGCGTAGGAAAGTGATTCGATTCTGTACCCAGGATGCCCATATCAGATAGATGAGTATTTATAGAATGCCATCTAGCGGGAGATAATGTTGACGTTTGAAACAAATTTTATTAAACTCGCCAAGAAAATGGTTGTTGAGGTCGCCAAAGGCTCTCTTCAGAACACCTTTTCTAGACTCGTTAACAATTTGTACAAAGCTAAAACTTCGTTGTTTGATAAAGAGTTAACCCATTACCACACAATCCCTACTTTTGACGCCCCTGAGAAAGAAGCCTTTTGAAAACATTGTGGGAAAAGGAGAAAATGCTGGTAACTGGTAACCAGCATTTTCTCCTTTTCTTACAATGTTTTCTAACCTTCACAAGACAAATTACAAATGTTCAGTCACTTATTTTGTCGTCTGCAAATGCTTTCGATTTGGACAAACCTAAAATTTTGTCGTTTGGTAATGGGTTAAACCCCTAACCTACTAAATAAGTTAAATGCAACTTTCCAGTCGGTGGTAACTGCCCTCCCTCCAAATATATATATTTTTGTGATTTATTTATCATTTCCCTTATCGAATAGTGTAGATTTCTTAATTTCTTACGTGCATCGGTGGTGAGAGGCAAAAAGTCGCCGGTAAGAAAGTTTGCCTCAACCGGTTATTGAAGTCACAACCATCAGGTCACAATTCGGATGTAGACTTAAACTGGGTTGCAACACGCGAAAAAGGGCATTCGGACATTTGCGTAAAGTGCCGTCTCGGATTAACCTGCGCGGATTGCGCAGGCTAATCCGAGACGACACTGTACTACTTTACTAGATTTTGTGCTACAGATGACTTCTGCAAAACTGAGAAAATTACTTAAAAACGGAAAGTGTTGTTTCGGATCAGCCTGTGCGGAGTGCTCAAGCTGATTCTAGACGATACTAAAACGCAAATGTCCGAATGTCCCTTTTCGTGTGTTGCAGGCCAATTATACTAACCACTGATCTACGTGGCTGGTCAAGCATAAACAAAAGTCAATGGCATCACAAAATTATCAAGGGTAACAACATACGTCACAGGAAGTGATATCGGACCTGGGCATTTTCATAACTTATGTCCGCCATATTGAAAAGTAAATACGATATGAAGATAGAATGAGGCTAGCTTGGGTGGATACAAACGGACTACAAGACTATCATGTATTTATTTATCAAAGACATTGGATGAATACATTTAATATTCTGATGTTTTAGACAGGAAGCAGATGTCTATTTTATGCACAAACACTTTGACCAAATATCAAAAAGTGATTGGGTTTTAATAGTTGGTCGAAGTCTATTCCAGTATTATAAGTAGTTAACAAAAGCTTTGACAAAAAACAAAGTGCCTAGGCATTACACACGCTTTGGAGGTCTAAAGACTTTTTCAGATCATTTAAAGGCACGATTACAAAAAAAAAAACAGTCTTGCCAAACACGCACACTGACTTTATAACAAGGGTCCGATATCACTACCTGTGACGTCACACTGACGTACGTTGTGAGAGGTGATGATATAAAGTACAATCAAACGCAACCAGCCCCGGTTGCGCAGTCGGTACAGTACAGGACTTGCGAACTGGATGTCGCTGATTGGATCCCTGGCTCAGCCAATTTTTTCCCGGTTATAGATGATATTCATAGCGACAGAATTCATTCTTCTTTCACCGCTGACCATAGTTTTGACGAAGGTTCTGTTGGAAATGAGCTGGTGGCATGGATAGAATAATTATTGTAACGAGCTAAATGGCAAAGAAAAAATAATCCACGAATAGGATAGGAAAGGTGACTGGTATAGTGATATAACTGAAATAGTGTTGAAAACGGTGTTAAACACCATTTATTCAATCTTTCAAACCCAGCCATTTGTACTTACGGAGGCACATTTTGTTGCGATGCAGTTTGTAATAAGTATGTCAAGCTTTTCATATCTCGCTTTCTTTCCACGTTATGGATTAGATAATGAGTTTGCTGTGTTATGCAACATGCATGGTGAAGGTTTTGATTCTATCGCATGTCTCGCGAGAACATTGTTTATTTTCTTTCTCGGTAGAATATCGAGAAATAGCGGTGAAAACATTTTTCGGTATTCCACGATTGCGGCCAGTGAAAATACCGCTTTTTATATTCTGTTACGAGTCAGGCGTAACTAGAAAGAAGAAGCCAGCAACAAACGATAACAATTAACAGAATTTATTAACAAAAATATCAAATAAACAGTGACAATATTACAATAGTACAAAACAATACCTTAGACGTTAAATTCAGAAGACAAACTATTCCAGTCTTAATTCCAATCTGATCCTGATCCAAACTGAATGTAATCCAAGCACACAAAGTAATCCTCACTTTAGTCTAGTCTGATCCAAATCCAAACTGAATGTAATCCAGGCACTAATTATGACACAAACACAAGATAATCCCCACTGTAGTCTGGCAATCATGTATTAACTAGTGAACACTGAGATGTAAAAAGCTTTTCCTTTTATAATAACAGGGAAACTTCCAGAAAATTCATGTTAAAATCAGTTGCATAACTTCTAGTAAACAGATTGTAAAAAGGCCTGGAAACTTCCAGCACAATATTCCACAAGAGAGAATCCAGTTCTAAAAATAGCAACAGGGGAAAACCATTCAAAAATAGATACACACATGAACAAAGCTAATAATAACTGGGCATGTACATAACACTTCCCCCCTTGAAAAGAAAAAGGAAGGTTTATGAAATAAATCTTTCTTTTTTGCAATATTATTTATATACATGTATATGATACATCTGAAGTATACATAGGAAATGACAAAGTCAAATATTAATTATTTCAGACTAATGAAAACAGTTAAGGTAATGAAAGTACAATTTTAAAATCCAGTTTGAACTTGATATAGGGAAAATAACTATTGGAATTTCAAACTCTTGAAAGAGCATCTGGTATAATGTTATCTTTCCCTTTTATGTGTCTTATGTCAAGATTAAACTCTTGAAGCAATAAACTCCACCTCAGTAATCTTTGATTCTTATTCTTAAGTTTGTGTAGAAAACTTAAAGGGTTATGATCACTGAATACAACAATTGGTGAAGTTGAAGAGGTTAAATAAACTTTGAACTGCTGGATTGCCAGAATTAAAGCAAGACACTCTTTTTCTATGGTGGAGTAATTTTTCTGATGTTTGTTAAATTTCTTAGAAAAGTAACAAACTGGGTGATCAATACCATTATTATCTTCTTGTAAAAGAACAGCACCAATACCAACATCACTTGCATCAACAGCTAATTTGAAACATTTGTCAAAATCAGGTGCCAAGAGAACTGGTGCGCTCTTTAGTATGGCTTTCAGACGATCAAATGCATCTTGACATTTGTCATTCCATTTGAACTTTGCACTTTTCTTAAGTAAATTTGTTAAAGGTTCAGCAATACCCGAGAATTTTTTTCAGAATTTCCTATAGTAGCCAGCCATACCAAGAAATCGCATCAGCTGTCTTTTACATTTAGGCACAGGAAACTCAGAGATAGCATTGACTTTAGCTTCTAAAGGTTTAACTTGACCCTGTCCCACAAGATGTCCTAAAAATGTTACAGTAGCATGACAAAATTCAGTTTTTTCAAGATTCACAGTCAGTTTTGCTTTACTGAGTCTGTCGAAGAATTTCCTGATTCTTTGAAGGTGGTCACTCCAACTGTCTGAGTAGATGATGACGTCGTCAATATATGCATCACAGCCATCTAATCCACATATAACGTTGTTTACAAGTCGCTGAAACGTTGCAGGAGAATTTTTCATCCCAAACGGCATAACTTTGTACTGGTACAGACCGTTTGGAGTAGCAAAGGCTGATACTTCTTTTGCTTTATCAGTCAGTGGAACTTGCCAGAATCCTTTTAGCAGGTCAAATTTGGTGACATATTTAGAATTTCCAACTTTGTCAATACAGTCATCAATTCTTGGTATTGGAAAAGAGTCTGTTTTTGTCACAGAGTTCACTTTACGATAGTCAGTACACATTCTATAAGTTCCATTTGATTTAGGTACTAATATACATGGTGAACTGTAATTACTCTGGCTAGGTTCAATAAAGTCATTTTCCAGTAAGTATTTTACTTCATCTTGGAGGTATTTCTGTTTCAAAGGATTCATTCTATATGGATGTTGCTTTATTGGTTTAGAATCTTCCACAATGACATCATGATAGATTTTATCCGTTCTTGTGGGGATATCAGGAAATAAATGTTCATATTCATGTATCAACTGTTTCAGCTCTTCCTGCTGTGATGGTTCCAAGTGAGAAAGTTTGTTGTCAAGGTTTCTCAAAATATCAGAATTCTCAAGTTTAGATGGACCAGGATCAGATTTATCAATCAAGTCAGAATTTACTTCAAGATCAGATACACTTGATTCTTGTGGGACAGTGTTTACAACTGTAATTGGTTTTGAGATAGAGCTATCTCTGTCAAAGTATTCCTTTAACATATTTATATGACACATTTGTTTGTTTTTACGCCTTCCTGGAGTATTAATTATATAGTTTAAATCACTTGTTTTCTTGTCAATAGTGTAGGGTCCAAAATATCTTGCCTGTAGAGGTCTGCCAGTTATTGGCAAAAGAGCAAGGACTTTGTCACCTGGTTTAAATTTTCTATCAATAATATGGTTGTCATATCTTGCTTTCATTTTGCCCTGAGACGTTTTAAGATTAGACCTAGCTACCTCACATGCCCTAGACAGTCTATTTCTGAAGTCAGAAACATACTGTAGTAAATTCAAAGGTGTTTCATCATTTGAAAGAAATTTCTCTTTCAAAAGTCTTAAAAGTCCACGAACAGAATGGCCAAAAACTAATTCAAAAGGACTGAAACCAAGAGATTCTTGTACAGATTCTCTGGCTGCAAATAGTAACAAATGGATGCCCTCATCCCAATCTTTTTCAGTGTCAAAGCAATATGATCTTATCATATTTTTTAATGTCTGATGAAATCTTTCTAAAGCACCTTGACTTTCAGGGTGATAGGCGGATGACCTGTATTGCTTGATCCCTAATTCATGCATAACCTGTTGGAATATACCAGACATAAAATTTGACCCTTGATCAGACTGAACTGATTTTGGAAGACCAACAAATGTGAAAAACTTTATAAGAGCTTTGACGATGGACTTTGTTTTGATGTTCCTTAAAGGAATAGCTTCAGGAAAACGTGTAGAAGTACACATAATTGTTAAGAGATATTCATTTCCTGACTTGGTTCGAGGTAAAGGACCAACACAATCTATAAGTATCCTACTGAAAGGTTCATCAAAAGCAGGAATAGGTTGTAATTGAGCTTTGGGAATGGTTTGGTTGGGTTTACCTACCATTTGACATGTATGGCAAGTTTTACAATATTTAGAGACATCCGATTTGAGACCAGGCCAATAAAAATTATTAATAATTTTGTGATAGGTCTTGTTTATACCTAGATGACCTGACATAGGACTTTCATGGCCTATACTTAGTATTTCATGACGATATGACTTTGGAACCACAATTTGGTGGTAAACAGCCCATTCATCATCAGCTGGGACATCAAATGGTCGCCATTTTCTCATAAGAATCCCATTCTTTATATAGTAACACATTGGGACCTCTGAAATTTCATCTTCAGGTAAAGCCCTAAAAATTAATTTTGAAATCTCAGGATCAGTTTGCTGTTCCTGGATAAGCTGTGACTTCGACAGCGTGTCGTGACCTTGGTCAATAGACCTTGGTGGTGAATGGCAAGACATTGACGAGTCTGTCTGAGTATCAGACAAACTGGGATCAAGAGACTTTTTAATCTCATTATTAAAATATTGACCGATAAAAGTATCTGTCAAGTCAATGTCAGAGTTTGAGTTTTTCAAAATGGCCTTTTTAGCCATAGCGCGGGTAACTGCACAAGAAGGATACAAGTCAGGAATTTCCTGCTCGATAGGGTCATCTGTTTGACCTATATTTGGTGTGTCAGTTACAAGTGGATTAACCACAACCTTATCTCCAGCTAAGTCATTGCCTAGCAGTAAATGGACACCTTTAAATGGTAAGGAAGGTTTAATACCAATAACCACAGGCCCAGTAACCAAATCTGATGACAAATTAACATGATGGAGAGGGATATTAACAGTTCCACACTCTACACCCTGAATAAGGACACTAGTACCGGAAGAAGTCTTCTCAGAAAAAGGCAGTATATCTGCTAAAATAAGAGATTGAGAAGCTCCTGTGTCTCTTAAAATTTTAATAGGGGTAGGTGGGCAATTATCACCTGAAAGTGATACAAAACCATTCAACATAAATGGTTCAAAAATCTCCATAGTAGAATCAGACTTGGGTTTTGTGACTATGTCAATTGTATTGGTTTTAATAGAAGACTGTGGCCTTGGTCTAAGAGTGGTGAGCCCTGTTGGTTTGGCTTCATCACTTTCTAACTTCCTTTTTAATTTCAAACATTCAGAAACAAGGTGACCAGGTTTCTTACAATAGTTACAAGTGGGTCGAGATAAGGGATATTGACTTTTGGTTTCACTAGTAGAATTGGGTTTGGGTGTATTGGATTGACTGGGCATGCCAGATGAATTACCAGACGTAAATTTATTTTGGGGATGTGAGGAAGTAGGTTTTGCTTTAGCAATAAAAGAAACTTTATGTGTAAGATAGTAATTATCAGCCAGACGAGCTGCTTCTTCCAAAGTTTCAACTTGTTTTTCGTCTAAGAATGTCTTAACATCAAATTGAATACAACGTTTGAATTCTTCAACTAACATAAGTTGTCTTAGTTTATCATAATTTTGGTCTATTTTCTTAGAACAGCACCATCTATCAAATAACTGCTCTTTGTTTCTAGCAAATTCAACATGAGTCTGGTTAGAATCTTTTTTACAATTTCTAAATTTTTGTCTATATGCTTCTGGGACCAGCTCATAACCTTTGAGAATAAGTTCTTTAACAGTCTCATAATGATGACATTGTTCAACACCTAGTTGTATATAAATTTCACGAGCTTTGCCTATCAAAACACTTTGCAGAAGCAAAGTCCAGTGCTCTCTTGGCCAATTTAAGTTTTCTGCAACTTTTTCAAAGTGTAGGAAGTATTTATCAACTTCTTTTTCTTGAAATGGAGGAACAAGCCTAATATGTTTTGTAACATCGAAATTGTATTCAATCTTTTGCTTGGGCTGATTTGCTCTTTCTTGCATTTCTATTTCCCTCATTCTTAATTGAAATTCTCTCTCCTTCTCTCTCTCTTCCCTTTCCCTTTCTTCTCTCTCCCTTTCTCTTTCTCTTTCCTTCTCTCTCTCTACTCTTTCTTCTCTCTGTCTTTCCCTTTCTCTTTCTATTTCTAACTGTCTGATCTGAAGTTTTAATTCAAGTTCTTTCGAACTTGAAACTGACTGAACGTCAACTATCAGGGAAAGAGCATTTTCATTAAAAATCTCCTCATCAACAAAATATTGTACCAAAATGTTCTTAATTTCATGTTTACGCATTGAAGATTTTATTTCAGACAATTTATAGTGCTTAGCAAGATTAAGCAAATCAGTCTTTTTACCCAAATTCAGTAACTCCACAGATGGTTCAGCCGTAAATTTATCTAAGTCAAAAGACATGTTTGTTTGTTGCTGGATTCAAGTACAAAATTGTATTATAATTACTGATTAGTAGACGAATGCGTTAGTCTATTTTCCAATCGATGGATAGTCCAAAATGGAAAACAAATACGTTAGTCTATTTTCCAATCCCGGACGAGCCCCCAATTTCTGTTACGAGTCAGGCGTAACTAGAAAGAAGAAGCCAGCAACAAACGATAACAATTAACAGAATTTATTAACAAAAATATCAAATAAACAGTGACAATATTACAATAGTACAAAACAATACCTTAGACGTTAAATTCAGAAGACAAACTATTCCAGTCTTAATTCCAATCTGATCCTGATCCAAACTGAATGTAATCCAAGCACACAAAGTAATCCTCACTTTAGTCTAGTCTGATCCAAATCCAAACTGAATGTAATCCAGGCACTAATTATGACACAAACACAAGATAATCCCCACTGTAGTCTGGCAATCATGTATTAACTAGTGAACACTGAGATGTAAAAAGCTTTTCCTTTTATAATAACAGGGAAACTTCCAGAAAATTCATGTTAAAATCAGTTGCATAACTTCTAGTAAACAGATTGTAAAAAGGCCTGGAAACTTCCAGCACAATATTCCACAAGAGAGAATCCAGTTCTAAAAATAGCAACAGGGGAAAACCATTCAAAAATAGATACACACATGAACAAAGCTAATAATAACTGGGCATGTACATAACAATTCTAGTTACCTACAGTAGGAAAAATGCGCGAGAATCAGAACCAAATACCTGTACCCGACTACATTATACCTTTTTATCTATCTGTGGGATAGACCAGTATACTACATACTTCCCCACCACATGAAGATTCGTCCCCGAATCCCTCAATCACTACTACCCTATCTCTTAACGTGGATCTAATAATCCATCGCGTGAAGGTACACAGCGGTAGAACGAGCGAGGGTTAAAGTAGTTCCGGCTTAAATTTTGCCGGAATATCCCGTATGTTTGTAGCTTGAAACTGATTCAAACGCTTTGGAATTTTAGTTCAACTCACATGAGAAGGACTTGTCCAAATCAAAAGGATTCGCAGACAACAATTTAATTCAGGTTAAAATGACAGAATTTGTATGATAGGCTAGAAAACATAGTGAGAAAACGAGACAATGCTGTTTCTTGTATTTTCTCTTTTTTCCACAATGTTTTCAAACAGACTTTTTCCATCGGTTTGCTAAATGCGAAAACTCGAAATTGTCTGCTAAAGAGTTAATAAACAAGTCTTCAAAAATAGTAGAAATCCGAAATGTAGCAAGTGTCATTTTCTAAGTTTTTTAAGTCTTTGGATTTCAAACTCATTATAGATCTACATGTATGCTTTTAATTAAATGTGTTCGTACAGATGACTAGAATCTATATGGGCAGAAAAAGGACATACATAGACTAGTATACATATATATTTCATTGCCAACAAGTTTTCTAATTCTATACAAACCATACCGTGGGTCGACTCTTAACGATCCCGAAAAAGAAGGTTTTTAAAAACAGTGTGGGAAAAGAATAAAATGCTGGTAACCAGCATTTTTTTCTTTTCCCGCAATGTTTTCTACCTTCTGAAAGACAAATTTAAAAAAAAAAAAATTGAATAACATTTCAAATGTCATTTGCAAATTTATGCTTTCGATGTCGACATGTCTTAAATTTTCTGGTTTTGAAGAGAATTAACTCGTTACCTGATGCAGGCCCGTAGGAACAGGGGGGGATGGGGGGGGAGGGGGTAAGCCCCCCCCCCCCGAATGATTTTGACAATCATGGTTATTCAAATTACCATTTGTCGCGGATAGTTTCAATCGACGCAAAATTTCCATAAAATACGAGTTAGCACCCCCCCCCCCCCCCCATCTTGAATTGCTTCCTACGTCCCTGTGATGGTCATATTTTATATTTATCTATACTGAAAGCATTTGCAGATGACAAATTATGATAGATGTATATCAAATGACAGGATTGTCTTTGAAGTGTAGTAAACGTTATGGAAAAAGAGAAACTGTTGGTTACCAGCACTGTCTTCTTTTCCCGCAATGATTTTGCGATTTTCACGTTTCTTTCTCTTGGTTATCAGAACTAAAAAACTCAGACTTGTTTGGTAAAGAGTTATATTGGGACATATTAATACGACATGAAAACATTACAAAAACATTAATAATGGCAAGCCTTATACAAATTTAAAATTTCGCAAAATTAAAGGTGTAAAAATTGATTCAAATTTGAATCAGAAAGACTAGAAAACACTGTTGCCTATGTGCCTAATCCCTTCAGAGTCGGCATTATGGTTATCTATGTACCTAATCTCTTTAGAATAATTTCTGTTTTGTATGTACCTAAACTCTTTAGAGTCTTCTTCACAAACTAAAGAGTTAAGGTACATACAAAACAGAAATGAAGACTCTAAAGAGTTAAGGTACAAACACAACAGCTGTGAGGACTCTAAAGAGTTAAGGTACATACAAAACAGAAATGAAGACTCTAAAGAGTTAAGGTACATACACATCAGACTTGATGACTGAAAAGAAATTCGGTGCGTACACAACAATGATAAAGACTGTAATGAGATATGGTTCCTATCAACAATGATGACAACTCTAAAGGGAATAGGTACATCAAAACAGAAATGAAGACTCTAAAGCGATTAGGTACATATAAAACCAAAGTGGAGACTCTAAAGAGTTTAGGTACATACACAACAAATATGACGATCCAAAAGAGTAAAGGTACATACGGAACAGAAAAGAAGACTCTAAAGAGTAAAGGTACATAGACAGCAGATATGACGATCCTAAAGAGTAAAGGTACATACGGAACAGAAAAGAAGACTCTAAAGAGTAAAGGTACATACAAAACAGAAAAGAAGACTCTAAAGAGTAAAGGTACATACGCAGCAGATATGACGATCCTAAAGAGTAAAGGTACATACAAAACAGAAATGAAGACTCTAAAGAGTTAAGGTACATACACAACAGCTGAGAGGACTCTAAAGAGTAAAGGTACATACGCAACGGATATGACGATCCTAAAGAGTAAAGGTACATACAAAACAGAACTTAAGACTCTAAAGAGCAAAGGTACATACGCAGCGGATATGACGATCCTTAAGAGTAAAGGTACATACAGAACAGAACTGAAGACTCTAAAGAGTTAAGGTACATACGCAACGGATATGACGATCCTAAAGAGTAAAGGTACATACAGAACAGAAATAAAGACTCTAAAGAGTTAAGGTACATACACAAAAGATATGACGATCCTAAAGAGTAAAGGTACATACAAAACAGAAATGAAGACTCTAAAGAGTTAAGGTACAAACACAACAGCTGTGAGGACTCTAAAGAGTTAAGGTACATACGCAACAGATATGACGATCCTAAAGAGTAAAGGTACATACAAAACAGAAATGAAGACTCTAAAGAGTTAAGGTACATACGCAACATATATAACGATCCTAAAGAGTAAAGGTACATACAAAACAGAAATGAATACTCTAAAGAGTTAAAGGAACATACACAACAGATGTGACGATCCTAAAGAGTAAAGGTACAAACAAAACAGAAATGAAGACTCTAAAGAGTTGTGTATGTCCCTTAACTCTTTAGTGTCTTTATTTCTGTTTTGTATGTACCTTTACTCTTTAGGATCGTCAAATCGGTTGCGTATGTACCTTAACCCTTTAGAGTTTTCATTTCTGTTTTGTATGTACCTTAACTCTTTAGGATCGTCAAATCTGTTGCGTATGTACCTTAACTCTTTAGAGTCTTCATTTCTGTTCTGTATGTACCTTTACTCTTTAGGATCGTCATATCCGTTGCGTATGTACCTTAACTCTTTAGAGTCGTCTTTTCTGTTTTGTATGTACCATTACTCTTTAGGATCGTCATATCCGTTGCGTATGTACCTTTACTCTTTATTCTCTTCATTTCTGTTTTGTATGTACCTTTACTCTTTAGAGTCTTCTTTTCTGTTCTGTATGTACCTTTACTCTTAAGGATTGTCATATCTGTTGTGTATGTACCTTAACTCCTTAGAGTCTTCTTTTCTGTTCTGTATGTACCTTTACTCTTTGGAGTCTTCATTTCTGTTCTGTATGTACCTTCACTCTTTAGGATCGTCATATCTGCTGTGTATGTACCTTTACTCTTTGGAGTCTTCATTTCTGTTCTGTATGTACCTTCACTCTTTAGGATCGTCATATCTGCTGTGTATGTACCTTAAGTCTTTGGAGTCTTCATTTCTGTTCTGTATGTACCTTTGCTCTTTAGAGTCTTCTTTTCTGTTCTGTATGTACCTTTACTCTTTGGAGTCTTCATTTCTGTTCTGTATGTACCTTCGCTCTTTAGGATCGTCATATCTGCTGTGTATGTACCTGTACTCTTTGGAGTCTTCATTTCTGTTCTGTATGTACCTTCGCTCTTTAGGATCGTCATATCTGCTGTGTATGTACCTTTACTCTTTGGAGTCTTCATTTCTGTTCTGTATGTACCTTCGCTCTTTAGGATCGTCATATCTGCTGTGTATGTACCTTAACTCTTTGGAGTCTTCATTTCTGTTCTGTATGTACCCTCGCTCTTTAGAGTCTTCTTTTCTGTTCTGTATGTACCTTTACTCTTTGGAGTCTTCATTTCTGTTCTGTATGTACCTTCACTCTTTAGGATCGTCATATCTGCTGTGTATGTACCTTTACTCTTTGGAGTCTTCATTTCTGTTCTGTATGTACCTTCACTCTTTAGGATCGTCATATCCGTTGCGTATGTACCTTTACTCTTTAGAGTCTTCATTTCTGTTCTGTATGTACCTTTGCTCTTAAGAGTCTTCTTTTCTGTTCTGTATGTACCTTTACTCTTTGGAGTCTTCATTTCTGTTCTGTATGTACCTTCGCTCTTTAGGATCGTCATATCTGCTGTGTATGTACCTGTACTCTTTGGAGTCTTCATTTCTGTTCTGTATGTACCTTCGCTCTTTAGGATCGTCATATCTGCTGTGTATGTACCTTTACTCTTTGGAGTCTTCATTTCTGTTCTGTATGTACCTTCGCTCTTTAGGATCGTCATATCTGCTGTGTATGTACCTTAACTCTTTGGAGTCTTCATTTCTGTTCTGTATGTACCCTCGCTCTTTACAGTCTTCTTTTCTGTTCTGTATGTACCTTTACTCTTTGGAGTCTTCATTTCTGTTCTGTATGTACCTTCACTCTTTAGGATCGTCATATCTGCTGTGTATGTACCTTTACTCTTTGGAGTCTTCAATTCTGTTCTGTATGTACCTTCACTCTTTAGGATCGTCATATCTGCTGTGTATGTACCTTTACTCTTTGGAGTCTTCAATTCTGTTCTGTATGTACCTTCACTCTTTAGGATCGTCATATCCGTTGCGTATGTACCTTTACTCTTTAGAGTCTTCATTTCTGTTCTGTATGTACCTTCACTCTTTAGGATCGTCATATCTGCTGTGTATGTACCTTAAGTCTTTGGAGTCTTCATTTCTGTTCTGTATGTACCTTTGCTCTTTAGAGTCTTCTTTTCTGTTCTGTATGTACCTTTACTCTTTATAGTCTTCATTTCTGTTCTGTATGTACCTTTACTCTTTAGGATCGTCATATCTGCTGTCTATGTACCTTTACTCTTTAGAGTCTTCATTTCTGTTCTGTATGTACCTTTACTCTTTATAGTCTTCATTTCTGTTCTGTATGTACCTTTACTCTTTAGGATCGTCATATCTGCTGTGTATGTACCTTTACTCTTTAGAGTCTTCATTTCTGTTGTGTATGTACCTAAACTCTTTAGAGTCTTCATGTGGGAACGAGAAAAATTGCTTGTTACCATCATTTTCTCCTTTTCCCACAATGTTTTCTAAAGTCTTCTTTATCTGGGTCATCAGAAGTAGGTAGTGTGTGGTAATGGGTTAAAGCGCATGTTAAACATATTTCGGTCATAAAACGACTAAACATATATATTTATCAGCGATTTAAAAACAAGTTTGTACAAATTATCCAAATCTCTCTTGATTCTGCTTCCTGGGAACTACACCAGTACTTAACCCGGATATGTTGATCAATGAAAGATCCCAAACTTAAAAAACCCCGCTCCTGTGTATTGAACTCCAGTCCCTTTGGTTATGTGGTAGACGCTCTATCTCTCAACCATGGACACTATCAATGAAGCTTTAGCCGATTCATTTTGTCGCTGTCAAAAGGGAAACATGCATTTTTTTAAAAATTTTAAACATGCTTATATTGTTTATGTACCTAAACGCTTTACAGTTTATACTGCTTTCTAGATACCTTAACACGTTGGAGTAGACTACATCATCACTACGTTCTCTGTCCTAACCACATACAAACAGACAAAGCAATCTTTATATGCTCTTTTATCGCAAAAAACGCCAGACGGGCTGAAAAACGTAATTTCAAGTGTATTAACAGTCTTTTTCAGAAGAAGACGCCTGTCAATGAAATTGATAAATTGATCTACTTCCGAAAGGTCCCGGGCTTTAGCGCAATGATATTAAAGTTGGCATAAAGTAGTTCAATTTTAATAACTTGAATATTGGCATTTTCTTCTTAATTTGCAGATATCTAGGACGATATTTAGATTTTAATTTTGATCTGCAGATCTTCTATATGATACATATTTCTACATATGCCAGCTTTTCCATTTTGTCATACCGTACCCTCGCTCTTTAGAGTCTATACCGATTCTATATCAAAACAGCGTACCCTCACTCTATAGAATATTAGTTCAACCATCTCTTAATAAGTGGGTTATTTACGTTGGGCGCCAAATGTAACAGATGGTGAAAAATATCGCAGCTCGACCGGGATTCGAACCCAGGACCTCAGGAATACCGTTCCTGCACTCTAACCAACTGAGCTACCGAACCACATGTCGATATGGCCGCACGATATATCTCCAAATACCTGTACCCGACTACATTATACCTTTTATAGCGAGCAGCGCACAAGAGGCGTCGCGAAGCGACGCCTCGCGTAGCGAGAGCTCATTGGTACAAATGGTGTCAAATTTGTATATACCTTATGCCTTCGACAGAGTGGTGGACCGGAAGTAAACAAATTTAAATATGGCGGACGGAAGTGATGTAAAAGACTGTCACTAAGCGCGTTTCTAAGCCATAATTCCTTACACCCTTAACAGTCACGTGATTTGAAACAGTGTCCCAGTCTACAAACGAGATCCTCGCGAGATCTGGTCAAATACGATGGAACTCGGTCTATTCCGTTATCTGTCTGAGTTACGGAAATTTCCTAATACAGAAATAAACATTACGGGATAAATAAAACAGCTGAACCATTTGGGGTGAGTCAATAAGCCTGTGCTTTGAAGTTTTTTCGCGCTCTTGCTTTTGAAAACGTTGTTCATGTTTGATTCGGAATTTCTCCCTAACTTTTAAAGTCTTTTACGGTAAAGGGAGCGAAACAAATCGGCCAGTACTTAACTCGTCCCCAAGTCAACACTGCCCGAGCAGTGTGTTTATCTATGTATAGGAAGGCTACATAGACGGATTTACGAGCGTGTCTTTCATTCTGAACATAATGTAACAAAAAAATTTTTCTCATCGGGATCTAGTCTACTTTACAGCTGCTTATAAAGGTTATCTTTTTTCAGTTATTAAAAAAAAAAAAAAATGGTCTAGATCTACTCGCAGTGCTCAGTGATTTTTCTTCATTTTCTTTTAACAAAAGAATTTCAAGTGGTTTCTTTTAGCCCACTTGTTTTGTTCTGGATTGCATCGAGGTGCCATAAAGTCATTGTTGTAAAATCTAAATCTGATCAAACCCTGTCAGTATTCACTCTGATGTTTTGACGGTATAGATCTACATCTAGATTTCAATTTGCATAGAATATGAATTTTGTGTGTGTGTGTGCTAGCTGTTGTTGTAGATCTACCCACAGACATAGCATTCTCTAAAAATGGGCCTACACTGTTGAGTCATCTTGGAACAGCAGTGGCCAGGGTAAGAAAAAAAGACACCAATTAGATTGTCTGCACTAGGGCTGGGCTCAAACTAATTACCAATCAAATGATTGCTTCTACTGTATGCCTTCATTGACTAAACCATTTTTAATCATCCAATCCAATAAAAAAAAATAATAATATGATAGACTATATGTTGGGCATGTTGAAATGTACAAGTATTAGAAAATCAATTTTCTCAAGTTATTTTTGACTTACCAAAACAAAATCTGATATGATGCTTTCTTTTCTCAGTCCTGTATTCATCTGCTTCTAACAAATTTCAGCTTATTTCATTAAGGCAAAACCATCAGTCGTCTGATGTTAAGAGTTATGAGTAAATTTATGGCAAAGTAACGGCAAAGACTTGGAAGCCACTAAAATATACTAGTATACAGGTTTGTTTTTTGTAGGTGAATGAAATTTATTTCTAGGTCAAGGCAATGAGTTTGTTCTCTTGAAATCCTGTTTAACTCTTTACCAAACGACAACAGAATGTGATTTTTTGTGTGTGTGTGCAAGCTGTTGTTGTAGATCTACCCACAGACATAGCATTCTCTAAAAATGGGCCTATATTGTTGATTCATCTTGAAGCAGCAGTGGCCAGGGTAAGAAAAAAAGACACCACTAATATTGTCTGCACCAGGGCTGGGCTCAAACTAATTACCAATCAAATGATTGCTTCTACAGTACAGTATGCCTTCATTGACTGAACCACTCCTAATCATCCAATTTCTAAGTCAAGGCAAAGAGTTTGTTCTTTTGAAATCTTGTTTGACTCTTTACCAAACGACAAAATTTTGGACTAGTCCAAATTAAGAGGATTAGCAGACAACATAATAAATGTGATTGAAAAATTCAAATTTGGTTTGGGAAGGGTAGAAAACATTGTGGGAAAAGGAGAAAATGCTGGTTACCAGCATTTTCTTCTTTTCCCACAATGTTTTCAAAAGACTTCTTTCTCAGGGTCGTTAAAAGTCGGGATTGTGTGGTAAAGAGTTAAAACCCTGATTGCCCTGCCAGTTATGTAGGAGTATCCTTGAGCAAGGCATGCAACAGCCAGAGGCCAGCACTGGTTGAAATATTACTAAGTAAAGATGTTAATGACATTATGTATGCTGAATTGCAATGGAAAGTAACATAAAAGTTCATTTAAACAAATAATTGCAAAGTTTCAGATCTACAAATCTAAATCTTTGAAAATTCTTAATCTTTCCTAGATGTATGTCCCTTTATCCATGAATGTGAACCTTTTTTTTCTTAACTTTAATTGAGAAATAAAAATAACTGCATGGATATGAATTCAATGTCAGATAATGATCAGGCCCATGATATTCAACCAGCCTCTTTTGGCCTAATCCTTTTTGAAACTGGGACTTTTTTGGACAGATCAATTGCTGTTGTACTCCCATTTCAAAATCATTTCAGTTGTATCAAGCTGACAGCTCTTTTCATAAATTATTTTCCTTTGTATTAAAAGCAGTCCATGTTCAGGATGTGGCTTTCCTTACCCATAGAAACTGCCATACAAGTAAAACATTACATGTATCTTGGCTTAGGATCCAACACAGGAACTTAAAATTATTGACTTAAGACCTTCAGCACTAAGCTATCCAAGACAACTCAAAACTCTTTGGATTCTGATCCTACATTTCCTAGAATATTTATTTGGATGGTGAAAAGTTTTCTGAAAAAAACAAATTATGACACTTTGGTATCAAGAAAATTTCACATTGATCATGATGTTGTCATTTATTAATACAGGTCATTGAATTTTAACCCATATCGTGCCAAACTTATAGTTTTAAGGGGCACAACATTTTTTTTTCGACAAATCTTGTGACTTTCAGCTTAATTAATATGACTGAAATCAGTATTCAATACCGTAGCTGTGTACTTCAATACCAGACTACCCCTATTTCCATGGATCCCTTTTTCACAATTTTTAGCCAATTAGAATCATGATTGTTTAATGTAGGCTAAATAGAATCAATATTTATAAATATGTTGGCTAAGGGTTACGGCCCATATAGTCTTCCTACATGAATGTTTATTTGACACTCTCAAATGCCTTGCTATCTGCAGTGTTTTGAGATAACTAATTTATTTCATTGTGTTAAATTTCCATTTAACCCTTATCCAAACAATCCAAAGTCTTATCTACATTGAGAATGAAACATTTTCATAACATCGTAAGAAAAGGACAAATACCAGTAATCTGCGTAGTAATCTTTTCCAACAATTTTTGTTGTCTTTGATATGGTAGAATTGATGTGGGAAAAAGAAGCTAAGGCTGTTACTAGTGTTTTCTCATTGTCCAACACTCTTTTCAAATGCATTCTCTTACATATTTATGAAATCTGGGGGTCATGAGGTTAAGGGTCAGTACATGTGATGAAATCAATTATCTATGATTACCTATTACATGTAATATGTTAACATGAATCTGCGTGATGACAAATGTATGTGCATACTTAATAAATAAAACCTATCTTAAATTCCCTAATCTAAGCAACAATATACTAATATTGCATAAACACTTGATTGCAAGAGCACTACAGAGCATGTTGCATTTTCTCATTCACACATAACGCACAAAAATATATGTATTTCAATAGGAATTTATAAAGGTTCAAGATTCTGGCTTAGGATCCAACACAGGAACTTAAAATTATTGACTTAAGACCTTCAGCACAAAGCTATCCAAGACAACTCAAAACTCTTTGGATTCTGATCCTACATTTCCTAGAATATTTATTTGGATGGTGAAAAGTTTTCTGAAAAAAACAAATTATGACAAACTTTGGTATCAAGAAAATTTCACATTGATCAGATCATATAATTATTTTTACATAAAATTTCTAATTTGTGTCAATAATTTGTGATATTCAAAATGAAATTATCGTAATAGTTCTACCTATTTATCATCATCTATAAAAACTTTAAAAGTCACCATTTGAATGAACTTGGTAGTTTTTGACTTCACAGGGTGGCAGTATAATGGCAGTTAAAATTTGAATAATTTACAGTTGTAGCTTAATAGTTAAAATTTGACTACACAAGTCATGAAATGAACTGGCCAGTTAAGACGACTTGAAATGCCACTTAAGATCAACTTTAAAACTATTCAGGGAAAACGAGAATTCATAACATTGGAAACCAAGATTTCTAAAACTGTATCTAATCATAAATACCATGAATGGCAGATGTCCCTGATGAAAGTAAAAAATCGTATTAGGACTTAAGTTCACAGTGAGAATTATCAGCTATTTTTACATTGAGATGAACAAGCCTGCAGACCTCTTATCAAATCACATCAAGGAAAAGGTGCAAATTTTGTGTTAAAATAATAGATGTGATTTGCCATTATGTTACTCTGTTTACTGCTTTGCCAGCAAATACAACATCATCATACTAATTTGAATACAATCACAATGCACATAAGTGATCAATTCAAAGTTTTCATCACTTTTGCCTAATTCAGCCATGAAACCATCCTGGCCAGGTAGCTCAGTAGTTTGTGATGTACCTGACTTATGACCTGGTGGTTGTGGGTTCAATACCCAGTTCAGGCATACTATAATTCCAGCACTTTAAGCCTCTCACTTCTGATGCATTTGAGAAAAGTAATCAATAGCTTGAAAGAAAGTTAGCAAGGGAGGGGGTAAAGTAGAGGGGGTTTTCTGTTGGTTCACCTGCAGTTGCTTTGCCTTTTTTTCAGGCATTTGATATGAAAATTCATGCATACTTTATCAAAGTAGCACAAACTTGCAGCGCTGCTCGCCTATAGGCTTTGCCTATATTCATATTATCTATCTGTGGAATAGACCAGTATACTACATAAATTATAAAATTCCTGTGATAAATAAGTAGATCTAGATCTACCACAGAAATATGTAAAATACTATTGATTTGTTAATTTGTTAAACTTATTCAGTAGGAATTTAAGTGTTTCAGCTGCTAGTAAACATAGTGTTCCACCTGCATAATGGCTGTTTCCAAGATTTTTCAGTCCTGAGATGATTATATGGTACAAAATATACGATCCGACATTGTGCAACTAAAGATTTACTACTCCTTATTAAAGTTAATTTCGTTGAATTAATATCTTGGGGTTAATTCATTACGAGTTTTATACGTTTTGTACTTAATGGTACAGAATTAGTTCAGTTTGAAAGAAGGTTAATCTTTTTCTATCGAACAAAATCAAGAAGATGGATCAGACAGAAATACTCAATTTTCAAAAGGATTACTTTCTGATGTTTTCTGAAGCAGAATGAGAAAATGAAAGAAAATGGCACAAAACAATATGCGAAAAACTTATCTTAAACACCAATTCTAGCACAGAAGCTCTTTGCAAAACAAGCGCGCCTAATATCAACCGGAAGCGGTCGTCTGGCACTTTTTGAGTAACACATGTTATGGATTTTTTCCATTTTTTCTTCTCTCTGAACTTGTTAAACTTGTTTGAAGTTTTTTTTCGTTGAATTTCATATTGGTCGCAATACTTTACGCTCATTTGAAAACAAATTCTCTGTGGAACTCAACTCTCTTCAGATTTTGGAACGAAAATTTTACAAACCTGACACACACAGATGAAGCTTCAAACAAAGGTTCCAAAGTAGCTTCAGTCTGAAGGACTGGTGTCTGACCAGTAACAAAAGTAGCATTGGAGTAGACCCTTCAGACTGAAGGTTGAAGGTACTTCCAATGAAGACGATATGGAAAATAATTACATGTTTCTTATGTTATGCACCAAACACTATTTGATCAATTATAACCATATATAGAGAGATTTTTGCAACCCATACAGAGCTCAAGATGGGGGAGTGATTATGATTTCAAAATTGAAAATATTGATTATTCTCCGGTAAACCTACCTTCAGTCTGAAGGTGTCTGCTCCAATGCTATTTTTGTGACTGATCTTCGCAAACACCTTCATATCAGCCATTCATTAAATAAGTCTGGAAAAAGTATGATGTTACCCACATCTTTTCGAACGGCTCAATGTGAGAAAATTTCCAATGACAGCTAATAAAATGGGGATGGATCGTTGGATAAATGATTAATCTTTAAGAGCACACAAAATATGCTGCAAAATACCAATTAAATCAATGGGAATTTACCTTTTTCCCAACGTAAATAAATCCAGCGTAATTTGTAAACAACTAACACGGCGACTTCCGTTAGTCAGGCATGCATACTCAACGGAATTTGAATTTTGTACAGTCTGGTTCTCTAACCCTATACAGCCATGTTCGATCAAGGTGCGTTTGTTTACAGCAAAATTCGCAACTAAACCGTCCTGTAGCGTGTCAGAGATACTGCGATTTCTGCCGAGACATGTGCATTGAAAAGATCACCATGTTTTGATTTCTGGTGAAGTTGGTCAACGGTTATTTACTTGAAAAGTACAGATTTGCACAAAGGTAAGAGTTGGATATTAACTAACACCAGTTTTTTTGTAAAGATAAATCATTTATCTAACAATCCATGCCCATTTTATTAGTTGTCATTTGAAATTCTGTCGCATAGAGCTGTTCGAAAAGATGTGGGTAAATGGTATTTTTTCCAGACTTATTTAATGAATGGCTGATATGAAGGTGTTTGCGAAGACCAGTCACAAAAATAGCATCGGAGCAGACACCTTCAGACTGAAGGTACGGTAAACCCTAGTTTGTGGGTATTCATTAGAATCGTCACAACATAGCGTTTCAAAGAGTAATAATTTCTTCAGAGTACCATCACTCCCTCCTATCTGAAGCTCTGCCCATAAACACATTTTCTGGAATTTTGAGCATTCTGAAGATGATGGCCTTTGAAAACATAAATGGGAAAAGGAGAAAATGCTGTTAACTCTTTCCCAAACAAGCCCTGGTTTTTATGTTTCTGCAGTACAAGTCTTTAGAAACACTGTGGGAAAAGAAGAAATTGCTCGTAACGAGCAATTTCTCCATTTCCCACAGTGTTTTCTAGCCTATTGGAAAACTTCCTGCCATTCTTATCAAATTCAAAATTGTAATCTGTAAACACTTGGAGTTTGGGACAGTCTAAAATTTGTCATTTTGGAAAAGGTTAACCACCATTTTCTTGTTTTTTCCACAATATTTTCTACCTGGCAAAATGAAATCTTTTCATAATTATGAGACAAATTGAATTCATCATTTACCAAATGCTGTCTATTTTAACATGTCTAAAATCTGTTTTTGAGTGGACTGGTAAAGGGTTAACTCTTTATCAAATTGCATTCATCATCTTCAAAATACTGTCTTCTTTGATGTGTCTAAATTTTTCTTGAGTGGTAAAGGGTTAACTCTTTAGTCTTTACCACACAACAAATTTGTAGACTTAGCAAAAAAGAAGCATTAACAGACAACAGCTTTACTGTGACTCAAAATTATTATTATTGGAATTTGTCTATAACCCTTTACCACACAATAATGACTTTTAACACCGCTGCAAGAGAAGGCTTGTGAAAACATTGTGGGAAAAAACAGCATTTTCTCCTTTTTCCGCAATGTTTTCTTCCCTTTCAAAGAAACATCATTTTATATGAGTCACATTGAAACTGTCATCAGCAAATGCTTTTGAATTCGGACAGGTCTAAAATCTTGTCATGTGGTAAAGGGTTAACCCTTTACCCTATAAGGCATTTTTATGGTTCCTGTAATTGACCCTAAATAACAGCAAGGATGATGCCGTTTTTTATGGGTATATGAACCTTTTGATAGGGTAGAAAGCATTGTGGCAAAAGGTGAAATTGCTTGTCACGAGCAATTTCACCTTTTGCCACAATGTTTTCCAAAGGCTCCTACAAGCAATGCGTAGAAACGAGTATCTATGGAGTAAAGGGTTAATAGAGTTCTAAATATAGTTGCAGAGCTTCAGATAGGAGAAAGTGATGGTGTTCTAAAGTCATAATTTCTCTTCGATAGCTTATGTTTAAGGTATTCAATAGAATTGTCTGGATGAGACAATTCTAATGAGTACTCACAACATAGGGTTTAGTACTGAATAATTAATATTTTCAATTTTGTAATAAAAATCACTCCCTCTGTAGTGGGAAATGCAGTAAATACTGTTAATCATGTCCCAAACAATCCCTGGTTTTCACGGCCCTGAGAAAGAAGCCTTTTGAAAACATTGTGGGAAAAGGAGAAAATGTTAGTAACCACCATTTTTTTCCTTTTCCCACAATGGTTTCTATCTTGCTGGAAACAAATTTCATTCTTTGAGTTACGTTTATTTTGACGTCTGCACATGCTCTAAATTTGGATCAGTCTAAAATTTTGTCATTTGGTTATGATTTAATCAGTATTTTTTCGTTTTCTAACAATTTTTTTAGCAGGCTTCTTCCTCACTGTTGTTTAAACTCAGAACTGTATGGTACATGGAAAGAAATTGATATTACCAATGCACATTTCGCCCTTCTTTTGGCTGTCTTTGCCTGTATGGGTAAGGATGGGGGAGGGGTGATAGCATCTGGTCAAGTACAACAGTTTATTGTTCATAGCAAGAAAACCTCACCCATTATGACAGAAGTAAAGAAAAGAAAATCTCAGAAAGATCAACCTTCCGTAAAGAAAGCTGACCAGAATGAAAGCACTAAGAATACCAGGGTGAAGGTAAGTCACCTTTCACTCTCTTGCACTACAGATCATTCCCATTCACCACTGTAGTTGGCTCAGAAAGTAGTCCTTCTACACATGATATTTTCGTCACATGACTATAACTCAAAATAGCGACACAAACGCCGATGAAAGAAAAACCAATATCAATTGTTTTATGTGCTGTTCAAACAGCATACAGCCAATCAGACTTAGTGATAGGAAATGTGAAAAAGAGGCATTTTCTGAAAAGCTAAAATGTCTTTTAAAGGATGATAACTTGTTTTTTAATCTTAAACACTAAGATCTATCTGTGTGTTGAAACTGTGTTCCTCATTCATGGGCGCAGCCATTTTTTTCACAATTGGCATAAGATTTTGATCAGTAAGAAAGTAAAAGCATAGTTTGATTGTATACAGGAAAATTCATCAGTTTGAATGCACCTAGAATGTATTGGGAATCATATTTGCTTTTTCTACTTTATTATGTTACACATGAAACAGTTAAACAGTAACAAAACATGTTTTCCTCGTTTTGACATGGTTCTTGTCATTTACACCATTGCAGAGATGTATAGTGAGAGTAACGAACAACAACTCTGCTCAGAGATTAGCTTGAACTATGGATCTCTGGATCACTAGTCTTACGCCTTACTCGGAGATTGGTCACCTTTCTCAAACAACGAAATATTGGACTTGATCAAATTGAAAGCATTAACCTTTTACCATTCAATAATGACTTTTGATGACCCTGGGAAAGAAGCCATTTGAAAACATTGTGGGAAAAGGAGAAATTGCTGGTAACTTTTGTGCTTTCTGATCTTGATCTCCTTTGCCCACATAAGGAACAGTAGTTTTTGAAAGGCCATTTTTAGTATTTTAGTCACATTTATTTTGCCATTTGCAAATGCTTTCAAATTTAGACCAGCCCAAAGTTTTGTTGTTTGGTAAAGGGTTAAGGACCTCCTCACTACCAAGCGACAATATTTCAGGCTTGTCCAGTTCGAAAGCATTTGCAGATGACAAAAGTGACTAAAAATTTGAAATTTGTTTTGTGAAGGGTAGAAAACATTGTAGGAAAAGGAAAAAAATGCTGGTTACTTGTATTTTCTCCTTTTCTTACAATGTTTTCTAGAGGGTTCTTTCCCAGGGTCGTCAAAAGTAGGGATTGTGTGGTAATGGGTTAAGTAAGTGATTGATGTCTGTTGTACCATGACAGATAGTGAACCCATCCATAAGTTACTTGAGTTTGATTTTAACCCATTACCACTCAATCCCTACCTTTGTCGCCCCTGGAAAAGAAGCCTTTCGAAAACATCGTTGGAAAAGGAGAAAATGCTGGTAACCAGCATTTTTTCCTTTTCCAACAATGTTTTTTACCTAATCAATTAACAATTGCACCATTTAAGCCACACTTAAATTGTCGTTTGCAAATGCTTTCAATTTGGACAGAGTTAAAATTTTGTCCTCTGGTAAAGGGTTAATAAAAAAAAAGAAAATTATAATGGTTTTGATTCTGATTTCTGTTTTTATTTCATTCCTTTTCAGTCCACTTTAGGTCGCATCAAGGAAAGTCAATCCAAAGGTTTGATGCATCATGTGATGACAGGGTGTAAGATAATTCTAGCCATTTTAATTGTGCCACCATTCCTGAACTATGCAGCATTACAGAGGGAGAGCACTGTTTTAAAACCAGAGGGTAATAAATGCTACTACATGTATTTTTGTATGGAAATAAGAAATATATCAGATTTGTCATGTAACAATTCAGTCTTTACACCTCGCTTTAACTGTTTGCTGTAAATTCTTTAGAACCCGGAGAAAAAATCTGGTGAAAACATTTTGGGAACAGGAGAAAACATCATTTTCTTCTTTTACCCACAGTCTTTTGTATCTTTTCAAAGACAACTTCTGTCATTTGACATACTCTTGATTTGTTTTCTGCAAATGTTTCAGTTTCGGCAGGTCTAAATTTTGTCTTGTGGTAAAGAGTCAACTTTTTACCATTGGTTTGTTTATAAGGTTGGATTATAAGACCCCTTGAAATAGGGTTTTAGAAATTTTTTAGGGCAGAGACAATAGTTAGAGTTGTTTTTTTTTTTCTTAGAGATCGAAATTTATTTCATCAAGTGAACATCACCAGCTCTGCAACTCACGAAAATATTTACGACGGTATTAACTCGATGAAATAAATTTTGATCTTTCACAGACACACTCGCACGAAAACATTCTTGTTATTTCACGCTTCTGACTCATGATTCTGGTGGATACATACACCAGTACAGTTGTTTTCTATAATTTCCTGTGATCTGCTCCGGACGCATATCATATTTATTACATAAAGCGCAAGAAAAGTAGGATAAATTATGCCATATTTCCAACTGGTTGAATGGCACGCCCTGTTAACCCTTTACCAAAAAATCCCTGGTTATTACTACCCGGAAATGGAAGCCTTTTGAAAACATTGTGGGAAAAGGAGAAAATGCTGGTAACCAGTAATTTTATCCTTTTCCTACAATGTTTTCTACCCTGCTGAATCCCCGTGGGGTCCTGGGGGTTTTTATTGTATAGAATAGGACCTCAGCCTTTCTCTATGGCATGTCGTAGAAGGCGACTAAAATTAGAGACAAACGGCTGCTTTCCTCGTAATTCGTAGGATTGCAGCAGGCTGGGTAGTTCTTATTCCAAATCCTATATTTTTTTCTCGATGTAGATAGGGTTTGGAATGGGAATCAATTGGCCTGTGGGACCCCGTGTGGTTTAATCGGGGGTATAAGAATAAACCACTGCAGTCCCGCGATCGTCACATCTGCCATTTCATCTGACGGAACAAAAGTGACAGCATGCATGTCGTAAAAGGCAACAAAAGGGCCATCATTTTGTGTTTCATCCATTCCTCATTTATCATGTTTGTCTTGTGTTGTTCGACATGTATGTTATTTTCACCTCATGTTATTGTTTACCAAGTAAGTGCGCCCAATATGACCTAAGTTGTCGACGGGCCTTAAAACACTATTCATTCATACCGTGCTGAAAAAGAATTTCAATTTCTGAGTTAACAGTATGTTTATTTTGTCATCTGCAAGTGCTTTGAATTTGGACCAGTCTAACATTTTGTTGTTTGGTAAAGAGTTAACCTAGGTAACTAGTGCGGGAGAACTACTGTTTCTGGCTTTAGTTGAAAAGTTGGAAATGAAATCATATTTTTCACAGGTCATAGTCATGAAATATCCAACAATATTTCACTGTTATTTCGTGATAAACTACTGAAAAGCACGAAAAAATACACATTAAATACCCTTTCAGAGAAACATCCACTTACTTTAGCTTAGCCATATTTAACCCTTTCCCAAACAGAAAACTTTTGGACTAGACAAAATTGAAAGCATTTGCAGACGACAATTCAACTCTTGCTGAAAAGATGATTTTTGTCTATGATAGGCTAGAAAACATTGTGGGAGAAGGAGAAAATGCTGGTTACCAGCATTTTCTCCTTTCCCACAATGTTTTCAAAAGGTTACTATTCTAGACCCGTAAACATTAGGGATTGTTTGGGAAAGGGTTAACTTGTTGTTTGTAGATCCAGATTGAATAGGGATTAGAAATTTTGTTATAATGAGAGTAGCTCATATCATGCAAGTAAATTCAAATAGTAAGGAACCTTTGAGTATTTTTGATAAGAGCTATGGTTGAAGAATTTCTGTTAATCTGTTTACAGGAGAACTTTATGATGTTGGTTGGGGTCAAAAGCTCTTTCTGTCATGCAAAGGAAAAGGTCCCCCTTCAGGTCAGTGTTTGTTTCCCGCACTTGATAATTTTGTATGTTCTTATTGAATATCTGTTTATAGTAAAAGCAGTTCTAGATTATTGCTTGGTTTGCCTTTGATAGGTTAGAAAATATTGTGGGGATAAAAAGAAAATGCTGGGAACTAGCTGGCTTCTTCCTCAGGGTTATTAAAGCTGGGAAACTGCTTTTACTTCTTTTTCAACAATGTTTTCAAAAGAGGCTTCTCAATAAGGGAGGTTAAAACTCTGCATTGTGTGTCAAAGGCTTAACTTGTTATGTGACAGTAAACAACCTTGAGTTTCAAGGACCCTGAGAAAAAAGTTTATAATATATAAATGTAGAAAATGGCAATGTTTTTTTTTCATTACCCATATTGTTTCTTGCTCTTGCATATATATTAATAGAGCTCCAGATTAAAGAGAGTGATGGTATTCTAAATCCATTATTTCTCTTCCAAACCCTGTGTTGTGGGTACTCATTAGAATTGTCTCATCATAGGGTTTAGCATAGAATAATTCATATTTTCAACTTTGAAATCAAAAACTCTCCCTCTCTCTGGAGCTCTGTAAATAAATCAGAAACCTCTCATTTTTACCAGAGTGTTTTCAGTACAAATTTCTCAGTGTTGTGGGTACTTATTAGAATCGTCTCGATGAGACGATTCCACTGAGTACCCACAACATAGGATTTAGTGGAGAATAATTCATATTTTCAATTTTGAAATCAAAATCACTTCCTCTATCTGGAGCTGTGATAAATCGGAAACCTTTCATTTTACTGGAGTGTTTTCAGTACAAGTATGATGCTGCCTTGAAATGGAATTCGGCAAAGTCTGTTATGTTGCGTCTGTGACAAATATACTTATCCAAATTTTAAAATATTTTCTTTTTTTACATTTTGGAAAACAGGACTTTAAAATCTTTATCTTTGTTTGTGTCTAGTTATACTTGATGCTCCGACTGGTATGAACTCTGATGCTTGGTCGCTAATAGTTGATAAAGTAGCGAAATTGACTAGGGTAAGTGTATTTCATTGGCTTGTTTGTTTTAATAGTGTTTTTCTCTTTACCAAACAGTCTCTGGTTTTTACGACCCCGAGATAGAAGCCTGTTGAAAACATTGTAGGAAAAGGACAAAATGCTGGTAACCAGCATTTTCTCCTTTTCCCACAATGATTTCTACTCTGCTGAAATATTTCAATTATTTACATATTTCAATTCTTGAGCAACTTTTATTGTGTTTTCTGCAAGAGCTTTCAATTTGGACCAGTCGAAAATTTTGTCATCTGATAAAGAGTTAACTCTTTACCAAATGACAAAATGTTAGACTTGTCCAAATTGAAAGCACTCAAAGATGACAAATTGAATGCCCCTGGAGTGATTTGATGTATCTTTGGAAGGTCAAAAGGCATTGTAGAAAGAGAAGAAAATGCTGGTTACAAGCATTTTCTTCTTTTCCCACAATGTTTACCAACGGCTGTTTCATCAGTCAACAAAACACATAATTTTGTGGTAAAGGGTTAAATGGTGAGTGGGTCTTGAACCCTAAAAATGTCTTTTCTGCCCTGAAAACACTAATGACTACTGACAAAACTGATTTTAGTGAAGAAACAAGATAAAAATATATTATATTTCATGTGTCTATTTTTAGAAATGTTATGGTAAAGAAATGTAATTTAAACTGGGGGTGAATTATTTCCCAGTCACAGTGAATATTTTCCTCCTGCCGAAAATCTGGAACTACTTTTTTTGAAAATACCGATAGTCCTGTTAATTGACTTGAGATCACTAGCTTTAAAAGTGGCAATCATTGACAAAATAATCAGAGGAAATATAATATATAATTTATTTCATCAGCTTGTGGTTAATATGGGGAAATCTTTGCCTCAAAAAGGAAAGGTCCGCAAAAAAAACAAGTGCCTTACGGCACTCGTTATTTTCGCATACCTTTCTCTTTTTCGGCAAATATTTCCCCATGTTTACCACAAGTTGATGAAATAAACTCTACATACTGTTCAGAGGTAAGATTAAATCCCAAAATATTCTCTCAGTAAGCATATGATATTTTTTAAAAGCTATAGTAGTCTATTTGTTGCCTTCATTGTTTTTTTTTTTCTTTTGCAGGTATGCATCTATGATAGAGCTGGTCTAGGATTCAGTGAAAGGCCTTTTAAAGTATGTCATTTTCTTTGAATTCAGTAAACCATTTTCTTTATACCATCCACAACGTAGTGGAGGGGGGGATATACTGGCAATGCCATGGCTGTCTGTCTGTCTGTCTGTCCATTGTTCGTGGACATAAATATGTCCCGAGCAATACTCCTATGGATTTTTCCAAAGATGGTTATGTTTGAAAGTAGCCCATGGCTTGGAAAGAATATTGTGTAAAGCAGTGGTTAAAGAAACTCAGGAAGGAATGGATTGGTGCGCTGGCAGCCATGTAAGTCAAAAAATGTTGAAAACAGCATTTAGCACCATGCAATCATATCTTACAAAGTGTTTTCTTTCACCCTGTACAAAACAGTTCCAAGTTTCACACAAGCCAGAGGAAAGGGACTTTTAAAAACATTGTGGAAACAGCAGAAAATGCTTGTAACCAGCATTTTCTGCTGTTTCTACAATGTTTTTAATGCTTTTACAGAGGAATTTGAACGATTGAACTTAAATCTTTTAATTTAATTCTTTAACCCTTTACCACACAGCAGAATTTTAGACCTATCCAACTCGAAAGCATTGCAGACAATAATTTCATAGTGGCTCAAATGATGCAATTTTTCTTTGATAGAGTAGAAAACTTTGTGGGAAAAGGAGAAAATGCTGGTTACCAGCATTTTCTCCTTTTTCCCCAAAGTTTTCAAAAAGCCTCTTCGTCAGTGTCATTAAAAGTTGTCATTGTGTGGTAAAGGGTTTTAAATCCTTTCAATGTTGATAAATTGTAAATTGCACTGTTTGGAGCCATAATTGTATGACAACTTCCTTTGTAAATTGCATCATGGAATTGCATATTGAACCTCCTTTTGCCAAATTATTGCTTTTTATTTATATACCAGTATTCTCACCCAGATTTGGTTTCGATTTTTTGTTTTTTTTCTCTCTTTTTCTAAGAACAGCTCATTGGGGGATGGTACTGATAGCAAGACTAATTATAGAAATAAATGGACTCCATTCACAGCTGAAAGGTATGGACCATTCTCTGGGGTTTTTTTGATGTACTGTTTTTGCTTAAGTTTTGGGACACCAAAAGTATTGGGACACCATCAATAATTGCATAAATAATTATTGTTTATGACCCAAAGTTTTCAGCCATACTTAAAATTGCACATCAAGATTGGCATTATTTTGTTCCAAAAAAATGGGACAGTCAGTGTTTATTTACAAAAAAGTCTACCAATCCATTTGACACCCTTTGTTTACAAGCATTAATTTTGCGCAGTTTCATTTCACGTGGTAAGCATGCTTCCCAACCCTCCCGATTTCAATTGGAGTTACCAGATTCAAGACAAAAAACTCAATCATCTGACAAACCATTTAAAATCCCTATACAAAAAAAAAAAATCCTATATAAGTGTAAAAAGTGTGTGATAAACTTGTATCCAAGATACATAAGGTACACATGTACATCTGAAGTTGACATTGAGTTTAAAAAAGTGCATTCCATGTTCAGTCGGGTTCGTTAGTTATAAATAGAAATCAAAGTACAGTATTTTAGTCTAACCTACTAAAGTACAACAAATTTATTATACTGCAAATGTTTACCCTTTCAAAGCGTGTTAAGTGAAATTTTCCTGTTTTATAATTTCACGAATCAAGTATGCTGACGAAAAAGAGGTTCTCTTCTCAGTTCCCCCATTCAATGAAAACTGACATAACTGGAAACTGACGTCACTAAAATGTGCAGTTTGGAGCATAAATGTGCAGTCTGGTGATCCATCAATGCCACCATTTTGGATGATGTGTTGCACATGTTGTGATGTTTACTGGGCTTTCAAAAGGAAACTGGCCTTACATGGTTTTTGCCAGGGTACATGATATATATGTTTCTGGCATGTTAACCAATCAGATCAGGAGAAATTTCTTTGCAGTATGATAAGATTGGATACCTTGTGATCTGTTTCAGGATGGTTGAGGATTTACATCAATTGATAGCTGTGAGCAGCGATCAACCTAAACCTTTTATACTTGTCGGGGCAGAGTTAGGGGCACTTGTTGCTCAATTTTATGCGCACATGTTTGAAGGGTAAGTAAGTAATGGAGGATTTGTAACTTGAAGACAGCACTCAAAGCTTTGCATTTTTCATGAAAGTTAGGTTGAGCAAAATACTTTTCAGCTGTAGCCTAGTTCTGGTGAAACTTAGAACATGCATGAATATGAGAGCTCTCTACAAAGTATTATCAAAATAACGTTGAAAATGGCATAAAACATTATACATTGGTTCAGCCAATCAGCTAGTCAATCAGTCTGTGTGCCTGTCTGTCAGTTAATCCATCCATCCATCCATCCATCCATGATTATAATTCCCCTACTATCTGTATTACACACTGTAATCTAAAGCCATGTGTTATCAGAGCTCCAGATAAGAGGGAATGATGGTATTCTTAAGTCATTATTTCTCTTCGAAACCCAATGTTGTGGGTACTCATTGGAATCGTCTCAATGAGATGATTCTAATGAAGTACCTTCAACATAGGGTTCAGTGGAGAATGATTCATATTTTCAATTTTGAAATCAAAATCACTCCCTCTATCTGGAGCTCTGATGTTATGTATATTTTTTGCAGTGATGTTTCCAGTCTTATTCTTGTTAACCCACTTACAGAGGATTTATTTAAGCAAGATGAGGGAATCTGGGTGCAAAATTGGTAAAGTTTGCTTTTCAGTCAATTTTTTTTTTTTACATCGCACTCCCAAGATTTAGCAATCTTGAGAAGAAAACTTCCAAAAACATTCGCTGGCTTTAGGATGTTAGTGTAAAAAAATGGTGTAGCTTTTTAGTTGTTTAGTTGTTAACCCATTACCAAACGACAATATTTTAAACTGGTCCAAATTGAAAGCATTTAGAAACGACAAAACAAAAGTGACTGAAAACTTGAAATTTGTTTTGTGAAGGGTAGAAAACATTGAGGGAAAAGGAGAAAATGCTGGTTACCAGCATTTTCTCCTTTTCTCACAATGTTTTCTAAAGGCTTCTTTCTCACACGTTTTCCTGCGTTTCTTTTGCCTGTGCTTTGCACAACATTCCTTCCATACCACTGGCTGCTTTTCCACTTAGAATGCATCAAAGTTATGTTCAGAGATGAGAGAGGAATGGATACTGATGCTATGACCATCACAGAAAGAAAGAATTTTGCCAAGCGTGTGCATCAAACCAAGAATATCTGGGTCTCAAGCTATACATTTCCAGCAAAGCTATCAAGCTCAGCAATATAGACGTCATATTAAAATACCAATATAGTTCATTCTTATCACCTTTTTAATATATTCACCCAAAGAATATTTTTGCTTGTAGGCCTGCCATATACTGAATACATAGTAAGTTAAACAATAACCCGATCTTATATCAATGTTCTGTGTCGGTTTAGGTTTGGTCATCTGATTCCATCATACCAGACAGTTCAACTAGGGGCAGCTTTGGGGCTCACAAGATTTGCAATCATGGTGGGGTTGTTGCAGTATCCTATGTATATGTCAAAATCAATATCAGACGAGACTGTTACACGACAAGTGAGTAATAAACTAGCCACACTTTGGCAAAAGTGTGTTATAATTATGCATTTCTGTGATGTAGTCACAATAATGAGACGCTATGGTGACTTTTTTTCATATTTGGACTTCTTGACTCCATTGTAAATTTTCCAGTAGCAAACATAAAGTGCTATACTGCCTTTCTGTGTCGTTGCTTTAATCAGTATTGCGCCGAAACGCAATTAGATTTAAGTACATGTAAGTATCATGACAAAAGACAAATTATTAAGAATATTTCATTACCTTAAAAGCTTGTAGAAGTCGTTGATAACATGTAAATTTCAGAAAAAACACTTACGAAATTTATTGTTTATTGTGCATGGCTGCCATTTTGAGTGTTTTCGGAAATGTAAATAACTCTTAAAAGTAATAGACGAAATGCACAGTTTTCTCTTTTGTTCCACATTTAAATTGAAAGTATTTGTATATCAAATGAAGGATTATTAAATACACAAGCAACAGGTATCTTAGGCCTGTTTCGCATCAGCCTTGCGATTTTTTCGTCGTACAATTTCCGACGCAAACACAATCGCTACCTATTCGTACCCGTCGCACATACTGCAAATTTGAAAAGCGATCTCCGTATGTTGTTCGTATGGTTGACTCACGACGTGTTCACACGGCTGTCATGCGGTTATCTTAAGGCTGCCGCACAAATTCTCAAGGCACCCGCAAGACTGCCGTAAGAATTTTCAAAGTTTCTTACGACCACCGCATGGCAAGCACGAATTTGCAAGACAGCTGTACGGTGTTGGTGCAATCGCCTTAAGGAAGAGGAATTATCTCCTCTTGTCCAGATTTTGATATCGATAGACACAATAGTATGCAGCAGCATCCTCCTTCTGCAAAAGGCCTTCAAAGAGTTAACTCCGGCTATCCAGGCACAGAGGTTGCGTATTGCAGCCATGAACAGGGTACTCATAGATGAAGAACGGGACGACGCTATCTTATGCTAAAGGCATATTTGTCACTCTTGTACAAGCAGATGCTTTCTTCATCTGAACCCTGGGTTGGTGGTACCTCGGTTTTATTGGGTTCAATGGGAGGTTCAGCAACCGTAGCCTTCCCCTTTCCCCTTTGACATCTTTGTTTCTGAGGCATGGCCTTCTCTTCCTGAAATCTCGATAGCGACAAATGACGACCAAGATAAAAGAAGAGGGATGACGTTAAGTTTTCGCAAGGCATTTGCGGGGCAGCCATGCGAATCAGTACGTTCCGCAGTAGTCTTCAGACAGACTTTCACTTAACGCAAGGCGCTCGCAAGACAGCTGCAAGATGTTCATGCAATCATCGTGCAGTCTTCGCAAGACAAACGCAAGTATAAAACCGTACGATTGATATGCGATGGTCTCAAGGTAACCGTACGGCTGCCGTGTGGCAACCGTACAGTTGCAAAAAATCACAAAGAAATCGCAAAGAAAATGAGCATGTTGAAAAACCAGCTTGCGACGTCTACGGCGTTGGGAATTCGTACGGAAGTCTTGCGGAGTCCGCGCGAAGTCCTGCGATTTGTCAAAAAATGTTTCCGTACGGCTGTCGTAAGGCTGATGTGAAACAGGCTTTAGTTTTGTGCTCTATTTTGGGAAATTATGAGACTTCAAACTTGTGCACAAAATCTGTGCAGAAATTTCAAATGCTTTTCACTTGATTGTCTCTGTACCCATAAGCAACCTGTCAAAAAGTAACGTCACCATTGGGGACAGTTATCTGTACTACTTTGTGATGCATAATACTCATCAAGTCAACATGTAAATAATTATGGTTTCATAACATTCATTTTTGATAACAACAGACAGAATCTTTAGATACATTGGCCCTATTACATGCAAAAAATTGACCGTTAGCAATAGTATGGATTCATATCAGCTCGCGCAGAGTGCATAGGCTGACAAGGTTTCATACTTTTTGCAGACGCATTAAGCTCCTTTAACCCTTTACCACACAAAGATGACTTCTGATGACCCTGAGGTTGAAGTCTTTTGAAAACATTGTGGGAAAAGGAGAAAATGCTGGTAACCAGCATTTTCTCCTTTTCCTACAATATTTTCTACCCTTCCCAAATAGAATTTCCACTTTCTGTCACATTTATTTTGTCATCTGCAAATGCTTTCAATTTGGAGGGGTCTGAAATTTTTGGTAAAGAGTTAAACCCCCCTTTTGCAAGAGAATGGCTCATTTACTTATTTATATTGTGCTTGCAGTTATTTTCTTGGAACTGAACTACCATTGTTTTCTATTACTACACTGAATACTGGTATGAATTATGAATTGATGTATTGCTTAGACATAATATTATAGTTCATAATTATGGCTTGCAAGACGCTAAAAAAGGTACTTGGACACTCGCTTAAAGTGTCATCTCGGATAAGCAACATCTATTTTGTCGTCTGCAAATGCTTTGAATTTCGAAAATCTTAAATTTTTGTTGTTTGGTAAAGAGTTAAGAATCATTTCCATGCTGTAACTCAGTAGCTTTTTGATCAAGGTCCCTGAAACTTTATACAAGTGTTCCTTATGACCCAAGGAGGTGCCCTATTGTTATTGGGTCACATTGGTCAAAGGTCAAGGTCACAGGTGATTTTTGTTTGAAAAAACATTTCCATTTTTCTGATTGTGCTGGTTAATTGCCAGCTCTAATACAGTTCTAGATGACAGTTATGCCCCTTTTTTGTACACAAGATTTTCATTTTCATTGAAAATCACTGTAAAAGCAGTTCCAGCTGAGGTTTGGCATCTGCACGTGCTGCTTTTGTAAATTAAAATGTTAACAGTTTTCTGTCTTTTTTTGATAAGATATTCATACTTTTTGTGAATTTCAGAAATATTTGATGTGCCAGCCAAGACATTTAAGTTCTGTGGTAGATGAGCATTACTTTATCAATGAAACATTTTCACAATTAAGGTAAAGCTTTTTTTATCAGCATATTAGTATATAACAGTAACCCTTTTCTGCATAACCCACACTTTTAATGACACTGAGGAAGAAGGCTTTTGAAAAATATTTTGGAAACAGGAGAAAATGCTGATAACCAGCTGTTATGTAGATAGTATATACAGTGACCTGCTTTCAGAATACTCTAGAAACATGAAGAACCTTTATTGGTTTTACCAATCCATAATGCCATCTTTCTAGAAAAGACTTATCTAGAATTTTACAAGCTGATGTAAATAGGAGTGACTTACTTAGTGATTTTGAATTTTGAAGTTAGACTTGTGGCTTTGTGGATACAGAAATAGTGAAAAGTGTTGATTTTAAGATGGAATCATCTTTTATTTAAACAGGTTGCTGATATTTATTTTATTAAGTTACAAGTATTGTTAATTTAGGTTTTAGGAACCAGAAATTTTATACCTTTTGCAGTCTAAACATAATTCTTAATTTTGACAGATTATTCTATTTCTTGTTCTTGGATTAAAAATTTTTAACATTTCATTCAAACTAAACTCGTATTATACTCTTTTGTCTTTGATCATTGATAAATATTGTCAATTGTTAAAGACTTGCTGCTGTTTTTTTTTTCTTCTTACGCTTGGCTGGTATGGCTGGTAACAGAAATTGGGGGCTTATCCGGGATAGATCATCTTGTAATTTTGGATGTACTTTGAGATTATTTTGAACTTGTTACAGTATTAAAGTTTATTATAAATGAAAAAAAAAAAGAAAAAAAAATATCTTAATTCTACTGAACTGTCAAAAAGCGATAATGTCTGTTATTCTTGAAAAATTATATGCTTAGCCATCACAGGAGTAGTTAACTCTTTACCACACGAGAAAATTGTAGACTAGTCCAAATTGAAAGCATTTGCAGACGACAAATTAGATGTTACTGAAAAATTGAAATTTGTTTTAGAAACGGTAGAAAACATAGTGGAAAAGGAGAAAATGCTGGTTCTGGAAGCTGTTTATCAATCGGTAGTGCCATCTTTCTAGAAAAGATGTACATTTGTTATTAGGCAATGATATAGCCTGAGTTAAAGTACATTGTAATCGTTAATCCACATGTAACTGACAATGGATCAATCACCCGATCCAATTGAGGAAGAAATTCCTGACCTTTACCCTTCATGTGCAGTTACTAGAGCCGTGGCAAGGACAGCCATTTTGATTGAAAATCGGTCTGATATTGACTTATCTGATTCTTTATTGGATCATCTATTTAAAAATGAAATTAACAGATCTATTTCACAAAACCTGCCTGAAAGTCAGGCAAATTCTAAACATAATTCGTCAGAACTTGATGATATATCTTCACCCTTAGTTAATGAAGGACATGATATAAGGTCAAAGTAAAAACTAGGTGAAGACCAACACAATGATTCGGAAATAGCACCTTTATTTAAAAAAGTCGTTGGTGAAACTGATCTTTCACAGGAACCTATCTGTTGTTATTTTTAAAAAAAAAAAAAAAATATGGAATATCAATGAGGAAGTCCCATTCTCCTGAAGTCTCTACTGATGTTGAGTGGACTGTCAATTACCAAGTTGTCTTTCCTAAATCTTATAGATCGGAAATATTAAGCTTGTCTCATAAAACACCTATGTCAGGTCATTTAGGTATCGATCCGTGATCTTATAGATCAGACATACTTAGCTTAGTATATAAAACACCTATGTCAGGTCATTTAGGTATCAGTAAAACCTATCATAAAATTCTTAATCATTTAACTCATTACCAAACGACAAAATTTTAGACTGGTTCAAATTAAAAGCATTTGCAGACAACAAAATAAATGTTGACTGAAAATTTGAGATTTGTTCTGGGAAGGGTAAAGAACACTGTGGGAAAAGGAGAAAATGCTGGTTACCAGCATTTTCTCCTTCTCCTACAGTGTTTTCAAAAGGCTTCTTTCTCAGGGGCGTCAAAAGTAGGGATTGTGTGGTAATGGGTTAAATAAAACTCAATGTAAAATGAAAGAAAGATACAACAAGAATATCGAAGAAGGAAATTTTAAACCCGGGGAAAAAGTTTTAACAATAAGTTTCTGGTAAGTGTCTCTAAATAAGATATGTTGGTCCTTTTTCTGTAGAGAAAAGGGTCTGCGACTTAAATTACTTGATAACAACTCCTTACAGGCGAAAGCAAAAGCAATTAGCTCATATTAATACATTAAAAGAAAAATATGTTGCTATGGATAATTCAAATGTTTCACCAATGAATGTAGTTTCCTCAGTCCCTCAAAATCAAAATCACGTTAACCATGAAGATATAAATTATGAAGAAACGAGCTTTGATAAGTCTAACCCTGTTTTTTTCAAAACTTCAAAATTCTGACATTTTAAGAAATTTAGATAAAAAATCTTTCACATTTAGATAATAATCAAAAAGATGAATTAAAAAGGTTAATTTCTGAATATGAGCACCTGTTCCCAGATATTCTATCACAGACATATATGTACACAATATACCATGATGTGGACTTTCAAAATTAAAAACCAGTGAAACAACATCCATGTCAAATGAATCCCAAGAAATTGGAGCACCTTAGAGAGGTAACCAAGTATATATTGGACAGTGACTTTATTGAACCTAGTCAAAGTGAATGGATTTGTTTCCAGTGGCGAGAGTAGATGACTGCATTGACAATATTGGTCATGCAAAGATTGTTAGTAAATTTGATATTTCAAAAGGATTTTGGTAAATACCTCTCACTGAAAGAGCTAAAAAGATATCTGCATTTGTAACTCCTGATGGACTTTATCAGTACAAAGTTATGCCTTTTGGGATGAAAAATGCACCAGCAACATTTTAATGTCTTATCAACATAATATCTACTCATGTGTATCTGCAAATTAAAACTATTATCAATGTAGGTTTCAGGAACTAGAAATTTCATACCTTTTGTGGTCTAAACATAACTCTTAATTTTGAGGAACTTATTCTGTTTCTAGTTCTAAGATTTAAAATGTCAAAATTTCATTGAAATTAACTCCCTGATTTTCTTGGACTAACTATTGCCTGTATTTAGCATATCGTTCTTCCCATGTCACTGGCTGCTTTCCCTAATAACCATCATTGAAACAATAAGCAGCAGTGAGAAAAAAATTAATCCTGTCCAACTGACAATCATCAATCTGCAGAAAGAAATTGGCTAAGCTTGGAATTCAAGACAGGGACACCATATTTTCAAGTCCTATATGTTACGGACAGCACTACCTTAGTCTTAGTCTTCAGAATTTTGTCAATGTGAAAGTAATAGAACATCTGATTGGCTAAACCATTTTGATTGGCTAAACCAAATGGTTTAGCCAATCAGAAGTTCTGTCACTTTCACAATTAGGTAATGTTGAAGAGTAAGACAAAGAATGTTCTTCAGAATGATTGGTGAATATGCACCCTGAGCTTAGTGAGAATACTTCGAAAACTGTGACAGGTAAAATGATTATCAAATGATTATTACGATTTTAGTGGATTTCCCCTTGGGGTCCCGATTTGTTTTTTACTGTATAGAATAGGACCTCGGCCCTTCTCCATGGCATGTCATAGAAGGCAACTAAAATTAGAGACAAACAGCTGCTTTCCTCGTAATTCGTAGGATTGCAGCAGGCTGGGTAGTTCTTATTCCAAATCCTATATTTTTTTTCCGATGTAAATAGGGTTTGGAATGGGAATCAATTGGCCTGTGGGACCCTGTCTGGTTTAATCGAGGGTATAAGAATAAACCGCTGCAGTCCCACCATTGTCACATCTGCCATTTCATCTGGCGGAACAAAAGTGACAGCATGCATGTCGTAAAAGGCAGCAAAAGGGGCATCATTTTGTGCTTTGTCCATTCCTCATTTATCATGTTTCTCTTATGTTGCACGTGTATGTTATTTTCACCTCGCATTATTGTTTACTAAGTAAGTGTGCCCAATATGACCTAAGTTGTCGACGGGCCTTAAAACACTATTCATTCACTCATTCGTTTGTTTGTGGATTATTTTTCAGAACTGCAAGAATGATCAGATCCTTAGCAGAAAATATATCGGTTACAGTGATTACTGGGAATTATTATGATGAACAGATGCCTGGGCCATTAAACAAGGTATAACTCAATCCTAAAAAGTAGAATTTTGACTCATTCAAATTGAGGGTATTTGCAGACAACTGATAAAAAGGGGTAAAATTGCTGAAATTTGTCTTTGAAAAAGAAGAGGATGTTGTGGAAAAAGAGGGAAATGCAGCCATGGTTGTATGGTTGTATTGGGGTTTAATGCCACTTTAACAGCCAAGGTCATATCATGGCGGTCGGTGATGCACACATGTTTTTTTGCTTTCTCACACCAGTACTAACACAACTTTCTTTCCAAAGCTACTGACCACTTTTCTCACATGCTTCAGCAGAGGTGAGTGGTGAAAATACACCGGAAAGAAAGTTCGCCTCAACCGGGTATGGAACTCACAACCACCAGGTCATGAGTCAGACACGCTCACCACTGAGCCACCCGAATGCAGTATTGATAAGAGATACTGTAAAATGTCAGAGGTTTTGCACAATAACAACAACAAAGATGCAGACAACAAAAAGGGCAGCAACAGTACCTAACTTTTCTTTGAAACAGGAGAGCAAAAATTGTCTTTTAGGTTTATTCTGTACTCAGAAGGTTAAGATTTATTTGTTTATTTTCAGGCTTGGGCAAAGTCAGAGCAGCATCTAATAACACACACATATCCAAACTCACAGCATATCGTCGTCAATGGCGGAGACAGACATATGCTGTACCAGAATCCGGACGCTGTCATTGAACCAATCAAAAAGGCAGTAAGGCTGTGGAGGAATAAATATGGAAAAGAAAGGGATAGTTGATAGAGTAAATGAAGAAAAAATGGAGATGTGTTTGTTAATGTTTAGCTCTGTTTTAACCCTTTTCAAAACAACAAAATTTTAGACTAGTCCAAATTGAAAGAATTTGCAGACGACAAATTGAATGTGATGCGAAAATTGAAATTTGATTTTGGAAGGGTAGAAAACATGATAGGAAAAGGGGAAAATGCTGGTTACCAGCATTTTCTCCTTTTCCTATAATGTTTTCAAAAGCTTTCTTTGTCAGCGTCGTTGAAAGTCTGGATTGTGTGGTAAAGAGTTAACTCATTACCTGTTGAGCCCTGATAGCCAAGTCTGTGGTGTATAGGCCTTGAGAAATGGTGGTTGTGGGTTTGATCCCTGTCTCGGCAATTTTTTTGTTAGAATTTATGATAGGGCTCATTCCTCTCTCACCACTGACTGTGTTTAGATGACGGTGATGTAGGAAGGCAGCCAGTGGTTTGGAGTAGAACTGGTGAAGAAACACCAGGAAAGCATGTATAGGTGCCTTTGCAGCTTTAATACGACTGAAATATTGGTGAAAACCATAAAATCAGTCAATCATTTAACTCATTACCAAATGGTAAAATTTAAGTCTAGTATAACTTGAAAGCATCTGAACACTGCAAATTAATTCTTTACCAAACTACAACACTGTAGACTGGTCTAAATGGATAGCATTTGATTTTGCTGACAACAAAATAAATGTTATGCAAAAATTAAAATTTATTTGGAAAGGGTAGAAAACATTATGGAAAAGGGAGAAATCCTGGTGACCAGCATTTTATCCTTTTCCCACCATGTTTTCTATAGTCTTCTTCCTTTCTGTTGTTAAAACTCAGGATTGTGTAGTAAAGGGTTAAAGATCGCTGAAAGGTTTCTTTCTCAGGGTCATCAAAAGTAGTGATTGTGTGGTAATGGGTTAACTGTGTTGGGATGAAATTTTGTCTTTGAAAAGGTAGAAAACATTGATGTAAAAGGAGGAAATTCTTAACTGAAATGATCAACTCTGGTCTTGAAAGAGTAGAAAAGATTTAGGAAAAAAGTGGTTACAAGAATTTCCTGCTTTTACAGTTTGACCCTGAGAGAGAAACATTTGGAAAACATTGTGGGAAAAGGAGAAAATGCTGGTTATCCAGCATTTTGTCCTTTTCCCATAATGTTTTCTACCCTTCACAAAACAAATTTCAAACTTTCAGTCACTTTCATTTTATCATCTGCTAATACTTTCAATTTGGATCTGTCTAAAATTTTGTCGTATGGTAGAGAGTTAATTTGGACGGGTCTAAAAGTTTATAGTAGGAGAAATTTATGGGAAACGGAAAAAAAAAACAGAGCACAGGTTATATTTAGTGTCGCTAATATTTATTGGTCTAAAGTACATTAATAATCCATGTATCAACATTCAAAGCTAGTCATGCTAAATCTCAAATAAGTATCTCAAAGGTAAACAATGTTGGTGTTAAAAGACATTTTACTCTTTACGTTATCAGCATTTTCTCCTTTTCCCACAATGTTTTCTACCGTTCACAAAAAAAAAATCTAATTTTCAGTCACTTTTATTTTGTCGTCTGAATATGCTTTCTATTTGGTCAAGCCTAGGATATTGTTGTTTGGTAATGAGGTAAAAGATAATTATGACGTAATTACATGTGCACTTTTACACCTGCATTGTTTAACTTCTGGCCACTACTGGGTCTTTAACCCATTACCACACAATCCCTACTTTTGACGCTCCTGAAAAAGAATCCTTTTGAAAACACTATGGGAAAAGGAGAAGATGCTGGTAGCCAGCATTTTCTCCCTTTCCCACAGTGTTTTCTATCCTTCCCTGAACAAATTTCTATTTTTTCATTACCTTTATTTAGTTGTCTGCAAATGCTTTCAATTTGGACCAGTCTAAAATTTTCTCGTGTGGTAAAGAGTTAATTATAAATTTGCTCAATATAAAACAAGAGGGCAATGATTGCCCTGTATGGCTCTACTGGATTATAATACAAAGTTCTACTGGATTATAAAGATAGATTGCAAAGACGTCAAGGTAAATTGAAAAGTTCAGTAGGAGGAATAAGCCTCATGTATGAGGGCTGTTTGGAAATTTTATATAGCAAGATCGCTAATATTAATTGTCCAAGGAAAATGAGAAAACCAATGCATGTCGTGCTTGTGCCAGTGCTTGGCTACAGTTGCTTCTTCTGATGAAAATTTTAGGTCAGAAACGGAAACAAAACTGTCAAAATAGTTTTAATGTTACCTCCTTCTATTGAATGAGGTTTCCCTTCGATAGTTAAAAACTAGTCTTAGTTTTAGGGAAATTTATTTCATGCTTAGCGGTAGGATGTTGAAAAATAGCAGTGAAAATATTTTTCAATATTTGACTGGTACAACCAGTGAAAATGCCAATTGTTATACTCTTAGTTAACTAGGTAAATTGTGCTTGACTTCACAACCAGATGGAAATATGACGTCATATATCTTACATTTCTCGCACTTGACGTAATATTGTAATGCGTTGCTATGCAGGAGGGGTATGTCGCGGGAAATAACCGAAAAGAACTGTACTAGATTTTGATAAAGCTCCTCTCTGAAAGGGTTAAAAGCATGAAATAAATAGATTTTTTTTTTTCGGTGAAAGATCGTAATTTATTTCATCTCGTGAACACCATCAGTAATATTTTCACTCATTGCTGTCACTCATGAAAATATTACCAATGATGTTCACTCAATGAAATAAATTTTGATCTTTCACCAAAAAAAAAAAAAAAAAAAAAAAAAAAGATCCTCTATGTCTTCATTAATGATTGTGATTGTGTGATTATATATTATATTGTCAAAGTTTCTGCACAACAAGGGGACAGCACCAGGCTGAGGGCTATGACAAAGTCTTGATAATTTCTTTGAAAAAACAGATGAGCTAAAGATAACCGGTACCACTACTGAAAGACTTGGTCCTTGAGTATAAAATTTCAATTACAGTACTAAACTATGCAACCTTTCTTAAAGGTTACGCTTACTCCACTACTTCAGATCTGTACTTTAGATGAGCTAAAGATAACCGGTACCACTATTGAAAGACTTGGTCCTTGAGTATAAAATTTCAATTACAGTACTAAACTATGCAACCTTTCTTAAAGGTTACACTTACCCCACTACTTCAGATCTGTACTTTAGATGAGCTAAAGATAAGCGGTACCAATGTTGAAAGACTTGGTCCTTGAGTTTAAAATTTTAATTACAGTATAGTACTTAACTATGCAACCTTTCTTAAAGGTTACACTTACCCCACTACCTCAGATCTGTACTTTAGATGAGCTAAAGATAAGCGGTACCACTGTTTAAAGACTTGGTCCTTGAGTTTAACGTTTTAATTACAGTACAGTACTAAACTATGCAACCTTTCTTAAAGGTTACACTTACCCAACTATTCCAGATATGTACAAAATTTAATATTTGGGTAAAAGTTTTCTTTAGTACTATGGAGTTCCGTATTTTCAGGTTCCTAATAGGTAATTTTAGTATACATTTAAATTGGAGCGTTTTCTTCTTTTCCTATGTTTTCAAAAACCTTCTTACTAAGGGCTGTTACAGCAGGGGTAGTTTTGTGAGGACTAAGACAAACTTGTCCGAACATACTTTAACTCTTTAGCACATGGCAAAATTTTGGACCTATCCAAATTGAAAGCATTTGTAGACAGCTATTTCGTAGTGGCTCACACGACTCAAATTTTCCTTTCATAGGGTAGAAAAGTCTGTGGGCAAAGGAGAAAATGCTGGTTACCAGAATTTTCTCCTTTTCCCACAATGTTTTAAAAAGTCTTCTCCCTCTTTACCACACAATCCTGACTTTTAACGACCCAAAGAAAGAAGCCTTTTCAAAAAATTGTGGGAATTTGAGAAAATGCAGGTAACCAATATATTCTCTTTTCCTTCAATGTTTTCTACCTTTCACAACACAAATTTCAAATTGATAATCACTTTTATTTTGTCTTCTGCATATGCTTTCAATCTGGACCAGTCTAACATTTTGTTGTTTGGTAAAGAGTTAAATGTCACTGATATTTTAAACATCAGGTTCAAAATGTCTTCCATCTCTGATAAAAAAAAAAAAACTCATCAAAATACATCTAAAAGTATAGTATACCTGTATCAAAAACACAATCTAACAAAAAAATTTATATTGGTAAAATAGAAATATGACAAAAATTGTTGGATTTGTCGTATAAGGATACAAAACAGCTAGAAAAGGAAAATGAGCATTGCCAGAAAAGAAAGAAGTGCTTGCTATAATCATTTTCTGCTTTTTCCACCATGATCTTATGAGTCCTCTTCACTGGATGTCACAGGCTTATTTGTTTAACTCATTACCAAAACGACATAATTTTAGACTGGTCCAAATCGAAAGCATTTGCAGATGACAAAATAAAAGTGACTGAAAATTTGAAATTTGTTTTGTGAAGGTTAGAAAACATTGTGGGAAAAGGAGAAAATGCTGGTTACCAGCATTTTCTCCTTTTCCCACAATGTTTTCTAAAGGCTTCTTTCTCAGAGGCGTCAAAAGTAGAAATGGTGTGGTAATGGGATAAATAGCATTAAACTATGAAATATTTGTTCAAAATTTACCAACATTATTTTTCAACCTTTCCAAAGACCAAATTTCAACATTTGAGCCAAATTTTATCTATCAGTCACAATGAATTACATAATGTACAGTCTAAAATTGACTGGCAGTAAAAGGCTGTACAAACAGCAGCGTACAAATACAAACAATATGATATATTATTATTCACAATTTTTATGGCACTTTTGATAGAAAAAGAAAATACATGTAATATCAAACTATCTGTATAGTAAAATCTCATCCCTGATATTAAAAAACAATAATAATTTCAGCTATAAATTTAAACCAACTTTACTAACAATTCCATTCCCCTGATTGTGTTTTTATTGATTGATTGAATCTGGGTTTACCACCGTTTTAAAAGCTTTAGTCATATCATGGCAGTCAGTGCACCTATGCAGGTGGTTCCTGGCTCTTTAACACTAGTACTGACAAAACTGTATTATATTTCATGTGTCTATTTTTAGAAATGTTAAGGGTAAAGAAATGTCATAATTCAAGTAAGCTGGGGGCAATTATTTCCCCATCACAGGGAATATTTTCCTCCTGCCGAAAATCTGTATTGTCTGAAAAAATCTGGATTTGTTCATTCTACTGTTAAAAGTGGCTTTTATAGACAAAATAATCAAAGGAAATATATAGTTTATTTCATCAGCTTGTGGTTAATATGGAAAAATATTTGCCTCAAAAAGGGAAAGGTTTGTGAGAATAACTCGTGCCTTACGGCACTTGTTATTTTCTCATACCTTTCCTTTTTCGGCAAATATTTCCCCATATTAAGCACAAGCTGATGAAATAAACTCTATTCATTTCCAAGTAACAGTTCACTTTCTCACATGCATCAGAGGTGAGATGTGAAAAATTGCCAGAAAGAAAGTTTGTTTCAACTGGTTATCGAACTCTGAACTGCCAGATCAAGATTCCAATACACTAACCACTGAGCTACCTGGCTGGGCCAATTCTCCAGACAAAAATGCTTTTAAAAAACATTGTGGGAAAAAGAAAAAATGCCAGCAACTAGCATATTTCCCTTTGCACAATATTTTCCTTCCATTAAACCATTATCACACAATCCCTACTTTTGACGTCCCTGAGAAAGAAGCCTTTAGAAAACATATTGGGTAACCAGCATTTTCTCCTTTTCCCAATATCTTTTCTACCCTGCTGAAAACAAACTTTAATTTTTGAGTTACATTTATTTTGTCATCTGCAAGTGCTTTCAATTTGAACCAGTCTAAAATTTGCTCATTTGGTAAAGGAGACTGTGTCCCCTCATTTGAGCCAAATTTTATTTGTTATCAGCAAATTCTTGAAATATTGGACAACATTAAAATTTCTGTTTGATTTAAACTTTACAATACAATAGGCTATACATTATTTTTATAAGCACTGAAAAATTCATTTTGAATGGCACTATTGGTAGAAATAAAAGTATTACAGACCGATTACAAAAAACAACAACATCAAGTTCGATACCAAAAAGCAATTATTTGAGAAATTTATATAATGAACTGTTTTATCAAATAATCCCTCTGACAACAGAGGCTTTTAAAAACAATGTGAGAAAAAAAGAAAATGCTGATTACCAGCATTTTTTCCTTTTCCCATATTGTTTTATACTCTTTGACAGACAAGTCCTTCACCATTTTTGCAGCACTTCAATTTTTTATTGTTGCTCGCAAATGCTTTCAATTTGGACTAGTCGATAATTTTGCATTCAGACATTTGCGTATACGGTCGCCTCAGATCAGCCTGCACAATCTATGCAGACTAATCCATGGTCGTGAGGTAGAGCATCATCCTTGTATCCATAAGGTCCTAAGTTCAATATCCTGGAGCAAGTGTCGACCTTGGGATTTTTCATTGGCCCACACATTCGGGGTAAGTACTAGTGTAGTTTCCAGGAAGCAGAGTAGAGAGAGATTAGTAAAAGTTGTAAGAACTTTTGTTTCTCAATCGATGTAAAATTAATATGTTTAAACAACAACAACGACGAAGAAAACACTTTCCTTTTTGATGTAATTTTCTGGTTTGGGCAAGTCTACTGTAGGACAAAATTTGATCGTAAAGTGCTGCCCCAGATTAGCCTGGGCGGACTGAGCAGGCTGATCTGAGATGACACTTTAACTCTTTACCAAACAACAAAATTTTGCAACTGTCCAAATTGAAAGCACTTGCAGACAAGAAAATAAGTGTAACTGAAAAAATGTAAATTAGTTTGGGAAGGGTAGAAAACGTGGGAAAAGGAGAAAATGCTGGTTTCCAGCATTTTCTCCTTTTCCCGCAATGTTTTCAAAAGGCTTCTTTAACCCTTTACCAAACGACAAAATTTTAGGTGGGTCCAAATTAAAAGCACTTGCAGACAACAAAATAAACGTAATTCAAAAGCTGAAATTTGTTTCCAGTAGGGTAGAAAATATTGTGGGAAAAGGAGAAAAAGCTGGTTACCAGGATTTTCTCCTTTTCCCACAATATTTTCAAAAGGCTTCTACTTCTGGGTCATAAAATCCAGGGATTGTTTGGAAAAGGGTTAACAGGGTTGTTAAAAGTTGGGATTGTGTGGTAAAGAGTTAAGCAAGTGTCCAAGTACCCTTAGTAGCGTCTTGCAAGCCATATAAGCTACATGTATATGTCAAAGCAATATATTAATTCATACTTTATGCAAGTGTTGGTAGTAATAGAAAACAATATAAATCAGCTCCAAGAATATAACTGCAAGCACAACACAAATAAGCAAAGTGAGCCAAGCTCTTGCAAAAAGGGGTTTAACCCATTACCACACAATCCTAACTTTTAACACCCCCAAGAAAGAAGCCTTTTGAAAACATTTTGGGTAAAGGAGAAAATGCTCATTTCTCTTTTTCCTGCTATCTTGGTTGGTTGTATTGGGGTTTAACGCCACTTTAACAACTAAGGTCATATCATGGCGGTCGGTGACGCTCATGTGTTTTCTGGCTTTCTCACACCAGTACTGACACAATTTTCTTCCAAAGCCACCGGCTACTCCTCTCTTACAATGTTTTCTACCTTTCACAAAACAAATTTCAAATTGCCAGTTACTTTAATTTTGTGGTCTGCAAATGCTTTCAATTTGGACAAACCAAAATTTTATCGATTGGTAATGAGTTAACTTTTTACCACACGAGAAAATTTTAGACCGGTCCAAATTGAAAGCATTTGCAGACAATCCAATAAATGTAACTAAAAAATTGAAATTTTATTTAGGAAGGGTAGAAAACATTGAGGGAAAAGGAGAAAATGCTGGTTACCAGCATTTTCTCCTTTTCCCAAAATGTTTTCAAAAGGCTTCTTTCTCAGGGTCATTAAAAGTCAGGATTATTTGGTAAAGAGTTAATACATCTCTGTGATCCATGATACAAAGCCAATCATCACATAATTTTGGATCCAAAAAATTAATTTGTTTGTGGTGTCCGTGGCTGTGAGGTAGAGCATTGGCCTCGTAACCATAAGGTCCTGAGTTTGATACCCGTGAGCGGATGTTAACTTCGGGATTTTTCACAGTAGTCCTTGGCCCAAACATTTTGGCAAGGACTGGTGTAGTTACCATGAAGCAGAAATGAGAGAGATTAGTATAAGTTGTTAGAACTTGTTTCTCAATCGATGTAAAATAAATATGTTTAACTCTTTACCAAACAACCTCTGGTTTTTACAACCCCAAGATGGAAACCTTTTGAGAACATTGTGGGAAAAGGAGAAAATGCTGGTAACCAGCATTTTCTCCATTTCCCACAATGTTTTCTGACCTGCTGGATACAAATTTCAATTTGTGAGTTACATTTATTTTGTTGTCTGCAAGTACTTTCAATTTGGACCAGTATAAAATTTTGTCCTTTGATAAAGGGTTAAACTAATTTGTTCTAAAAGACAGCCAAATCTTGTGGAATAATGGATCTTAAACATGAAGAAAATTTATGAACAGCACAGAGTTTCCACTCTGGTAAACCTGCGCAGGGGTCGATACTTTATTTGCTGATGCCTTAAAAATCCCTTTCTACAGAGAATGGCTGAAATACACGTATCTAAAAATTCATTCTCGTGTAACATCGATAAATTCGAGGAAAATAAAAACAATACAAGTAAGTAAAAATGGGCACCACATTCCAGTACAAACACTCTACTGCTGCGCCTTTGATTTAGAAATAAATTGATTTTCAGTGAGATTTTGACCCATTACCACACAATCCCTACTTTTGATGCCCCTGAAAAATAAGCCTTTTGAAAAACACTGTGGGAAAAGGAGAAAATGCTGGTAACCAACATTTTCTCCTTTTTCCACAGTGTTTTCTACCCTTCCCAGAACAAATTTCACTTTTTTAGTCACCTTTATTTTGTCGTCTGCAAATGCTTTCAATTTGGACCAGTCTAAAATTTTCTCGTGTGGTAAAGAGTTAAATCTATTAACAGGCAGATTCGTGTCAAAATTGTTTTGATGGTTACATGCCTTTGTTGTATGGCTTCCCCTTCTGATATCTCGTTCAAATCTGAAGTAAATATCTAGAGTTACGACAAAGATACGAAATGTCAAAAGATTTTGCATGACGATAGCAATAGGACAATAACAATTGCCTGACATGGAGCCATAAAAGATTTAACTATCTTTTGTTCATTCATTATCAGATCTAAACAAAAAATATATATGCCATTCTGGTATGGGAGCAAATCTGTCCTTTAACCCTTAACCACACAAACCTGACTTTTAACAACCCTAACACAGGAGGCTTTTGAAAACATTGTGGGAAAAGGAGAAGATGCTGGTAACCAGCATTTTCTCCTCCTATCACACTGTTTTCTTCCTGATCACAGAAAAGATTTTGTTAACCCATTACCACACAATCTCTAGTTTTGACGCCCCCGATAAAGAAGCCTTTTGAAAACACTATGGGAAAAGGAGAAAATGCTGGTAACAAGCATTTTCTCCTTTTCCCACAGTGTTTTCTACCCTTCCCAGAACAAATTTCAATTTTTCAGTCACCTTTATTTTGTCGTCTGCAAATGCTTTCAATTTGGACCAGTCTAAAAGTTTCTCGTGTGGTAAAGACTTTAATAAGTTGAATTAGTCGTCTGCACATGCTTTCAATTTTGTAAAGTTGTATAGTAAAGAGTTAACCCTTTGCTATATGATAATGTTTTAAACTTATACACGTTAAAAATATTTGCAGTGGATAATTTCAGTGTGGTTCAAACGCTGAAGTTTTGGCTTTCACATGGCAAAGACATTGTGGAAAAAAGAGAAAAATACTGGTTGCTGGTTACCAGCATTTTCTCCTTTTCCCACAATGTTCTTAAAAGGCTTCTACCTAAGAGTCATTAAAATTTGGCATTGTTTGGTAAAAGGTTAAAACAACAATCCCATGTACATGTATAAGGTACCCTGAGCATAGAAACTATTCAAAAACATCATGAGAAAAGGAGAAAAAAATACCAGTAACCAATATTTTCTCCTTTTTCCACTTGCTTTTTCAAAAGGCTTCTGTATCCTAATAATGATAATACAGGATTGTTTAGTAAAAGGTTAATCTATTACGACACAGTCCCTATTTTTGACAACCCTAAGAAAGAAGCCTTTAGAAAACATTGTGGGAAAAGGAGAAAATGCTGGTAACCAGCATTTTCTCCTTTTCCTACAATGTTTTCTGCCCTTCACAAAACAAATTTCACATTTTCAGTAACTTTTATTTTCTCGTCTGCTAATGCTTTTGATTTTGACAAACCTAAAATTTTGTTGTTTGGTAATGAGTTAATTGACCTCCCTAATCAGATCTTGACCTTGAAACGCTTATTTTGGTATCCCACAGCTGTCTCGATGGTTTTTCATAGCCCTGGCCATCCATTCAAGCTGACTGACCAATTTTTCAAGACCTGCAAGACAGCAAAACTTCCGTTGTATCTAATGAGACATACCCTATTCTTTTTTTATATTCTTATCAATCAATTAACCCTATCCATAACAATGCCTAGTTTTTATGACCCTGAGATAGAAGTCTGGAAAACATTAAGGGAAAAGAAGTAAATGCTGGCAACCAGCATTGTCTCCTTTTTCTCGTAATGTTTTCTAGACTTTCAAAGAAAAATTTTGTAATTTCTGTAACGCTGAATTTGTCGTCTGCAAATGCTTTCAAATTGGACCAGTCCAAAATTTTGTTCATTTGGAAAAGATTTAAGGAGCAATCATGTGTTTTATCAACCTTGAGATAAAATGCTTTTGAAAAAACATTTTCTCCTTTTTCCACAATGTTGTTGAGCCTGTCACAGACAAATCCAATCATCTGAGCTATGATTTTCTCCTTTTCCCACAATGTTTCCTACTCTGCTGAGGTCAAGTATGAATTTTTGAGTTGCGTTTATTCTGTCATCTGCAAATGCTTTCAAGTCTAGAATTTTGTTGTTTGGAAAAAAATTGACTCTTTACCATACAATCCCTGGTTTTTATGACCCTTAGACCAAAGTCTTTTGAAAACAATATGGGAAAAGGAGAAAATGCTAGTAACCAGCATTTTATCCTTTTCCCACAATGTTTCTTACCCTGCCGGAGACAAATTTCAATTTTTGAGTTTCGATTATTTTGTCATCTGCAAGTGCTTTCAATTTCGACCAGTCTAAAAGGGTTAAACAACAAGGTTTCTATGGAGCCATAATTGCATGATTAATTTGTATATTGATTGATTGATTGTATGGTGTTTAACTCCGCTTTCAACATTATTTCATTTATATCGCAACAGCCAGCGCACCTATCCATGTGTTCCTGGAGTGTCTTCAACCAGTGCTTCACACAATTTTCTTTCCAAGGCACAGGCTGCTTTCCCACATGATCCTTGTCCTAAAATGGTCAGCAGTTGGACAGGAATTAAATTGTCGTGGTGACTATCTCAATCCTCAAAAAGAAATTGGCCGAGCCAGGGCTGTAGCCAGGGATCAAACCATGGACCCCTTGTTCTCAAGTCCTTTTCCAACAATGTTTTCTACCCTTTCACTACATCTTCCACAGTTTTAGCAACATTAAATTTTTTTTCTGCATTATGCTTTGGATTTGGATGGGGTATGGAATTTTGTCGTGTGGTATGCAGTGGTAATGGTTTAAGCTCCTTTTGGCTGAAGAATGACTGATTTATTTTGAATAACAAGGACTTAGTTGTTCCGACCTTTTTCCATGTGCGGGTTCTTTGCGTTCCCGTCTTCATCAATGGCTTCATGGACCTGGGGAATTCCGAAGATATTGGACACGCTGATACAGCCTATTTCTCCCGTCAATGCACGTAACTGCATGGCTGCCCTCATTCCACCATATATCCCTGAATATTAGAATAAAATTAGACATGGTATAACATAGTGAACCATCCTCTGTTAAAGAAGATTTAACTCTCTATCACACAATCCCGACTTTTAACGACCCTGGGAAAAAGCCTTTTGAAAACACTGTAGGAAAAGGAGAAAATGCTGATAACCAGCATTTTCTCCTTTTCCCACAATGTTTTCTACCCTTCCCAAACCAAATTTCAATTTTTAGGTCACTTTTAACTTGTCATCTGCAAATGCTTTCAATTTGGACCAGTCTATGATTTTGTCATTTGGTAAAGAGTTAAGCCATCTGCTCAAGGTATTGACCTAGGTCAGCCTGCGCAGCCTACGGATTGGTTCCCTGTTTTACTTATGAGTGCATGGATACGGAGAAAACCAACTACAATTATGTGCTGGAATCTATACTACTTGGCCATTTCCCCAGCAAATGTCATTGTTGTTGCATAGATACATGATTTTATACAAAGCATCTTGGCATGAAGCACACGTTGCAAAATTGGCAAAAATAAAAAAAGAAGAGTTAAGGTAAGACCTATGTAGTGGAAAAAAGCCATTTCCATTAAAATATCATCATGCAAAATTACCTATAATTAAAAATGAGTATTATTGAACTACTTTCACCTTTTCATTTTTTCCATTTTTTCCTTCTTCGAATTATCATTTATAAATCTAAAACCGCTATATTCTCAATTGAAAAAGAGATAATAATTACCTCCCTTTTTAGAAAACGGACAAAAATATCAAAAAATAGTTTCAAGATAGACATAAACGGAATTTCTGATCTGTTAGAAATGTGCAAAAATATTATTTCTGCATAAATCCTTATTTATCTTTATTTAACAACCAATTAGAATTTTTGCCCAATTTTCACCAGAAGTGCATTACACAGGTCTTACCTTAATGGTTGGCAGCCATTGGGAAGGGTCTGTCGGGTTATCCGAAGCACTGGTATTTTTTTCCTAGTCTTACAATATAAGATGCAAGAAATGTAGGGTAAATTAAATATTTCCAACTTGTTGAGAAGTACACACTGTTAACTCTCCCAAACAATGCAATTTGAGAACAGTCTAAATTGAAAGGATTTGCAGACGACAAAATAAATGTGAATCAAAAACTGAAATTTTATTTGGAAGGGTAGACAACATTGTTGGAAAAGGAGAAAATGATGGTTTTCAGCATTTTCTCCTTTGCCTATGATGTTTTCACAGGCTTTCTTTCTCAGGGTTGTTAATAGTCGGGATTGTGTGGTAAAGGTTAAATCTAGGTAACTCTAACTAGAGAGATGGAACTACTGTTTTACCCTTCAACTGAATAGCAATGAATAGCTCCAGGTAGAGGGAGTGATTTTGATTTTCAAATTGAAGATATCAAATATTCTCGGTTAAAACCTATGTTGTGGAAACTCATTAGAATTGTCTCATCGAGACGATTCTAATGAGTACCCACAACATAGGGTTTTGAAGAGAAATAATGGATTTAGAATGCTATCACTCCCCCTTATTTGGAGCTATGTTTATACTTGATTTCACTTGTTTTAATCCTTTAAAACACAATGACTAATTTTAACGAAAATTTGACATGTGGTAAAGGGTTAAAAATAAACAATCAAGCCTTATAACCCAACAGTACTTCCCAAACAATCATCAGAAGCATGAAAGAAAGACTTACCTGGGGAGTAGGTTATAAGTCCACTTGGCTTGTACGAGAAAGCACTGCCAGGAAAATGGTCTATGAGATTTGCCAGAGCTGGGGGTATACAGTGGTTGTACTCGCAGGAAATCATGATGTAGCCATCTGCATCACTGATTTTCTTTTTCAGCTAAAAAGAAAACACTGACTCCATTATTCATCATTATACTGCAAAGAAATTTCTCGTGATCTGATTGGTAAACATGCCAGGAACATATATATCATGTACCCTGGCAAAAACCACATTAAGCCAGTTTCCCTTTTGAGTGCCCCACAAATGCAACACAACATCAAAAATGGCAGTGTTGATAGATCACCAGACTGCATGTTTATGCACCAAACTGCACGTTTTAGCGCCGTCACTTTCCAATGACGTCAGTTTTCAATGAAATGGGGGCACTCAGAAAGGAATTTCCATGTCGTCAGCATACTCAATTCGTAAGATTATAAAACAGGAAAATTTGGCTTAACACCCTTTGAAAGAGTAAAACTTTGCAGTATAATAAATTTGTTGTGCAGTCAGGTGGCAAGGGACTTGGAAACTTGTTCATAGCTGTGTCGAATCATGTCGCCACCTTGCCTTCGGCTCGGGGTGACAAAATTCACCACAGCCATCAACAAGTTTCCAAGTCCCCTGCCATATGACCGAACAACTAATAATATATACATGGATATATACTCAGCATCAATGAAAAGTCACCAGGTAGTCAATCAAAATTTACTCTGGATTGATGAAACAGCATAATTCCTGAAATAGCTATATTTTTTTTTTGCACATTATTAGTGTCAACATGAAGCACAAAGGCATAGGGGCATTCTTTAACTTGGTAAATGACACAATTGAAAATTTCTCTCTTGTGGCAAGGTGAAAATTATTCAACTTTAGTACCTGGTGTTCTTTCATTGACGTTCAGTATATATACTTGTGTCAAAAAAAAAATGCAAATTACAGATTATAGACATTTAGAGTATAGAAATGTTTGCAAATTTAAGATGCTGGTTATTTACTGTTATATTTGTAGTGAAGTTGGTGAAAAGAAAAGTTGGTGTATAAATTCAGGATGGTCGCAAAAATTTCCACATCGCAAAACTTTCTACTTTTACAGTATTTGTTTGTTTGTTCATTGTACCAGTTGTACCAGTACTTCCTTAACTCTTTACCACACAAGAAAATTTTAGACTGGTGGAAATTGAAAGCATTTGCAGATGACAAAATAAAAGTGAATAAAAAATAGAACTTCGTTCTGGGAATGGTAGAAAACATTGTGGGAAAAGGAGAAAATGCTGGTTACCAGCATTTTCTCCTTTTCCCATAGTGTTTTCAAAAGGCTATTTTCTCAGAGGCATCAAAAGTAGGGATTGTGTGGTAATGGGTTAAATATTCACTCCAAGCCACTGGCTCCTTTCCAATTTGTCTTTGGTTTGTTTGTTACTTAAAAGTTAATTACATTTTGCTGCTCTACAGATTTAACCCTTTACCACACAATCCCGACTTTTAACGACTCTGAGAAAGAAACCATTTAAAAATATTGTCGGAAAAGGAGAAAATGCTGGAAACCAGCATTTTCTCCTTCTACCACAATGTTTTCTACCCTCTCCAATACAAATTTCTGACTTTAAGTCACTTCTATTTTGATGTCTACAAATGCTTTCAATTTGGAGCAGTCTAAAATTTTGTCATTTGGTAAAGATTTAACCAGATTAAACAGACGAGACATAAAATCAGTATAACACTCTATCTTTCCACTAGCTTTTTATTTAAAGGGTACACTTACCCCCTGGGCTGAAAATCTGGGGGTAAGTTTTCATATTAGAGGGTATGACATTGCTGGTTCCCAAACTAGAGGTAAAGCAATCTGTATTGATGATATGCAGCAAGAAAGTCTGCTTTATTCAGGTATCTATGTAAATATACTGCTTAACCCTTTACCAAATGACAAAATTTTAGACTGGTCCAAATTGAAAGCATTTGCAGACAACAAAATGAATGTGATGAAAGAAATGAAATTTATTTAGGAAAAGAAGAAAACATTGTGGGAAGAGGAGAAAATGCTGTCTACCAGCATTTTCTCCTTTTCCCACAATATTTTCAAAAGGCTTCTGTTATATGGGTGTTAAAAGTCGGTATTGTGTGGTAAAGGGTTAAAGTCGTTACATAGCTGAAAAGGCAGTCTGAACTGACTCTGATCGGACAATGTCAAGGAGTCGTTTTGTTGTGTCATGGGTTTCTGTGTTTTTTGCATCGATCACTCTTTCATTTCTTTTAACCCTTTCCCAAACGACAAATTTTAGACTGGTCCAAACTCAAAGACTTTGCAGACGACAATTTCAAATTTGATAAAAAAGGCAGAAAGTTCTCCAAATGGGTAGAAAACACTGTGGGAAAAGGAGAAATTGCTCGTTACGAGCAATTTCTCCTTTTCCCACAGTGTTTTCAAAAGACTTGTACTGCAGGCACGTAAAAACAAGGGCTTGTTTGGGAAAGGGTTAATTTTTGGATTGGTATTTCCACATGATTTGACATAAATTAGTCAATAAGGTTTACAAGTAACTTCAAAACCTGTCATTTTACACAAGATAAGCAGATAATGGTCTTTCTTGTGATTAACCGGTACGTAATAATTTGCGAGAGTGGGAACACTGTTTTGCTAACAGAAAATTTACAATGGACTTGAGACGGTACAGTGTACCATAATTGTCCCAATACGAAAAAAAAATCACCATAGTGTCTTATTATCGAGTACCTGACTCAGCACAGTTGGAATACTTCCTTGGTCTTTCTCCTTATAATGATGGATTGCTTTCTTCAGTAAGGGCAAGTCATATTCCACAGGATCTAGAGAAGATTAAAAATATTTGTGCATGAGACGTTTCAGCCTGCATTTTCTCCATTTCCCACAATGTTTTCAAAAGCTGTCTCACAAGAAGTTTTAAATCCTTTACATCATTAATCCTGACCTTCCACATTCATGGCGAACCTTTAGAACTAACCCATTACCACACAATCCCTACTTTTGACGCCTTTAGAAAACATTGTGGGAAAAGGAGAAAATGCTGGTAACCAGCATTTTCTCCTTTTCCCATAATATTTTCTACATTGCTGGAACAAATTTCAAGTTTTGACTTATATTTATTTTGTTGTCTGCATATGCTTTAAATTTTGACAGGTCTAAAATTATGTTGTTTGGTAAAGGGTTAAAACAACCACCAAGAAAGGCAGTATAGCGCTCTATCTTTGCTACTGGAAAATCTACGATGGACTTAAAGGTGGCCCTTCAGTTTTTGGGACAAAAATTTTACAAAAATACAAAAAAATCATCCTTATACTCCCAAAGCCTTACAATTTTCATTCATTAAACCCCAATAGCCGAAAACCATCCGACAACTAGATAAATTAGAGATTATCTACAGCCCAGGTCAACACTGAAGGGAAACACGGTTTATTTTTACATGAGCAACTCGCTCATTTACATACCAGAAATATACAGACAAAACTTCAAACATAATGTCCGAAGTTCTAGACATTATGGAAAATAATTACATGTTTGTTATGTTATGGAATTTCAGAGTCATTAGTCATGTGCCAGTCACTTAACATTCTCACAATGCTTTTTTGGTTTTGGCAGGAAATCTAAAAATAGCTTAAGAGGCTATGTAGCCTTTTAAGGGAATACCACCAAAAAATTTGTTTTTGTAATTTTATGATTCTTAATTACTGATGATTTGTATTATTTTGTTATATAAATTTCATTGACATATATATTTTTCAATTTGTTGTGTTGTGAAAATTCTAAATATCCACCTTTAGGACGGTTCGATGCACAATAAAGGTCCAAATATATAAAAAAAAATCACCGTAGTGTCTCTTTATTGAAACTACCCTTGGAAGGTGCTTACCAATTAGATCCAAGTCAATATCTTTCTTTTTGTCTGTAAACCACTTGTCCACAAACCTCCAGACCCGGAGCCCAAGTCGTCCCTCCCTGGTTGACCCAAGAAAAACCACAAATTTCATCTGGCTGCCTACGGACATTTTTACTCTTTCTCTGCACTAGCTAGATTATAATACCTGTTAATGGACAATGGATAGTGTCTCATGCCGTTTTCAACATTACTTTAGTCATATCATGGCGTCAGCTCACATACCCATGTATGTCGTGGGTTTCACTATTACTGGGCTAGAACTCTGACGTATCTTGCTCAAGGAAACTCCCACCAAAAACCCAGTAGTCCCAGTAAGGTTTGAACATGGGACCTCAAAGTTACAAGTTCTAACCTTTACCAAAGAGCCACACAGGACCCCAGCACCTGCAAATGGAACAAAACAGTGGTGCTTTTTGAAAAGATTTAGAGCATTTGTGATCCATTATACATGTTCTAAACAGGTCATAACATAGATCTAATTCTTTGTCAATGAGATCATTTTGCCTCACAACAAAGGCAATCATAAGGTAGAATGGTCCTTTGATTAGGACATCTTGGATAAGTCCAAATAATTTCAGAGCTCCAGATAGAGGGTGTGATTCGGATTTCATAATTGAAAATATTGATAATTCTCAACTAAACTCTATGTTATGGGTATGCATTAGAATCGTCTCATCGAGACGATTCTAATGAGTACCCACAACATAGGGTTTGGAGGAGAAATAACGGATTTAGAATACCATCACTGCCACTTATCTGGAGTTCTGTAATTATATATATAGGTTATCTAGAAAGTGTTTGCAACAGAAGAAAAAGCTGGTTCTCAAAAACCTCTGTCAGGTATGTTGAAACTCGGTATTGTTTGATTGGTAACTAAGTAAGGATTTACCCTTCAGAAGTTTAGTCAACCCTTTACCCCATAAAGAATTTCTATGGTATCTCTAACTGACCCTTAATAACAGCAAGGATGAAACCGTTTCTTATGTGTATATGACACTTTTTGATAGCATAGAAAACATTGTGACAAAAGGTGAAATTGCTCGTCACGAGCAATTTCACCTTTTGACACAATGTTTTCCAAAGGCACCTACAAGCAATGCGTAGAAATGAGTATCTATGGAGTAAAGGGATAAACTCCCATTTCCAACTTCTGAAAACATTTTGGGGAAATGTGATTATGCTGGTACTAATTTTTCAGAGTGAGATCTCATCATTTCATGTATATTTAATTTGTCGTCTGCAACCGTTTTCAAAACAGACAAGTGTAAAACTACTGTATGTCGTTTGGTAGTAGAGGGTGTTTAAGGTGAAAAACTGGAACACTTTAAAGAAGAAACTGTAATCTATAGGCCTACCGCAGATCGCGAAATCTATATTGTGCTACGAAACCGCATACTATAAATATCAATGCTATTTGCAATTAACGAAAAAACTTTTCAAATCAATGTTAACGCTTTATGACAACTTACCACTAAACACTTTAGATCTACCTTGTTCTGCCTAGGATCATCAAATTTTGTTCATCTGTGATCTGTGAGGTTGAACTAATATTCTATAGAGTGAGGGTACGCTGTTTTGATATAGACTCGGTATAGACTCTAAAGAGCTAGGGTACGGTATGACAAAATGGAAACGCTGGCATATGTAGAAATATGTATCATATAGAAGATCTGCAGATCAAAATTAAAATTTAAATATCGTCCTAGATATCTGCAAATTAAGAAGAAAATGCCAATATTCAAGTTATTAAAATTGAACTACTTTATGCCAACTTTAATATCATTGCGCTAAAGCCCGGGACCTTTCGGAAGTAGATTAATTTATCAATTTCATTGACAGGCGTCTTCTTCTGAAAAGGACTGTTAATACACTTGAAATTACGTTTTTCAGTCCGTCTGGCGTTTTTTGCGATAAAAGAGCATATAAAGATTGCTTTGTCTGTTTGTATGTGGTTAGGACAGAGAACGTAGCTCGATGATGTAGTCTACTCCAACGTGTTAAGGTATCTAGAAAGTAGTATAAACTGTAAAGCGTTTAGGTACATAAACAATATAAGCATGTTTAAAATTTTTAAAAAAATGCATGTTTCCCTTTTGAAAGCGACAAAATGAATCGGCTAAAGCTTAATTGATAGTGTCCATGGTTGAAAGATAGAGCGTCTGCCACATAACCAAAGGGACTGGAGTTCAAGACACAGGAGCGGGGTTTTTTAAGTTTGGGATCTTTCATTGATCAACATATCCGGGTTAAGTACTGGTGTAGTTCCCAGGAAGCAGAATCAAGAGAGATTTGGATAATTTGTACAAACTTGTTTTTCAATCGCTGATAAATATATATGTTTAGTTGTTTTATGACCGAAATATGTTTAACATGCGATTTAGCCCATTACCACACACTACCTACTTCTGATGACCCTGATAAAGAAGACTTTAGAAAACATTGTGGGAAAAGGAGAAAATGATGGTAACAAGCAATTTTTCTCGTTCCCACATGAAGACTCTAAAGAGTTTAGGTACATACACAACAGAAATGCAGACTCTAAAGAGTAAAGGTACATACACAGCAGATATGACGATCCTAAAGAGTAAAGGTACATAGAGAACAGAAATGAAGACTATAAAGAGTAAAGGTACATACAGAACAGAAATGAAGACTCTAAAGAGTAAAGGTACACAGACAGCAGATATGACGATCCTAAAGAGTGAAGGTACATACAGAACAGAAATGAAGACTCTAAAGAGTAAAGGTACATACACAGCGGATATGACGATCCTAAAGAGTGAAGGTACATACAGAACAGAAATGAAGACTCTAAAGAGTTAAGATACATACACAGCGGATATGACGATCGTAAAGAGTGAAGGTACATACAAAACAGAAATGAAGACTCCAAAGAGTAAAGGTACATACGCAGCGGATATGACGATCCTAAAGAGTAAAGGTACATACAAAACAGAAATGAAGACTCCAAAGAGTAAAGGTACATACGCAACGGATATGACGATCCTAAAGAGTGAAGGTACATACAGAACAGAAATGAAGACTCCAAAGACTTAAGGTACATACACAGCAGATATGACGATCCTAAAGAGTGAAGGTACATACAGAACAGAAATGAAGACTCCAAAGACTTAAGGTACATACACAGCAGATATGACGATCCTAAAGAGCGAAGGTACATACAGAACAGAAATGAAGACTCCAAAGAGTGAAGGTACATACAGAACAGAAAAGAAGACTCCAAAGAGTGAAGGTACATACAGAACAGAAATGAAGACACCAAAGAGTGAAGGTACATACAGAACAGAAAAGAAGACTCCAAAGAGTGAAGGTACATACAGAACAGAAATGAAGACTCCAAAGAGCGAAGGTACATACAGAACAGAAATGAAGACTCCAAAGAGCAAAGGTACATACAGAACAGAAATGAAGACTCTAAAGAGTTAAGGTACATACACAGCAGATATGACGATCCTAAAGAGCGAAGGTACATACAGAACAGAAATGAAGACTCCAAAGAGTAAAGGTACATACACAGCAGATATGACGATCCTAAAGAGTGAAAGTACATACAGAACAGAAATGAAGACTCCAAAGAGTAAAGGTACATACAGAACAGAAAAGAAGACTCTAAAGAGTGAATGTACATACAGAACAGAAATGAAGACTCCAAAGAGTAAAGGTACATACAGAACAGAAAAGAAGACTCTAAAGAGCGAAGGTACATACAGAACAGACATGAAGACTCTAAAGAGTTAAGGTACATACACAGCAGATATGACTATCCTAAAGAGCGAAGGTACATACAGAACAGAAATGAAGACTCCAAAGAGTAAAGGTACATACACAGCAGATATGACGATCCTAAAGAGCGAAGGTACATACAGAACAGAAATGAAGACTCCAAAGAGTAAAGGTACATACAGAACAGAAAAGAAGACTCCAAAGAGTGAATGTACATACAGAACAGAAATGAAGACTCCAAAGAGTAAAGGTACATACAGAACAGAAATGAAGACTCAAAAGAGTTAAGGTACATACACAGCAGATATGACGATCCTAAAGAGCGAAGGTACATACAGAACAGAAATGAAGACTCCAAAGAGTAAAGGTACATACACAGCAGATATGACGATCCTAAAGAGCGAAGGTACATACAGAACAGAAATGAAGACTCCAAAGAGTAAAGGTACATACAGAACAGAAATGAAGACCCCAAAGAGTAAAGGTACATACAGAACAGAAAAGAAGACTCTAAAGAGCGAAGGTACATACAGAACAGAAATGAAGACTCTAAAGAGTTAAGGTACATACACAGCAGATATGACTTTCCTACAGAGCGAAGGTACATACAGAACAGAAATGAAGACTCCAAAGAGTAAAGGTACATACACAGCAGATATGACGATCCTAAAGAGTGAAGGTACATACAGAACAGAAATGAAGACTCCAAAGAGTAAAGGTACATACAGAACAGAAAAGATTACTCTAAAGAGTGAAGGTACATACAGAACAGAAATGAAGACTCCAACGAGTAAAGGTACATACACAACAGAAAAGAAGACTCTAAAGAGCAAAGGTACATACAGAACAGAAATGAAGACTCTAAAGAGTTAAGGTACAAACACAGCAGATATGACGATCCTAAAGAGTGAAGGTACATACAGAACAGAAATGAAGACTCCAAAGAGTAAAGGTACATACAGAACAGAAATGAAGACTCCAAAAAGCGAAGGTACATACAGAACAGAAATGAAGACTCTAAAGAGTAAAGGTACATACGCAGCAGATATGACGATCCTTAAGAGTTAAGGTACATACAGAACAGAAATGAAAACTCTAAAGAGTTAAGGCACATACACAACAGATATGACGATCCTAAAGAGTAAAGGTACATACACAATAGAAATGAAGACTCTAAAGAGTCAATGTACATACGCAACAGATATGACCATCCTAAAGAGTTAAGGTACATACGAAACAGAAATGAAAACTCTAAAGAGGTAAGGTACATACGCAACAGATATGACGATCCTAAAGAGTAAAGGTACATACAAAACAGAAATAAAGACTCTAAAGATATGGGACATACACAACTTTTTAGAGTCTTCATTTCTGATTTGTTTGTACCTTTACTCTTTAGGATCGTCACATCTGTTGTGTATGTACCTTTACTCTTTAGAGTCTTCATTTCTGTTTTGTATGTACCTTTACTCTTTAGGATCGTTACATCTGTTGCGTATGTACCTTAACTCTTTAGAGTCTTCATTTCTGTTCTGTATGTACCTTTACTCTTTAGGATCGTCATATCCATTGCGTATGTACCTTAACTCTTTAGAGTCTTCATTTCTGTTCTGTATGTACCTTTACTCTTTAGGATCGTCATATCTGCTGCGTATGTACCTTTACTCTTATGAGTCTTTATTTCTGTTCTGTATGTACTTTTACTCTTTAGGATCGTCATATCTGTTGTGTATGTACCTTAACTATTTAGAGTCTTCATTTCTGTTCTGTATGTACCTTTACTCTTAAGGATCGTCATATCTGCTGCTTATGTACCTTTACTCTTTAGAGTCTTTATTTCTGTTCTTTATGTACCTTTACTCTTTAGGATCGTCATATCTGTTGCGTTTGTACCTTTACTCTTTAGAGTCTTCAGTTCTGTTTTGTATGTTCCTTTACTCTTTAGGATCGTCATATCTGTTGTGTTTGTACCTTAACTTTTTAGAGTATGTACCTTTACTCTTTAGAGTCCTCAAAGCTGTTGTGTATGTACCTTAACTCTTTTGAGTCTTCATTTCTGTTTTTTATGTACCTTAACTCTTTAGAGTCCTCAAAGCTTTTGTGTTTGTACCTTAACTCTTTAGAGTTTTCATTTCTGTTTTGCATGTACCTTAATTCTTTACGATAGTCATATCTGTTGTGTTTGTACCTTAACTCTTTAGAGTCTTCATTTCTGTTTTGTATGTACCTTACTCTTTAGTTTGTGAAGAAGACTCTAAAGAGTTTAGGTACATACAAAACAGAAATTATTCTAAAGAGATTAGGTACATAGATAACCATAATGCCGACTCTGAAGAGATTAGGCACATAGGCAACAGTGTTTTCTAGTCTTTCTGATTCAAATTTGAATCAATTTTTACACCTTTAATTTTGCGAAATTTTAAATTTGTATAATGCTTGCCATTATTAATGTTTTTGTAATGTTTTCATGTCGTATTAATATGTCCCAATATAACTCTTTACCAAACAAGTCTGAGTTTTTTAGTTCTGATAACCAAGAGAAAGAAGCGTGAAAATCGCAAAATCATTGCGCGAAAAGAAGACAGTGCTGGTAACCAACAGTTTCTCCTTTTCCATAACGTTTACTACACTTCAAAGACAATCCTGTCATTTGATATACATCTATCATAATTTGTCATCTGCAAATGCTTTCAGTATAGATAAATATAAAATATGACCATCACAGGGACGTAGGAAGCAATTCAAGATGGGGGGGTGCTATCTCGTATTTTATGGAAAATTTTGCGTCGATTGAAACTATCCGCGACAAAGGGTAATTTGAATTAACCATGATTGTCAAAATCATTCGGGGGGGGGGGCTTACCCCCTCCCCCCATTCCCCCCCCCCCCCCCGTTCCTACGGGCCTGCATCAGGTAACGAGTTAATTCTCTTCAAAACGAGAAAATTTAAGACATGTCGACATCGAAAGCATAAATTTGCAAATTACATTTTAAATGTTATTCATTTTTTTTAAATTTGTCTTTCAAAAGGTAGAAAACATTGCGGGAAAAGAAAAAAAATGCTGGTTACCAGCATTTTATTCTTTTCCCACACTGTTTTTAAAAACCTTCTTTTTCGGGATCGTTAAGAGTCGACCCACGGTATGTTTTGTATAGAATTAGAAAACTTGTTGGCAATGACTTTATATATGTACATGTATACTACATGTCCTTTTTCTGCCCATATAGACTCTAGTCATCAGTACGAACACATTTAATTAAAAGCATACATGTAGATCTATAATGAGTTTGAAATCCAAAGACTTAAAAAACTTAGAAAATGACACTTGCTACATTTCGGATTTTTACTATTTTTGAAGACTAGTCTATTAACTCTTTAGCAGACAATTTCGAGTTATCGCATTTAGCAAACCGATGAAAAAGTCTGTTTGAAAACATTGCGGAAAAAAGAGAAAATACAAGAAACAGCATTGTCTCGTTTTCTCACTATGTTTTCTAGCCTATCATACAAATTCTGTCATTTTAACCTGAATTAAATTGTTGTCTGCGAATCCTTTTGATTTGGACAAGTCGTTCTCGTGTGAGTCGAACTAAAATTCCAGAGCGTTTGAATCAGTTTCAAGCTACAAACATACGGGATATTCCGGCAAAATTTAAGCCGGAACTACTTTAATCCTCGCTCCTTCTACCGCTGTGTACCTTCACGCGATGGATTATTAGATCCACGGATCTGTGAGACATGTAGAAAAGGTGACCACTATAATCCGGATCCGGTACCTACCGGTATCTATCGTTTTAACCATTCCTCGTTTCTAATCTTCCCCCTCTTCCATGAGAAGACTTTTGAAAACATTATGGGAAAAGGGAGACAGTGCTTTTGTAAAGCATTTCCTCCTTCTCCCTATTTTTTTTTCCTACAATTTCAAAGGCAGAAATCGCCTTTTCAGCAACATTAACTCTTTAGAAAACGACCAAATTTAAGACTAGTCCAAATTGAAAGCATTTGCCGACGACAAACTAAATGTTAATCAAAAATTGAAATTCGATTTTGCAAGGGTAGAAAACATTGTTGGAAAAAGAGAAAATGCAAGTCAGCCATGCTTTTTTGGAAAAGTTTACAACTTTATTGTACGGTATTTGGTAAATTGTTTTTTTTTTAAAGCTTGTACTTGTAAGGGGCCGCTTGGAAATAACATATGGATCAAATGGCGAGAATTAATTGTCTTTCAGTGCTTAGAAACATGGACAAGGAAAGTGTGGTTACAAAGTTTTGAGCATCCTATATCAATTTATCGACAGATGTAGGTTATCAGCAAATTTCTTTGAGGGAATAATTATTGTGTAGGCCTAATGTTAAAAAAAAAGTCCCGGAAAGCAGAAATAGGAGCACTGGCCGCAGCGACACAGCTTAAACGATGTTGAAATGGGTTTATATACCACATAAATAAACAATTCGAACTTTCAGTGTTTAATTTTATGACAGATTCTTTCAAAAACAAATTTGAATTCATTATCTTCAGCTAGATATATATGGCATTCTACAAATACTCATCTATCTAATTTGGGCATCCTGGGTACAGAACCGAACCACGTACGTTTCTACGCTACAACCCTTCTTTTGAATTTTAAACTAAAATAAACGTTTACTCAATAAAACGCTACCTGGTGCGATCTATTCAGGAGTTTAGAAAAATCTGGAGCTAACACGTGCAGGCCTGATTTTTTCCTCGTATTGATAAAAGCCATTTTCTCCATTGCTACTTTATTGCGCGTAGTACTACATTCTCCCCGACAGCGGGGAGAGTGATGCGTCATATGAGACAGGTCGAATCTTCAAAGAATATGACATGCGCAGACAACGAATTTGAACTCGCAATATTTATAAAGGTTTAATTACTTCCTGGTCTTTACACCCTGGTAGATCCATCACGTGAAAGATACGTGCTGTCATGCTTGCAGTTTACTAACGCATATAAAATGGTATTCTATCAGTCCAAACCATTTGCGACTTAGGGCCTACGGACTTTTTGTTCGCAATGTAGACACAATCAGACAAAGAACGTGCAGCCTGATATTTGATCTAGGCTGCCCGATAACGAGATATCGCCACCCCCCCCCCCCCCCAACCCAAAAAAAAAGGGGTGGTTCAAATGGTAACATTCTGGTTTTTACTATCTGTCCCAGAGTTTCATTGCAATTATTTAACTCATTACCAAACGACAATGTATTTGACAGGTCCAAATTGAAGAAATTTGTTTTGTGAAGGGTAGAAAACATTGTGGGAAAAGGAGAAAATGCTGGTTACCAGCATTTTCTCCTTTTCCCACAAGGTTTTCTAAAGGCTTCTTTCTCAGGGGGCGTCAAAAGTAGGGATTGTGTGGTAATGGGTTAACAGTTTTAGCTGTTAGTCTTTCAGACGTCGATCAATAATTTTCGCGCAAACCGAAGTCTGTCTATCAACTTAGCGAGCTTAATTAGACGTATTTGAATATCAATTTTGTCCAAGTGTCTAGTTACAGGTATGCGCAAGTGTTATCGAAAGTTTCGTCTGCTATATCTTTAAAATTAAAGAAAAAGAAAACTAGCAACCATGAAATGTTAAAATTGAATCAAGGCTTACCTTTTGTGTTGAATTGCTATACAAACATCTAACATGCAAGCTTTGCACACAAAACCCCGGGTAGCATAATTAGACCACATGATGTGTCTGATATGCATCACTGGGCTAATGGCTTTAGTCCTTATCTTGCTAACTAAGTTAGTCCCTTATCAAACAATCCCTGGTTTTTAAGACCCTGAGGTAGAACCATTTTGAAAACATTGTGGGATATGGTGAAAATGCTGGTAAACAAAGGAAAAAGTGAAAATGTTGGTTACCAGAACTTTCTCTCTTTTCAACAACATTTTTATAAGCTATATTTCTCAGGGTCGTAAAAAGCTTGCGTTATGTGGTGTAGGGTTTTAAATAGTTACAGTGAATGTTTTCACCCGACGAGAAAACTTTAGACTCGCCCAGATGCTTAGCATATAGCGACGATAGAATAAACGTGGGTCTAATGGTTGAAATTATTCTTGAAAAAGTAGGAAAAAAAAAACAGGAGGCTCGAAATCCAGGGATCGGTGGTTTGATCTAATTAAACTATTAAAGTGATATTTGTTTCTAAAGAAAAAATCGTTCTAGTATCTGCAAATAGATACAGAAAGTTTAATTTCCAAAAACTGGGACATTATAAATTTTGAATTTACGGCCAAAATCCTAACTCTGAAATAACATTTAAAATCTTTATAGTTGCATTTTTGTCACAATACTATTTGAACTATCTTATCAGATGACTATAGTAATAACGAAGTTCAATTCTAATTTCTGACCTTCGACCCATTTCTTCAAGAGAAAAAAGGAGTTGGTGATTCATTTTCAGTAGGCAAATACGTGCTATACTTGTTTTCATTTTAAAAAGCCAGGAAACGGTTAGAGTAGAATAATTAATACGAGGAGCGACGTATCCCCGGGGAATAAATTCGGTGATAATTCACCTGGGAATAACGTCACTTCTTACCTGGTTTATCCCTCGATATCGTTACTCGGCGCAAATGCTGCCCTTTTTATACGTACCCAGTTCATCCCCTAAAAGCCATCACTTCCTGCCCGGTTTATTCCATGATGACGTTACTCGGCGCCATCTCTGTTTTTTTATCCTTTATATAGTAACGTCACTTGACTCCAATTCCTTTTGTCCGTTGATGGCGTTACTCCATGCAAATTGTACTACTTTTTTATCATTTGATGAAGTCACTTGACTTGAATTGGAACTTTTTTCGTTTCTGTTGTTTAGATAATAACAGGTTTTTGACAGACTGAAGGCAAAATTCCTTTCATTATATACTGTGATGAAAACGTGGATAAGGATGCTTTACTAAAGGAATATCATTTCAAATCGGAACATCCTGCGGCATACGCTGGACCTGAGAAGTTGTTGAAAGTGCTTCAGAAAAAGTATACTACTCAACATTTGCTAGGGATCAATTGGATTCTTCAATACAGGAATATGTTACATAAATATAATTTTGCTTAAGAAATATTCATTACCTTAGATAGTTTACATATATATCATCAGTGTGGCAATGTTACGTACTGAACAACCATACCAAATGCATGCCGCGCATACATATCGGCTCAATATAAGATGGTGATCCCTAGCAAATGTTGAGTAGTGTACTTGGGAGTGTTCACACGTACTAATATCTCTAAGTGGTTGGGCAATCAAGACTCATATGCTTTGCAAAAACCCGTTCGTAATCGTTTAAAAAACAGCTAATGTGAGGGTAACGACCATTAACGAGCAATGGGATATTGATCTTCGTGGGTTTGAATTTGAGCAACGAAAATGATTCAGTGAGGTATCTTTTTTCGATCTGTATTTTGAGTAAAAAACTACGAGTGCAGCCTTTCAAAAAAAGAAGACGGCAAAGTCTGTCTTGGAGGGTATGAAAACAACAATTAACCCTTTTCCCAAACGACAAATTTTAGACTCTTCCAAACTCAAAGAGTTTGCAGACGACAATTTCAAAGTTGATAATAATGGCAGAAAGTTCCCTAAATGGGTAGAAAACACTGTGGGAAAAGGAGAAATTGCTCGTTACGAGCAATTTCTCCTGTTCCCCAGTGTTTTCAAAAGACTTGCACTGCAGACACGTAAAAACAAGGGCTTGTTTGGGAAAGGGTTAAAGACGTCAAACCCCAAAAGATAAGGCAGACAAAGGGTTTGACTTTGTGAATCAATGGTTTGAAAAGTTGAAGGAAGAAGATATTTAATTCTTTTACCACGCAAAATCCACCCAAAGCCAATTACGTGGAACGAGTGCAAAGAACAATCAAGAGGGCTCTTTATTGCGTCTCATGTAACGATAAAGAGCCCTCTTGATTTTACGTGTCTGCAGTGCAAGTCTTTTGAAAACACTGGGGAACAGGAGAAATTGCTCGTAACGTTCAGTCTGTACATAGGAATGCCTTGCTTGAGCAATCTTCTTGATACTCGACACACTTTAGAAGTATATTGCTCCTGATAAGCCTTACGAAATCAGTGGCACTTTTGTAAAACTGATACGCACAAAATCCCCCACTTTGAACAAGAAAACAAGTTTGGTTTTTGCTCTTGGTTGTTTTTTTTTTTAACATACATAAATGCCCACATATCAGCTTCATTGCTCTTATTGACTTGATTTGGCGCTAAGTTGTTTAGACTTCGGTGAAGGGTGTTGTTGCAATGGGCAACGATATCATCCAAAATGTCGATGTAACAATAGGGACATCAGTTTTCAGTGTGTTTAGTACGGAATACCGTTAGGGCCATCGCCTTTGAATGTGTTAATTTGAAACACAATACTCGATAGTACGATGACGATAACGCGAAACGACGAAACTACGATGGTGAAAACGCGATAGCACGATGACGATAACACGATACTACGATGGTGAAACCACGACAATACGATAGCACGATGATGACAGTGCGATATAGTATCGTGTTGTCACCATCGTACTGTCGCGATTTCACCATCATAGTACCGTATTTTCGTGTTTTCACCATCGTGCTAACGTAGTATCGTATTATCGTCAGCGTACTATCGTGTTATCGTCATCATACTATCGTGGTTTCACCATCGTACTATCGTGTTATCGTCATCGTACCACCGTGGTTTCATCATCTTACTATCGTGTTGTCACCATCGCACTATCGTAATTTCACCATCGTACTATCGTGTTATCGCCATCGTACTATCGTGGTTTCATCATCGTACTATCGTCTTATCGTCATCGTATTTTCGTGTTTTCACCATCGTACTATCGTATTATCATCATCGTAGTATTGCGTTTTCACCATCGTACTATCGCCTTCCGGTGCGCATGCGCATCCTCAAATATTCAAGACCTACAGGACAACATGGACGAGTTTTTTCAAAGTCATTTTGAGAGAGACTATACTAGTCCATAGATATCCGATATTTTTCCAGTACCAAAGCTCTTTACCTCTTCCACTGCCTGTGGGGATTAAAATCATTTTTGGAGAGCTGAGACTGTGGATAAGAAAGTGCAGTCTGCTACCTGATTTTTGTAGCAAAACCATTTTACAGTACAAGAGTAATCTACTTTCAAGCTTTGAAATATCCTGAATTTATCATTATTTTTCTTTTTGGTGGCAAAAAAGTTACAGTCTAATATATTTTTTATTCTGCTGAAAAACGCACATGTTCCTCTTCTATTAGTATTATATTGTAAACATAAGGTGAAATGGGATTGGTAAATCTAAACAATAGCTGGTTAAAATAGGTTTGATTTGTTTGTGGAAAAAAGACAAAGGTTTATGAAAGGAATATGCACATTATCTTTAGTTGTATGGTTGTATAGTGTTTTACATCATTAACAGTATTATTTTAGTTTTATCATTGCAGCCAGTCCACCTATCAATGCTTTCCTGTAAATTTTGTTTCCGGTACTCCCCACAATATTCTTTTCTAGCTACTGGCTGCTTTCCCACATAACCATCATCAGAACAATGATCAGCAGAGAGAGTGGAGTGAATCCTGTCACAATGACTATCATCAATCATCGGAAAGAAATTGGCCGAGCTGTGGATCAAACCAGTGACCTCTGTTCTCAAGTCTTGTAAACCACACTGATCAACGTGAGCCAGCGGACACCATATGTTCTCAGTACACCAGATCGGATTTTCCACGGAAGAACCGGAGGTGGTGTAAGTATTTTCATTGTTTATGGACCTGATTAACCTAGATAGAGATGTTGATTTACAGCAATGTCAAGGCGAATGATTGATCTGTTTACAGACATACTAGGGTATAAAAATACCATCATATAAGCGAGTTGTGGCTTTATGAGCAACTAGCATTTTATTTTTTTTGAGTTTTGTTGCCGATTTTCGGACACTATCCCCTTAGCATTGTTCATTTTACAAGTTTGTATAATAAGATAAATACATCCTCTTACGAACGAAGTCCGTAACAAAGAAACAAATGAATAAATGCATGGCAGAAATAAGGGTCGGAGCGGGATTCGAACTCCGAACTCCCGGACGCAAAGCCAATACCCTAACCACTGAGCCAAAGAGGTATCTCTCTGACGCAGTAGCCAGGTATTGTATTTAAATCGGGAGTATATGCCATGCAGGAAGGAGTGGTCTCCCGTAACACACCCCCTCTTAAAGTCATCATTTATTGATGACTCAAAGCCTTATTAGGCAGGAAGTCCGATTTTGGACAACAAATGGGATTAATGGCTCAATGGCCAATCCCGGACGAGCCCCCATCTTACGAACGAAGTCCGTAACAAAGAAACAAATGAATAAATGCATGGCAGAAATAAGGGTCGGAGCGGGATTCGAACTCCGAACTCCCGGACGCAAAGCCAATACCCTAACCACTGAGCCAAAGAGGTATCTCTCTGACGCAGTAGCCAGGTATTGTATTTAAATCGGGAGTATATGCCATGCAGGAAGGAGTGGTCTCCCGTAACAATCCCCCAAAAGAAAACAAAAAAAAAAAATCATTTAGAAATGTCCATCCAAAGCGAAGATATACGTTTTTGAATGGACCTGGGTAGAGGAAAATATGCTAACAAGACACCAATTTCATTTTCAGTGTATGTGCATGGACACCAGATCAGAAAAGGCTCTCGGTAAATGGACACCAACCTTTAAATCATCAATATTTCTGCCTGAAACTCGATGCATGGACTGTTTACGAAGATTATTTCTGTAAACATTAGGTCACTACGGCCCATTGCCTGATAAAGAGCATTGTCAACCCAATTTCATTACTTTTAGCACTTGCTTTCTGATTATGGCTGAGATTCATTGGTCCATTTCTACGATTTTTCTTGAAATATTTGCAATATTACGGCAATTTACGAAGTAGACCTGTGATGCTTGATCACGATTGACCAGTCATTGCATCCATTGTTCGTGCAAGACATGTTCTTTGTTTACAGCGTGTCAGTTTTGTGAACGGCGTATTAACCCATTACCACGCAGTCATGTGCTTTAACGCCCCTGGGAGAGATGGCTTAGAAAAACATTGTCCATATAGAAAACACCGTATTTACTAATACAAAGTGTACATTATTTACCACATTTTGACGGATTCTTAGTTTGAATATTTTTCAAATCCGCTTGGCCAACTACCAGCGATCTGTTAGAATGGCTTTGTATCCTTCGTAAATTTACATGCGTGAGTTTGTATCTCTTGATAGAATGGATTGCTCTTTTGATAGTGAACATGAACTTATATTTCCAACAAAATATCTTCAGTAATACCAGAGATATGACCAAGGATAAAGTTTATCACGTGCCAACGCCAACAACGCCTACACCGATGACGACAGGGTGATGACATTACCTCGACTTTTTGTCCCAAAACAGTCGAGCTAAAAATGACAATCAAACGTATACATTGACTAGTGTGCGTCGGACTTGTAATGCGAGAGGTGGCGAGGGTTGCAGGTTTGAACCCTGGCCGCGCTGCTGGTCACGTGGGCATGTCCTTTGGCAAATATGTCAGAGCCCAAGCCTAGTACTGGTGATACCCAGGAAGCGACATTGTATGTTCCGTTAGTTCTCTTTCCCCGATTAAAAACTGGCTTGTAACTGTATACCTCCCAGTTCCTTACTAGCTCCAGAGGTATGTGTAACTAATTTAGAATTCCCATAGTTTTATGTCACCCGAAAAGATTTTGGGTAGTATGTACAGTTACTCATGTGCTTCCTGGGTATCACCACTACTAGGATGGTGCTCTGACATACGGGTCACGAGTTCAAACCTGCAGCCCTCGCCACCCCTCGTATTACAGTCCGACGCACACTAGTCAATGTATACGTTTGATTTTCGTTTTTAGCTCGACCGTTTTGGGACAAAAAGTCGAGGTAATGTCGTCACCCTGTCGTCATCGGTGTAGGTGTTGTTTGTGTTGTTGGCGTTGGCGGCGTGACAATCAAAAGAGCAATCCATTCTATCAAGAGATACAAACGCACGCATTTAAATGTACGAAGGATACAACGCCTTCTAACAGCCCACTGGCCTAGCGAATTTGAAAATTACTTAAACTAAGAATCCGGCCAAATGTGGTAAATAATGCACATTTTGTATTAATTAATAAGGTTTTTTTCTTTATGGACAATGTTTTTCTTAGCCATCTTTCCCAGGGGCGTTAAAGCTCCTGATAGCGCGGTAATGGGTTAATACGCCGTTCACAAAACTGAAACGCTGTAAACAAAGAACATGTCTTGCACGAACAATGTATGCAATGACTCGTCAATCGTGATCAAGCATCACAGGTCTACTTCGTAAATTGCCGTAATATTGCAAATATTTCAAGAAAAATCGTAGAAATGGACCAATGAATCTCAGCCATAATCAGAAAGCAAGTGCTTTCATTGTTACAAATTTGCTTAAGTAAAAGGCAAAAGTTCTTGATACAAATTAAATGTATGACTATCACAAAGTTTAAAAAAGTTAAGATAGTGGAGAAAGTTTAGTTTAAAAAAAATCTACGTCGGATTTGAACCTTGGTCTACAACAATCTGAGCAGGTGCCTTATCCATTTTGCCATTGAGTCTGCCATTGTCTAAGAGGGTAGTTTTCCAAAATTAAGGGAATGCCTTTCTCAAAATGACTTTGAATAAACTCTTCCATCTGTACTGTTGTCCTGTAAGTCTTGAGTATTTGAGGATGCGCATGCGCACAGGAAGGTGATAGTACGACGGTGAAAATGCGATACTACAATGATGATAAAACGATAGTACAATGGTAAAAAACGCGAAAGTACGATGACGATAACACGATAGTACAATGATAAAACTACGATAGCACGATGACGATAACACGATAGTACGATGGCAGTCTATGGTCTCAGTATAAGGAGCTTAAACGCACATCACCTTCTAGCAGAGTGAATATTGTATATCCGGCCAAGCTTGTTAAAGATGGTCGTGTTATTAAAGACTGTTTCCCCTACTGGGGCACCATTATGTCTGGTAATCGTGTAAACACACCTGATGTAAACAATCCTAAAAGAAACCATGAGAATCAAGGAAAGGAATTATTCACACGTGATAGTCCTGTTACAATTACTAGCAATAGTACTACAGGTTCTCATTCAGTCAACCCACATTCACATCAATCTAGATCTCCACGCAGGCGCAGCAGATACCGCGGAAAAGCGCATGCTCCGTCGCGATCGATTGGTAGTCAGCCGATATCTTCCCACGAGGTTCCATCAATCAGTCGTCCCTGGACGAGCGGCAGCCAATCGGATCCAACCAAATCACAGCGTTACCCAGAATAGGACAGATGGGGGTATCACTCAACCATAACTTGTAATTCAAATGCAAACAATAACATTTACCTTTCCTTTTGTCATTTAAACGTATGTGGCCTTCAAAAAAGATTGGACTATCCTGATTTCGTCGAATACTAGTATATAGGCAAATTTGACTTCATGTGCGTATGTGAAACAAAAACAGACGAATATGATACAGTCGACATAGATGGATATGTTTATTTTTCAAAACATAGGTCGCACCCTTTTGAAAGAAAATCTGGGGGCATTGGCGTGTATGTCAGAAATAATTTGTCACATCACGTGCAAATTATTAAGTCCGAGTCTGAGTATGTACTATGGTTAGTCATTCATAAGTCTGTCACTGGCTATTATAGTGTACATTCCTCCGGACAACTCGCGCTTTTTTAAAGAAGACGACTTTATTATTTTTAAAAATGAAGTTACGGAATTAAGTAATGCTTACCCTTTTTTTATGCTGGCAGGCGATCTGAATGCTCGCATGTCAAATATTCTCGATTTTATTGAAAGTGACTCTTTTCTGGATGATTTGTTTCATACTAATGACGGCTTAACCGGAATATCAGATAAGAACACTTTACTTGAAAGTATGTCCTTTTCGCAACAAAGATTTTGCAAAGATACCCGTTCAAATGCCCGAGGGCTGACCTTCATCGATGTATGCAAAGAACATGATCTTTTTGTTCTAAACGGTCGCTGCGGCTCAGATAAAGAAGTTGGAAACTTCACATTTCGCGATATATCGGTTATCGATTATGTTATTGCTTCTATAAACTGCCTAGATTCTCTTCATACTTTTGACATTTATGAGACAGACCCGCTATATTCAGATGGACATAATGCATTACAATGGTCATTGAAATTAAAAAGAAATGTTACTACATGTATGTATACTGAACAAAATGAACAACGTATCATAGATAATATGCGACCGCCATGGAACAATAGTCAAATACCTTCTTTTGTATCAAATATTGATGAGTCAATTATTAGTTCTATTGACCTTCAACTTAGTACTTATCCACATTCTGGGATCTACAATAGACAATATAACATATTCATTACAAAATCTCTTCCAAAAAGCGGCTCAGTCTGCATTTTCAGCAACTTCGAGGCAAACAACAAATTATCCAAATTCTACAAACAAACCCTGGTTTGGGTCAAAATGTAAACGATCGCGAGATAATTATCACAGAGCGAAGTCAACGTACGCAAAAAATAAAACATATACAAATAAAGTTAATTTAAAAAAATTCAAGTAAACAATATAAGAGAACAATGAATTATTACATTAAAGAATATAGATATAAATTTGCAAATAAATAAAGAAGTATGAGCACAAAATCACCGAAACAATACTGGAGATTTCTGAATGGAATAACGCAGAAAAAACAAGAAATAGATTCTCCAAATATCGACACCTTTTATGATTATTTTAAGTCTACGAACACAAGTGACTCAGATGAAGAGATAGATATGTCTAATTTGCCAATGAACGGCAATAATAATCTAAATTTAGATTTTACCGAAGAGGAAATTAATAAATGTATAGACAGCCTTAACAACTCCAAGTCACCTAGCCCATCCGACAATATTATTAATGAGTATATCAAGACTACGAAGTCAGTATTAACACCAATATATACCAAATTATTTAATATCATACTAGAAACAGGAATTTTACCACGTTCTTGGCTAGAGGGTTATATCATACCAGTCTATAAAAACAAGGGTAATCCCACAGATGCAAGTAATTATAGACCCATTACCATTTTAAGTTGCATGGGCAAACTTTTTACTTCAGTATTAAACCATAGGATTACAAACTTCATCGATGCTAATAACTTTTTAAATGAAAATCAAGCTGGATTTCGGAAAGGATACTCATGCTGTGATCATATATTTACTCTGCATTCTCTAATAGAAATTTTAAAAAAGAAAAAGAAAAAATTGTTTTGTGCATTCATAGATTTTAATCAAGCATTCGATAAAGTATGGCGTTATGGTCTCTGGCAAAAAGTTCTTGCCGTAATAGATGGCAAAGTTTTTCGGGTTATTTATAATATGTATCAGAATATAAAATCATGTGTTAAGCACGATGGAGCTTTATCGGACTTCTTCCGATCTGAAATTGGTGTCAGACAGGGCGAGAATTTATCCCCTATTCTTTTCTCTATTTACCTGAATGATTTACAGGATCATCTCCTAAACGACAGTGCTATTGGTGTAGAGTTGAATGATACAATCGATGAAACTCATTGGCTTAAACTGCTTATTCTTCTCTATGCTGACGACACAATTATTATTTCTGATAACGCAATTGACTTTCAAAAATGTCTTAACTCCTTCCAGCAATACTGTGTTAATTGGAAACTTAAAGTTAATTGATCAAAAACAAAAGTAATCGTATTTGGGGCTAGAAATACGCAAAATTTCGAGTTTAAAATTGGTGTAAACCCCATCGAAATCATATCGAAGTATAAATACTTAGGTGTCATATTCACTAGCAATGGTTCCTTTTTACAAGCTCGCAAACACCTTGTTGAACAAGCCAAAAAGGCCATGTACTCCATTTTTCACAAAATAAACAATGCATACTTACCTGTTGATCTTGCTCTGAAATTATTTGATCATACTGTTACTCCCATACTTACCTATGGTTCAGAAATATTTGGATTTGAAAACATAAATATGATAGAAAATGTACACAAAGAATTTCTTAGGAAACTTACAGGAGCCCGTAAAAGTACCCCATTATATATGCTTTATGGAGAATTGGGCCGTTATCCATTAGAAATCATTATCAAAACCCGCATGGTCTCTTTCTGGAATAAATTAATAATGGGCAAAGAGCATAAATTATCCATGAAAATTTATAGATACATGCTTAACCAAAATATAAACTATAAATGGATAAATAAAATTAAGGAAATATTTGGACAATGTGGAAGAAATGATATATGGCTATTTCAGCCACTCTTAAACCAAACATCAGTCAATAAACAAATTAAAGCTATACTTATAGACCAGTTCAAACAAGACTGGCATTCCCAGTTAGAATTGTCCAATAAATCGAAAGTCTATATGTCTTTTATGGGAAATTTCCAGTTAGAAAACTATTTTAAAATCCTACCAAAACAAGATTATTTAATACTTTTTAGATACCGTACTGCTAATCATCGATTGCCCATTGAAACGGGTCGTTATGATGGAACTACTTTCGAAAATCGTAAATGTGAATTATGTTCTCTTGACAAAGTTGGATCTGAGAAACATTACCTGCTTGAATGTACATACTTTGCTGAAATCCGATCTAAATGTATAACAATAACTCGCCAAAATCAAGATACTTTTTTTGCAAGATTAATTAATTCTGAATGTAGAAAGACATTAGTAAAGGTATGTCAAGTCATTCGTTCCATTCTTCGAAACTTTTAGTCACGCCAGTGCCCTCAGCTTTCATCTATTGCCTTCGGTCTTACTCTCTTGAACAATTTTAATATGTATAAGCAATTTATTCTTGCTACAAGAAAATAGGCCTTTTGAAACATTGTGGAAAGGGGAGATGATGCTGGTGGCCAGCATCTTCCCCCATTCTCACAATGCTTTCAACTTTATCAATTTTCATCTTTTGCCTTCGGTCTTATTTTCTTGAATAATTTTGATATGTATAAGCAATATACCCTTGATACAGGGAAATAAGCCTTTTGAAACATTGTGGAAAGGGGAGAGTATGCTGGTGACCAGCTTCTTCCCCCATTCTCTCAATGTTTTCAACTTTATTCATTTTCACCTTTTACCTTCGGTCTTATTCTCTTGAACAATTTTGATATGTATAAGCAATATACTCTTGCTACAGGGAAATAAGCCTTTTGAAACATTGTGGAAAGGGGAGAGGATGCTGGTAGCCAGCGTCTTCCCCCATTCTCACAATGCTTTCAACTTTATCTATTTTCATCTTTTGCCTTCGGTCTTATTCTCTTGAACAATTTTGATATGTATAAGCAATATACTTTTGCTTCAGGGAAATAGGCCTTTTGAAACATTGTGGAAAGGGGAGAGGAGGTTGGTAACCAGCTAGCATCTTCGCCCATTCTCACAATATGTTTTCTACTTTTATCAACTCTCATACTTTGTCTATGGTCTTATTCTCTTGAACAATTTTGATATGTACATATAAGTAATGTATCCTTGCCTCAGGGAAATAGGCCTTTTGAAACATTGTGGAAAGGGGAGAGAATGCTGGTAGCCAGCCTCTTCGCCTATTCTCACAATGCTTTCTACTTTTATCAACTTTCCTACTTTGCCTTCGGTCTTATTTTGCCTTCGGTCTTATCTTCTTGAACTATTTTGATATGTATAAGCAATATGCACTTGCTACAGGGAAATTGGCCTTTTTAAACATTGTGGAAATGGGAGAGGATGCTGGTGACCGGCATCTTCGCCCATTCTCACAATGCTTTCTACTTTGCCAATGACCGAGATGACTGTTTTTCTTACATCCAATTTATCCTGTCGTCTGTAGATTCTTACAATTTGGTCTAGCTGAATATTTTGTCGTTTGGAAAGGGGCTACGTAACTACGATTGGCTTAGATAATTGGCCAAATACACAAAGTGTGGACCCCCACCTACTAATCCTTGCACTTCAACAAAAGAGATTTGGGCTATTTGACCCTTTCCCGAACAATCTCTGGTTTTTACGGGTCAGGTATAGAAGCCTTTCGAAGGCATTGTGGAAAAAGGAGAAAATGCTGGTAACCAGCGTTTTCTCCTTTCCCCACAATGTTTTCTACCCTATCATATAGAAGGGTCATCTTTTTGGCAACTGTTGATTTGTCATCTGCAAAGTGCTTTCAATTTGGTCAGGTCCAAAATTTGTCGTTTGGGAAGGGGTTAATCGGAAATGGTTTACTCTAAAAAGATATCAGATAGTTATAAAACCACTGAATATACCGGAAATCTTGTTTCAACTTTGCTTGGTATTCGTCATTTCCCCTTTTTGTATGATTTGTATACTTGGGAGAATAAAAGATTTGTCTTGAAAAAAAAAAAATAACACGATAATACGACAGTGAAACCAGGATAGTGCAATGGCGAAAACACGATAGTACGATGGTGAATACACGATAGTACGATGATGAAAATACGATAGTACGATAACGATAACACGATTGTACGCTGGTGAAAACACGATAGTACGATGACGATAATGCGATACTACGATAGCATGATGGTGAAAGCACGAAAATACGATATTACGATGGTGAAACCGCGACAGTACGATGATGAAACCACGATAGTGCAATGCCGATAACAGGATAATACGATGATGAAACCACGGTAGTGCCATGATGATTACACGATAGTGCGATGGTGAAACTACGATAGTGCGATTGTGAAAACAAGATTGTGCGATTATGAATCGACGATGGTACGATGACAATAACACGACAGTACGACGACGATAACACGATTGTACGATGGTGAAACCACGATGGTACGATGAGGATAGCACTATAGTACGATGACGATAATTCAATAGTACGATGGTGATAATGTGATACTACAATAGCACGATGGTGAAAGCACGAAAATACGATACTACGATGGTGAAATCCCGACAGTACGATGGTTAAAACAGGATACTATGTCTCACTATCATCATCGTACTATCGTATTGTCGTGGTTTCAACATCGTTGTATCATGTTATCGTCATCGTACTATCGCGTTTTCACCATCTTAGTTTCGTTGTTGTGCGTTATCGTCATCGTACTATCTATCGAGTATCGTGTTTCAAATTAACACATTCATAGGCGGTGGCCCTAACGGTATTCCGTAGTTTAGGCAATCAGAAGCTAAATGCGATTTCATTAGCGTACACATTTCGCTGGATATATGTTATACAAAGTGAAACCTTGCAGTATGGGTTGCGACATGACTCGGCAAGTTTCTAAGCGCCCTGCCGAATAACCGTACAACTGATTTTCTACTTCAGGTCAAGCAGATTCAACAGAATTATTCTTTTCACACTAAAATGTATAGCTGAGAGGATGCTTCCCTTTAGAACACACGTGCCCAATTCATGTGACCTGGAAAAATTATTTCATATATTCAATGTTCATCTAAAAACACAATTGAAATAAGCAAGGCAATGGGTTGTTTATAATGCCATACCTCCAAATGGTATCGTAAGATTTTTTTTTAAAAAAAGAAATGCAGTAAAATCATTGTCCTTTGTAAAGGCTTCTCATAGAAAAGTGTCGATGCAAACTTATTGACCTGGACAGATTATCTGTTTACAAAATCCGTATTGGTTTGTGGAAACCAGTTTATTTTTTCTTTGCAATTTTTCCCCATTTTATTTCTGCAAATACAAATAATTAATGCTATTCAGTGATAGTACCTGGGATCTAGGCCAGTTTTGGTTTAAGGATGAAAAATAGCTTCTCGCCATGAAAACACCTGTCTTCCAGTTCTGATTAACATTTGGAGTAATCAGTGGTGGGAACGAAACGGTAATTATCTTGGAAATAGATATCATCAGGCGCAACTGCAGTGTCATGATATTCTTAAGATTTCTCCAAGACGTAAAGCGCCTACAATGTGCTAGAGTTTCGCACAGGTTTGAAAAGAAATCGTCAACCACTTATGTATCTTATTACGTGTAACATAATTATAATGTTCGCCTTGATTGCCAGCTAGACAAAAACCTTTTCATACTGATAGATTATAATCAGCGATTAATGGTCTGTAAATATAAAGTAAATTCCGAAGGTTAACCCCTTACCCCATGAGGCATTTCTATGATATCTCTAACTGACCCTAAATAACATCAAGGATGAATCCGTTTTTTATATGTATAGAACACCTTTTGATAGCATAGAAAACATTGTGACAAAAGGTGAAATTGCTCGTCACGAACAATTTCACCTTTTGCCACATTGTTTTCCAAAGGCTCCTACAAGCAGTGCGTAGAAACGAGTATCTATGGATTAAAGGGTTAAATAAACCGTTATTCGATTACAAAGGAGCATTCAGTTGATTGTGTCTGATTACTCATCTAGTTGTGAAAATATTTCTCCCCTACAGCAAACATAAAGAGCACTGTATAATCATTATGATATAGATCTATATCTGTTGTTTTTTGTCATGTTCCAGAACGTTAGTAGACATAGCACAAAACCTAAAGTAATTGCGGCTTATGTATAAATAGCCTTTTTTGAAAAAAAAATGTATTGAAATATATGTTATGAGAAATATCTCTTTCCCCACCTATTCTTTTTTGGTAAATGGCACAACTGAAATGACTTTAAAATGGAAGTACAACAGCAATTGATCAATAAGAAAAGTTCTGATTTCAAAAAGGATTAGGCTAAAGAGGTTAAATATTATCTGACATTGGCATTTAAACTAAATTCATATCTATGTAGTCATTGTTTGGCAACACAGTATTTGTATTTCTTGACTCAAGTTAATAACATCAAAATGGTTTCCATGCATGGATAAAGGGAGATAGATCTAGGAAAGATTAAGAATTTTCAGAGATTTAGATTTGTAGATCCTAATCTTTGTAATTCTTTGTTTGAACAGATTTTTATGTTACTTCCTACTGCAGTTCAGCATACGTAATGTCATCTTTACTTAGTAATGTTTTCAACCAGTAGCTATGGTGTGCCTTGCTCAAGGATACTCCTACATTGGCTGGCAGGGTTTCAAACATTATTTCAAGAGAACAAACCCTTTGCCTTGACCTAGAAATAAATTTCAGTCACCTACAAAAACAAATCAACACAAAGATATTGCAGTGATTCGCAAGCCTTTGCCCTTCCTTTGCCATAAACTTACTCTTACCAGTCCGGTCATCTAGTTGGTATGCTTTTTGATGACTATGCAGCTGATGGTTTTGTCTGAATGAGATGAGCTGAAATTTGTTAAAAGCTGATTAATACAGGGGTGGAAAAGAAGACATAATACCAGATTTTCTTTATGGAACTAAAAAATAACTTTTAAAAACTTATAAGCAATATCGTTCTGCAAAAAGAAGCCTTTAGGTCAAATTATCATTTCTAGAGAAAATCCATACGGAAATACATATAGATCCTTTTTTTTTTCGCCCATTCAAATGTTTAAACATAAATTGCATGATTAGGAATTGTTCAGTCAATGAAGGCATTCTGTAGAAGCAATCATTTGATTGGTAATTAGTTTGAGCCCCGATGCAGACAACTTTGATGGTGTCTTTTTTTCTCATCCTGGCCACTATTCTTTCAAGGAATACGTAAATTTTCAAACTTCTTTCACAAGAATATTGCTATTTGACACAATTGTAACTGCTATAGTTTGAAGACATTAAAAAAAAAGTTGTCTTCTGTTGGAAAGACAGTTACGTCAAATGTAAAAATATCTTAAAAAATAAAATCAGAGGAGATCCAATTTTAGAGAATATTATGAATGTGGGTACAAAAACAGACTGCACAAAAATCATATTGAATTGCACTCAATCCTCTGGGTTTTTCGTGGGGGTGTCCTTGGGCAAAACACTTCAGAGCCCCAGCCTAATACTGGTGAAACCCCCAAAAATATTTGAATATGTGAGCTGTTGCCGAAATATGACTGAAATAATGTTGAAAACATCGTAAAACACCATTTTATAAATACTTTCTGAAAGCTGACCTAATTGTGAGGTAGACCAGACCTTTGGCATGTAGAAAGTTGACCAATGGCAAACTGTTTTGACCAAGGTTAACTGCACAGTCTACTAGAGCTGGGTATCGCGATACCAGACAGGCGATACGATACAATATCATGATACTTAATTGATCCAGATTTACTTAATGACAGCCTATTAAAAGATAAACTGTTTTCATGCGATATGCGCAAGCAAGATTTTATAGATAGATCTACATGTTCACAGTTACATTTATAAGCTGTTCAAACACTTTAGGAACCTTGCCTCAAAATGTGTATACATTTTTGGCAAAATCAATCCAAATGTATGCTAAAACAAGTAGGTAAGTGAGATACCACTGAATTGGTCCAATTCCTGTACAAAATCTATTAAATCGGTAGTGTTTGGCAACCAGGTTGACATTACAAATGATTATTGTTTTGTAATCCAAAGAGCACATCAATTAGTTATCGGTTGTTTAATCGGTGTCTCCATTTAAATGAGAATGCCTTTTTGCTTAGATACTATGACAATTTGTCATGACATGATATTAAGTTTATAAAAATGTTGTGTTTTGTACTTCAAAAATCAATGGTACTGCAATACCATTTAGAGTTTTTGCTTTATTTAATATCATTCATTTTGGTCCTCTAATTTTAATTTCCAAGCCAGTTTAAAAAAAATAGACATACTTCAAGCAGACCTGGGATCAATTACATGGAGAAGTAATTAATTAAATTACCAATTACATTGAAAATGTTTAATTACAATTATAATTACACGAAAATACAAATGTAATTAATTACATTACAATTGCATTGTAAATGTAATCAATTGCAATTACAAGTCACATCTAAGGGAACGGATGTCTATACATATAAGAAACCAATCAAGAATAGAAAAGGGTTACAAAAGGTTTACTAGTATTTGTTATTCAACTTCAGTTCAATGTTTGTCAGAAAAGGGCTACTTATGAAGATTTTTATAAGTTCAACCTTGGTTACACTTTAAGAACATCAAAGTTTCAAAGTTTTTGTCACTCAGGGAGCATCTTTCTTTCCAGCAATAGAAAACAATCGTTCAACTGGTGCAGATGTTGCTGCTACTGTCAAATAGAGTTTTGCTAGTTTTGTTAAACTTGGTAGGCGTGTACAGTTTTCCTTCCAATATTTTAATGGATTGTCATTCATAGGAAGACATGCTTCATCGAAATACTGATCAACTTCATTAAATGCACTCGAAGCATGCCTTTTTTGTGATGTGTTGATAGCTTTAGAAAGCTGAAAAAATCCTCCTCACTATGTTTTAAGACTTTTTGTGGAGGTGGAGAACATACTGTATCATAAATCTTAATCGTACTAAGCTTGTCTCAATTCTGAGATATGTCTATCAGGAGAGTTACACCATCTTAACTGGAATCGAGGATCAAGAATAGCTGCAAAGATATACTACTCAAACTTTGATAGGGATCACTTACATTTTTCTGTATGGGTTTATAAGTTACAACAGCTTTGCATAAACTCTTTATCATACTGTAAAAGTCTAAATTTGTCCAAGCTGTAAACATTTGCTGACCAAAAACTAAATGCATGGTGCACTATGTTGTCTGTAATAGGGTAGAAAATATTGTTGGAAAAGGAGAAAATGCTGATATCCAGCATTTTCTCCTTTTCCAACAATGTTTTCCAAAGGCTTCTTTCTCAGTGTCTTTAACAGTCGGCATTGTGAGGTAAATGCTTAAAGATCCATTTCCACCGGTCATTTTATTGCTCAGTGTGGCAATGTAACTTATTTTAAAATCATACATGGTACATGCCACATATATATTTAGAGTGAATCTTTTAGGGTGATCCCTAGCAAATTTTGAGTAGTATATATGTCTCATTCATCTTCATATCTTGACAATCTAGATGAAATGGATGATGGTGGGGTGGACACCATCTTTTGCATTGTATGTTGTTGATATTTGCGTAATTATCTTTTCTATTTACGAGTGGAAAAGTAGTTTAGTCTTATCAGACAAATGACTGATCCTCTTTCTTTCACACCAGTATTCTAATTTATCCCTTATAACCAAAAAGGTGTCAGTTATTGAATTTAACAAGTTACCCCTTAACTATTTTAGTTGATACATTTAAACAAGACTTACTTGAATGTAATTCAATGTAAATGAAAGTAATTGATAATTAAAAGACACAGTTGAAAGTAATTAATTACATTACAATTACTTGTGATTGAAAAAAAATCTCCAATTACAAAATGCATCCAATTACTTCCAAAAATGTAATTAATTACAGTCAATTACAATTACTTTTTTCAATTGCCCCAGGTCTGATTTCAAGCATTTGCAACCCCCCCCCCCCGTTAGATCTGTATTTTCATTTCCTAAAACAACACTTTTTTCACTCATGAACAGGATTTTAGCCCCAACTTTATTGTTTTACTCATAGATTTGTGTAAATTCACTGTTATGAAAAATGAGAAGATAGTTTGAAGTCCCTCCGATCGGCCGATGCCACGCTGATCATTTTAGTGTCATAGGTTTTCACGGTTTTTTTTTTTTTTTTTGCAATCTTTTTTTTTCGTGAAAATTAATTTTTGGAGAAGTATTACTACATGATTTGACACCAGTTTGTCATTTTGAATAGCAGGTAACTTTAAAATCTGTCACTTTACACTAGGTAAGAGTATTAACACCTTTATTACGTTGTCATGAATGACTCGCCAGCTTCCTGATCCTACGCGTGGCCTTTGCATTCTATACTGATCGTGTTTAGCCCATATGTCTGCCGGATGCATGAAAGCTTGGTTGTATGAAGCTCTAGATCATAACTTAATGCGCCAGACTGACAATTAGGCAGATACTTTCAGCGTCAAAGACGTTATTTCAAATTTTCCGGCGTCAAAACTCGCACTATTGTCAACTTCGGAAGACAGTTGCCGATCCGCAGCTCATTCATTTGTTATTTAAAAAGAACAAAGGCATTTCAAACTGAGCTATCTTTCGCTTGCAAATAATCAAAATGCAGCTTATATTCGCCCGGTAAATCAAATGACCTTGTTAATTAATGCTTTATTTTATTTTACAGTCCTTGTGACAAAAATGTTAAGGAGGCAAACCCATCAAAACACAGCCGCAACTTTTTGGGCACGAACAGAATATGATAATCTTAAAGCGTTCCGAATTAGCATCTATATTTCAAACCGGAAAAACCCTAGGAAAGAGCGAGTGATTAAACATTTCGCTGCAAATTATTCCCCAAATTACAAAGTTTTATGAATTTCATTGTTATTGGGCGAGTTGTTTGTACGTTCTTGTATGTATAGCAGAGACAAATTGTGCGTATTTTTTCTATTTTATACATGAATCATGTACATTTAATCGTGATCGCACACACTGTGCACACGACGTAAATGTATCGCCAAGTATCGATACGATGAGTAAGTATCGCGATTTATTTCATGCTTTCCGGTAGGATATCGAGAAATAGCAGTGTAAATATTTTTCGATCTTACACTGGTACCACCGGTGAAAATACCGATTTTCACGTTCTTGTTGTCTAGGTAAATTGCGTGTGCCTAACAACCAGATGGGAAATATGACGTCATTTACCTTAGATTTCTCGCGCTTGACGTAACGTTGCTATGCGGGAGGGGTACGCCACGGGGAATAAGAGAAAAGAACTGTACTGAATTTTGATAAAGTTCCTCCCAGAAAGGGTTAAAAGCATAAAATAAATAGAATATTTGTTTTTTTTTCGGTGAAAGATCGAAATTTATTTCATCTCGTGAACACCATCGGTAATATTTTCACGAGTGGCGCAGCCACTCGTGAAAATATTACCGATGGTGTCCACTCGATGGAATAAATTTCGATCTTACACCGAAAAAAACAAATATCCTCTATATACTATCGCCAGCAAAAAAATACCACGATGCACCGATGCATCGATGATATCGCCCCAGCTCTACAGTCTACTGATCCAGATCTATACATTTTCCAGATTCATTAGACGCCCTTTATACAGAGCACGGCTCATATATAAATAGAAGTTCTAAATGAGTGAAATAAATAAATAAATGCTCTCTTAAAGTCTAGAGAAACTTGAAAAATGATAAAAATCATAATAATTTTTTCAATGAAACATCTACATGTATTTCACTTAGCCTTATATCTTTATCTTTCAGAGTGGCGGAGTGTACGACATGTGTACGATGAATGCGAAAAAGCCGTGGAGACATTAATTTTTCATCAGTTACAAACAATAATGTAAAATCGATGACCTAAGTTTTCGTGATATAAAATTTAAATTCAGTGTCAACGAAATCGGTGGGTCAGTATTTGTTGTAGAAATAACCCATTACTGCATATAGATGTCATGAGGCAGATGACTTGAAAACATTGGGACGAAAAGAACAAGGTCACACGATTTCCTCTTGACAGAATACTTTGTGTTAAAATGGATTAAAATTAATCCTTTACCAGACGACAAAATTTTAGCCTTGTCCAGAGCGAAAGCACTTGCAGATGACAATTTTAGTGAAGCTCAAAAGGTGTATTTTTTCCTCTAGCAGGTGACAAAATTGTATCATTGTCCAAAGTGAAAGCATTTGCAAACGACAGTTTCAGTGTAGCTCAAAACGCGCATTCTTTCTTCAATATATTAGAAAGCGTGCGGGGAAATAAGAAAATTCTGGTTACCAGCATCTTCTCCTTTTCCTTCGATATTTTCAAAAAGGCTTATTTTGCAGGGTCGTTAAAAGTCGGCAGTGTATGGTAAATTGTTAAGCAGCATTTATATACCGGTAATTATTATATGAAGGTCTGTCATGTGCCAGGTTTATTTACAGTCGGCTGCTTTAAACGTGTTGTAGATGGTAAAGAATTCTGTTTTTCTCTTCTTTGAAAGGACCAGATCAATTTGATGCCTTATTGACTGTAAAGTTTTGTGTAGTCACATATGACGTGAAGCCCTACCCAGGCATTATCCAAGACATAGACAAGGAGGAGATAGAAGTCAATGTTATGCACAAATATAGGGCCGAACCGTTTTTTCTAGACCCGTATGCAAGATATCTTGTAGTACTCCCATGATAAATTTGTCACCCTAATTCCGCCTCCAGCCAAGGTTGGGTCACGCCACTACCAGATTCAACCAAAGCTTTGGGAGATCATCGAGGACGTGTTTGATCTTTGAATTTTGCTTCACTTTCTCTAATGCATTGTTCTGCATAGTTTATTTGTTTGTTGTTTTAGATCTAAATGAAGTTCGAATGAATAAAACATTTGAAATTATCACGGATATCGTTCCTTTGCAGCTATTTCACTACCGTAACCTATTCTTCTCTACCGTAACACTGACTTCACTATCATAACAGCCACTAAATAAGTAATTTAATTGTAAACTATAATTTGAATATCTTTCTTGTCAAGCTGATAGAATACTTTCAATGATGACCCATCATGCATTGTGAAAATTTTTACCATTTAAAGACGATTAAGTTTTTTTAGCGCTTTGTTAAAAACCAATAATATGTAAAAATTTCATTCTGTCATTTTCTTTGTGAAATTAATTCAAATGCAGTCGAGGTCTGTCAGATCTGCACTATAAGAAACTATTTTTCAAACAGCACTTTTATTATAACCGCAAACTTCCATGTCGTATAGTTAATATTAAGCACGATTTTCATCTTTTAAACATTTGTTACGGTAGTGAAAAAAAATAGCACCCTGTAAAAGTTTCAAGCCACACAATGCTATCGTATGTTGTCCAGTAGCGTTGCGAGTATTACATATTGATTCTAGAATGTTCAACGTTGACACCAAGACACATTTTATGCTAATTGCGAAAAGTCCGAAGTTAAAAATTTTCCTGGCTCAATCTGGACATTTTTTGTAGAATTACCCATATACAGTGTGATTTTTTTTCCATACCTCTATGAAAACAAAAAAAATTTCCTTCACTCCTTTAAAGTGGGTATTTAGAATTTTCACATCTCACCAAATCAAACAAAAAAAAAAAAAAAAAAAATATATATATATATATATATATATATATATATATATATATATATCTCATTGAAATTTATATGAAAAAACAATACAAATCATCAATAATTAAGAATCATAAAATTGCAAAAAAGGGCTACGTAGCCTCTTAAGCTATTTTTAGATTTCGCGCCAAAAATCAATAAAGCATTGTGGGAATGTCAAATGACTGGCACGTGACTAATAACGCTTAAATTCCGTTACATAACAAACGTGTAATAATTATTTTCCATAATGTCTTCTTCAGACGAATGTTTGAAACTTTGAGTGTGTTTTCCTGTATTTAAATGAGAGAATTGATAATCTAAAAATAGAACGTGTCTACCGTTGGTGTCAACCTGGTCCGTAATAAATCTCTAATTTCTCGTGTTATCGGATGGTTTTTGACAACTGGGTTTTTATGATCGCATATTAAAAGGCTATGGGAGTATATGGATGATTTTTTTGCATTTTTGTAAAATTTTCGTCCTAAAATCTGAAGGGCCACCTTTAATGCATTCAACTTTGACCATTCTAAAATCTTGTTGTTTGGTAAAGAGTTAAAAAAAAAAAAAATCCGGAAAAGCAGAAATGGTAGCACTGGCCTCAGCGACATATTTAAACGATGTTGAAACGGGTTTAAATACCGGGAACATAAACAAATCAAACTTTCAGTGTCAAATTTTATGACTATTCTTTCAAAAACAAATTTGAACTTGCAATATTTGAGTCTAATTACTCCCTGGTCTTTATACCCTGGTAGATCTATCACGTTAAAGATACGTGCTGTCATGCTTGCAGTTCACTAAAGCATATGAAAATATATTCTATCACGGAAACCTTTCGCAGTCAAAAACATTTACGATTTACGGACTTTTTGTGGGCAGTGTAGATCACAATCAGTCTGCACAGAACGTGCAACCAGATCTTGGATCTACACTGCCTGATAAAGAGATAATATTTCTAAAAAAAAAAGTCTGAAATGTTAATATTCGGGTTTTTCGTATCTGTCTCAGAGTTTCTGTGCAATTATTTAGCAGGTTTGGCGGTTAATCTTTCAGACGTTCATTTATCTAACAATTTTCTCGCTCAAACCGAGATTGTCTATCAGCTTAGTGTACTTGATTACACGTATTTGAATATTTGTCCATGTGTCTAGTTACAGGTATGCGCAGGTGTTATCGAACATTTCGTCTGCTATGCCTTTAAGATTAAAGAAAAAGAAAAGCAGCAACCACGAAGTGTTAAAATTGAATCTTACCTTTTGTGTTGAATTGCCATACGAACATCTAGCATGCAAGCTTTGCACACAAAATCCCAGATAGCATAATTAGAGGAAAGAGACCGAGCTCGTGATGTGTCTGATATGCATGACTGGGCTAATGGCTTTAGTCCTTATCTTGCCAAGTTAACCCCCTTACCAAACCACCAATGGTTTTTATGACCCTGAGGTAGAGGCATTTTGAAAACATTGCGGGAAAAGGAGAAAATGCTGGTAAACAGTATTTTCTCCTTTTCCCACATTTTTTTCTACCCTGCTTGAAACAAATTTCAGTTTTTGGGAGTAACTTTTTTTTCTGTCGTCTGCAAGTGCTTTCAATGTGGACCAGTCTAAAATTCTGTTGTTTGGTAAAGGGTTAAACTTTAAGACTTTTAATCCTCAGGCTGATTGTCGCGACTCACTGACCTTTTGCGGACAGTGTAGGTCCAAGATCAGACTGCACAGAACGTGCAGTCTGATCTTGGACCTACACTATCCGGTCAGGAGATATCTTTCCTCAAATTTTGGAATAGCAAATTTTGGGTTTTTACTATCGAATTGAAAATTAAACTTAAGTCTTTTTTAGCAGGATAAGGGCTATGAATAGAAAACAGAATAGAGTTATTTCTTTAGGAGCAAAATATTTCATCATCGGACAGTTTAGATATAAGATCAGTATTAATTACCATTTAAAAGTACGTTTCACGCATCTCCGGCGAAGCGAAACTATAAAACGGAGTTGGCGGGTTTCTTTTGCACAGTATTTTCTATATATCATCTCTAATTACGTCTGCAACTTGAAACTTTACCTAAAAGGATCTATTAACTGCATTTTTCAATGAATTTAGAGAAAAGGAGTCCGGGCCATCCCTTTTCTTTCCTTTTTATCTACCTGCCATATGGTGTCACACAAACAGGCTGGAAATGTATTTCAGGTGAACCGGAACAAATAAATTTCTATCTCTCTTTTGATGAGGTCTCTGTTGTGTCTTTCGAAGGCAAGCCATATTCTGGAGTCATTCTAGATGCAGATGATGGAGAGATTCAAGTGCAGGTGATGCGATCAGTCGGTCGTCACAGAATTTCCAGTCAATCTTTACTGATATTCTCTTGCATTGTTGCGCTCATTGGTTCACCTCAGACAGAGACTTGCACGCATTACTAGGTCAAAAAGGAATTCGGGGAAAATGAGAAAGAAAAATACTTATTACCAAACAAGAAACTTTTAGATTTGTCAAAATTCAAACCATTTGTATCAACAAACTAGATTTGGTTCAAATAGGTGGAAATTGTTTGTCTTTGAAAGGATAGTATTGTCGGAAAGAAAGAACAGTATGACAAGTAATGATTGATTGTGTTTTATGCTGCTTTCAACATTATCTCAGTAATATCACGTCAACAGTATATATAGGGTCTGGGTTTCACCAGTTCTGTGCTAGGGCTGTTTTTAAAGTGTCTCGCTCAAAGGCACACCCACGGAAAAACAAACATGCTTCCGGTGTGGCTTGAGCTCGGGTCTCCAGGTGATGAGTCCTACATTTTACCACTGAGCCATTCAGGTCCCTAAGCGGTAAAGGGTTTTAAAAGTTTCTTATAATTGAAGATAGACATGGGTGTGTTTGGCAGGAGGATTCGGTGAACATGTTTGTTAAGGCCATGAGTAGCCACTGCATGATTCATTGGATCTGTCAGATCAAACTTTCATGAGCAGATGGACACGAATCTTGTAATCATGGGGTAGTCATTGTTTTGTGGTAATGTTTAGAGCTTGTGTGCGTTGTTCATTTTCTTTCACATGATTTGTTGTATTGTCCTTTTAATGCAAAATAAAGTGTTTTACAGGTCTGTATAGTGCTTTCAAGTCAACTCCGTAACGATTTGTCACTTCCGTAACACTACCGTCCGTACCCTAACGCAGTCTTATGTCATCTTTTAAGAATAAACGGAAGACCTAGCTCTCACATTGTTCTATATCTATTAAGGTTTCTGTCATACTAATTCAGTCGTGTAAGTACAAAGTGGCTGTCACACTCTACGGTAAAGTTTAACTATTTAGAAGTCTTCAAATATGTCAAATACCAGGGACAAGTTAATTTGGAGTGTGTTTTTCAGAATTCAGTTCCTAACTGTCTACCTTTTTCACTACAGTTGAATAATTTGCATTTAAACCTATCATAATTTGCCACAGTAATTAAACTTTTAAACATTGATCCTGTTTTAAAAGTACTTTAAATATTGTGACGGAGTGGAACAATATTCTTGACCTTTGTTTCTTTTGAGTCTCTGTGAGCTTACACAATGGAAAAAGTGCGCTGCACGCATTGTATACAGCACGTTAAAGCATTAATATTGATAAAAAACATAGTTTATTTTTCATCGGAAATGTATCGAAAATAGAATAGTTGGAGCTCAAAAATATACGTTTACGGTAGAATGACCCCTCAAAGCTTTAGTGCATTTTTTCACCTTTGAAGGACTTCAATCTGATCAAGGGTCAAATTTTATGTTTGGTATTTCCTACAAGTAATGCACGAATTAGGAATTAAACTATATAGGTCTTCTGCATCCCAAAAGCCAAGGTGCCCTTGAACGGTTACGCCAGACCTTAAAAAATATGATAAGGGCATATCACTTTGACACACAAAATGATTGGGATGAAGGTATATATCTTTTATTCCTTGCAGTAAGAAAGTCTGTAGAGGAATCTCATGTTTTTAGTCCTTTTGAGCTTGTTCTTGGTCCCACAGTTCGCAGACCTTTAAAACTTTTAAAACAAACATTTCTTTCAAAAGAAGATTCTCCTTTAAATTTACTTCAGTATGTATGTTATTTTAGAAACAGATTATTTAAAGCTAATGAGGTGGCGAATCAAAAATAGAGAAAACTCAATGTAGAATGAAAGAAAGATATGACAACAATAGTAAAATAGTAAAGAAAGAAATTTTAAAGCTGGAGATAAAAATCTAGCTCTTCTACCACATCCTGGTAGGCCTCTTTCAAGCAAGATATTTTGGTCCTTATTCTGTAGAGAAAAAGGTCAGTGACTTAAATTACGTGATAACAACTCCTAACAGGCGAAAGCAAAAGCATTTATGTAATATTAGTATGTTAAAAGATATGTTGATAGGGATAATTCAAATATTGCACCAATAAGTGAAGTTTCACCAGTCTCTCAAAATCACATTAACCCTGAAGACATAGATTTGAAAAAAGAAAGAACTTTGATAAGTCCAAAGGTATTTGTTCAAAACTTCAGAATTCTGGCATTCTAAGATATTTATACAAAAAAAAAAAAACTTTCACATTAAAATAATAACCTAAAAGATGAATTGAAAAAAAAGTTATTTCTGAATACGAGCACCTGTTTCCTGATATTCTAGAACGGACAGATACAAATTACCATGATGATGAGATTGAAAATTCAAAGCCAGTGAAACAACATCCATATCGAATGAATCCCAAGAAATTGGAGCATCCTAGAGAGGAAATCATGCAGGTATCTATTGGAGAAGGACTTTATTTAGACTAGTCAAAGACTTAAGTGAATGGAGTTCTCCATGTATTCTTGTACCAAAGCCAGATGGAACTTTTCATATGTGCACTGACTATGGAAAAGTAAATACTGTGACCAAGACTGATTTGTTTCCAGTGTCAAGAGTAGATGACTACATTGAAAATATTGGTCATGAAAGCTACGTATGTTACTAAATTTTATCTTCTATAAGGATTTTGGCAAATTCTTCTCAATGAAAAAGCTAAAGAAATCTCTGCATTTATAACTCCTGATGGACTTTATCAGTACAAAGTTATGCCTTTTGGGATGAAAAAAGACAACTTAGGAGATTTCTTGGCATGGCTGGTTACTACATGAAATTATGTGGTAATTTTTCTGTAATTGCTGAGCCACTGACAAGTCTTCTCAGCAAACGCAAAAGAATCATATGCAATGATGATTGTAAAAAAGCTTTCGGTAAAGTAAAAAGCCATACTAAAAAGTGAACCAATTGTTTTAGCTCCGAAGGTTGGAAAATAATTTAAGCTTGCAGTAGATGCTAGTGTTACTGGTGCAGGTGGTGTTTTACTTCAAGAAGATTGTAATTGTGTATATCATTGAGTTAGTTATTTTTCTAAAAAGTTTAACAAACACCAGAATAACTACCCAACAATAGAAAATGAGTGTTTATCTCTCATTCTTGCTCTTCAGCATTTCGAAATATATTTGTCGTCTTCTCTTGCACCCATCATTGTATATAGTGATTATAATCCTTTGATTTTTATCCATAAAATGAAAAAAAAAAAAAAAACACACAAGAATCAACGTTTACTCCGGTGGAGTCTGTTTTACAAGAATATAACATGGATATAAGACACAGAAAAGGTAGGGATAATATTATCCCTGATGCCATGTCTAGAATCTAACTCGTAAATAGTAAACATTTGTTTTTATGTATTTATAAAGTATTTTCGAGTACAGTTAAGTGTAATGATTTGTTTTATATTCTAACAAAAAAAAATTTTTTTCATTATTAAAACTTTCTTTTCCTTAAAGAGGAAAAGTGTTATGTAGATAGGATATACAGTGAACTGTTTTCAGAATACTCTAGAAACATGAAGAACATTTATTGTTTTTTTCCTATTGCGGTTATTTTTAGACACAGGTTGTTAGTAGACGAGCTGTTTTTTGAATTAGGAAGCAGAAACTTTATTATTTTTGTAATCTAAATATAATTCTTAATTTTGAGGGATTTATCTTTTTTCTGCTTTAAGATTAGAATTGACTATTTTTCATTCAAACTTAACTCCTATTGTGCTCTTTTGTCTTTGTTCATTAATAAATATTGTTAATCGTTAAAGGCTTGTTACTGGTTTTCTTTCTACTTACGCTTGGTTCGTAACAAAACTTTTTTTAGCATGGCTTTTTCAAGTTGTAATCAATAAATAAATATTTTCCTACAAAAAAAAAAAAAAAAAAAAAGATAGACTCGAGCTCTTACATGTTTGCCAAAATGTTCTGGTTTTCTCTGAAAGTATTACGAACAATATGAAACAAGAGGGCCATTGGCCCTGGAACGCTCACCTTAGACGATAGCTTATGAGTGAAATTCAATTCTTTGAACAACTTAAGTAAACTTCACCCAAGGAACTAGTTTCATCAAGATTGGCCCAGTGGGCTAGGAGAAGAAGATGTTTAAAGAAGGTGTTTAAAGAAATTGTTGACGGACAACGGAAGACAGACGCCGGGTATAGGGCAATCAGATATCAAATCTCTACACCTTCCAGTTTCAAAGAAGAATTTTAAATTTTCCTTCTTTGTCCCATGTTCGAACTTGTGGTCCCCAGGGCTGGGTCAGTTTTGACCAAAGCAGCATCCTTGGAACAAACTTGGTACAGGTCCACTCAAAGATGCTACATACATGTACTAAATATCCAAGCTCTACAACTTCCCGTTTCAGAGAAAAATATTTTTTTTTTCTTTGTTCCTATGTTCCAACCTGTGACCTCCGGGGCAGGGCCAGTTTTGACGCCAGGGACCAAACTTGGTAGAGGTCCACTAGAAGATTCTGCATACCAAATATCAAAGCTCTGCACCTTCAAGTTTCAGTGAAGAAGATTTCTAAGGTTTTGCTTCTTTGTTGCTATGTTTGAACTTGTGACCCACGGGGCAGGGCCAGTTTTGACCTCAAGGACATAATATGAACAAACTTTGTAAAGGTCCACTAGGAATTGCTACATGCCAAATATCATAGCTCTATGCCGGCTAGTTTTAGAGAAGAATAATTTTAAAATGTTGTTTCTTTGTTCTTATGTTCGAATTGTGACCCCCGGGGCGGGACCAGTTTTGGCCCCACGGGCATGATTTAAACAAACTTGGTAGATGTCCACTAGGAGATGCAACATACCATACATCAAAGCTCTACGCCATCTAGTTTCAGAGGAAAAGAATTTTAAAATTTTCGTTCTTTATTCCTATACTCAAACTAGTGACCCTCGGTGTGGGGCCAGTTTTGACTCCAGGGGCATCATTTGAACAAACTAGGAAGAGGTCCACTAGGAGATGCAACATACCAAATATCAAACCTCTACGCTTTCTAGTTTCTGAGGAAAAGAATTTTGAAGTTTTCCTGCCTTGTTCCTATCTTCAAACTTGTGATACCCGGGGTGGGGCTAGTTTTGGCCCCAGGGGCATAACGTGAACACACATTGTAGAAGTCCACTAGGAGATTCCACATACCAAATATCAAACCTCTAAGCCTTCAAAGTTCAGAGGAGAAGATTTTTAAAGTTTTCCTTCTTTGTTCCTATGCTCAAACTTGTGACCCCCGGGGTGGGGCCAGTTTTGACCCCAGGGCCATAATTGAACAAACTTGGTAGAGGTCCACCAGGATATGCCACATACCAAATATCAAAGCTCTACGCCTTCAAGTTCCAGAGGAGAAGATTTTCAGAGTTTACCTTCTTTGTTCCTATGCTCAAACTTGTTATCCCCCGGGGTGGGGCCAGTTTTGACACTAGGGGCATGATTTGAACAAATTTGGTAGAGGTTTATTAGGAGACGCCACATACCAAATATCAAAGCTCTACGCCTTCTACTTTCTGAGCAGATTTTCAAAGATTTCGTTTTTTTTTCTTTTAGTTGCCATGGCAACCAGAGTTGAGGGTGGAATTAAATTCTTTGAACAATTTTTGTAGAGCTTCACCCAAGGAACATTCCTATGAAGTTTCATGAAGATTGGCCCAGTGGTTTAGGAGGAGAAGATGTTTAAAGAAATTGTTGACGGACGATGGACATAGGGCGATCACAATAGCTAACCTTTAGAACTTCGTGCTAAGGTGAGCTAAAAAATATATGTAGTTCATCAGTATTGTCTCCTTTTTCTGCTTTTTTTTCTTTCTATTATTTTCTAAAGCGTTAATACTATTTAAATTCTCAGCATTGTCTTCTTTTCTTCTTTCTTTTCTTCTACTTTTCTTCCCTTTCTATTTCTTTCATTTTTTAAAGCTGTCTTCCTTGGGGCCACAGGAATATGAAATTGTTTGATGAATAGTTTTTTTAAGACACTCTAGATTGTCGCTTGAAGCCTGTCACCAAAAGAAAAAGCAGTCGCCAGCTCGATGTATTTTCAGTACTGTCAGTAATTTGATATTGTTTTTGTTTTCTTGCCTTGTGCTCAGATTTCATCTCCCTAAAGAATTACATATACATTTTCCTGCGTCCTCCTTCGTGTTGAATAATAACATACCTTTAAAGATAAACGTTTTTTGTTTCCTTTGTTTGTATTAAACAATGACCTTTTTATTGAGGTAATTGGGGAAAAAATATCCTCCAAGGTCATTTTGACGTCATAGTACAACGGATAAATACAGTTCAATTTTTGACGAAAAATGTTTATGAACTATGTTTCCTTTGTTACACTAGCTGACACGTCGGGTTATTTGCATTTAAAAAATGGAAAAATTGAAAATTTTGGATCTGTTTTAAAACAAGTATCTAAATGAGAACTCAATGGTATTTGTCTTGTTGAAGTGTCCCTTATCTGTTTATTATGTATTGTAATTCTATTCCTAAGCTTATCTCCTGTATGACCTATATAAAACTCTTGGCAGCCATTGCACAGTAGATGTTTTATCCTAGATTTTGAATTAATTTCCTTCGATGATATGTTTGCAGAGTCCACAGCGGGACTCATTACATTTTTTCACAGAAGATTTTGAAGTTTTGTTTTTTAATTATGATTTAATCAAAATCTATTTAAGATTTGAAAGTTGTCTCTTACATTTGATTAATTTGGTATTTCTTACTATTTGTGACATTATTGGATCATTTTCCAAAATTCCAAAATTATTCTTAATAATTCGAAATAGGAATAAATGTCGAAATATATGTCATGGTATTGTCATCAGTTTAACCTTTACCTGTAAAAGAGTATGTCTTGCAGTACTAAGAGCTTTATTTATATCTGCTAGGATTACTGCTTTTGGGTATTTTCTTTCAATAAGAATGTTTTCAAGTTCACGTAATCTTAACTGTAGAATTTTTCTGTCTGATACTATTGTGCAGATCCGTCGCACTAGAGAGAACGGAATATTGACATTATTATGTTTTGGGTGACATGATCTGAAATTCAAATATTGCTTAGAATCTGTTATTTTGAAATACATATTACTAACAACTGTTCAACCATTTTTTATCACTAACACTTCAAGAAAAGACATTTTGTTTAAGTTCATATCCATCTTAAATCTTATATTTTCATGTAATGAGTTAAGCATATCATTAACAAGAGGGCCATGATGGCCCTGTATTGCTCCTCTGGCAAATAAGTAAAAACGCTACAAACAAAACGTTACAATATTTGGCCATCCGGTTTCAAATAAGAGGACATACAAAATAGCTTCTATAAAATCCTATGAGAAAGTAGTGTCCCCCGAGCCAGGCCAATTTTGACCATAAAGCTTAACTACTTGAATCCTTGTGGAAGTCCACAAGATAAAGCCCATACCAAATAATACAGGTCTAGAAGGTATGGTTATAAACAAGATGATTTTCAAAGTTTTCTCAATAAAAGGCCCTATAAAACATGAAACTCATGAAACAGGGCTACATTTAGTATCCTTACACTTTTTTATGGTTTGTAACAAGATGACTTAGAAAGTTTTCACCACAAAGTAAAACTTGTGACCCCCGATGTGGGGGCAGACCTGACCCAAAGGCTGTACTTAGGGCCTTCCTGGTAGAGGCCCACTTGACAAAGCTACATGCAAAATTTGGTAGCCCTAGGCCTTATGGCTAGGTACCTGTAGATTTTTAAAAATTTCCCAATATGAGCTCATGTTAAACCTGTGAACCCCCGCAGGACAGGACCGAATTTAATCCCAGGGCAATCATTTTTGCACCTTTGGTAGACAACCACTTGATAAAGCTAGATGAAATATTGAGTAGCCCTAGGCCTAATGGCTAGGTATGAGGAGATTTTTAAAGATTTCCCTGTATAAGCCCAAATAAAACTTGTGACCTCCGGGGCCGGGCCAAATTCGACCCCTGGGCTATCATTTGGGCACTCTTGGTAGACAATCACTTGATAAAGATACATGCCAAATTTGGTAGCCCTAGGCCCTATGGCTAGGCCCCAGGAGGATTTTAAAGTTTTCTCTATATAAGCCCATATAAAATTTGTGACCCCCAGGACGGGGCCAGTTTTGACCCCAGGGCTATCATTTGAAGGAACTTGGTAGAGGTCCATTAGATGAAGCTACAAGCCAAATTTGGTAGCACTTCACAGAAGAAGATTTTTAAAAAAAATCAATTTTTTTAGTTTTGTTGCCTTGGCAACCAGAGTTTTTGAAGGAATAAAATTCTTTTAATGAATTCTGTAGAGGACCATGTCAGGATCATTTCTGTGAAGTTTCATCAAAATTGGATGGGTAGTTTCAAAGAAGATGTTTGACATAAAAGTTAACGCACACACGGACGGACGGACGGCCAGACGGACGGACAGACGAAGCGGCGACTATATGCTCGCACTTCGGGGAGCATAAAGAATTGTTGATGGGTTGCTCTAAAGCTTAATGCTTGGCAGTCGATGGAGAGAAGATAGAACTACTTAATTTCCAAAGCTAACTATGGAGGAGTAATTGTGGTTTGATAAAGAAGAAACTGGATAAATGACTGTGAGTCCGAACCCCGTTTAACCAATTAGCATTTGCGTGTCCATCAGTGACATTGCGAGAAATTCTCTTCCATTGAGTTTTTGTAGGAAAAAGGTCTGTGGCCATGTAACGCTTTAAATAATCTTCTAATGAATACTTTCAGAGAATACCTACAATATCTGGGATAAACCCAAGCTTAATTATGCACGAAGAAAGAAAAGAACGTATAATTAAATAACTTTCTACGTACGTGTGAACTCGGGGGTACGTCAAATTTGGCCCCGGAATAAAAGTTTCCTATAATCTCTATCAGATTGGATAGATAAAACACCGGCTAGACCGAGACAACCATCGGTTCTAGGTTACACCGGTAAATTCTGAATATACTTGATCATCGGTTCTAGTATACGATCGTACATCGGTAAATTCTGAATATACTTGACGCATAATCTATGTGCCTTTTCTATCTGAGCTGATTGCGTTTTGTTAATTTCTGACCTTAGTTCACAGCCGTAGAGTGCTTCTTGTAAAACAATAGACTTGTACAGTTTAAAGGAAGTTAGTAGACGAAGACCATTTTCAAGTACTCCAACATTTAATAAACCTAAAAGTGTAGATTTCAGCTTGTGACAGGAATCATTAATGTCAAGAGAACTTTTCATGAACTTATTACAGACTATGCCCAAAAGAGTATAATCCACTACTTCATTTAAAACGCTATCGCCCAATCGCCAAAGACGATTAGCGATAAAATGTTTGGGTTTATTAACCTTTTCCCAAACAAACCCTGGTTTTTACGTGTCTGCGGTAAGAGTCTTTTGAAAACACTGTGGGAAAAGGAGAAATTGCTCGTAACGAGCAATTTCTCCTTTTCCCACGGTGTTTTCTACCCTTTTTGAGAACTTTCTGCCATTTTCTCCATATCTAAAAGTGTCGTCTGCAAACTCTATCGGTTTGGAAGGGTCCAAAAATTATCGTTTGGGAAAGGGTTAAAGACTATAACTGCACATTTGGAGGGGTTATACATGTAACGCCACTTTACGGAATAATTAAAACACATATCCATCATCTTCTGCAGACCATATTTAGAAAAGGATTTTACGTCACTGCGGAGATTTACGATGAAAAGTCGGCTTATCATCGGCCATTATCGTTTTAAACAGATATTGCGGCATTGTAGGATCTGTTCTAGATTAGAAATTCTTTATTCTGCCATTCACTGGAGCATTTACGAACTGCATCTTTACATATCGTTAAAGTCATAAAAATCGCCATATTTTCACATGGTAAAAATGAAATTTGCTTTTATTTTATAAACAGGTCTTTTTTTACATTTGGCCGCTACTGAGACTTTAAATTATCATGACTTTAACTCTTCGTTAACCTGAAAAGAATAACAACCTTGGAATGTAAACAATCACACCATATAAGGATACACTCATTACTTTTTGTATCGCGTGATCACTGATGTAGGAAGGGGGCCCCGAATAGTTTCATAAGTCTGAAATTGGTTATGAAAGTAGGTCATATGGGCTGGAGAAAATTGCCCGTACCCTTCTTCTATTACAGGTACGACCTTCGTAGAAATAAAGTTGTTGTCTATCATATTAAAGACAAATGCCACGTTTGCTACATTTAGTTGTCGTCTGCATATGCTTTTAATTTGGAAAAAATTACATTTTTGTGCCTTTGTAAAGAGTTACCTTTTAACAAAAACCTCACGGAAGAACCAGTGTTTGATTTTATCCATTCTGTTCTGCAGGATTCATTAATCTTATTTTGTAATGAACATGTGCAGATGATTATATCAATGTGTGAAAAAAATGTATGCTAGTGATCCTCATCATTTGCAGGAAGAAAAATAAGCTCAAGAGTCAAGACCTAATATACCTAACAGCAGCTCATGAAATATTTCTCCTTGACGATACATGTTGGCGCTGTCATTATGTCACAAACCAGCATTTTCTTCTTTTTCTCACAATGTTCCCTGCCAAAAAAAAAAAAAAAAAATAAAACAAGGTTTATATCATGAGTTAGATTTAGAATTTCGCCTGAAAACGCTTTTTTTCAATTTGGACAAGTCGTTTTGTTGTTTGGTAAAGAGTTAAGGAAATAGATCCATGAACATGACTAGTAATTTTCGAAAAGTGTGTGACAGGGTAGATAAACATTGCATAAGAGGAGAAAATGCTGGTTGCCAGCCTGTTCTTTTATTTTCCATACAATGTTTCCGAAACCCTTGTTCTTCACGGCACTTAAAACTTGGGATGTGTGGTTAAAGGTTTAAGTGTTTGGATTTTTTATCCAATAAAATCAATGTTGAATAGTTTGCCTGTCAATGGTGACTACTTATCATTTTTTTTCTTTCTGATATAAAATATTCTGATACGTGTAATACGACTTTGTAAAAGAGGAAAAAGGTGTGTAATTTTGGTTCATTCTTGAATCATTTGAAACTTACCGGTCTGATCGCGGCGGAGATATCGCGTAGTTTTTATTTTGTAATCAAACGCGGCGACCGCATTGGTCCGCAATTAACTGTGCTTCAAAATCGCCGCGTTAGGTCCACTGCGGAAAGCGAAAATAGCAAAGAAAAATATCGCGAATTGTACATGTGTATAGCTAATTTGCTGAGATGTGCAAGAATCTGAATACCCACCTTTAATCTGATTTTTTGTCAGTCTCACTCTTACTTGACGAGTGCAAACTTTTGTCGCCCGGGAAAGACCTTGAGATAGTTCAGTCGCACCATAGAAAGAAAATCCGACAGATGATCAGATAAAGTCTGCATTGAGACTTATCCGCTTTCAGTGACTGGTGAAACTCTACACCCTCTTTTGTATTTCAAAAAATACCCTAAATTTTCTGCTATTTTGAACAAAATTATTCCCAAAACCAGATCCATATCGCAAACCATGGTGGCATAAAAGACGTGCATTTTTCTTCCAAGGACTGATGATAGTCGTTGTGACATATATTCATTCTTCTCTCACCACTGATCATTGTTTCGACAAGGGTAATATGGGAAACCAGCTAGTGGTTTTGGAAAAGGAACATATCTTGTACCAAGTATATTAACTTCTCGCAGAAACTCAAGGAGCGGATGGATAAGTGACTGGTGACTGTGGTTAAACTGAAATATTGTTGAAAACAGTGTCAAACGCCATAATCAATCAGTCAGTCAAAAAAGCCAATATGCGTAAAGACATTTCGCCACATACATTATAACAAGACCTTGTGATTGATTTGTTTTCAAGTAAAAGCACAAAACAAAACTAACCTTGTCACAAGGACATGTCACGCAGGAGCCAACATTCGACCAACGGTGTACATTCCAAGTTAGAAAAATGCGTATAACTGCGTCTAGAATATTTTTCTTGCATAGGTTTGCCTTTTGATGGTTAACGACTGGCTCAATTTAAACCATTTTGTCGAGCAAAAAGAACATAGACTATATCGAGTTTGAAACACTTACAGACGACAAATTGAAAATCGTTACAGTGAGCATAAATTCCATGATAGGATAGATACAAAAAAACATGGGAAAATGTGAAGTGCTGGTTACAGTATTTTCTCCTTTTCTAACAATGTTTTCAAGAGTAATCTCTTACGAACAAAGTCCGTATCAAAGAAAAAATAAATTCATAGCTCAAGTACAAACTGCATCTGGCGGAATTCGAACCCACAAAAGACAAATATCCTCGTTTTTCGAGGATTAAAGACCAATACCATAACCACTGAGCCAAAGAGATATCTCTCTGACGCCATTGTCAGGTATTGTATTTCAATCGGGACAAAGCTACGCATGGAGGAATGGTCACCTGTAACACACCCTCTCCTAAAGACATCATTTGATTGATGACTCAAAACCTTATTAGGCGGAAAGTCTAATTTTGGACAATAAATGGATTAATGGCTCAATGGCCAATCCCGGAGGAGCCCCCGTCTTACAAACAGAGTCCGTAACAAATAAATAAATAAATGCATAGCTCAAGTACAAACAGCATCTGGCAGAATTCGAACCCATGAACGACAAATATCCTCGTTTTTCGAGGATTAAAAGACCAATACCATAACCACTGAGCCAAAGAGATATCTCTCTGACGCAATTGTCAGGTATTGTATTTAAATGGGGACGAGGCTCTGTATGGAGGAGTTGTCTCCCGTAACAATTCTTTCTCCCGTTAAAGCTTTGGACTATGTAGAAGATACTTTAATTGATTGAATTTGCGTTTATTTTTTATTTATCGTTGCCATCAGTTGACCTTGTAGTAAACACCCCCTGAGGGCTGTAAGTATTGTTACGGGGGCAAGTAGTTGAGATATTGGGGATCTTGGGACAAAAAACCTATAACATGCTTATGCGCTTATGAAAAAACTAGGACGCTTATGAAAAACTAGGGCGCTTATGAAAAACTAGGTCACTTATGAAAAACTAGGGCTCTTATGAAAAACTAGGTCACTTATGAAAAACTAGGGCGCTTATGAAAAACTAGGTCACTTATTGCATCATATGTTGGCATATGGGTGAATGTGATGATTAAGTGCAGTACATGGTTGGTTTTAAGGCTAATTCAATTTTGTTCAGTCAAGCATGTTATACTAAAATGCCCAAGTGATAACGTGTTTATTTTGTTCTCTCCTATTATCCTTTTATCATCAGATGCGCTTGATGCTACTTTGTTCACCACCACAGTACTAACTTCATGAGCATTACTTCTTATTATATTCATCTTTCTAAGTTGCTCCTTACCATTAAACAAGCAATTTTTATAATCCTCATGGATAATACTTTTATTAACAACAGATTTCTTAACCCCCTTGCATTTCTTACTTTCTTCCCCATCTAACATTTTATAAGAATACAGTTTAGCTCTAAGTCCCAAAAACTCTTCTATAATATCTCCTCCAACCTCATCTTTAAACATTCCAAGTACTTTCTTATTACAACCAGTTGGTATACCTGATAAATGGTCTTTTGGATAATTACTAGTATCACACTTACTCTCTACATCATTAGCTATATCCTTTATAAAAGTCTTCAGTTTGTATTTCATACATCAAGCTGTCCGTATCGGTGAATAGAAGTTTAGCTTTATCTCCATATTTCTGCTTAACAAAGTTGTAGTGAAAATCATGCATTAAAGTCTTACTTAAATCTAGAATGCACATTCCAAAATAAACCGGCTTATTAAAAAGTAACCTCATCTTTTTCATATGAATAGCGACCAGATCCTCACTAAAAATGTTACAATGAGCAGGTTTAGCAGTTAATTTTTCCGCTTTTAATCTATCATTAACTAATCTAACATCCACTCGATTTCTAATATTTTCCATGGTCTTACCAAATACTGAGTTATTCATTAACTAATAAAAATCCTTTTCAAACTCATTATCAGCTTTTGTTCTTAAATTAGTATTAAGCTCAATATAAGGTTTAAGCCATTCACTATGTTCAAATTTAATACCTCTATGAATTTTACTTATTTTCAATCCCAAACTCTCATACTGCTTAAGATTTTCATAGTGAATAACATACTTTTCTTTATCCCATAAGTTTTGAATTAACTTATTAACTTTATTTACTTTAATACTCTCAGGAGCAAGAGGATAATCATTATGTAAGTCATTCAATCCTCTAAATCAACCTCCAAAATACAAGGAATTCGGTCCCATTTATCTAATTCATTCTTACTCATCCATTTAGAACCATGTGTAGGAAGAGGTTTACTCATTGCCCACCCATACAGGTTATTAGCATCCAAATAAGTTATATACTTTGTAGGTTTACTAGAATTATACTTATTGCTCAATTATTTATTGTTAGATTTTCCATATCTATAACTTATCATTGACACTCCTCCTCTGATACCCCTTTCTACCATTAACAACATACCAGGATCAGATAATAACTCCAATTCCACATTAGTAACTTTTAATGCCGCGTCCCAAGCTAAGCCTGGTGCTGTGAAGTAATGAGCAGGGTCTAAGCTGTAATGCTTACAACAAATGTTTCTAAAGTTCTCAAAAACATCGGATAAAAGCAAAACATCAACTTGATTATATAAATTATGGTAATCTTCGAAAGTTTCCATCCCAAACATTTTCCAAACTTTTTGCGCATGTGCATAATCCTCATCACTAATTTCCTCTTCATTAGGTCTAGAATAAAACGCTTCTTTGGGTGGTAGTTGAGTTTCTTTTAACCTTTCAGGCGAATCTATATACTCATAAGGATAACAACCTTTTCTAGTTATTAGATTAAGTTTGTCACCTGTGTAATACCTTTTAACATTTCTAAACGCATCTTTATCTAAATTATTAACTAGCTTATCTAAACTTGTAGCCATAAACTTAAAACTATCAATAAACCTTATCTGATGGTGCAAAGGTTTAGTTTCTTTCTTAGTTTCTTCCTTAGTTTTTACTTTCTTAGTATAACTCCCAATCTGTATTCTTTTGGTGAAGCTAATATACCTTTCATCATTGTTAGGGATACAATCAATATCCCCCTCACTACAACCAAGATTTTTTACAAATAAGTGACTATCATAGCCACTAAGGTTATGAAACACCACGGGTGTAAAATTAGGTTTATTATATACCTAGCAGTGAAATCCTGGAATATCCCAGTGTAATAAATTTTGATATCATCACTAGTGACGTTATCAACTTTCATTTTCACTTCCTGCCGTAATTTGGGAACTCCTTTTTTTTTCGACTACATTTTTTTTCGACTTTCAAACGCAAAATTACAAATAATGAGGTTAATAAGGTATATAATAAATAGAATAATCAATTGGTTATTTTTTATATGAAAAATATCTCACTCGGACGCGTTGTAAGGCGTTAAAAAAACTCGTGCTGCGCACTCGTTTTTTCAACACCTAACAACGCATCCTCGTGAGATGTTTTTCATATCAAAAACAACCAGTTGATTATCCTCTATTTTCTATACAAGAAATTGCATGTTTTATGAGCAGCTCCTCGGTACCTACCAGTAAAATGACAATGGTCTCTAACCTAATAATTTTCACCATCATCAGTGAATTCTCCGTTACATATCCAACATTTATTTTCTTTTTCAAAGCTCTCTTTTTTTTTTCTCGAAATATCATTTTCTTTGCGGGTATGCTAGTAATTTCTCTAATGTCCTTTTCTAACATTTCCACAAATTTTTGCGCTGCACCCTCTCCAGTATAACTTACTAATTTTGGTTCATATACTTCATCATCAAAGCATTTAGTGTAGTAACAAAATCTAGATGGTTCATGTTTTTGGTATTGTTTAGTATAACTACTTTCAGGGTTTGGTTCACACGATTGCAATGGTTTAATATAACACTCAAAGTCAGCGTAAACGATAAAAGGAACCTTTTCCGATCTACAATAGTTCTTAAACTTTAGAATTGTCCCCTTTTTTGGTAAATCTATTTTAACGTAATCACTTTCTTTACAATACTGTATATGCTTTTCCAACGCTTCTTTAGACCAAAAAGGATTAAAACACCTTAAGCAGACGTGACTCTTTTCCTTATGCTTTGATACTTGAGAAAACAACAAACGACTAATGCTATTTACTAGACAGTAATGCTTTACTCCGTTTTCTTCTATCAAAAGAAGAACTATATTATTATCCCTTTTTTCGTAAAATTTACTTATTCTAAGAGGGTAGGAGCTTTTTCTATCATAACCAACTACTGTAATGGATATGGTGGGGTTTTGCTTTTCAAACTTGTCAATATCATCTAAAGAAACTGGATATTCTGTTTTTCATACTCAAGGCGTTTTCTTTTTGTTTTAAATCCGTAGTAACTCTTTCTGGATGAATATTTATAGGATTTAATGCTCTTAAAACACACCATAAAAAGCATTTATTATCATCATTTTTCACGTTAATAATAGCTTATTTAGCAGCTAATTCTTTAGGTAGGGGAAAATATGTTTCTCCCCTTGTTGGGTTATAAACTACAGTGTGTAATTCTGCACGCTCTACTCTATCAAACTTCCATTTTGTGTTCTCCATAACTAAATTAATTATTTGTTCCATAATCCGTTCTACCATACTTTCATATAATTCATTTAAATTGGTTCCTACTAAATTAATTATAGGCTTTTTAGAATGAATCTGAAAGTCCTTATAAAAAACCTGTACTCCGTCTGTTTAAACTTATAACTTGTTTAAGTATAATAAAAATACGTAATTTTACTTTATTTCCACGGTTTTGTTTTAATACTACAATCATTTTCTCTCGTATTCTTTCTAAAAAATTTTCCGGGGTATATCCAAATAAACCATTAATGGCGTATTGATTCGCAAATTCTTTCAAAGAACAATTTGTTTTAACAACCTTTAAATTATCATCTTCCTTTTGTTTTTTGTATAATTCATCAATTTTTGTTTTTAATGCTTTAATTTCGGGTGAAATAGTTACTGGAATTTCTTTAACCTCATCTAACCAATTTGATAAGTTTTGAACCAAATTAGAAGGGGATGAAGAAGTGTGCACCATGCGTGTTGCAGGTGCTGGGGTTAGAATATTATCCGATATATTTTCATCAATATCTTTATCTAATATCGATATTCCCGGGTTACTCAAAAGCTCAATTAATTGAGCTCTTCTAAGACGTGAATAGCCTCTATGGCCACGATGTTTTGCTAACCTTTTTAGGTTTGTCACCGTGATTCCTCTAAACTCACTATTCACAATATTTCTAGGGCTTGGGTTATTCAAAAGCCCAATAAGTTGCGATCTTCTGAGGTTTGAATAGCCTCGTAAACCTTGTTCACGAGCTAATTGCTTTAATTGATTTACATTAAATCGATTACTCATTTTATATAGTAAATATAATTTTCTTACGCTAATTTTTTTCTTATATCAAAATTTCATTATATCTGCATATAAATATAATAAAATTACTGAATCTTAATCCTATACTTATCTTTCCAAACCCTTCCGTTCCAATTTGTAATCGTTTGAGGACAACGGTCTAAGCTCTAAAAATTGCATCATTATCATCATTTCTTGTCAACGTGAGAGTTTGCTTCATTCCATACAAAATTTTATTATAGTCTTCGCAAAAAACAAATATATGTTTTAATGGAACTCTAAAGCTAAATGTTCCTTTTGGGTCTGAATTATTAATGATATATAATTTCCTTATATTCCAACCTACGTTTTGAGCTTGTGCTGCGGCTGTTGTATTCTTATACCACAATTGGTTTAGCTCTTGCGATTTAGAAAAATCATCCGGATATTTTAATAACCCAAGCATTGTAGTAGCTTGGCCAGGGTTTATTATGGATTCAATATCCTGACCGGAAAGTTGATATCTGATATTTTTAAAAAGATACATGTTGGCGTTGTTTGTTTGAGAAATATTGTCAGCATTTGCGTAAGCTGTTCCATCAGCCTGTGTTAAGCGGCCTTCTATAAGTAAATAACTTTCGCTTGGATGAGTAAAAATATCTTGGATTTCGATGTTAATCCTAATATCTCCTCCAGAGTTGTCCAACCTGGTGCCAGTAATCGGGTTATACTCAAAGTGCTCATACTCATCAATACTATTATGTTCTACAGTTGGTTCGGTGATATTTAAAATGTCCATTTTATAATACAATTATAACTTTTTAAAGCAAAAAAATATATTTGTGTCCTTTATGTTACTTTAATACCAGACCCACTGTTTAATTTTTTAACTAAATCCTGAATAGTAATGGCACTCCCATCTATTAAATTGCTATTGCTTTGTGTTGTAGGGTTATCACCGTGTTTACAGGTGTGGCAGTATGTTTTTCCAAAATTTTGCGTGATTTTGGTGTTAAAGCCTTTGTAACTAATTTCTTTCCCGCTTCTACAGCAACATTCTTTCCAGCCTCTAAAGCTTTTCTTGTTCCTTCCTTAGCAACACTCTTACCAATATCTAAGGCAGAAGATGTAAGTTGCTTAGCCGCACTACTGGTAAAAATCTCGAGAGAAGGTTCCCAATGCTGCTAAAGATTCCACTACCCCCGTATGCATACCTTTTATTAAATCCTCGTTTCTTAGGTGTGATCATTTTTTATAATATAGACATTAATTTTTTATAAGCGTTCGAATCTATAACACCTTGCCTTTTTAATTCATCACATATGCCTACTAACTCGTTTCTTACACCTGTGTTACCCGCTTTTTTGCTCGTTAACAACAGGTCATGCGTTAGGATCACCTGGGATAACAACGATACCCTTTCCTCCATACCCTTTTTTATTTTGCCAAATAGTACTAAGTATCCTATTCCATTTGTGTCCTTTACTGCTTTTGGGATATATACTGGTCGGGTCGTTATCACGATGAAGGGTGTTGGTTGTTAACATCAACTTCGCGTAATTGTCATAATCCTCATTAGTATAAATACTTTCATCCGGTTTCTTTGCAACAATTAGCTCTCATAGACCAGGGGTGCCCTCATATTCTTCACCGTCAACTATAATATTGTTATCAATGATAACAACTGTTTATTACCGATATAAAAGTTACCTTCTTTGTCATATAACCCATATGTTGTATCAGCTACAGACTTAGTAGCAAACTTTCTGAGATACTACTCAGCTATTGGTCCAATAAACTGTGTGTCTTCACCTGTAGGTTTATCATAAGCTGTGATAGATGGAAAGGTTGGAAACTTAATAGCTTCTGGTAAGGCTTTTAAACCTTCCTTAATAGGTTTAAGTTCTTCTACAACCTCCTTTGATGTAGCTTTTTGTGTTTCTGTAATAGGTTTAAAAAACTTTGAAAGATTAGTTTGCAATTCTTTCTCCCCTGTTCTCTCTGCTAGTTGGCTATCCCGGATATGCTTTTTTGTTTCGAGGTACTCTTTTACACTTAAGTCTCTTTTTGCAGGATCAGTTATTTTTAGAAATGACATTTTTAATTAGCAACATATTTTTCTAACGCAGATTTAATCGCAGTTTTAACACGTTTTATCGCTAACGCAATTAAAACTTCATTGACACGAGAAATTTTTTTAGGCTTGTTATTACTTTTAGTGGGTGTTATTATCCTTTTCAACAAACTTCCGAAAGGACTCACGCGCTTCTTGCCTCCCTTTCTCAATTAATGATTCTTCAGTTTCAGCCAATATCTTTTTCTTTGTTTTTGACCTAACTTCTTCCTTCATTATTTTATACTTTTCCAATTCTTCCAAGATTAGTTGAAATTCTTCATCAGTAACTTTGTTATCAATCAAAGCTTTCGATATATGTGAGGATATCGTATTTAACTTGGTATCCGCTATTGTTCTAATTTTTTCGTGTTTTTCAGCTTTTGCAGTGGAGTACCTTACGCCATACTTTCCAATTAAGCCTAAAATACTAGTAAAACCTGCTACTCCTTTTAAAGCTACCGCTACGGGTATCGATGCTACCGTTGCCAGCAAAGCTGCCCCACTTGCCCCTGAAACCATGGCAACCGTAACTAAAACCGTACCTATATTATCTACTATTCTTGCAGCTCTAAAATACTTTTTACTTAAGGTTTCTCTTTTGGATTTTTCTTCTTCTAAAAATTTCTGAATTTCATTAATTTTCTGCAGTCTATATCCTTGCCCCTAATCAATTGGAGGAGCAGTTGGTAATTTAGGGTATATATTTTCTTTCATCTCCATTTTTTATTAGAATTATATATTTTTTTTTAAAATGAATAGTAAACGGGGCACAGAAGCTCGTTTTCCTCAATTGTTACACTTTTGCTAGAATTGTTTGTAATAGTAATTATTATATTCTCAACATTTTCGAGGTTAACCTCATTTTGCAAACTACACCACTTAATTTTTAAATAGTATGGTAATGAGGTTAAAACAACTCCTTTAGTCATCATAAAACGTAACACCGAGTTTATGGATTTTCATTTTTATATAAATATTATTACTATTTATAACATTACAATACTGCCCCTAAGATAGGTATATTAGCAAATGGACTATTAGGGCCTAAAAGAAGCCCTTTTCCATCATAAAACTTTCCTCCTTGCTTTAAATACAAAACATCAGCAACAGACCCTAACCCTTTACCCTCATTGAGCTTAGGTAAACTCCCTTTCCATCAGTTTCTACCTTACAAACGCAACCTCCTTTTTTAAGGTAAAGACCTGATCCTAGTGCTTTATTCACTCCAAATGAACCTAATCCAGAAAGAGCCCCAAGGCCTAAAGCTGGTAACGCTTTTGAGGCCAACCCAGCCACCATCGGTAAAGCTCTAGCAGCCAACCCAGCCAACATACCGAGAAAACCGCCCTCTATCTTCATGTTATGTTTAAGCTGTTTGGCGCTCATTCTAATCGTTATGCCTTTACCATTTTCAAAGGCTTTCGCCGTTTTCTTTACTTGCGAATCGGTTAATCCTATAATATCATTACCTTTTAAATCATCATGACCTAAACGAATACTAACTGGGCAACCAGCTTTAACAGCATGTTGAAGCTTTTGCTTTTGCCCTTCTGATATATTAACTTTTACAGTCGTATTATAACTTGTCATTTTTATATATCTGATATTTTTTTTATTACACTTCTCTAATATGAAATCTAATTGTTAAAGTTTCTCCTCTAAGATTCAGTAAAGTTCCATTTTGGTCTGTCATTTCAACCGTCATGTTGTGTATTTCATACACTGTTATAGGTAGGTATACAAGGTTTCGAGGAGTTTCAACAATTTTATACCCAGGAGATACATCTGGGAAAAAAGAGTAAATCGTATTTTGCGTTGAACCGTTAACATAACTTTCTGAGATGATGTCAATGTTTATTAATATGCTGTTTATATTTAGAATATTTACAACATTCTCCGACTCATGAAATCTTTGCGTATATTTTGAGTGAGTAAATCCTAATACTTTAGAAATGGAGTTTGGATGATTAAAATCTACTTGGTATCCATCTTCTATATCAATAACTGACCTAAGGGTATAAGTGTTTGCAGAAATATTGATATAATATTTTTCATTTACTTCATCATATTGGTTGTTTTTTTCTCATTTCCTGCTGAATGGTATCATTAATGTTAGTGATTTCATAACTTCCTTCTGGTATTTCAACGAAGCACCATTATCCGGAGAATAAATGAGGATGTTGTTTTTTGCATCAATGTTTGGAAAAGAGTAGTAAGTTTCAAGGCCTACCAGAGCTATTTCATATTTTTTATCCTTTTCCAGTTGAATAGGTGGGTTAAACTTATTTTTAATCCGTGTTTTGTTGCCACTTACTATAATTTGAAATGACGTTTTAGGTTCTGTATTTTCTACAATTTGTTTTAAAAGCTCTTCCATTTTTTTATATAGTAAAAATATATTTTTAACTAGGTATGTAAAAGTAATCAAAGCCGTTTCTGTACTTCCCATCATGTTTTTTACTCGTTAAATCGATAATAACAAAACCATGCGGTTTTTCCCAACACTTGTGGCAAAATTTTCTAAACTCCTCCTTAGACATATCTTCACTTACATGATCGTTATAAATATAATTAATGTTTTTTAGGTCTTGTTTGAAAAGACAGATAAAATTTGCGTTTTCTCTAATAGTTTGTCTCGGTAATCTAAAATAGTTTTGTGAAAGATAAAAGCAGTCAACATTACTATGCCTTCCACGAATGTAGTAGCACTCACACTTATTTTGTTTTTCTAAAAGTAAATCGACAAAAATCATTAAATTATTGTTTTCTGAGTTTAAATCTCGTGGGTCAGGTACATCGTCTGCTGTTTCAAAAAAACTACACTTTATATCCGATTTATTTTTTAACGTTTTTACCCATTCTTCAACCAAAGCTATTGGTGAAACATTTAAATATTATATATCATCTCGCAAAAGCTTTTTTAAGTATGCGGTATTCAGGTTGAAAAAGACTTCCTAAAAACGCATAAATTGTTGTAGTCCAACCAATCCGGTCTAAGCAAAAGGTTAAGTAAAAGGGTGGTTTTACCACATCCTGATTTACCTACGATTAACCCTCTAATACTCTTTGGTAAAAGAGGGTTATTAAATCTATTTGCTATTACTTCGTTCCATGATAAATCAATTACATCCATTTTTTGTATAACTTTTTTATTATTATATAAAAATATGTATTGCGTTAAATGTAAAAAAGTTACTAATACGAATAACATAGAATATACTGCTAGTAAGAATGGAAGAAATATGAAACGAGGAAAATGCTCGGTTAGTGGAACAACTAAAACTCAGTTTATTAAGGCGCAGGAGGGCGGTTCAGTTTTAAACAAAATGATTAACAATATGCCTTTTGAGATGCATGTCCCTGGTCACAATTTTACGGGACCCGGCACTAACCTTAAAAAAGGTTAAACCCAGATTTAACTCCAAAAAAATGGAGCAAACCTATCAATAGAGTAGATAAAGCCGCTTATCATCATGATATGTTATCTCCAAAACGATGATACAGCTACAAGAAATGCTGTATGTGATACAAATATGTTAACAGAGTTAGAAGGTATTTACGATCCTACTTTAAGAGAGAAAACGGAAAGAGGAATTGTTTCTAGCTTAATTGGAACAAAGAAAAGATTTGGAATGGGGATTAAAAAAAAAATTCATAGATTTAGCGGAAGAATTACACAAACCCGTAAAGAGAAAATTTAAGAAGAGGAGAGTCGAAGTAAATGGCATTGATAGGATATGGGCTGCGGATTTAGTAGACATGCAGGCGTTTTCTAAATTTAGCCGAGGCGTAAAATATCTTCTCGCTGTTATTGACATCTTTTCTAAATACGGATGGTTGATACCATTAAAGACAAAACGGGAAAGTCTGTCGCTACAGCATTAAAGAGTATTTTTAAGGAGAGAAAACCAGAGAAAATGTGGGTAGATAAAGGTAAAGAGTTTTAAAACAAAGATGTTAAAGATTTGATTGAATTGTATTCTACTGAGAATGAGGAAAAATCTAGCGTAGTTGAGAGATGGATTAGAACAATGAAAGAAAAAATGTGGAAGTATTTTTCTGCTAACTCTACGAGCGTTTACATTAACGTGTTACAAGACCTCGTTAAAGAATATAATAACACGAGGCATATTTCTGTTAAGATGACACTGGTAAATGCTAGTAAAAAAGAAAATGAAACCAAAGTTTGGAGAAATCTTTACCCCGATCGTTTCGAAATAAGAGATATAAAACCTAAGTTTTCTGTCGGAGATAAAGTAAGGATAACTAAAAACAAAAAGACTTTCGAGAAAGGATATACTACAAGATGGACTGAAGAGGTTTTTACCGTTTCTGAGGTTAAAAATACGGAGCCTGTAACGCATAAAATAAAATACCCAAATGGAGAAGAGATACAAGGTACCTTTTATGAACCTGAGCTACAAAAAACTAGCCAAGAGTTGTATAGGATAGAAAAGGTTATTAAAAAGGGAAAAAACAAATCGTTAGTAAAGTGGAAGGGTTATTCCGATGAGTTTAATTCATGGGTTGATAATGATGATATAGTAAATATTTCGTCATAATAAAAATGAGAAGCATTGCAGTCGGAAACCTTATACTACCAAATAGACCGTTAAACAATTTCGAATTGGAAAGTGCGACAAAAAAATTAAAGATTCCTTCTTTTAGAGGAGTCTTCGTACGAAACACTTTCCCGAAAAAGTGTAGAAAAAAGGAATGCGATATATTAAACCTTGATGATACAAGCGGCTCTGGTACTTATTGGGTTGCTTGGTATAAAAACGGTAAAACTAAAAATTACTTTGACAGTTATGGTATGCAACCCCCTATTGAAATTCGAGAGTACCTAAAAAGTCCAATACATTACAATAGTGACCAGATACAACCAGCTGGAGAGGTATTTTGTGGGCATCTGTGCTTCTACGTACTTAAAGAGTTGGGTGTAGGTAAAGAGTTTCAAAATGTTTTAAATACTTTATTTTAGTAATAAAAAAATGCCTGTTGATAAATTTGGAAGAATGGATATTGATACTATAACAAGCGGTGATGGTGTGCCATTTGCGTACATAAATAATAACTTTTTACGAAAAGATGGAACAACCAAAGTTACCGGTTCTATAAATATGGATGGAAATACACTTACTAAGGTTAGTAATCCAACTTATCCTCAAGATGTTGCTACAAAGGATTATGTTGATACAAGTAAAGGAAAGGAATTTTTAAAAAGAGGTCAAGATGTAAACATTGTGGTAAAGAAATATTTAGATATGAATGGCAATAAACTGTTAAATATACCCTCCCCTGAAAACAATGGTGATGCCGTCAATTTGGTATATGTAGATACCAAGTATGATGAAGTTAAAAGACATATTACAGCGGTCACTCCATTTACAGTTCAAGAAGGAAAATATACAGCTGTCAACCATCTCGATATGAATGGTTATACTTTAGAAAACGTAGATGAACCTAAAGATGCGCAAAATGCTGCAACTAAGGAATATGTGGATAGCATAAATGCTTTTAAACCAAAAAAGGGTGGTGGTTTTACAGCTAAAGGAGCAATATATCTTGCAAGTAACAAACTTGGAGGTTTAAGAGATCCTGTAAAAGGTGGTGAAGCTGCTAATAAGGAGTATGTGGATGATACTATAAAAGAATATGTGGATGAATATGTTAAAGCGCTTAAAGATGAAAATGGAAATTTTGTTTCATCTTCGGGAGTAAACATGACAAATAAAAAACTTTTTGGTTTGCCTACATCAACTGCACAACATGATGCATCTAATAAGGAATATGTTGATAGAGTAGGAAACAATGCTAAAGAGTGTACGGAAAGAACGAATGAAATATTAGGAGAAAGAATTATTTATAATTTACCTAATCCCTTTTTAAAAGATAATGGTAGTTATGCCGCAACAGAGTCCATCAACATGGCTTTTCAACCTTTAAATAATCTAAAAGAACTTGAAGAGAAGAGGATGCTGATGCTGCTACAAGGAAGTATGTGGATGAAACAATACCATTTACTAAAACAAATATTGTAAGTGATGATGATGGTAATGAGGTTACCGTTTTACTAGATGAGAAACCTACTTATGTAACAAAGGGTGTAATTGGAAGTAATTACCAAATTGCACTTTTCCAAGACAGCTTTATTGATAGTGATGCTGTAAATAAAAAATATGTGGATACTCTCGTGGCGGATAATATAGGAAACGGTAATTTAGGTGGGGGTGTTGGATCGCCGTTTTTTAAGGAGAATGGGAATTATCAGGCTACTGAAAATATTAATATGGCTTTTAAACAAATATTAAATCTTCCCGAGCCTACTCTTCCATATGAAGCTACACAAAAACAATATGTTGACTTGCACAATCCATTTGTAAAATTAGAACATGATGTTCTTGATGCCGCAAGTGGAGAGAATGTAAGTGTTTGGTTAACAAAGGATACCGTTGATTGGGTTGATGTAAATGGAAAAAGGGTAATAAATTTACCTGAACCTATTAATCCAAGTGAGGTTGCCACAAAGGAGTATGTTGATACTATGATTTCAGATAATGTAAAAGATAGAGCTCTTCCTGGGGTTGCCGAGGGAACCGTATTTTTTAAGGAGAAGGGGAATTATCAGGTTACCGAAAATATTAATATGGGTTTTAAACAGTTATTAAATCTTCCTAAGCCTAGTAATCCGAGTGATGCTGCTACTAAGAATTATGTGGATGATGCTACTAAGAAATATGTGGATAGGGCATTACAAGACAAAAAGCCTGTAATGTCTGTAATGGCTGAATTTTATGGTGAGGAACATGAATGGAGACCAGAAATAGTTTATTATTTTTTCAATTTTGGTTTTTTTTCGTAGTAATATTGGTAAAATTACTCAGAGGGTTGAAAATCGATTTATAATGCCAGTTCACGGGATATTATTGAGATATGGCGCACATATAAAACATAAAGATCGAGAACTTAATCCAACTGATAAAATTATTTTTTGTGTTGAAGTTGCAGGAGGTATAAGAGTTTTTAAGATTAATGGTGATCCAAGTCATAATTATGGTGTTTTAGAAGGAGAATTAAACCCAGAACTACCTTTAGCACTCTTTATTGGTTATTATGATAATAAAGATGTAAAGGCTGATTTTATAAAAGCAATTTTGATTAGGATTACGCTACTAATAGAATTAGACTTATAACCATACAAACATCAATATCTAAAACATAACTTTTCAAACAAAAAAAGTTATATTTTACGTTTTATGGATGTAACTGTCTTGCACACAGGGCAAGCATTTAACGTTGATAATTGGTTACAACCTCCACAAATGCATATGTGGCCACAATTACAAAACATTACATTAGGTTTCTCGTTGAGACAGATAACACATTTTTCTTCTTGGAATGATTCTATGTCATTAATTGGTTGATTTAAATCTTCGTCTATTTCATCTTCTAAATCATCCACTTCCGCAACAGTACTTTCCACATCTTCTTCTTCCCCCAGAAATCCAGTCAAATCTTCATGTCTTCCACTAAATTCTATGCAAGGAATAGGTGTTTCTTGCCAATACCATGATGCATATGGCTGAAATGCCATGTCATTCAGAAATAAAGATTCTATCTTACGTTCATATGATTCTAAATATTTTTCATTTTCTGGTCTAATATCAAGCCAATATGGGCCAATCCTATCTAAATAACCGTTACCAAGTCCAATCCACACAGTTAAATCTCCTACGCCATCTTCTCTCATCTTTTTACTAAATTGATAATAAATAGCAGACTTTGCTTGAAATAACGCATTTATATATTCTTGTTTTATTAGACTTGGGAAAAGTACCTTTCTTTCATTATAAAAAGGTATACACTTACTTTTTCTCTTTAAAGTCTTTTCCAACTTTTCTTTAGATTCATTTGAAATTTTATTCAACACATGCATTTTTTTAATATAAATTTTTTTTCTTTATATTAAATCAAATTTTACGCTTAATAGTTGTTTCCATTCTACACATGGGCATCTATCTAATCCTTGTGTATCGCATATATCACACATACATATATGACCACAATCACAAAATAATATATTACAAGTATTTTCATTACATATTATACAATTTTCTTCACGACATGATTCTGCGGCATTAATAGGAGTATTTTCCAACCTTTCTTCTTCCTCTTCTTCCTCTTCTTCATTAAATATAGAAAATGATAACTTAATGTATAGGCCACATTTAAGTTTTCTTTGATTTACGTAATATGATTTATTTCTTTTGTTAATTTCTAAAACCTGGTTAAATATTGTTATAAAATTTTTAGTCGTCCCTGAAAATGATATTTCAGGCCCATTCCAACAATAGTTTTTTATTACTCTATTTGTTATTTCTAAACCATACCCTTCAACACATTTTTTTCAAATATCAAAAATTTATCATTTTGTCGAGTTAACGCCTTGCTAAATATATAGTAAATCAGCCCACGTGCCTTTTCTAAAAAAGTTATGTAATCATCATAAACAACAGCATCAAAGTGCTTTGAACAGTATAACGCACGGCGAACATGAGTAGCCTCAAAAGCATTATGTATATCAACTCGATTGTTTAAGTGTTCTTCTAGTATATTACGAACATTCCTTTTTTAAATACAATTTTTTTTTTAATATATGAAATATTTATAAGTCTCTTTTAATTATTGTTTTCATTCTACACATAGGGCATTTAAATAAAACATTAGGATTATCTTTAAAACATACAACACAATTGTTTTCATACATAGTTTTCTTATTATTAATTGGTTGATTTAAATCTTCGTCTGTTTCACCTTCTGATGGTTCATCTCCATTTTTTTCATCTTCATCTTCTTCATCTACCCTATTCGATGTTCTCTGGCTATAAAAATGTAAATATAGATAATGCCCTTCAAAATCTATAAAAGGATATATTTCACTTTCCTCAAACGTATTATATACCTCTTTAATAATTTTTTCACTTCTTTCATCTAAAAACATCCTGTTAAATTCATTAATATAACTTTCCTCAGCTAATGAAAACCGGATTTAATACTATACAACCTATATGTAACATTTCTAAAAGTTTCTCTAAGGATACAATGAAAAAATACATTTCGATAAAGATTTTACCATCAACATTTTTCCAACCATCATATTTATTATAATCAATAGCAACTGGAAGTCCAAATTTTTTAAAACAACTTAAACGATAATAAGAAGCAGCTCAAATTTTTTCCATTACTTCTATATAATTGTTAGGTTTAATTTTATTAAAAGGTGTTTCTTTTAAAGAGCTCAGACAATATGTTTTTATAAGAGGTGTAGTACAACATAATTTATTTTTTAAATTTTTCTCAATTAGTGTATAATCTCTCATTTTATATACAGTGTATTTTCTTCATAAAACATAATTTTTCTAGCTGATTAAACAAGGTTAAAAATTATGTTTTTGACTGAACAAAATTGAATTCACCGCAAAAAACCAACCATGTACTGCACTTAATCATCACATTCATCCATATGTCTACACGTGATGCAATAAGCGTCCCAGTTTTTCATAAGTGACCTAGTTTTTCATAAGTGACCTAGTTTTTCATAAGTGACCTAGTTTTCATAAGTGACCTAGTTTTCATAGGCGTCCTAGTTTTTTCATAAGCGTCATAGTTTTTTCATAAGCGTCCTAGTTTTCATAATTGACTCACTTAAGCGACAAAACCTCACTTAAGCGACAAATCGACTCACTTAAGCACGTTATGGGCTAATGTCCTAACGACCCCAATACCCTTACTACTGACAATGCTCGGCTGAAGTTGCTCTACCTGTGATAACTACCAAACTAGGCCAAGTTTGAAGTTAACATGACAGTTCACAAACTACTCCAAGTTTAAAGTAACAGAGATATTATAAAGTGTCAAAATATCTGAACTTTTAAAGTCAAACTTTTAAAGTCAAAAGGGCATTTATAACTGTTTCAAAAATACTTTCTGTAATTCCTGTCCTTGTTCTATGGCTTTCCATTTTGATAGTTAACTGCAGTTCGATTTTGATACGACTATCTTCAGTAATGACGGAGAGATATGATAAAACGTCAAAGTTTTTGTACGACAACATAAACAATGCAGACGACGCAAGTGCCATGGAAATGTTTTAATGTTCCCCTGAAAAAGAGCGAGTCTAGAGTCTCGAGCTATTCCACAGAATGAAAACTTGCACATCTACTGTCAAAATGCAATACGCATGAAATTAACAACACAATTGGAAAGTAGAAAAATGCACAGGAGAAGCAGGTTTCTTATGGCAGGGAAAAGCTTTTTCGAAGTTTTATTTATACAACAATAAAACACTGTTACATTAATAATACTGTCTTTGGCACTTTCTTGGTATATGTAGACACTCTCAATTTCTACGATACATTATAAATGAATAACTTGCAAGGTGTTAAGCATGTTTGAAGGGTGTGTTGTTAAAAGCCGATCAGAAACGACCGTTGCACTGTAAGGAAATCAGACAGCGAACAGTGTGCGTTTATAGATTTACATAATGTTCAGCTTTCATGAAAAAGTCTGAAACATGGTTACTAAGTCTAGGTACCGTTAGCCCCCACGAACCACTGCAAGTTGATGATCAAATAAAGCCCTGTTAATGCAAAAGCCTTGCTTGAAGTCATCAATACTGTACTTCAGAGTCCCACATTTATCCAAAATTAGTTTTCACTCCTCGGCTTTGTATGCGATATTTGAATGACAAAAACATGTTCAGTGATAGCGGATGATGCCAGAATTTGCCTTTATGTTATCTATTAAGTAGAGCAAATCGTTTGATGGACTTTCTCCGACAAGAAGAAAACAGGCCGCCATTTGGAAACTTAAGCTGTGAAACTGTTCGTACAGTACACTCTTCGCGTTTTTTGCTATTTTCGCTCTCCGCGGTGTGCCTAGCGCGGACCCAACGCGGCGATTTTAAAACACAGGTAAACGCGGACTAAACGCGGACCGCTGTTAAACGCTGCGATCTGGTTACGCAATTAAAACGACGCGATGACTCCGCCGCGATCAGACAGGTAAGTGTCTTTTCAGTGTAGCAAATGATTCAAGAATGAACGCAATTACGCACCATTTTACTCTTTTACAAAGTCATATGACACGTATGTATCAGCATGAGAATTTTTTATATTAGAAAAAAAAAAGATGATAAGCAGTCATGATTGCCAACCAAATTATTCAACGGGCACTGATTTGATAGGTTATAGAATCGTAACACTTAAACCTTTAACCGTACATCACGAGTTTAAAGTGCCTTGAAGATCAAGGGTTTCGAAAACATTGTAGGAAAAAAAGAATAGGCCGGCAACCAGTAATTTCTCCTCTTATGCAATGTTTATCTACCCTGTCAAACACTCTTCGACAATATATATTACGAGTGATGTTCATATTTCCTTAACTCTTTACCAAACGACATAACTTGTCCAAATTGAATAAAACATTTGCAGGCGAAATTTCGAACCTAACTCAAAACATAAAACTTGTTTTTATTAGGTGGGACCATTGCAGGAAAAGAAGAAAAAGCTAGTTTCAGACATAATGACAGAGCCGACATGTACCGTCAAGGAAAAATATTTCACGAGCGGCTCTTAGGCCTATTAGGTCTTGACTCTTCAGCTTATTTTTTTTTTCCCTACCAGTGATAACGATCACTAGTAAACAAAATGTTTATTTTTACAAATTAATAAAGCACAGGAATTTGACATTTTATAACCAAAATAAATTATCAAATAATTATGAAAAAAATAATCTCGTCACGGGATTCCCAGGAAGGGCCAGGAAGTGTATTTTCGGATTACGTATTAGAGTCAAATATCTTTGCCTTAAAAGAGAATACGGTCAAATACTTTTGTTAGTTACTTCCAGAAAAATCTTAAATATTATGCGATGTCCAAAATTATATCTTGAAAACGAAAAAAATAATAGAAATACGTAATCCGAAAATACGCTTCCTGGCTCTTCCTGTGACGTAAGCGAATGGCCTCCTCGATGAATAGAAATTGTTAAAAAAAATGCAAAACATGACGGATATTTCCGGTTAAAAGGTGTCTACTGAGGAATCGCCGAATGTCGCAGTTGCATTTTTCTGTTTTCTATCGCTGGGCTAAAAGGAAATTATGATCATTGTTTGTTTTGTGCGTGATTTTGGGTGGGAAAGGCTGTTTTGTGCTAGCGCCGGCAATCGAGACGTTGCATTCCTTGTGTTTGTTATATGGAGTGCAACACGCGAAAAGGTGCATTCGGACATCTGCGTAAAGTGTCGTCTCGGATCAGCCTGCGCAGTCCGCGCAGGCTAATCCGAGACGGCACTTTACGACTACATTAGATTTTGTGCTACAGTAGACATGCGCAAAACAGAAAATGGCATTAAAACGGAAAGTGCCGTCTCGGATTAGCCTGCGCGGACTGCGCAGGCTGATCCGAGACGACACTTTACGCAGATGTCCGAATGACCCTTTTCGCGTGTTGCACTCCATATAGTGGAGATTTTTTTCATATTTGATCATTTATTTTGGTTATAGAATGTCAAATTCCTGTGGATAAAGTTACCTGCATATGTTCATTACAAAATAAGATTAATGAATCTCGCAGGACCGAATGGATGAAATCAAAAACCCTGGTTCCTCCGTGAGGGTTTTGGTTAAAAATCAAGTCTACAAAGTCACAAAAATTTCCAAAACTGAAAGCATACGCAGACGACGACAACTAAAAGTAGCAAACGTGGCATTTGTCTTCAATATGATAGAAAACATTGTGGGACAAGGAGGAAATGCTGGCTACGATCATTTTTTTTTCTCTCCTCACAATGAAGATTTCTTCCCAATGATAAAAATAATTACATGTATAGTGTTGAGCACTATTCTCAACATGATTTCAGTCATCTCAAGGCTGCCAGCTAGTGCATCTGCATCTCTTTTCCAGTACTTTGTAAAATTATTTTTCAATACAATAAATATAATGATTGCTGCTCTAAACACAAATCGAAGAAACAATGCTCAGTTGTCAGAGAGTGAATCTTTTCGTAGTGATCAATATCAATCCTCGAAATCAGTTTTGCTGAGCTAGGATCCGCGTCATAAGCCTGCATTAATAGCTAACTAGCTCGGCAGATTCAAGATTGGATATCACGTTCTGGAATATCATGGGAGGACTTGAAGATCAGTGGAAAAAGGGTTCGGTTTGTAAACTAAATCTTGGCATGTTAAACTTTCAAAAGTGTAAAGGGATACAAGGGTTTAATTGCATGTAACAAAAGACGTGTGCAGTTTGCAAAATAAAGATAATCACCCCCAAGATTTGGCTGATCTTATTTTAAAGTTGGAAGATAGGTAAAGTCGACTTTTATCCATTCAACAGACGACAACATATTAAACTTATCTATATTGAAAGCATTTTTTTTTTTTTGAAATGAGAAAAGTTGTCTTAAAAAGGTTGGGATACTTTGTGGGAAAATGTTAGCAACATTTCCTTTACCTGCAATATTTTCCAAAGCTTACTCAGTACAGTAAGTTACTGTCTTGGGACTTTTCAGATCGGGTCTTGTGTTGTAATAGGTTCACCGGTTGGGGAATACCGGTATAATATCTGTGCAATTTGTGTATGTCTCCATGTTGTGATATAATAAAGGGTACGAAATGTGATAATTGTTTTCGTCCTTGAAGACTGGTATATCTATTATTACGACCTATTATCTTTTTTTTGCCTACGAGACAACATTGCGTCATGTTCTAAAAAATAAAGGATTATGGGTTTCATATGTAACATACACAAATGACACGTGTTAACTCTTTACCAGACCTCCAAATCTTACCCATATCCAATTTCATAACATTTCAGATGACTAGATTTGGGGAAAATAATATCTGTGCAATTTGTGTTTGTCCCCATGTTGTGATAAAATAAAGGGCACGAAATGTGATAATTGTTTTCGTCCTTGAAGATATGTCTATCTGGTATATCTATGACCACGACCTATTATCTTTTTTTTGTCTACGAGACAACAATCCGCCATGTTCGAAAAAATTAGGGTTATGGTTTCATACATAAATGACACTTGTTAACTCTTTACCAGACCTTCTTACCTAATCTTACCATATCCAATTTTATAACATTTGCAGATGACTAAATGTAATTCAAACAACGAAACTTGTCTTTTGGTTGAAAACATTGTCGGAAGAGAAGCAGCTGCTGATATTCAGCACATTTTCTTCTCCCACTCTGGTTTCTCGAGGCTCTTTAAACTTGGGCCATGATTATTTGGTAAAGGGTTAACAATAAAAGGACACACACACCCGCCTGTTTTTATTACTAAATTTGGTTGTCTGGGTGTAAGGTACGCTTTAACCTTTAGTCCATACAGAAATAAATAAATGGAGCTGAAACGTCTGTGTAGAAGACGAAGATAATGAACTTTTCACAATTGTTTTGAGTTAGAATATGTCTAAGAATATCAGAGTAAAAAGATAAATTGCTATAGTCACCTGCATTCTTTTTTTTTCCTCAATGTTTTCAAAAGTCGAATAGTATTATTCGGTAAACGCTTAACACACCGACTGCAGCTTGAATTCTTTTCAGTATCGTTTACAGACGATGTACATGAAGATTGTGCTGCAATCTCTCACAACTATATGCACTGTGAGATATTCTAGCCGAGATAAGACTAAGATCTTTAAGACTTTAAATTTTGGTTCTTTGTAACTATGGAGGAGTTATTTTTGTATTATTTTAGGATAAACTATGGTAAAGCCTGTACCAGCGATCTAGGGTTGAAAAGCGTTAAAAAAAAGCCCGGGTAAAAAGGTTTTGGTAACACCGTTGGGAAAGGAGAAATGCTGTAAAGCAATATACCATCATAGTTCCACGATATTGTCTACTTTTCAAAGAGAAACCCAATCATATGATACACACTGAATTTCTCGTCTGCAAATGCATACAAATTGAACACGCCTTATTCAGATGTAGGAAGCGGATGGCATAGGCATTCAACCGAAAGGTATGGGAAATATTTCAAGGATGTCAATCTGTATTCTGTCCAAATGTAAGTTGCAGGCAGACCAAATCTTGTCAAAATAATGCAAAAAGTAAACTTAAGATACACCGACTCGCTAACTTTTAACATAATTTCTGTATTAATTGCCATCGAAAAAAAGTTGGCACAACCATGCTATAACAGATTGTCATCTTCACAATATTTTTCTCTCTTTTAAATGCATTTAAATAACACCCGCTTTGTTTACTTCGGCAACCATTATTACTTACAGTACTCGAATGCAGTCAAAACAACTGATACTCATTTAAAGTGCCAGTTACGATTCTTACAGACATCGTGGATTGAGATCAGACTACTCATCACGCAATGTCTGATCTTTATAGATCACTGTCCGCATACTATAGTGTCAGAGTTACCCAAACAGCCTGATTCTACATTTTATTTTTGTAACTCTTGCCTACGGTTGATGTCGATTCCATTTGAGCAATGCTCTGTGAAAAATTGGTTTGGTTAGTCTACAAACAGTATAAACTCCGGTAAGCCTGCACAGAACATACAGGCTTACCTGTGTCAAAACATTTTGCTCTTTGGTCAATTTTCAGCATTTCATTCTGCCTCAATACTAGGTCGGTTGTTAATAAAATGGATCCATGTTTTGTGATGGCTTGCTTGGTGCGTCACGGATATGCATTAGAACCATTTTTCACAGAGTATGGCTCATTCAATTTGCACTCAACGAGAAAATAACTCACTGTATGGTTGTTTTCGTAGGTCAGTCGATTACCAGTTCGAAGGGAAACGGCTTCATTTAATGTAATGGTAATTTTCTCTTTTGTTGTAACAACTTCTATTGACATAGAAATTTCATACATATGATTTTTTCCAAAAATAATGAAATAGAAATAATATTGTATATTCAATTTAATTCACTCCTTTTAGTATACATTTTAACTCATTTCCTTTTCTAAATGCCTGTTGGTTTAAATATTTATTTTACATCGATTGAGAAACAAGTTCTTACAACTTATAATAATCTCTTGAATCTGCATCCTGGGAACTAAACCAGTACTCGATCCGAATGTGACTAAATGCCTATTCAATCACCTTCCCTTGCTTGAATGACATGTGTGTTGTGTTGTGCGATTAAATAGCGAAAAAGGTTTTGAACAAGATAATTTTTGGGGCTGTTTGATTATAATAAAAGTCTTTCACAATCTCGGACATCTAAGTCCAAACATGTGAACGCATTACGTTTTCTGATCTTGGTCTTCTCTGCAAAAGCAGCTTTATGCTGAAAGGTTTAAGATGCTGAAGACAACCCCAGTCTCGTTTTCGTAAACTACAAAAGTGCCGAAAGTCAAATCTATTCCGGTATGGCAAAATATTCTAGCCGGGATAACCTAGTAGTTTTTGTTTTGTCAAAACCATTGCAAAACCTGAAACCGAAACCAAAACCAGTTCTGGTACAATAAATACGCCTGTAACAATACAGAACAGGGATTAGTAATCGAGAATCGCCAACGATTACGACGCGATCTATACCTCTACACTATTGATTTCTTTTAAATATCGATCATCACAATAGCAGGTAGGCAAAATTATCATATTTAAAATAATACATGAAAACTTTAAAAAATTTTACCTTACCTGTCGTATAACATGAAATATATGTATTTATTATTTTTTTTCTGTTGTGCAATCTAATGCTTGATTATATGGAATTGTACGACTTTTTTTAACATTATTGAGGAGTAGGCTCTGACGATAAATTGTTGTGTTGGGTCGTTCGGTTCCGAAAGTATCGGCTCAAATACAAATAAAAGACTGGTAAGGTTGTTGTTGTGTATCGTCGAGGGTACAAATTAAGCTAAGGGTATTTAAACAACTAGAGGCGCTTGAGCGCCTGTATTGCTCCACAGGCCTGATTTTTCTGTAACGGTGAAGAGAAGTTTTTAACAATTACCATTCATTCCTGCATTTTAGGTCACTAAAGAAAAAAAACTGTGAAAAACATTGTGAGAAAAGAAGAAAATAATAGTAATCTACATTTTCTTAGTTTTACACAATAATATCTATCCTTTTTGATAAAAGTTTTATTAATTTGAAGATTTATTATGTTGTCTGCAACATCTTTCAGTTATGACCAGTTATAAAAATGTTGTCTTCTGGTTTTAGTTAAAGAGGGTCTTGTTACAAACCATTTTGGGTGAGGAAACATCAAAATACAGAAAAAAATATGTATTGTAGCAATTGTTTTATTGAAGTTGTAGGATCAATTTGATTGGATAACAAAATGCCTTATCACAACAGTAAAGCCCTGTCCCTCTTTGTACTAGGTCACCAGTAGGTCAATAAACCTTTACCAGAACTAATAGAAGTGCAGAGGTTCTCTTGTTTTATATGAAAAGGATTATAGATTATGTAAAGCAACCATCTTTAAGTCTTTACCAAACAACAAAATTTGGGATGTGACCAAACTGAAAGCATTTGCAAACAACAAATTAAACATTGATGAAATGATGATTTCTCTCTTTGATGAAAACACTGAGTGAAAAGGAGAAAATGCTGATTACCAGCATTTTCTCCTTTCCCAAGAGTGTTTTCCAAACACTTCTTCTTTAGGGACGTTAAAAGTCAGGAATGTATGGTAAAGACTTACCACCATAGGAATTAACCTGCAATACAACAATGAAATCAAACGAATAGTTTGAGAGAAGAAATTTTTCAAAGATTTTACTTTATACCATGAAAGGAAAATGAGTCTCCCATATAAGCCATGTTTTTTGATGGATCCTTTTTTTTAAAGGAATTCTGTAGACCTCTACCTAAGGAACATTCCTATAAAATAATAATGCTATCCAATCAGCGGTTTGGGAGGAGAAGATTTTTAAAGGTTTTTTCACTTTGGTTGCCATGGCAACCAGAATTATTCATGGAACACAATTATTTGAAGGAATTTGAAAGAGGACCACCTAAGGAACATTCCTGTGAAATTTGGTAAAAATCCAGTCAATAGTTTCTGAGGAGAAGTTTTTTAAAGAAAAAGTTTACGGACGCACGCACGGACGAACGGACGGACGAACAGACGGACGGACGGACGCACGACGGACACAACGCCATGACAATAGCTCGCTGGCCTTCGGCCAGTGGAGCTAAAACCTCATTCTTTAATTTCGACTTCGTGACCAGCTAGAACATAATTAACGTTACGCTGCACGAAAATTCAGCTTTACAAAACATCTAAAGATAATGTAATGTTAATATTTACGTCTACTTTACTTGTCTTTACTGAAAAAAGTCAAAGTTAGTACAGGTCATATTAGCGCTACCTTTACTTGTAAGTAAATGAAATTCAATGTCCCACTTTACATTAGCTTTACGGAGAAGTAAATTTGATCTTTAGGGATATTAAAAATTATCTTTCAGCTGAAGTAATGTGTAACATTTCAAAATTAAATGTAATATTTTCTTTCCTTAAAGATAATCTTTAGAAATACTAAAGCGAACATCAAATGTTGTAAATGTGATCTTTACAAGGACCATTTTTATGATGTGGGTTATTAATGCGATCAATCCTCACTTTACAACGGGCTTTTATGGTTGGAGTTCTATACAATAGTTACTGTATGTATGAGGATCTCCATCCAGGTACCTGTCTGGTTTTCTGTTTTTTTAACAATCCATATGAAGGCTGAAACCTGTTACCAGTTGTCCGAGCACAATCAAAACAGCCTTAAAAGACTGTTAAAAGTCCGCATTTCCCAAGATGATCAACCAGGTTTCAATTCCAATCAAGGAAAAATAAAAATGAAAGGCTGTTCATTGTAATGTACCTGTAATTTAATTCATTGAGCATTTACATTTCATCTAAACAGTACCTGATAAAACCTTTGCAACTATAGCAATTGTAAAACACACATACACACTAAAAACAAGAGGACCATGATGGTCCTATATCGCTCACCTGAGTGCTAAGCAGTAAAGGTCTACAATGAAGATAAATATCAAACATTGAGGTTCAAGGTCAAATGATAATGAAACAAGAGTGGCAAGAGTGGCAAATTGTCGCAAGATATGCCCATCCCATCGGCAGTTGTCGAGGAGGTATAATAGTTGCAAAGGGCAAGCAATACAACAAACATGTTCAAAAGTTGTCAAGTCAATTTGACATACCAAATATCAAAGCTCTCCAAAGAATTTTAAAGTTTTATTTTTTTGTTCCTATATTTAGAACTTGTGACCCCCTGGGCGGGGCCAGTTTTGACCCCTGGGGCATCTTATGAACAAACTTGGTAGAGGTCCACTAATAAATGCTACATACCAAATATCAAAGCTCTACACCCTCTAGTTTCAGAGAAGAAGACTTTTAATTTTTTCCTTTTTAGTTGCCATGTTTAAACATGTGACCCCCTGGCGCTGGGCCAATTATGACCCTAGGGGCATCATATGAATAAACTTGGCAGAGGTGCACTAGGAGATGCTTTATATTAAATATCAGAGCTCAACACCTTCGGGTTTCAAACAAGAATTTTAAAGTTTTCTTTTTTTTCCCATGTTCAAACTTGTGACCCCCGGGGCTGGGCCAGATTGGAACCCAGGGGCATCATATGAACAATCTTGGTAGAGGTCAACAAGGAGATGCTTCATACAAAATATCAAAGCTCTAAGCCGTCCAGTTTCAGAGAATAAGAATTTTAAAGTTTTCCATCTTTGTTCCTATCTTAAAACTTGTGACCCCCGGGGCGGGGCAAGTTATGACCTCTGGGGCATGATATGAACAAACTTGGTAGAAGTCCACTAGGAGATGCAACATACCAAATATCAAAGCTCTACTCCTTCCAGCTTCAGAGAAGAAGATTTTTAAAGTTTTCCTTCTTTGTTCCTATGTTTCGAACTTGTGACCCACAGGGCAGGGCAAGTTTTGACCCCAGGGACATCATATGAACACATTGTAGAAGTCCACTAGGAGATCCTACTTACCAAATATCAAAGTTGTACATCTTCTACTTTCAGAGAAGAAGAATTTTAAAGTTTCCTTCTTTATTTCTACGTTTCAAATTTGTGACCCCCGGGGCGGTGCCAGTCTTGACCCCAGGGACATCATATGAACAAACATTGTAGAAGTCTACTAGGAGATCCTACTTACCAAATATCAAAGCTCTCCATCCTCTAGTTTCAGAGAAGAAGAGTTTTAAAGTTTTCCTTCTTTATTTCTATGTTTCAAACTTGTGACCCCTGGGGCGGAGCCAGTCTTGACCCCAGGGACATCATATGAACAATCTTGGTAGAGGTACACTAGGAGATGCCACATACTAAATATCAAAGCCCTGCACCTTCTACTTTCAGAGAAGGAGAATTTTAAAGTTTTCCTTCTTTGTTCCTATGTTTCAAACTTGTGACCCCCAGGGCGGGGCCAGTTTTGACCCCAGGGACATCATATGTACAATATTGGTAGAGGTACACTAGGAGATGTAACATACTAAATATCAAATCTCTGCACCTTCTAGCTTCAGAGAAGAAGAATTTTATAGTTTTCCTTCTTTGTTGCTATGTTTCAAACTTGTGACCCCCTGGCCAGTTTTGACCTCAGGGACATCATATGAACAATCTTGGTAGAGGTCCACTAGGAGATGCTACGTATCAAATATCACAGCTCTCCATCTTCTAGTTTCGGATAAGATTTTCAAAGATTTTGCTTTTGTCCCTTTTGGTTGCCATGGCAACCAGAATTATGCGTGGAATTCAATCTCTTAAACAACTTTGGTAGAACTTCACCCAAGAATATCCCTGCCAAGTTTCATCAAGATTGGCCTTGTGGTTTAGGAGGAGAAGATGTTTAAAGAAATTGTGGGCTACGGACGACGGACATTGGGCGATCACAAAAGCTCAGGTGAGCTAACAAGAGGACCATTATGATCTAATTTTGTTGATCCCTTTACAAATTTGTAGACTTGTCAAAATTTTAAGTAACTGCAGATGCCAGTTTAAAGTGTTGCTAAAACAATGGACTTTTTCTGCGGTAGAGTATAATTTAACATTGTTGAGCAAAGGAGAAAAAGCTGCTAAAAAGCATTTTCTCTCTTTCTCACAAAGTTTTCAATGTCATTAGAACTCGAGATTACGTGAGAATGGATCAAGTATGCACTTTGATAGAAACTGTATAGGTACCATATTCTCAAAGTTCACAGAGATAAGCAACAGACTCACAGACGAAGGCTAATACATGTACCAAATTTTAACTCTTTGCCAAGCAACAAATTTTTGGTGTGTCTAAATTGAAGGCATTTACAGATAATAAAATAAATGCAGCAAATTGTCGCAAGATACGCCCGTCTTACCCCAAGTTGTAAAGCTGGGGCATAATAATTATAAAGGGGAGGTAGAGAAAAATAGCAGTGCAGAAATTTTTGCCGTTGATTGAAGCAAATAGCAGTTTTGATTTCACATCTTTCAAAAAAAAAAAATTAAAATCTACAATTAAGAGGATGAAATTTCATATTGACAACACCTATATTCTTGGAGATACAGTGTGGTCAAAATTTATGTGTAGAAATAACTAGATATATCATGTCATGAAATTTCCTATCCATAGCATTGGAGAATCCTCCAAACAAAATTTAAGTCTCAAAAACAATACAGGGGAAAACCACAAAAGTTTAGCACGTGGGAACAATTCCTTTCAGTTCTATTTCATAAGATGTACTCTCCCACAATACCTAAAAAATTAAGCAAGCAAGAATTGCAATTTATATGCACTGCACACTCCCTTGATGGAATGTATCCATGCATGAAATTTCATATACATAGCTAGTATAGTTTTGGAGATATGCTCTGGACAAGATTCAAGTATGAAAAACAACAAAGGGCAATAACTCAAAATTTAAGCAAGCAAGAGTTATGATTCCTGTGCACTGCACTCTCCCTTGATGAGATCTATCCACCCATGAAATTTCATAATCCTAGCTAGGATAGTTTTGGAGATATGCTCCGGACAAAGAACTGGACGCCGCCCGCCCGCCGGCCCGCTACGTGTGATCCTATAATACGTCCCGTCTTCGACGTGAGTATAATAAATGGGACTCAAAAATTGCATTTTGGTTTTTGAGTGGTAGAAAACATTGTGGGAAAAGGAGAAAATGCTAGTTACTGGCATTTTCTACTTTTCCTACAATGTTTTTAAAGGGCCTCTTTCTCAGGGTTGTTAAAAGTCGAGATTGTGTAGTAATACATTAAGCAAAAAAAAAAATCATGATTTTTTTCACCTATAAATCTAGCAATCCAGTGATCCAAAAGAGAGTATCTTTGCAACCATTGTTGGAAATGGATAAATTGTTGGTAACCTGTGTTTTCTCCTTTCTCCATAAAGCATTCTACCCAGTCAATGAAAAGTTTTAATTTTTGAGTCAAATTTAAATCATTGTCTGCAATTGCAAAGTGATAAAAGATGTTAAGATCAAAGTTTTAGTTACACACATTTTCACCTGCTTATAGAATGTTTTTAGATGCCTTTCTTCAGGGTCAATGTTATACTGAATATTTGGCAAAGGGTTAAATAAATGTGTAAAGGCTATTACATAGAAAACATCAATACAAATGCAAGTAGAAATGTCAAATTTAAAATTAAAAAAATGCATAGCATAGAGATTTCACTAGCTTTACATATGAAATAGCTGGTTGATAAAACAAGAGGGCCCTGATGGCCCTGAAATAGCTCATCTGAGCCTTTTGATCAAACATAAGTCATTTCCAATCTCTTCAGAGATATTAAGACAAAAATTCTGACAAACACACATTAGTACTGGACTTACAAACATAGCCTCTAGTGAATATACACGCTTTTTCTAGACTTTTATCTGCGGCCTTTTTTTAGGCTCAATATTACCTATTTTCAACCATGTAGAAATTATCCAGGCAAATATTCTGACCACCTTTTAAGAGTATTTGAGAGAAAATGTGGACTGCAGCTTGTACAGAAGGGTTCTTTTCCGAGATTTGACCTAGTGATTTAGTTTTTAACCAACAGGACCCATTTTCATAAAAGAAACTACCAAGACAAACATTCTGACCAAATTTCAAGATAACTGGAGAGTGCATATGGCCTCTAAAGCATACACAAGGCTTTTCAAAAATTAAATCTGGCGACCTAGTTTTTGAACCCACATGACCCGTTTTCATACTCATACAAGATGACCTCAACACAAACATACTGACAAACTTTCCAGAGCATTGCATTGAAAATGTGGCCTCTAGAGTGTACACAAGGTTTTTCTAATATTTGACCAGTGACCTAGTTTTTTACCCAACCTGAACCACTTTCAAACTCGTTTAAGATATTATCAAGACAAATGTTCTGTCAAACGTTTAAGAGTATTGGACTGAAGATGTGGCCTCTAGAGTGTACGCAAAGTTTTACTACGATTTGACCTAGTGACCTAGTTTTTGACCAGACCTGACCCATTTCTGAACTCGTCAGAGATATCAAGACAAACATTTTGACCCGGTTTCAAGAGTATCAGACTGAAAATGTGGTCTCTAAAGCGTTCACAAGGTACAAGTTTATGACAGACACAGTATGATCACACAAGCTCACCATGAGCACTTCATGCTCAGTTGAGCTAAAAAAAAAGAACATCTATATTGCTTCAATACTTGTGCCACTCAGCCTGTGACTATGTGACTGCAACAGCTAGCATTGGTCTTCTGTTTGATACTCCAACTAGTGTTTGAAATAGTTGAAAAAAGTACATGTAGAAGCTATAAAACCACTTTGAATATTTATCATTAATAGGAAATATCAAGTTACTCTCCTAATGCAGTTTAGGGTAATGGCACTTGCACTGACACTGATTTATTTTATCAAAAGCATATCAGAACTTTGAGCTTGGTGGACATAGTAAATGTAAAACAGGAGTTTTACATGGAAAGAACTTCTTTGAACAAAGTTTGAAGAGGACATTGGCAGAATTGTTTCTGAGAAAATTGGTCAAAATCAAATCAGTTGTTTGTGAGCAGATGTATGATATAACCATTAATGCTGTATGGATGCATACATGCACACGTAAGACACATCCATATATACTAAGTACATTTAAAAATGCAGACCTTGACTTTCAATTAATATCTTGTGACAATGATCACAACATGACAAAGAAAATCCACCATGTCAAATGTCTAAATATAATGGCTTAGAGGCCAAAATTTCATAAAAATCAAATGAGTAATTCATCTCAAATCAAAAGCTTGTATTTGTGTTGTCAAAAAATGAAATTTACAAAATTGATAGTGTAACCACCGCAAACATCAATTGAATATTGATATCACCAATGCATAGACCAGTCCGAGGCTGCTATACACTTCTGTGGAATACTGTACCGCTCTTGAATCAGTGCCTAACGGGGGTTGGATCTCATTTTGAGGTTGTTGAAGTCACATAAGATGAGTAACACACACACTTAAAGAGTCTTATGATGTTAGAGGTGGTCACACCCAATATTAACTTCGTGAGTTTCAGTGTTTGACAGCACAAGCTCAGGCTTTTAATTTGAGATGAATTATTCCTTTGATTTTTATGAAATTTCGGAAACTGAGTCATTAAATATTGGCATCTGACATGATGAATTTTAATTGTTGTGGATTCATTTTTGTCCGAGATATTAATTCAAAATCAAACTGTGCATTTTTAAATGTACTCAGTATATATACATATTAGACAAGTTTTGAATCTTTATGCAAAGTTATTTTTTATGTTTCATTCTTTGCCATAAGTCTTTTAACATTTTCCTTGTGATGTCAAAAGGGAACAGATGTAAAAAAAATCAACAATCAGTGTATGATTGAAGTTCAAAAATCACCATATTACCTCATGAAAGTTTAATACCCCATGAAAGTAACTGCAAGATAGTTTTCAAAATATCCTAATAAATCATATAATTAATCATCATAAACAAAAACTACTTGTACACAACGTGTGTACCCATTGCTATAAAAGAAGAAAATACTCATTATATGGTGCTTCTCAAATTGCCGCAAAGTTTTCAAAAGTTTTCTGCTTCAAGACCAAAACAATCTGTGGGCAAGAATCTGAAAATTACTTATTAACTACCATATAAAAACACATCTTAGCTCACATGTTAGCTCATCACTGTTCAAGCTATTTCTTGACAAAACAAAAGGTATAGTCTTTTCAAGCAATTTCAGTTTTTGCCATAATGACTTCAGCTGAGACAACACAGTACTGCAGGTGATAATATTTCTTAAAATCTAATAGTGGCAAAAAGTTTTAATGTGGGTATTTGTGTTAACTCCATTTAAATGTAAAGCATATTATTTAAAAGTATGGGAATTATTGTGAAGATGACAATCTGTTATTGTATGGTTGGTCCAAGTTTAAGTTGCTGTCACAAAACTGAATATTATAATCAGAGTATCTGTTTAGTTCCCAAGTTGATATATCTTTGGTCTACTTACCATTAACTGATTCTAAAGTTCATTTATCTGCCAGCAACTAAATACTTGGACTGACATACGATATTGTATTTGCCCTCTTCCCAATAATTGTCATTCCTTCAAATGGTTTAATTTAAATCTAAAAGCATCAAGATACCAATTTTGTTTCTTTTTGGCCTGTACTGGGACTGTAAGACAGCATTTATTCCTGCATCAAATGAGAAATATCTTGGCCCTATTATTATACAAACTATTTTTAGACTTTACCAAAACTTTCTGTAAGAAACATGAGCAAGAACATATTGTAAGAAACAAGAGTATCTATCTTGATGAAATCGAAATTACTGTGGAGGAAAATAGAAATTGCTTGTTCAGAACTATGAATATTCTTGACATTTCTACTGAATTATCCAGCTGAACTGGTGTTCCAACTGTGGTGGTTCTTGATCTTTTCTTGATCCTCGCACCCTTCTCTGCAGAAGCCTTCTACTTCTTGCAGGGCATACTTCTAGGTATTTTTTGTCCAGGCTGTCTTTTACCTTCAGCCATGTCTCACTCTCCCATGAATAGGGATGTGAGACAAAACCATCATCCCCTTCCTCGTCACTTGACATTAATTTGTGGGCCCCTTTAGACTGAAGAAAGTCCCGGATGTGTTTTCTCTTTTCTTCAGTCCAGTTCTTTTTTTCATCTGTAGCTAAAAGTCTTCTCCTTACCTTCTGAAATAAAAGAGATGTGTAGTTCCCTAAATGATTTTTATTTGCAATAGCCTATTTCACTCAACTAAGACCTCTTAACACAATTTTTGATCTTATATAGATATAAAAAATGTCCATGTATTCATCAAGCAATGAAGCCTGTACAAAAACCTAACTTTGCCAAACTATTTTCATTTCAAACACTATTCTCTTTACTATACACAATAACAATGCAAGAAAAGCTTACCTTTCCCAATAGTGATACTGTTTTGCTTGAGATGCTTATAAAAAAGTCAGGTTCAAATCCTGGTACAGCATGATTTTTTTAGCTAATAATCTTTCTCAAATGTTGAATATCAATGGATGACAAAAAAAATACATGTCAATCTTTTTGTTGACTGATAATTGTTTTAGTTTTGTGTTGCATATTCATTAGGGTCATGTGAGGCTCAGTTATTTGTTACAGCCATGGATTTGCTAGTTAGATGCTTCTTGTATGTTATGTGTATGATATTTGGCAAGGTACTACATAGTCTCAGCATAGTTCTGATGAAAGGCTGGAAACGGATGTACAGTAAAATCTTGGTAGTTCGTAGCCCAAGGGACTCTGCTGGGAGTGCTTGATTTTCAGTGAAAATTCTACATCAGAAGAGAGCATAAATGTGTCAAAAATATTTTGATGATTACCTTCCCCTGGTTTATAAGTTCCTCTTTTGGTAGTAAACAACTTGTCCAAATTTAAAGTAAATATCTTTGGTAATAACAGAGGTATCATAATATGTCAGTTTCCGGACCAGTACAAAGCAGACGACGTACTCAGAGCTATGACAATGACTCATTTTTTTCTTTGAAAACAGCCAAGTTAAAAATGCTAGTATACTCTTTGCTTTAATATTGCCATCATTGCTCTGTAAGAACTTGCTATAGTAAAAACCTTTCTAGTTACCTCTTTTCTTCTCTCATAAGTAGCTTGACGTTGCTTATGAAGGGTGTCTCTCTGTTTGGCTGTCCTGTTGGTTTTTAGTTGTGAAATACCTTTTTACAGCCACTGTATTGGTTATGTCAAAGAGAAAGAAAATAAATCAGTCTACTCTTCATCTTTACAATACAAAAAACCATTTAACTGGCGCTTTTTTGAAACTATCTGCAGATGAAAAATGATAACATGAGGCTTTTTTTTTATAAAACAGTTTATAAAACACTGTTGGAGGAGTAGAAAATGCCAGCAATCAATATTTTTTCCATTCTTACAAAGCTTTTAGAAAACTTCCTAATTCAGGCTTGTTAAGCGTAAGACAAGAAATTGTTTGGTAAAGAGTTTAAAAAGAGTACTGGTTATGCGGTGACCATAGTAGCTGATTTAAAGATTGAGTTAACTATGTTTTGTGTGTGTATGTGGGGGGGGGACATAGAGTAAATCCCTAAGCAAATATATGAAATAATATTGGTTCAAGTCATCAAGAAAATAAAGAATGTACAGCTAAATTCAAGAAAAAGGAACTTCGGTATAAAACATGTTCAGTCCCTCTCGAAACTGCTTTGCATATAATTATATCTCCAAAGCATGATTCTTAAGATAGTGAGGACGACAACAATTTTATTCCAAATGCTATTAAGACTAAAAAGAAATAATAGTAATACAAGAGAAAATGTGTAAAACATGTTCCAAAAAATTACTAAAAGACTTGGGGGTGCAAATGTAACTTTCTCTGTTATTATTAGTGGCACATATTTCAAAAAGAATAAGCAAAAGGTTATCGAGTGAATTGATTGTTTTAATAAAAAATATCTATCTCTAGTTGATGTCTTCCTTGAAAAAAAATTACTAGAACAAATAAAAATAGTGTGATCACATTGGCTAAATTAAAAAAGGAATTACCAACAACTAAAAAAGTCCATGTACATACCATCCAAGACTTCTGATGATACCTCTGGATTTACACCCTTTACGCTCTTTTTCAAATAATCCGTCATTTCTCTATTGACGCCATCTTGGTATCTGTATGGAATTTTCAGAAGTGGGAGATGAATTTAAAATATCAACTATTTTCACTTGAAATAATCTACTGACCCTTCAAATCAGGCATACCAAATGAACTTATAAGCAATAAAATGCATCTCAAGGTTACAAATATCCACACTTGAGGGTAAGATATCATTGCTATATATGCAAAACTCTGTTGGTTGCCTTTGCTAAAAGATGAGATGCCTGCTGTTGAATCTGTTGCATTTGTCAAAGAAATTATTAAACTAAGCCATTGTCACCCGTATTTTCTTGGGAAATTTCTTTTTATTGACTGTTTTATTTCAATTTATGGCATTGGCATTAAATATTTACTACATGTGGAGATAACTTGACAAGGCAGACAGACTTAGAAACTTGCACCTTTTGGTCTGTAAAATTTCACAGGATAAGCATGATAACGTTGGAAATAAAAAGACAAAAGAACTGTATGCGGCTGCCAACACGCAGCTGCAAGTGCTTGATTTTCTGTGGAAATTCTACATCCAAAAAAAGGACATAATTGAGCCAAAATTATTTTGATGGTTACCATCTTCTCTTGTATGAGTTACCTTTTTGATAGTGAACAAATTGTGCAAGTTTGATGTAAAGATCTTCTGTAATAACAAATATATTAAAAGGGGGTCAAAGCTTTAACACAATAATGATGCATACAACAGCATTTTTCTTTAAAACAGCCAAGCTAAAAATAAGGCCTGAGCAAAATATAAATTGTTGAAAACAGACAGCTAGCTTGATTCCTGTCAACACCTTTCTGCAAAAAAACATGGTGGAATAAAGATTTGAAGTCAATCAATGCAAAATGAGGTGTAGAAGCCCGTGTATGCCTTTCTAGAATGCTTGCCAATACACAACCTACGTAATTATATAATGTATGCACATGTACAGTCACAAAATAATAGTGCCTTAAGGTTTAAACACTCTGTTGTAAGTGTTTTTTACAACTGATATAAACAGATATTAACTGAAGATTTACCTCTTCTGATAATTCCAACTTAACCCACTGTCCTCTGCATTAGAAAGGAACTCTATCACAGCATTCTGGAAATAAAAATATCGAAATATGGAGACATCCGGTTTTTTTCCCATGATGATAAATTCGTGTACTTTGGTCCCAAATTCATACAAAATTAAGTTGAGTAACAAGTTATTTCACTGAATAATGTCCCTTGCTGAAAAAGACCGTTTTAGATACAAACGTAAGAGTTATTGTGGTTACACCTGGCCTTTTTGTTATTGGTTCGTAATGAAATTATACATTAAGCCACCCTTTTCCATGACATGGCATTTCATTATATAAAAACGATAACAGTTGCCTGTGGCTTATGATAAGCAATATAATTTATATGAAATTTCATAAAATTGTGTCCTTTAGTTAAAGAGATATTGGTCGATAATGCAAATATATATCAAGCCCCCTTTTTCCATGGTATGGTATCAAATATTTGTAAACAGAACAAGAAATGTCTATCAGCAGAGTATCATAAGTAACAAAATTAATGTATGAAGTCTCATCAATTTTTGTCATGGATTTCAGAAGATCTGTTTGTAGAGATGAACTGATGGACAACACAACTATATCCCCTTGCCTTCAGCTGTGTATAAAAATCTGTTAACCATGCCACTTCACAGGATAAGTGGAACAACATCTCATTTGCATTTCATTCAATTTTTCAAGTCTATCTCCAGAGAAATAATACTTTTTATGCCTCTACTAACAAGCAATATTGAGGAAAGGGTCACAATAACTTCCAACAAGCAACTGATTCTTTTTCCTTAATGTTTTCTGTACAACATAAGAAACTGTCTTCCTTTTCTTTTGCCGTTTCTTGTGATCCAACAGTAAACTTTTTAACTGACCTAAAAATGACTAGTTTAGTGGTCAATATGGCAGTAAAAGTCCTCCGGAAAAAAAAGCCTCAATGCTAATGACTTACTTTGATTTTATTAGGAACAGTAATTGGCTGTTCGGTTTCTTCTTTTCTTGTCTGTACAGTTGACTTTACTTCTGCCAACTATCTCTTTATCAGGGACAGCTGAACAAGGATATCTTTCTGATTCTGGATAACTTGTCGCAGCTGTTCTTGAATACCGTGCCCTTTAGAATGGATTGCAAAAAAAGATGGACGAGGATAAAACCAGTTTGTTTTCCTTCTTTAAATCATCTAAAATTCTTGATGTTTTTCCAAATTTCTTACAATGTTGGTTGTAGAAATCACACCATTGTACAGCGTACATACAACCAATTTGAGTTACTTAATAAATTTCGTCAATACTAAGTTACTAACGAATTTTCTAAGTCTAATTGACGATAGATTGCATGGTGTTCTCCAACTTTCAAAATCTTTTGAGTCATATCCGCAACAGGTGGCACATTCATTTATGAGTAAGAAAAAAGGTTTTGAAATTATCCCAAATGTTTTACTCCCTCCTGCTAAGTCAAGAAACATAATGTAACTAGAAGCCCTCGAAGGCATGAATCGCTCCACTAGCATTGATTTGCTTAAATTCTAGCAAACTTCACAAATTCATGATGATTACATAATACTGCATTTTCATATATATTGTATTTTCATTTAATTAAAGGATTAATTGGATTTTTGAAACAGATATGATTATTATACTGCAAAAAAAAATTATCGTGATCTGACTGGTTAACATGCCAGGAACATATATATATCATGTACCATGGCAAAAACCACATAAAGCCAGTTTCCCTTTTTAGTGCCCCGTAAACATCACTACATTTGCAACACAACATCCAAAATGGCGGCGTTGATCGATCACCCAGACTGCACGTTTATGCGCCAGCATGGTTTTTGTAACATCAGTTTCTAGTGGCGTCAGTTTTCATTGAATTGGGGCACTCAGAAGGGAATTTCTATTTCGTCAGCAGACTCGTTTCGTGAGATTATAAAACAGGAAAATTTCGCTTAACGTGGTCTGAAAGGGTAAAACTTTGCAGTATAATAAATTTGTTGTACGGCCTTCTGCTCGGGAAACATGATTCACTACAGCCATGAACAAGTTTCCAAGTCCCCTGCCACCTGACCGTACAACTAATAAAGTTTCTGTTTCATTTATTATTTCTCTTGAGAAAATTTGGGCTACCTGATCTTACATAAATTTCCTTACCACGTCTGTGCACAACTGTTCTTGTCTAATCCAATTCACAATTACTTCCGATGCTACTTGTAGCGTAGGGCGTTTTTTGTATCTCTTTCTACAAACACATGAAAAAAGTCTTAAAATACATATGACTGAATGTTCATTTTGCTATGTGTAGGTCAGTTTTTTTAATGACATCAAATATGTTATCATCGGACCAACTTACATCAAGTGCAGTCCCACACAATTGAGATGATTATGTTATTAATCAAGTACCATTCCAACAAGCCCTATTTGTATTGGAGTTAAATGCCATTTTAATAGCTTTGGTCATATGGCACACCCATGTGTATCCTGGCTTCCTCACACCAGTACTGTCACAGCTTTCTTTCCAAAGCCATTGACTTTTTTCCTCACATGCATCAGAGGTGAGATGCGAAAAATTATCGTAAGGAAAGTTTTCTCGAAACCAGGTATCAAACCCACAACCTCCGGGTCACAAGTTAGGTACGCTAATCACTGACCTACCGTACTGGACGCAACAAGCTAATATTAAAGATAATGATGCAAAAAGACAAAAAAAATAAATAAATAAAAGCTTGGATTGAACCCCCCAAGAGAGCATAGGTAGGCATGGTAAATTGAAGAAATAGAGGGGAAAAAAAACTTAGGTGTTACTCTCAGATGATAATTTAAACCTTTGTTGACAAACACAACACAACAAAACAAACACATAAAAGGTAAGACAGGTAAAATACATCGCTTCATTACAAAGACAGTACAGCGGGTATTTAACCCTTTACCCCATAAGGCATTTCTATGGTATCTCTAATTGACCATAAATAAGAGCAAGGATAAAGCCGTATATGACACCTTTTGATTGTGTAGAAAACATTGTGGCAAAAGGTGAAATTGCTCGTCACGAGCAATTTCACCTTTTGCCACAATGTTTTCCAAAGGCTCCTACAAGCAATGCATAGAAATGGGTTTCTATGGAGTAAAGGGTTAAGCTGAAAGGAATACCTGTTTCCCCTATAATTATGAAGTCAGCCGACCCTAAAAAGACACTGCTATCGTCTGAGAGTAATAAAATTTTTTAAGACCAATTGTTTGGAATCCAGCCAAATTTGATAGGATTTCAGTACACATTGTGTAAAAGAATCCTCTCAAATTTCAAAGAGATGTGACTAATAATGTGGGTTTTGTTGAGTAAACAATGCTAGGTCATGAAATGGCTGCTTTGCTTAAAACTGATTACTATATTTCACTTTTAACCCTTTACCAAACGACAACATTACAGATCGGTCCAAATTGAAAACACTTGCAGACGACAAAATCAAAGTAACTAAAAATTTGAAATTTGTTCCGGTAGGGTAGAAAACATTGTGGGAAAAAGATAAAATGCTGGTACCAGCATTTTTTCCTTTTCCCATGATGTTTTCAAAAAGTTTCTTGTTCAGGGCCGTAAAAACCAGGGCTTGTTTCGGAAAGGTTAAAATGAGTTCAATCCCTTGATGAATAGGGCTGACTATCGGCCTGAAAAATGACTATCACAATATTTTTCAATAGCAGCATTAATATCATGATGATACTATCGCTATCAAGAGAACCATATCGTGATGCATCACAATACTATCGAGTTATATAAGATCTTAGCCCTTTAATACACAATGACAACTTTTGACGACCCTGAGGTAGAAGCCTTTAGAAAACATAGTTGGAAAAGGAGAAATGCTGGTAACCAGCATTTTCTCCTTTTCCCACAATGTTTTCTACCCTTCCCGAATCTAATTTCGATTCTTCAGTCACAGTTATTTTGTTGTCTGCAAATACTTTCACTTTGGACCAGTGTATAAATACGTTGTTTCTTAAGGAATAATACCCAGCCTCCAACAGTTGTTTGAGGGGCTCAACAGCAAATGTCGTATGCATGTTTGCTCTGCAAATTTGTCGTGCTTCCATCGTGTTTCAGTATCATATAACATAATCTACATGCTACTCGCTTTTCATCAGCCGTCTCTTCGTCTTTAAGAAATACGAAATTGGCTTAAACATTGACCTTTCCAACATCCCCAACTTTCAGCTGCAGGTCGAGCAAGAGTTACTCTCCTTCGAACTTATCGATTATCTGGTCCGAAATGATTTCCGATAACGGCACATCATATAGGATTCAGAAAGGAAAATTTTTTGATCGACTAAAACACGTTTTTCTTCTAGAATGATTAAAATCTATAACGTCTTGAAATATTCTATAATATCTCTACTTTACTTCAATATAATTTTAATTCCTGTACCAAAATGGGAAGTTACGTCCATTTTGATTTAAAGTTACTGACCCATTCTCCTTCTTATTTCTACAGAAAGGTTTAAGAAATTTGCTCTTGCGCCGTTTTTGACGCTAAATAACATAAAAATGAATTGCAAGCAAAAAATCTATAACGTCTTGAAGTATTCTCTGTTTTGTTGTGATTATGAACACAGTATTCGTTTACATTTGTTAAATTGAGAACTTGCGTCCATTTCAGTTTAAAAACGACACTATCGTTAATTTTTGTACAAAAAATGCTGTATCGAGCTAAGTAAGATCTTAAGACTGGGTGAAAAGATTTAGCAACGGATAAAAGGAAGATAAGAACTGATGACATGATAACCTTGTCTATATTGTTTTGTTAAACCTGGATCCTGGTTTTTACACATTGTCCAAATATATAATGACTGTATTTATCATTTTTTATACATGTACGTGTATATTATTTGCATCAGTGAACACTTTTAAGGGATTTGTAAAAACATTTTATCTTTCAACTACGCGAATATCCATGCAATATCACCCATGATATATTTTTTTTGATATACCACGGTTATTTTTAGAACAATGATATACCATGGATATTTATAGCACATGCCGGAACTACTTTCGACCTAAAACATGACCTCTTGTTGACATTTTGTCAATACACAAATCCAAGCAAGACAACAGTCGCTAGAAAAAAAATCTATAGAACAAAAACAGTACTTTTGTTGTCTTTATTTAAATTAAACAAATACAGAATATGTCACACTGCAGGTCTGGTGTAGTTCTGTAGGCAGGTAAAATGCTGACTGTCTTCCAAAATCTTTAAATGTTTACTAAAACTTCTTCCATAACTCCATGCCTTATTTCAGTTAAAATTTTGAGTTATCTTGCACTGAAATTAGAAAAAAGAAATTATAAATTGAATGCCTAATTATGGGAAAGAAAATCAGCAGAGTAACCCTTTACATGATAATTATGTCTTTTCCAGAGTAAGCAGACTTTTACAGTAGAAAGCATTGCAGTAATGGAAAATTGTCTTGTTATGAGCACATTTTCTTGATTTTCTGAATGAAGATTTACAGAATAGCACAGTGACTATGAGAAATTGTGAATGGCAAATCTACTCGAGGGGAGAGTTTCCTTGATATTCTGTATGTTGGCATATTTGATTTTCTTTCTCATACATACTTCAAAACAATTTATCCCTTTAGCACACAATTCCAAATTATCCACCGTAGGGAAGAAAGGTTTTTAAACAGTACAAGGAGGGAGATGAAAAAACGTTGTTATGCACATTTTATCCATTTCCCACATTGTTTTCAATATATCAGATAAAAAATACGTAATGTAACTCTTTACAAAAATTATACAACAGTCCAAATTGTAATCATTTGCAGATGACAAATCAAATTCAACGCGCATCTTGAAATAAGTCTTGAAACGTGTAGAAAATATCGTGGAAACGGGATAAAATATGGTCAAACATTTTGGCAAACACAAGCAGCGGTGACACGTACCTTTCACCGGCTGTCAGGTCTTGAAAATCACTGTCCCCCACCCAGTAATAGCGTGTCTCAAATCTCCACAGCCCAATCTCAGCTTTCCAATCAATTCTCATTTGCAAATGAAGCTAGAGTCCATGAAAATCCAGTGTGTGAAGGCCAAGTAACTCCACCCGCCATACCCCGAACAGCTGCATATTCCAAACTTGAATATCTCCACTAGGAATAGTAGTGTGACAACTCCAATGTTCTTCGGAACCGTCTTAAACATCGGCATATTAAATGTTTATCCATATCAGAATCTATCTGATCGATAGAATTGTCAAAAACTCCATGTACTTTTCTCCTGCGTTTAAATTTCAATGATTTGCACTACACGACCGTTTGAGAGTACACAAACAGTTTGCCGGTTACCCGTGACATATTTTTTTGAAGCGACGGCTTATCCAACGTATTTCAGGTCAAATGCACACTTGATTTCTGTTACAATATTGACAAAAATTCAATTTCTGTCGGTTTGTTTTTTTGAAATCGATTGACTGTGTACAAAAACGAAAAAACATCTTGAACTTCTTTCTTTGTGCAGGCTTGTACGTCTAAGAGTAAATTGTTTGTGTATTAGATTAAAAGCGCGTGCTGTATCATTAGCTAATTTGCATATAGCGATAAATTCGTGTTTTTTCTTGTTGAATAATAAACAGGAATAACAAAAACCGACCAATCAGACGTTGAAAGATAAATAGAATACGTACCTAGTGTTGTAGAATATCAAAAATATCTAACTCGGTTGTGAGAATTGATAATTGTCTCGCCAAGGCTCGACAATTATCAATTCTCCCAACCTCGTTAGATATTTTTGATATTCTACAACACTAGGTACGTATTCTCTATATCTTCCCAGTATCGTTTTTTTTTTTTTTTGAAAATAATCGGTTAGCATAAATTTCCTTAAATTGCATTTTTTTTTTTCCTCTTTTTTTTTAAGATTGAATTTGTTGTACTATTGGATCATTATAATAATTATGCAGTCAATAGACGAGTAACAAACTGTACAAAACAAGCAGTCTGATCCTGGGCCGAATCGGTTTTATTTTATGTGTCGAAATTCTTTTGGCTTAAAAAAAAATTGACGTTGCAATATCAATACATGTGATTGAAATCAGCATACAACAATTTGCGTTTTGGGAGTATTGATGTGACCCGTACAGCACACTCCCGAATTTTAACGGTCCTGCATAAAAAACTTTTGTAAACATTGTGAGAAAACGAGAAATACCAACATCCAGCATTGTTTCCTTTTCCTAAAATGTTTTCTACTCTTTTAATGTGAAGAGTATCAATTGAGCTACATTTAATTTATTTTCTAAAATTGCTTTTTTTAAAAAAGTGGTGAAGTCAAAAAGTTCTTTATATGGGAAAAAGTTTTAAATTATTGACTTTTGAAAACACACGAGAGGGAGAAGATACATGTGATCAGATTAAAAATAGCGAGGAAATTTGAATATGTGAGCTGTCGCCATAAAATACTTTTGAAAATGCATTGATCATCACGCATTTGCAAGTAAAAAGCTAAAGAGAGAAGGCGGCAAATTGGACTTCCTTATACAAAATCTTGTTAAACTTGACTTTAAATCCTTATAAATAATCTCATAAAAAAAGTCTGATCTTAGTTTAAACATTTAGTTTTAATTTATTCAATATAATAATATCATTCATTTACAACAACATATTGCGAAAAGGATTGAAACGAAAGCGTCCAACCTTATAATTATAGTTCCTCTCCCTTAAGAAGTTTGATTCTTTTCCTGATACTTTCTTTCCGATTACCCGATATCAATGTATCAATGTATACCATTACGTAACACCAATCAAAATACCTGATAGGCGTCTTATCTAACAGTGGGACTCGGTCATCATCGGAGAACTCCGGCACAATGCAAACGATCAGTGAAAAAGAAAAAAAAAATACGATAGTTGCTTTAAACAAGAGGGCCAAGATGGCCCTGGATCGCTCACCTGAATTTTTGAGAGGACAATAGCCTTTTTTTTTTTTTTAAGGAATCGAAACACTGGAAACAAAATCATTATTTTGCCAAGCAATTTTTAAAAGTTCACCTGTAAAAGTCCTTTCAAAATCTGACCAGCAGTTTCAGAAAAGAAGAATTTTTAGGAGTTTCTTAATTTCCGTACAGTGCAAGTAGCCCCCATTCACCAGAGCCATGTTTCTTGACCTATCAAAATTTCGAGAACAAATTTTGAACAAGGTCATTCAAGGAACATTTCCATGAAATAATTTTCAAATCTGACCAGCCGTTTCAGAGAAGAAGAATTTTCAAGAAATTCTTCATTTCCATATAGTGCAAGTAGCCCCCATTCACCAGAGCAATGTTTCTCGACGAATCAAACTTTTACAAACAAGTTTTGAAAAGGGTAACCCAAGGAATATCTCTGTGAAAATTTTCCAAAATCTGACCAGCCGTTTCAGAGAAGAAGAATTTTTAAGAATTTCTTCATTGCCCTATGGTGCAAGTAGCCCCCATTTACCAGAGCCATGTTTCTTGACGAATCAAACTTTCACGAACAGTGTTTGAAAAGGGTCACCCAAGGAACATCTCTGTGAAATTATTTCAAAATCTGACCAGCGGTTTCAGAGAATAAGAATTTTTACGAATTTCTTAATTTCTGTATAGTGCAAGAAGCCCCCATTCACCAGAGCCATGTTTCTTGACAGATCAAAATTTCACGAACAGTTTTTGAAAAGGGTCCCCCGAAGAACATCTCTGTGAAATTATTTCAAAATCTGACCAGCCGTTACAGAGAAGAAGGATTTTTAAGAATTTCTTAATTTCTGTATTTATAGTGCAAGAAGCCCCCATTCACCAGGGCCATGTTTCTTGACGGATCAAAATTTCGCGAACAATTTTTGAAAAGGGTCACCCAAGGAACATCTCTGTGAATTTATTTTAAAATCTGACCAGCGGTTTCAGAGAAGAAGAATTTTTAAGAATTTCTTAATTTCTGTATAGTGCAAGAAGCCCCCATTCACCAGAGCCATGTTTCTTGACGGATCAAAATTTCACGAACACTTTTTGAAAAGGGTCATCCAAGGAACATCTCTGTGAAATTATATCAAAATCTGACAAGCCATTTCAGAGAAGAAGAATTTTTAAGAATTCCTTTATTTTTGTATAGTGCAAGAAGCCCCCATTCACCAGAACCATGTTTCTTGACGTATCAAAATTTCACGAACAATTTTTGAAAAGGGTTACCCAAGGAACATCTCTGTGAAATTATTTTAAAATCTGGCCAGCGGTTTCAGAGAAGAAGATTTTTGAAGAATTTCCTAAAAAATTCCATTTCGTTGCCATGGCAACCAGAGTTTTTGACGAAATCAAATTCTGTGAACAATTTTTTAAAGAGGACGTCCCAAGGAACATTCCAGCCAAGTTTGGTCCAAATTGGCCCAGCGGTTTAGGAGGAGTTGATGTTTAAAGAATTGTTGACGACGCACGACGGACGACGCACGACGCACGACGGACGACGCACGACGGACGACGGGTGACCCTAAAAGCTCCCCTTGAGCACTTTGTGCTCAGGTGAGCTAAAAAGTGTAAAAAGGGCTAAAAATGTATTTTCTAAATGACTAAAAACTACGCCATATTAAAGAACAATAAATAAGCTTTCTGACTTCCCTGAGGATAATTTTGATTTTCCATCAAAATGTGCATGCTGATTTATGTTTACCGTGTGCTCACAAAACCACTGACTTCTTCTAAATAATGACGAAATTATTTTAAACAGAACTGACCTATTGAACATAAAGGTTAAAAAGTACAATTTGTATTCGGTTGTTTTGTTTATGATAGATCAGACGATACCCGTGTGGTCTGATCTACCACCACACTTTCCCCAGCCTAATATACATGTACGTATATGTATTTGTGACGATGCTATGCAAAACAATTACAATAAAATGCCGTCTGCTGACTATGTAATAGCTCTATTCTACAGGTTGGAGATTAATGTTTTCAAAAACATTGTAACAAAAGAAGCCTCTTCATAATATCCTTAACTTTGTGGGTAGCTATTTAGAAATATATCCAACCGAAGTAATTTTACTATTGTACCATTTTTGTTGATAAATCAATAAAGATATCAGAGATTGAATTCAAAATTATGATGAAAAAAATCAAAGATAAAATTCCAAAGATGCAGTAAACATAAGTGCATGCTGTTACATTTCGAGCATCCGTGTCGCGCCTCCCCGCCTTTAGCCTCATCATAAGAAACTTGTACTGCGGATATTTTTCTTTTTGTAACTCTTCAGGAACTGGCAATTTGTAAAGCAGTTGTAGACAACACAATAAATATGGCTCAAATTATTCAATTTGTATCAATTAAGGCATGACAACATTGCTTGAAAAAGAGCAAATGCTGGTCAAAAGCATTTCTATCGCTGACCATAATTTTTCAAAAGGGTGCTTTCGGTAAAATTTGAGGTAAATCAAATTGTAAGACCTGAAAGGAAAACAAATCCTACACGTTTTGGTACCCCAGTGATTTACAACCCCTGATATCCCGCAGAGTTGTTTTCCAATAAATTGAAACCCTCTACACTCGAAGCGCGAAATTCGGGTTATAAGTGCAAAGGGTTTGCAGAGATCGTCAGCCAATTATTTTATTGTTTTTTTTCCGCCAAAATGACGAGCATTATACAATAAAATACAAGAATACAGTAAAAATGAAATAACAAACAAAAAAATAGTAGGTATATGTCAGAAAGAGAGAAAATCAATGTACGGCCAGACTCCGACCCGAAAAAGACCCTTTCAATAAAAAGACGAAAATGCAAAAGCCTTTCCCTGGTCAGAATGCGGGAGCACATTGTTAAAACTCAAAGTACAAAATAAAGAAGAGAAACGAGACAAAAATAGGTAAAAGGAAAGCATGAATCAAGTAAGGGGACCTTGCAACGAAAGCGAAACACAAGGCAAACATAGGCAACAGAATATTTAGGAAAGCAACACAATATTTAGGAACTAAATAATGAAGCAGACCCCTAGAATAAGTCCATTGATTGAATGAATGAGCGGATAGATCTATAGAAGAATTAACCGGACAATCATTCAATCAATCGACTAGAAATTGCTGGCTGGAGTTAGCGGCAGATAAATAATAATATACAGTATTGTATCGAGGCAACAGAGGCAAAAAAAAAACAGATATGTCACAGCTGGTTGGGCATGGGGCTGAAGAAGTTAAGATAATATATTAACGCTGTGGTGCATAGATCATAGAGCTATTACACAAAGAAAACATTCCAAAGTTTTCCAAGGATAGGTATAATAACTAGCAAGAGCCTATGGTTAATAACATTAACCTCCAATATGTTTCGAAGACCTGAGAATAAGGCTACAACAATACCGTTATTACTCAGGCTTCTAAACCACTGATAGGTGCATTCATTTGTCTCCATTGAGATACGATGAAATAATTCAATCCTCAAAGTAGAAGGACATTGTAATAAAACGTGTTCACATAACGATACTGAAAAATAATTTTTGCAGTAATGACAGAATTTTGTAAATGAGTCGCTATAAAATTTAGCTATCATCTTAACACAATTGTTGCAGTGCTTGGCTATCACTCGAGAGGAGATAGACCTTCTTAATTCCCATAGTTCACTATGGAGAAGTAATTGTGGTTTTATGTATAAGAAACTTGATAGATGACTGTCGGTCTGAACCCTGGTTATCCAAGTAGTATTTGCTTGTCCGTTGATGACATTACGAGAAATTCTCTTCCATTGAACTTTTGTAGGAAAAAGGCCTGTGGCCAAGTAACGCTGTAAGTAATCTTCCAGCGAATACTTGCGTAGAATACGTACAATATCTGGGATAAACCCAAGCTTCAAGGAATTACCACTTATAAAAAAGAAAAGAGCCTATAATTTAACAACTTTTTACATGCGTGTAAACTCGGGGCACGACAAATTTGGCCCAGAAACAAAAGTTTCTATATAATTGATATCAGATTCGATAGGTAAAACACCGGCTAGACCGAGACAAACATCGGTTTTAGTATACACCAGTAAATTCTGAATATACTTGACGCAGAATCTATGTGCTCTTTCCAGCTGAGCTGACTGCGTTTTGTTAATTTCTGACCACAGTTCACAGCCATAGAGTGCTTTTGGTAGAACAATAGACTTGTACAGTTTAAGGGACGTAAATGGACGAAGACCATTTTCATGCACTCCAACATTTAATAAACCTAAAAGAGTAGATTTCAGCTTGTGACAGGAATCATCAATGCTGACAGAACTTTTCATGAACTTATTACAAATTATGCCAAAGTGAGTGTAATCCACTACTTAATTTACAACGCTATCGCCCAATCGCCATAAACGATTAGCGATAAAATGTTTGGGTTCATTAAAGACTATAACTGCACACTTAGATGGGTTATACATGTAACACCACTTTACAGAATAATTAAAACATACATCCATCATCTTCTGCAGACCATATTTAGAGAAGGATACTAAGACCATATCATCGGCTACGCTCAGGGAACTATAATCAGCACCTGCAATACAAATACCATATCCAAACGTCTCGAGCTGACGAATAAGGCCATCTATGTACACTAAATATAGGAATGGGCTTGTTATTCCCCCTTGACGGGTGCCTTGTAGGACTGGAAAAGAGTCATTAGATGTAGAATTTCTATACCGAACTAAACTATTGAGTCCAGTATACAAGTTGCGTAAACACTTCAATGTTTCCAAGTCAAGACCATAATTGATTAACTTGTAAAAAAGGCCGTTAACCCATACCCTGTCAAAGGCTTGTTTACAATCCAGGAAACAGACATAAAGTTTACTGCTATTTTCTTTCGAGAAATGAATGCATTCTCTCAAGCAAAAGGACGACATTAAGCAGCCAATACCACGCTGGAACCCTCCCCCCCCTTGTAAACAGTGTGGCTTTAGCGACGCTGTTGCTTGCATACGGCGCAATAACAGCTTTTCAAAAAGTTTCAATATGCATGAGGTAAGGGTAATAGCACGATAACTATCAGGGTCTTTACGGTTCTTTTTTCCACCTTTAAATACGGTAACAATAATGCCTCTTTTTATGGCCGAGGGGACATAAGAAAACTGTAACATAACGGACAGTAGTTTGGCTAAGACTTGATGCAAAAGCCCATTACCAAAAAGTATGTGCTCGTAACATATACTATCTGCCCCAGGGGATTTGTTCCGTTTAACGGTCTGTAAAATAGAGGTGAGAGTATCTACAGAAACCCTTGGTACATTACTGTTGTAGCTATGAGACTCCTCCGAAGAGAGGAATAATTGGAGCTCACTATCTACGTGCTCTTTAAAAGCACTGTCATAGACAGGATTATCGTCAAAAGAATACAAATTACGAAAGTAATCACTCCAGCGCTGCATAACAGAACTGCTGTCACGGCAGAAATTACCATTAAAATCAATTTCAGCCCCAGGGGATGTATTAAGAGTTTTCCTTTTAGAATTGACCAGGCGCCAGAACTGCTCTTGGTCTAATTCTATAATCCGGTCAATATCGTCATAAAGCTTATGAAAATAATTTTCAACAGCCTTTCTGTGCTTAAAGCGAAATAGTCGTTTTAAGCCTTTAAGCTTCACAAATGATGGGCCGAATCTCAAAGAACCAGATCGTAACCATTCTTGTCTGGTAGATTTCATAGTTTTATTAAGATCGCTAAGCTCTCTACTCCAGTATGGCTTTAAATAAGGTTTGTAGGAAGGTCCAGGAATGCATGCTTTGACAGTGTTGACCATTGTATTGACCAAAGCCGAATACAAGAAGTCAATGTCGTTGGTGGATTGGATGTCCAAACGTAACAGGGCCTCTAAACCTACATCGAAATCAAGAGAACTTCTGTACGCCTCATTTTGGGAGAGAGAGACTTTGGACCAATTAACATAATTATTCAAGGGACAAAAAGCTTGTCTAGGGATAATGAGAAAAGTTAATGAGCACATACTGCTCGATGATTAGAATAAAGAAGAGAATTGTCCTCGACAATTGCACAAGAAGATATAGAATTTATGTTATCTGTGCTAAGTATAATATTGTCTATAATGCCTCTACCCCGATTAGATTCAAAGGATACCGGAGCTCCGCCGCAGAGATCAAGGGACGTAACTGTGGTAAGACAATTGTCATAAAGAAAGTTGTTAAACAGCTTGTCCCGACTGTCTAATGATTTACGGGAATGTCTACTGTTGACATGACAATTAAAGTCACCCATAAGTACCAATGACCCCTTCATTCTGTACTCAGAAATCACAGTTTGTGAGGAATCTAAGTACTCTTTGAAGTTATCGATTGGATTGTTTTTAGAAGGAAGGTAAATCTGAAACAGGTACAAAAAGTTTTGCGGAGAAAGTTCTACTTGGATTCCCAAGATTCTGTCACAAATGAAAGGAAGGGTAAAACAGCTGTCGTACTTCTTTTTCCATAAGATGGCTACCCCACCCTTGCCCGTTCGGCACGTTCCATTAAATACAAGATCTTTATCTGAGACTGCATATGAAGAGTACAAATTGCTGAAAGTGTTAAAAAAATATAAATCCTTTTCAAACAACCAATGTTCACAAATTCCTAAAAAGTCAATGTCGCATTTGTGTAAAAGATCAGACAGGTAAATACCGCTAGTCATAACACCCGTAGCATTCCAAGTGTAAAGATTCAGACTGAGATCACAGTTAGTACTCATACTGATCATAAGTGTCAAGACCGTTAAAACGATTGTGCACCTCGGGTTGATATCCGTTATACCTCTCTATATCATAATAGAGATGGTCGCCTCTTCCTTGGGATCGACCGTTACGCACCACGTCAAAATCACGTGCATCATATTTCGATTGGGACACCAAGGGCCTACAGACGACGCCATCTGGCCAGAAATATGGGTCACAGACGAGTCTCGCATTTACATCGTCCTCAACGTTCAGTCTGATCACGACCGGTTTCGATCGATAGCGAAAGATAGAGACCTTTGTCACTTTGGGCCCTCTGAAGCTAACATAGTTGGCAATTTTTTGCTCTGTGATGGACGGCTTAAACCCACCAACAAAGAAGCGACATGTACGTTTGCGTACATAATCCGAGAGGTCATCCCCCTGGGTATAATCACAATCTAACATTTCACTGTGCAAATTCTGGTCATAGCAATTGACAACGTGAATGTTTGTGTTGACCGGGTTATAGAAGTCGTCTTTGCTATTTATATGCCGAGTTGGCCAAGATTGATGCTCAACATATGTCGAGTCATACGATATATTTTCAGTATTCGCATTTTCAGAATAGCGATATTCACCTGAATAGCGGTTTCCATGGGTTGAAGACTTATTTGATTTAGTTTGTGACCTTTCAGGATTAAACCTATGGTGTTGGTAACTGTTTCTATCGGTAGTATTCGGCCTAAGACGATTACGATCAGTAGCATGATTTCGTCTACGGGTACCTCCATTGGGACCCCAGTCGATCGTTTACCCGGTTGCATGCTTGAGCGCACAGCATTAGAGTACAAAGAATCAATATTTGTGTTCCCACCATTGGATCGAGACGAATTTCCTTGGGATGAAAAGGAAGTCGTCCCGGCATTTGAAGGGACTACCTTAGTTGTTGAAGGGTAGTAAAAGCTGTATCAGTAGTACTGGGTAAGTTTGGAAACTCATTAATGCTGTGCAAGTTGTTATTTGAAACAGAAGAATTCTGCTGGACAGCGGGTGTGAACGGTGAACAAGTAGGGTCAAGGGTTGCAGACACCTTCACAGCAGTTAAGGGACTTGTTGGCTTTGACCTGGTTGTTTGAGAATATACCTTTAAAGGGCCCCGAAGATTGTCAGTTGGTACAGCAGAATCTAACATAATTGGTAAAGACTGGGATTGGACAACTGAGTCACCATGTGTAACTGATCCCGTGGCGGTCTCACTCACGGTATCAAGAATTAGCATATGATTGTGTTCCTCGCGTTCCGTGATCGAACTGGCCGTTGACATAACGTCATGTACATTTCGGTCAGCGGGACGAGAGCGAACTGACTTGGGAGAAGACCTCTTTTTAGGCTGAGCCATATTTTTATTGTTTTTCTGAACAGCATTCTGGAAGTTATTGTGGATAATACCTACAGAACACTCACAATTTTTCATATCCTGTTTTAAAATTTTTAGTTCATTTTTCATTTGAGTTAGAGAATTGAGTTCCACAGACTCTATCCGTGACAATGTTTTGGACACATCTTGTAAATCACCCTTAACAGTTTGCTTCAAATCATGCACAAGACCACTGATCTGCTGAAGAGCCTCCTTTAAATCTCTGATCTGATTGTTTTTGTCACTGATACTTTCAAAAATGTTTTGCTTAAGAGTCAACAACTCAGCCTGCAATACGGACGTGGTTTCCTGTAGGGTTTGAAACTCGGCTCTGGTGGGACAGTCGGTTGGGCGATCTAGATTGGATTGCAATCGTACAGGAGTAGATCGAGCACTAGTGGAGGGATTCTACTACGAGAACTGATAATATTTCCTAAATCAGGGGAGTCATAGTCTCCCTCTACAAGAACACTAATCAAAGTGTGAATATCATAGGCAAGCTTATCAGCAAGACTTTCACCGTTCCTTCTTTGAGCACGACGCTTCAAGTTACAACCCCTAAATGGGAAATCGTCTTTGCGAGACAGGATGGTAAAAAGATCAAGGCGCACTTCATTCAGTTTTTTATCACATGAGGCGTACCATGTTAGAAGAGTGTTTTTGAACAGATCTTTGGGATAACTGTTATAACAAGAAACAAGTTTATTTAACTGTTCGTCATTAAGAAGTACATCTGTCATCGAGGGATCGTCAGTAGAGGCACATACAAACGATGCATCAGTGTCCTGATCGCTTATTTGAGCTTGTTGTCCTCCAGTGGGCAATGATGGAATTTTTAGGGTGGTATTCTCGTCTATTTGTACGGGAGTTAACTCCTGCATATCAACCTGCAGGGTACGCTCTTGATTATCTCCCTTGTCTGAAACTGATGTCATGGCGGAGTAGGTGATCTACCAGGGCTGTGAGCAATGTTCAAAGAATCAATCAAGCGTGACGAATATGGAATGCGATAAAGGAATAGAGTGGGTAAGATAATGCTTTATCCCACCCTTTGCCTTATCAGTTTGTAAGGTCTATCACAGTCATACAGAAAGATGTCATACCTCTGAGTAGTCCGTTATACAAGTCCTTATCGGTAATATATAGGCAAAAAGGCTCAAAGTCTTTACTCACAAGAATCACAGTCACACAGATCAAAATCAGAAATAGGAGCGCTAAACCGCAAACAACACAGCACAACAATGACCCGTTGTTGCAGAGATAATAAACGCTATAAAGAGCAATTATCAATTCGCTATCACAAGGTCACCAATGAGAGAACAGAAGACAGGTTCAGTAAATCACTTTCACAATAAATTCCTATTATTATGGCTGAATTCCTATTGTTTTTTGGTTAATTTTAAAGAGCAAATTCAACCAATTGAGACAAAACTAAATTGTTTTATATAAAATGAACACAATGGCTCAAATTATTCAATTTGTATCAATTAAGGCATGACAACATTGCTTGAAAAAGAGCAAATGCTGGTCAAAAGCATTTCTATCGCTGACCATAATTTTTCAAAAGGGTGCTTTCGGTAAAATTTGAGGTAGATCAATTGTAAGACCTGAAAGGAAAACAAATCCTACAAGTTTTGGTACCCCAGTGATTTACAACCCCAGATATCCCGCAGAGTTGTTTTCCAATAAATTGAAACCCCCTACACTCGAAGCGCGAAATTCGGGTTATAAGTGCAAAGGGTTTGCAGAGATCGTCAGCCAATATATCATTCCATATGTGATCGATTTCACGGCCAAAAGGGATCAAACTCTCATAATTTAATTGGCTTACATAGCGGTCAAATAACAGTTACCGGGTTTGATTTGCATGATAAAGTTGGCCATGTTCACAACCAAAAAATTAGTAGCTAACACAGACGACAAAAAGACGTATATAGTTGCCCTCAATTAGTAAGCTTGAAAAAGTCATACAAAATCAATCATGGAAAATAAATAACATTTCCTATCATTTGCTGATTATTCCAGCTATTGAGTAAGTAAATATGAAAATTAAATCAAATTTAAGACAATGGTTAACACACGTGAAAAAGATAAGAGAAAATTTTAATGTCTTCTCGAACATATGGAATCGATCTTTAATGTCCAAAAGGCGTATACTAAAGACTGAAATCCAGCATGCCTTATAGGAACAATGAATTTAAGCACTATCTCATTCTGTAATAAAGAACCCCAATCAAACAGCAGATTAGATCAAGTTTGCAAGCTAACAATAATTTCATGTATTGAATATCGAAACCATCAATTGTTGAACAAACTATCAGCGATTATTATTGATATTGGACATAGCAATCGATGCACTGCTATCAGGACAATCACGATCGCGATACATTGATGCATCGATGTATCGTTACACCCATCTTGATGAACCATATAGTCTTTGCAAGTTTCAAAGGAACTGGATTAAAAACATGTGGTGTTCATTGCCTAAATAAGAAAGGGAAACTTTTAACTTTAACCCTTTACCACACAGCAAAATTGCATACTTGTCTATATTGAGAAAATTCACAAAGGAAACCTTGACATGTTTCAAATAATGACACTTGTTCTTGAATAGGTAGAAAACATTGTGGGAAAAGGGAAAAATGCCGTTTACCAGCACTTTCTCCTTTTTCCCACTATGTTTTCAAAAGACTTTATTCCCAGGGTCGTTAAAAGTCTGGATTGTGTGGTTAAGGGTTAAATGTCCATTTTTCCCATACCAGTTGTCTGATTTTTTTATTTTCAAAATCCTTATGATTCAAGCTATTGATGATACACATCAACTGTGTAAGTTTCACTAAAATTGGATTAAGAAGATGCCTGTAGAATTGTAAGCAGAAACTGCTACTGTCTTTCTGTTGCAATGCACAGTACCTCAGTTAAAATTCATACTAAGTTATTAGGAGATGCTTCCTGAAATCCCTATTTGTCCATTTCACTAAAAGTTAACAACTTAACAGGCATCTAAATCATGACTGCTTTTAATAAAATTTCTCACCGTTCTACAGGAAACTGGTATTTCTCCGACAGTGATTTCCGCCTCTAAATCAGACCTATCGAGCTCCTGTAGTTTTCTTTTTACTTCTGCCCTTTTCCTTGGTGAACGTCTACATGTAGGTGGCTGGATTGTTTGAGACTGAGGGATCTTTGGAAAAATTAGGAAAACACTTCTAGTTGAAAATATTTAGGTGAAATACTGTTCATGTGGCCAAAAAAATTCTATAATTTGTTAAAGCATAATAGGTTTAATCTTTCTGCATCATTTGTTTTCCTCACCTTTGCCATCAAAACCATCAACTACTGATTGTTTCAATCATAATTGTCTTCAAATATTAAGGCTTAGTTCTGATTTGTAACCCAGATACCGTAAATGATCGAATATTTGCCGTGAAATAATTGAAAGTTTGATGAAAGTGGCGTAAAGTACAATTCAAATAACCCGAAATGAAAATGTTTGAGATGACCCCCTGCTAGTCCGTCGCTCACGGTCGAAGTCCACACTAAGCACATATAAAACAAGCCTAATAATCTGTACCCTCGGCCATATACAACAACTGGCGACGAGATGAGCTAGACAGAACTGCTCTGTAGATGTAAATTATTCGATTTGACTGGTATTTAAGCAATGACAAAGGCTTTAGAGTCTGTAAACGGCGATGAAAAATTCGACCAGCATACTAACCCGATACTATAATTTGCTTGTGATTTTATTTATTCATTTATCAGCATTATTCAGTTCAGTTCAGTTATCTTCATTTATTATCATAATCATTATTATCAACATTACTTTTTGCACATTCTTTAAACGCATTTTACAAGGTGAGCTATTGTGATCGTGCTGTGTCTGTCTCATTCGTACATGATTCAGGTGTCAGTGTATCCTGTGTACCCGCTTAATGTCAAAATTTACCAGACACTCATAAACCCTGAACTTAATGATTGTCTTAATAACATTTGGACACGTAGGGTCACGTCGGGTCAAAAAGAAAGTCACAGAGCCAATTCTGGCGCAGATAATCATAATTGTTATAATAAAATGTCTTATCTTAGACAAAGGCGCTTTGATATATAATTTCATCACGGACCAATAACAAACATTCTACTTGTGCATGTGTACAGAGCTTATTTTTTTTGTATTCAGGCATGAATAAAGGAATGTTGAATAGCGCCAAACACCATACATTTTATCTATCATTCAATAAATATTTGTCAGTAAGGGTTTTGTTGTTGTTGTTAAAACTGCGGGTTACTATTATTTACAGACATACAATATACCCAGAGAAGGCGTCAAGAACATGCCAGATTGGAACAATCTTTCTGCCTATAGAGGTAAATTATTTAGAGTAATTCAAGTATTCAATGCGAAAGAAGTCAATCTGCGTTTTAAGCAAAGCTACAGGATAGGAAAAACCGTCACTTTTTTAAATTTAAGGTCATCTTGTTAGATTTATTGCAATGAATAGAGTGAATTAATTTGGATTGAAAGAAAATAATGTAACACATATTTTCCCAGTAATAAGGATTATTTTCCTTCTGAAAAGTTTTATTTTCCTCAGAACACAAGTGAAATAATTTCTGATTTTGTTTTTAACTTGCTCTTGAATAAAATTCGAAAGAGGCTGATGTGATCATAAGCCCTTAACCAAACAGACCCTCTTTTTTTGTGAAAAAAAACAGTTCCGTGTTTTAACAATTTCGAAGAATAGGACTTTTGATAACTTTGTGAAAAAAGAGAAATCGCTGAATTCCAGCAAGATTGAATCGTTCTTCGCAAATAACTATATATAGGACTAGAATGAAATTGCGTTGTTTGGTAAAGAATTAACTCTTCACTAAAGCGCGATATTATAGAAATAAGGAAGAGAGGGAGACAGTATTGCATACTGGGAAGCTGAAATATAAATTGGCATAATGTACTTTTTTCATAAGAATATTACCAGGTTACGTTTTAATATCGAAAGAGCCTGATGTGGTTATCAACCTTAAACAAACAGTCCCGAAAAACAATCCCGAAAAATAGGACTTTCGAAAACTTTGTGATAAAAAAAAAGCTGAATTCCAGCGTTTCCCCTTTTGTCTACCTTTTTTTTTTTTCGTAAAGAACCCCATTTTTACCACATTTAATCGTTGTTTGGAAATAACTATATATACATGACTAAATTTTGTCATATGGTATAGAGTTTACCCTGTTATACTAATATTTACAGTCTTGCATTTGGTAGCTCTTGAAAATATTGTGAAATACTGAAAGTAATAGCATAGTTGTACACAAAATCTGCTTATCATGCTTTTACTTATTATGTTTATTTCATTTTTTTTTCTTTTTAAATTCATATTACTTTATTTATTAAAATAACTCTTATTATTATTATATTTTGCTTGCATTAGCACTTATTGCCCAAGTTGAGCTTTTGTCATCGTGCTGTGTTTGTCTCTTTCGTGCTTGGTTCAGAAATCAACATATACCTTCTTTGCACCCTAGACGTCAAAATTTTAAACAATTACTTATGAAATCTTGTTAAGAAAATTGACTAAATGACAGGTTTGACACGATTGATACTGGGTCACCTCGGGTAGAAAAGAACAGACAATCATTATTTGTTTTTATTTAATAAAGTGCCTTTGATATATAAAGGCGGTTTGATATATTATTTCATTACGGACTAATAACGAAAACGCTACTTGTGCATGTGTAAAAAAACTTGTTATGTTTTGTATTAAAAGCATGAATAAAGGAATGTTAAATAGCGTCAAACAAATATTGTATTGAATTGTATTTAAACAACATACGTTTCATCTGTCAATCAACAAATGTTTGTCAGTAATGTTTTGTTGTTGTTGTTGAAACTGCAGGTTACAATCATGTACAGACATACAATATTGCCAGAGAAGGCGTCAGATACATGCCAGATAGAAACTATGTTTCTCCTCATCCAGGTAAATTACAGAGAGTAATTCAAGTATGCAATGCAAAATAAGTAATTCTACGTTTTAAACAAAGCTACAGGAGAGGAAAACCAATCTTTTTCTTTAGAATTTTCAGTTCATCTTGTTGGATTTCTTGTGTCGAATAGAGTGAATGAATTTGGGTTGAAAGAAAATGTTGTAATAATTATTTTCCCAGAAATGGGGATGTTTTCCCTTCTAAAAAGTTTTATTTTCCTCAAAACACAAGTGAAATTATGTAAAAGTTTTTTCTCAACTTACTCTTGAATAAAATTCGGAAGAGGCTGATGTTATTATAAACCCTTGACAAACAGTCCTGTGTTTTAACAATCCCGAAGAATAGGACTTTTGGAAACTTTGTGAAAAAAAAAAGAGAAAACGCTGAATTCCAGCGTTTCCCCTTCTTTCTTCATTTTTGTCGTAAAGAAGCTCCACTATTTCTACCACATTTAATCGTTCTTTGCAACTAATTATGTATAGGACTATACTGAAAATTCGCCGTTTGGTAAAGAATCAACTCTTTACTAAAGCGCGACATTAAAGAAATAAGTAAGAGAGGGAGACAGCGTTGCTTCCTATGAAGCTGAAGTATAAATTGGCATAATGTACTTTTGTCATGATAAGAATATTACCAGATTACCAAATGTCAACTGATTAATGAAATTTAAGAGTTCCTGAAACCTTTTTATTTGCCCTTTAAGGAAATGAGGAAATGTTTATTAGTACCAATTTCTCCTTTTTCCATGATATCTTATAGGGTTTCAGCTGCATATCTCAGTAGTTGAACCTATGCCAATCTCTTGCCAGCTAATCTTCCGAATCTTGATGAAACCAAAAGTTTGTCATATGGTATAGAGTCCATCCAGTGATACTAATATTTACAGCCTTGCATTTGGTAGCTCTTGAAAATATTGTGAAATATTGATAGTAATTGCCTACTATTAGACAAAATCTACTTTTTTATCGTGATTTTATTTATTATGTTTTTGTTTTCTAAATTCGAATTACTTTAGTAATATGACAGTTATTATCATTAATGTTATATTTTGCTTGCATTAGCACGCATTGCCCAAGGTGAGGTTTTGCCATCGTGCTGTGTTTGAAATTGGGTCACGTCGTGTCAGCAAGAAGGCCACAGAGCCAATTATGACACAAACAGTCATTATTTGTTTTAATTTAATAAAGTGCCTTATCTTAGACAAAGGCGGTTTAATATATAATTTCATGACGGACCAATAACAATTTTTTTTTTTTTGTATTGAAGGCATGAATAAAGGAATGTCGAATAGCTCCAAACACCATACATTTTATCTTTCATTCAATAAATATTTGTCAGTAAGGGTTTTGTTGTTGTTGTTGAAACTGCAGATTACAACAATTCACAGACATACTTTATACCCAGAGAAGGCTTCAGATACAGCCCAGATTGGAACAATTTTTCCACTAATACAAGTAAAGTAAATAGAGTAATTCAAATATTCAATGTGAAAGAAGTCGATCTGCGTTTTAAACAAAGGCACAGGAGAGAAAAAACCGTCTTTTTAAAGAATTTTAGTTCATCTTGTTTGATTTCTTGTGTTAATAGAGTGAATGAATCTGGATGATGTTACAAATATTTTCCCAGAAATAGTTTTTTTTTTTTCCTTCTGAACAGTTTAATTTTCCTCAAAACAGTAGTGAAATAATTTCAGGGTTTTTCTCAAATTGCTCTTGAATAAAACTCGAAAGAGGCTAATGTGATTATAAACCTTAACAAACAGTCCCGAGTTTTAATAGTCCCGGAGAATAGGACATTTGAAAACTTTGTGAAAAAAAAAAAAAGAGAAAAGGCTGAATCTTTTTACAACATTGAATCGTTCTTTGCAAATAATTATTTATAGGACGAGACTGAAATTTCGTCGTTTGGTAAAGAATTAACTCTACCAAAGCGCGACATTAAAGAAACAAGTAAGAGAGCGAGACAGTGTTGCTTCCTTTGAAGCTGAGGTATAAATTGGCATAATGTACTTTTGTCATGATAAGAATATTACCAGGTTTCCAACTGATAAATGTAATTTTGAAGTTTAAGGGTTCATGAAACCTTTTTATTTACTCTTTAAGGAAAAAGAAGAAATTCTGATGAGTAGCAAATTCTTTTTTTTTCCATGGCGTTTTATAGGATTTCAGCTGCATATCTCATTAGTTGAGCTTATGCCTGCCAATCGTCCGAATCTTGTTCAATCCAAAGTTTTGCCATATGGTATAGAGTACACCCGGTGACATTCATGTTTACAGTCTTGCATTTGGTAGCTCTTGAAATATTGTGAAATATTGGAAGTTATTGCCTAGTACTATACAAAATCTGCTTATTTTATTGTGTTTTTATTCATTATGTTTATTTGTTTTTTAAAAAATCGTATAATTTTATTTATTAATATAACTGTTATTATTATCAATATTATATTTTGCTTGCATTAGCACTTATTTCCCAAGGTGAGCATTTGCCATCGTGCTGTCTTTGTCTCCTTCGTGCCTGGTTCAGAAGTCAACATATACCTTCTTTGCACTCTAGAGGTCAAAATTTCAACCAATTACTTATGAAAACTTGTTAGAAAAATTAACTTAATGACAAGTTTGATACGTTTGAAATTGTAAAACGTCCTGTCAGAAAGAAGGTCACAGAGCCAATTCTGACACAGACACTCATTATTAAAGGTTATTGCACTTGTATGGGAATATGTTGTGTGAAACGAGTTCTTTTGGCAGAGTTGCCCGAACTTGCGAGGGCAACAACGCCAAAGGAACGAGTTAAATACAACATATTTCCATTCAGGTGCAATAACATTTTTATTATATACTTTGATATTGTTTACATAATTTCCCTTGACTAAATAGTATAAATCTATGGAATTCGTTGATTTATCTTTTTAAAACAGCCTTATTTATTCAATAAGCGACGAGCAATTTGTTTCAGCGCCACACAGTGCTTTCGCGGAATTTTCAGTTTTGGCTTTTGATGACGTCACCGCTGCTAAAGATATGTAAACAAACAAAATTGCGACCGAGGATCTTTTTTCTTCACTTAAAAAAGTCATCGTCGATATTTATGTTCGATAGACAATTTCTTCTTAATTTTGTAGTGACTGTCATTGGGAAATAAATATTCTGTATATTTTTCATGTTTTTAGCTCACCTGAGCACGAAGTGCTCATGGTGAGCTTTTGTGATCGCCCAATGTCCGTCGTCCATCGTCCGTCGTGCGTCATCCGTCGTCCGTCGTGCGTCGTCCGTCGTCCGTCGTCCACAATTTCTTTAAACATCTTCTCCTCCTAAACCACTGGGCCAATCTTGATGAAACTTGGCAGGGATGTTCCTTGGGTAAAGCTCTACCAAAGTTGTTCAAGAGATTGAATTCCAGCTATAATTCTGGTTGCGATGGCAACCAAAAGGAAAAAAACAGCAAAATCTTTGAAAATCTTCTTCTCTGAAATTAGAAGGCGTAGAGCTTTGATATTTGGTATGTAGCATCTCCTAGTGGACCTCTACCAAGGTTGTTCATATGATGCTCCTGGGGTCAAAACTGGCCCCGCCCCGGGGGTCACAAGTTTGAAACATAGGAACAAAGGAGGAAAACTTTAAAAATCTTCTCTGAAACTAGAAAGTGCAGAGCTTTGATATTTGGTATGTAGCATCTCCTAGTGAACCTCTACCAAGATTGTTCATATGATGCCCCTGGGGTCAAAACTGGCCCCGCCCCGGGGGTCACAAGTTTGAAACTTAGCAACAAAGAAGGAAAAATTTAAAAATCTTCTTCTCTGAAACTAGAAGGTGCAGACCTTTGATATTTGGTATGTAGCATCTCCTAGTGGACCCCTACCAAAATTGTTCATATGATGCCCCTGGGGTCAAAACGGGCCCCGCCCCGGGGGTCACAAGTTTGAAAAATAGGAACAAAGAAGGAACACTTAAAAATGCTTCTTCTCTAAAACTAGAAGGCGTAGAGCTTCGATATTTGGTATGTAGCATTTCCTAGTGGACCTCTACCAAGATTGTTCATATGATGCTCCTGGGGTCAAAACTGGCCCCGCCCCGGGGGTCACAAGTTTGAAACATAGGAACAAAGAAGGAAAACTTTAAAATTCTTCTTCTCTGAAACTAGAAAGTGCAGAGCTTTGATATTTGGTATGTAGCATCTCCTAGTGAACCTCTACCAAGAATGTTCATATGATGTCTCTGGGGTCAAAATTGGCCCCGCCCCGGGGGTCACAAGTTTGAAACTTAGGAACAAAGAAGGAAAACTTTAAAAATCTCTGAAACTAGAAGTTGTAGAGCTTTGATATTCAGTATGTATCATCTCCTGGTGGACTCCTACCCAGATTGTTCATATGATGCCCCTGGGGTCAAAACTGGCCCCGCCGCGGGGGTCACAAGTTTGAAACTTCGGAACAAAGAAGGAAAATTTTAAAATTCTACTTCTCTGAAACTAGTAGGCGTAGAGCTTCGATATTTTGTACGTAGCATCTTCTAGTGGACCTCTATCAAGTCTTTTTCTTAGGATGCCCCTGGGGTCAAAACTGGCGCTGCCTAGGTGTCACAAGTTTGATTTTACAGCTTGGTACTCAGGTGAGCGATTTAGGACCATCATGGTCCTCTTGTTAATAAGAAGAATGCTTTGAAAAAAAATCTTGATGTCTGACGGTCATTTTTTTCATAATGGCCGCCCTTCATATTTTGATTTTTAGAGAAATAGCGGGTTTCAAAACAGTTCGTTACAAAGCAACACACGTGAAAACAGCTCTAAAATATGTAATATGAAACTATGTAATATGAAAAAAATATTGCATGCTTTCATCCAGTGCAAACACATTGGGGCAATATCAAAATATAAGATAATTGTTTTTATTTAATAAAGTGCCTTATTTTAGACAAAGGCGATCTGATATATAAATTAATCGCGGACCAATAACAAAAATGCATGCGTACAAAATTAGTTATTTTTTTTGTATTAAAGGCATGAATAATGTAATGTTGAATAGCGCCAAACACCATACATTTTATCTATCATTCAACAAACATTTGTCAGTAATGTTTTGTTGTTGTTGTTGAAACTGCAGGTTACAATAATTCACAGACATACAATATACCCAGAGACGGCGTAGGATACAGACCAGGTTGGAACAATTTTTCCGCTTATACAGGTAAATTACATAGGATACTTCAAGTATTCGATGCGAAACAAGTAAATCTGCAGGAGAGGAAAAACCGTCTTTCTTTAGAATTTTTAGTTCATCTTGTTAGATTTCTTGTGTTGAATATAGTGAATTAATTTGGATTTAAAGAAAATGATGTAACAATTATTTTCCCAGAAATGGGGATTTTTTTAATTCTAAAAAGTTTCTCAAAACACAAGTGAAACAATTTCAGAATTTTTTCTCAACTTGCTCTTGAATAAAATTCGAAAGAGGCTGATGTGATCATTAACCCTTAACCGAACAGTCCCGAGATTTAACAATCCCAAAGAATAGGACTTTTGATAACTTTATGAAAAAAAGAGAAAATTCTGAATGCAAGCGATTCCCCTTTTGTCTATATGTTTTTCGTAAATAAACCCCACCATTTTTACATCATTGAATCGTTCTTTGCAAATATATATATATAAGACTAGACTGAAATTTCGCCGGTTGATACAGAATTAACTCTTTACCAAAGTTCAACATTAAAGAAATAAGTAAGAGAGGGATACAGTGATGCTTATAGTGGAATCACACTAAGTAACAGCAAAGAAAGTTATCAAGTTTTCCTTTTATTACGTTCGCCCGAATATGGCTGCGGCTTAAACAACATAAAACAAATCAAATGATCAAATTTCAACGAGGCTGCTCAAAACAACTAGCAAGCCCCCAAAAGCCCCACTTGGGCTACAAAAGTTCACAATTCAATACAAACATTTTAGCCCCCAACAGGGCAATTCAGATTTGGATACAAAACTTCTTAAGACTCCTCTGGGAATCAGAAGGAGCTTAACATATTGTCAGTTTATCAAACAAACACTTTGACATCATAATCTTTTTCAGTATCAGTTACACATAATTACACAATGCACTTTTGTCAGTTCATATTACCAAACCCTTTACAATCAAGCAAGCATTTCCCTATAACCATGACAAACGCTGGCCGCCATACGCCCCGCCAGAACATCAATTGACTGATGCACAGGCGGACCGCCGCCAAACATGACACCAGCGAAAAGAGCATAAAGCCGCAGCCAGGGCTAATTTATCATATTGGACCTATGTAAAATAAATGCTTCCAAGCCGACAGTAATTTGGTTGAGAAAGATCTCATTCCCAGTGGCTGAAAGATGTACACCATCAGATTTATACAATCTTGGTTGCACAACCTGCAAATCAGGATGCTTTATAAAACATCCACCTGCAGACACAAGCTTATGTGCAGCAAAATTGTTTAGTCTACCCCGACAACGATTCATAGCTGCCAGATTTTCAGAATAACGCCAGGTAGATCTTGGTAGAATTTGTGACCAAATGATTTTAGTTCCAGCAAAGTGCAAATCGAGGAATTCAAAAAGAGTCTCTAACAGACTACGCAGAGTTTTTAATGGTAACTTACCAATGTCATTCTCACCACAATGAAGAAGAAGAAATTTCGGCTGGTTGTTAAATTGCAGGAGGTACTTGAGTTTTCGCTGTAAACCTCTTATATCCAGTCCTCCATACCCTTGCCACCATATGTCGACCTTAAATTTGTCTAGACCTAAATGGATTCCTCCTGGTCTACTGCGAGCCACCATGAATGCATCTCTGATGATAGATGATCCTACACACCAGACTTGAACGTGCCCTAAAATTGACTGTAAGATGTGTCAATAATTGATGACCCGAACCTATACAGTTAAATTGTCTGCATCAGATAAGGGACTTCTATGAGTTCTGGCCTAATACATGATTTAACTGCTTCTGATTTCCAACGACCTGCAGCTTGAATCTCAGCATCAGAATAACCCAAAGCTGCAGCAGTTGTGGCAGCACCAATCCGAAATGAATGGGTTTTGTATTGAGTATGGTTCGGGCCAGTCAGTTTCTAAGTTTTATGCAAGACAGCACCGAACTGATAGCGGGTTACCGGCTTATTATTAAAATGCAATAGCAGAGGACCCTGAACTTTGGGTCGCACTACTCTAACAGGACACAGACTATCTCTTGTACCTTTGATTTTAATTCTAGAACCATAACCACTTTGATCTGTTTTAGAAACTCGGATATTAATGCACATACTGTTATCTGCATCATTCATGGAAATGTCTGTTGCTGACAAAACATTTTCAATTGATTGCCCTGAAGTTTGAGTTAGTTCCCCAACACGCATAAAACCACAGAATGCCAAGATGTAAGCTGCACTAAACAACTTGGCTTCAAAAAAGTTATCACAGACAACTGGTAACTTGGAAATAGGAAGCCTGACATCTAGCTTGCCCAATTTCTTTCTTTTAAAACCTTCCAAAACCTTCTTAACCAAGAAATTAAATGTTGGGTCATTAACCATTCTTACCTTACAGGCATAACTCATACTGGCAACATATAACTGCGTCGTTTTTACCGTAGATTTATAAAGTGACAAATATGCAATGAAATGAAGAATGTCCTGCACTGAAGGTGGCTACAAGTCTCCCAAATCAAATAATTTTCTGAAAAACGTAATTTTTTCTAAACCTCGGTTGTAAACGGCTTGGGTGTTCTGTGCAAAAGCACCATTCAGCATTCTGTCTGCCTCACATTGGACATTATGTAATGAAAATTCTCTGGAATCACTTGAGGAAATAGATTGACATGTGCAACTAGTTTTCTGAATCTGGACCACTGTTTGCGTGAAATAGAATCAGCAATATCATTTGACTTTGAAAAAAGTATGCTTAGCTCTGAATACTATACTATATTTCATACAAAACAGGGCAAATTCTCGCAGCAACAACATGACTCTACTCGATTTGGATGTTTGCGTATTTAAAATTGACACCAAAGCCTGGTTGTCAATATTAAGCAGAACTCGTTTACCCTGCAAGTTTGGATCCCATAGCATAATAGCAAGAAGTATTGGAACCATCTCAAGGAAAGTCATGTCACTAAAGACAGTAGCACTGACCATTCCAGTGGCCATTGAAAGAATGCCCTCTCATTTGCAAAAGAACACCCACAACCCAGGGTCTCAGACCCAGAACTATCTGTGCACAGGAGTAAGGTATCACTATCTTAACCATTTTTAGTCAGGAATGTATGTGATCCAATTGTGATTGACAAGGAAAGAAATCCACATGTACATGTCTTCCCTTAGACTAGCAGAAATTCTTATTTTGTAAAATAGTTTTTAATGCCCATTGATCTGTCATAAAATCTGCGCAAAAAAGCTGTGTTACTACGAATAGCCTTTCCAAAAAAATTTAACATACCAATTAACTCGAGTACTCGACCAGATACACGTTTTTGTTTAGCTAGAACTAGTAATGTAGACAATAAAAGATCAATCTTTAGTTGAGGAATTTTTATAGTCATCTCGTCCGAATCAATTACTAGACCTAAAAAGACCATTTTTGTTGTTGGACCAACAGATTTTACATGTGCAACTGAGATAGCTAAATCAGTACAGATATCTTCAAATGTTGACACTAGAATTTTGCAGTCATTGCTGTTAGCTTGACCACAGAAATTAAAGTCATCCAAATAATGATCAGTACTTTTCTTCTCAGAGATAAAAATAACAAGCCAATTTAAAAAGGTAGAAAATTCCTCAAAAAGTTTACACGAGATCTTACATTTCATTGGCAGACATTTATCAAAGTGAAATTTGTTTTGAAAACCAATACCAAGCAAGTGAAAATCTCCCGGATGAATCGGAAGAAGGCGAAACGCAGACTTTATATTACGTTTGGCCATAAGGGTGCCTGGTCCTAGTGAAAACACCATGTCTGCTACTTTGTCGAACTTTGTGTATTCTACCGAACATAATTCATCATCAATACCATCATTAATGCTACAGCCTGCAGGGTATGATAAAAGATTAATGAGCCTCCAACCGCCATCACTTTTTGGTACGACACCTATAGGCAACACATGAAAATTTGACAAAGGGGCTTCTTTAAATGGCCCCATAATACGACCTAGAGAAATCTCATTTTGAAGCTTTCCTTCAACAATTTCCCAATTGTCAGCAGCAGATTTAAATTTGGACTGAAAAAGCCAATGCATGACCCAGTGTAGCACAAGCGAAAACCTTCTGTAAAACCTAACTGCAGCTGTTCTGCTGCTTTTTTATCTGTATAAAATTGAAGGTAAAATAGTAACTTCTCAATATTTATTGGGGAAGGGGCAAGGGTCCGTAAATCTGTTGACAGACGACCTTGGACGAAAATTGCTATTTACAGCTTCACGATAGCCCTGGGAAGCAGAGGGTTTCATTTCAGTGGAGTTGTTCAATGGCTGAGCTGATTTACTGGACAGGAACAGTGTGGATGGTCACCAAAGCATCTTAAGCATTTATGCAAAAAAGTGCAAGCATTCTTGTAGCATATCCCTTTGAAATTAAAGTCATAACAACGACCTAACTGTTTCAATGCATTTTGCTGGCTATACACGTTTGTATGGGGCACCTGCATATAAAGAAGCTGCACTTCACTATCGATTGTATCCCAGCTGCGACCAGGATCAACCGACATCCGGTACCGAAACTGCTCATCATACATTTGCCAGCCATTTCCACCGAAACGCTCATGATATGCATGTATTTCAACAAGCTCTGGGTTAAATCTGGATGGGCAGACAAGTATATGCTAGCATAGATAAGGAAAAGGTCAGTCCAACTTTCCATTGATGAAATTTGCTTAGATTTTTGTTGCAACACAAGCTGCCCTGTAGATGCGACAGACAAAAAAGAAGCATTTGAATTGAGCTTTACTTCATTATTAGGCATCAAAGTTTACAAATCGATATATGCACCAGATATGATTTTGTTCTTAACAGATGCAGATATATGTTACCCAATTTTGGCAGATATTGGAGGCACAGGACATATGACATTACCTGTATCTAAACAACTCAATGCAGGTTCTGTAGCCTGTACCGCAGAGTCAACACTGTCCGAGTTTTCATCTACACCAGCTGCCAATCCCAAATGGACCACATTCCCCGTATTGGTCTCTGGTGGCTGTGCACTTTTATACCCTGCCTTCTGAGCCTTCCGCTTGGTCTGACCAGTTGTCTGACTGGATTTGCGCTTCGGTGCCATTTGTGGTCATATGATGATCAAAAATGAAAAAATAAAATAGAGAGAAAACCAAAATCAGTACAAAGGTATCAAAGTAAGGTAAGCACTTACTTAAAAGCATTTTGGCGAAGTGCATCAACAGAATGAGCTGCATGGAGATTTGTCATTTGCAAAATATGAACTCCAAAACATTTACTAATTAAGAAACAACTTCATAGTATAATAAGAAACTGTAAGAATAGTAGGAGGTTCCACATTTTGTCTCGGCTGGCTGGAACTCGAGTCCAAAATAATGTCTTACCCCACCCATTTAAATCGAGACAATTTGTTGGTATTTCATCACTAAATACGAGATAACAACATGCCTAAGCCAGGTAAAGTGGCATCACGTTGTACAGTTTATCAGCATGAAACACTCATTTATCAGAAATGCACTAAATAATGTATCTTTTATCAGATGACTTACTTACCCCACATGTATCTAAAATTGTAGTCAACCTCTTTGTGTAAGAGTGCACGACCCGCAAATACAATCAAAGTATTGGGAGTATTCCCCTCAAAAATCATCAAAGTATCACGAGTATTCTCCACAATAATCCGTTGCTATCCATAGCGGATAGCCGTACTTACTATGAAGCTGAAACATAAGTTGGCATAATATATTTTTTGATGATAAGAATATTACCAGGTTACCAACTGATAAATGTAATTTTGAAATTCAAGAGTTTCATAAAACCTTTTTATTTGCTCTGTAAGGAAAATTCGGAAATGTTGATTAGCAGCAATTTCTCCTTTTTCTATGATGTTTTATATGGTTACAGCTGCATGCACAAGACAATGAATTCAAGTTGTGGAAATTAACAAGGAAAAATGTTGCAATCACTTCGACACTTGATGTAGGATTTTGGTTGTTTACCTACGATCACGTGACAACTTCAATACATACCGATGACGTTTCTGATCATGTGATAATTACAGAGAAACCACTCTATTTTAAGACAGAACTGGCTTCGACTCGGTGATAAAAAGTGTTTTTCTACCCCCTAAATACATTATTTCTTACGTTTTGTCATTATGATTATTCTCACTATGTAATTATGTCCTCGAAAAGGAAATATATCAATATGCAAGATGTTTTTTTCTTGGTCAAAATATGACCATGTCCCTTTAATATTTTAAAAGAGAATGATGATTGAAATAAGTAACCGGATTAATAAAAACCTATTGGCAGCTGTCTGGTGGAGGCTGGGCCAAGACCGGTAAAGCAGCAATTATGAAGTTTTTCATATTTAAATTCATGTCTGTAAATGAAAAATATTCTGCTAAAAGTATGGATAAATTTGATTAATATTTATTAAGAGTCGTATTTATAGATTTTTCATTACCCGAACTGATTTAAAGGTGGGTATTTAGAATTTTTTCATCTCACCAAATTAAAAAATATATATATCATTGAAATTCATATGAAATAATTATACAAATCATCAATAATTAAGATTCAGAAAATTACAAAAAAAAAAAAAAGTGATGGTATTCCCTTAAAAGGCTACGTAGCCTCTTAAGCTAATTTTAGATTTCGCGCCAAAACTCAATAAAGCATTGTGGGAATGTCAAGTGACCGGCACGTGACTCATAACGCTTAAATTCCCTATCATAACAAACATGTAGTATTTTTTTCCATAATGTCTTCTTCGGACGCTATGTTTGAAGCGTCTTCTGTGTATTCCTGTAAGTAAATGAGCGAATTGATCATCTAAAAATAGAATGTGTATCCCGTTGGTGTCAACCTGGGCCGTAGCAAATCTCTAATTTCTCGTGTTGTTGGATGGTTTTCGATTACTGGGGTTTTATGGATGAAAATTAAAAGGCTTTGGGAGTATAAGGATGATTTTTTTGCACTTTTGTAAAATTTTCGTCCAAAAATCTGAAGGGCCACCTTTAAGCATTTTCTATTTCAATCCATAAACTGGTACAGTTCATTTATTGTTGTGTTAGCAGGAGCTTACCTGTTTAGAAGCACTGCTGCTAACACAACAAAAACTGAACTGTAACGTACTAAAGTATTGAAACAGAAAATGCTTAAATCAGGTCGGGTTTAACCTTAATCCTTTATAAATGAGTAATAACTGAAGACAAATTATTCAAATTAAAGCAGACTCTTCAGTCTAATTTTAACTACATGTTGTAATGAAAAAGTTCATCATAAAGTAACACATGAGAAAAGTCACTTAAAGATGAGTGTGAAAAACCTCGTAATTTTGAATTAAGTGAAAAGAAAGCTTGTAACAATATTTAGCACATGATAGTATATCCCTAACAAAATAAAATCAGTATCCTGGAAAGTGATACATGTGATACAAGTGATACACCTGCAAATTGTCCGAATCTTGATGAATCGAAAAGTTTGTTATGTGTTAGAGAGTAAACCCAGTGATACAAAATTTTACAGCATAGCATTTGGTAGCTCCTGGAAATATTGTGAATATTGCATGTTATTATACATGGTTTGCTTGTGATTTTATCTATTCATTTATTAGCATTATTCAGTTCAGTTATCTTCATTTATTATCATAACCATTATTATCAACATTACTTTTTGCACATTCTTTAAACGCATTTTACAAGGTGAGCTATTGTGATCGTGCTGTGTCTGTCTCATTCGTACTTGGTCCAGGTGTCAGTATACCCTGTGTACCCGCTGAATGTCAAAATTTACCAGATACTCATCAAACGTGGACAGAATGTTTGTCTTAATAACATGCCGGACACGTAGGGTAACGCCCGGTCAAAAAGAAGGCACAGAACCAATTCACGCACAGACCATCATATTTTTTTAAATAAAATGTCTTATCTTAGACAAAGGCGGTTTGATTATGATTTCATCACGGACCAATAATAAAAATGGTACTTGTGCATGTGTAAAAAGCTTGTTATAGTTTGTATTAAAGGCATAAATAAAAGAATGTTGAATAGCGCCAAACACCATACATTTTATCTATCATTCAACAAATATTTGTCAGTAATGTTTTGTTGTTGAAACTGCAGATTACAACAATTCACAGACATACTATATACCCAGAGAAGGCGTCAGATACAGCCCAGATTGGAACTATGTTTCTGCATATACAGGTAATTTACATGTAGTAATTCAAGTATTAATTGCAAAAGATGTCGATCTGCGTTCTAAGCAAAGCAGGAGAGGAAAACCCGTCACTTTTTAGAATTTTTAGTGCATCGTTTTAGATTTGTTGTGTTGAATAGTGTGAATGAATTTGGATGTAAAGAAAATGATGTAACAATTATTTTCCCAGAAATGAGGATTTTTTTTCCTTCTGAAAAGTTTTACTTTCCTCAAAATACACGTGGAATAATTCAAGCTATTTTTTCTCGACTTGCTCTTGAAGAAAAGTCGAAAGAGGCTGATGAGATCATAAACCCTTAACCAAACAGTTCCGTGTTTTACTGATCCCGAAGAATAGGAATTTGGAAAACTTTGCTAGATAAAGAGAAAACGCTGAATTCCAGCGTTTCCCTTTTGTCTATAACTTTTTTGCAAATAAACCTTACTATATTTACCACATTGAATCGTTCTTTGCAAAAAAAAAATATATAGGACTAGACTGAAATTTTGCCGTTTGGTAAAGGATTAACTCTTTACTAAAACGCGATATTAAAAAAGTAAGTACGGGAGTGAGACAGCGTTGCATACTATAAAGTTGGAATATAAATTGGCATGATGTACTTTTTACATGATAAGAACATTACTAGGTTACCAACTGATGAATGTAATTTTGAAATTTAAGAATTCCTAAAATCTTTTTATTTGCTCTTTAAGGAAAATGAGGAAATGTTGATTAGAAGCATTTTCTCCTTTTTCCAAGATGTTTTATAGGGTTTCAGCTGCATATCTCATTAGTTGAGCCTATGCCAATTTCTTGACTGCCAATCGACCGAATCTTGATGAATCCAAAGTTTTGTCATATGGTATGGAGTACACCGAGTGATACTAATGTTTACAGTCTTGCATTTGGTAGCTCTTGAAAATATTGTGAAATATTGAAAATTATTGCCTGGTAGTACATACAATCTGCTTATTTTATTGTGCTTTTATTTATTACGTTTATTTATTTATATATATTTTTTAATCGTATTACTTTATTTATTAATATAACTGTTATTATTATTAATATTATATTTTGCTTGCATTAGCACTCATTTCCAAAGGTGAGCTTTTGTCATCGTGCTGTGTTTGTCTCCTTCGTGCCTGGTTCAGAAGTTAACATATACCCTCTTTGCACTATAGAGGTCAAAATTTCAACGAATTACTTATGAAACCTTGTATAAAAAATTGACTAAATGACATGTTAGACATGGTTGATATTGGATAACGTCGTGTCCGAAAAGTAGGTCACTAAGCCAATTCTGAGACAGACACTCATTATTTGTTTTAATTTGATAAAGTGTCTTAACTTAGACAAAGGCGGTTTGATATATAAGAGACTGTTACTTGTGCATGTGTACAAAATTAGTTATTTTTTTTATATTAAAGGCATGAATAAAGTAATGTTGAATAGCGCCAAACACCGTACATTTTATCTATCATTCAACAAATATTTGTCAGAAATGTTTCTGTTCTTGATGTTGAAACTGCAGATTACAACAATTCACAGACATACTATATACCCAGAGAAGGCGTCAGATACAGCCCAGATTGGAACTATGTTTCTGCATATAGAGGTAAATTACATAGAATAATTCAAGCATTCAATGCGAAAGTAGTCGATCTGCGGTTTAAACAAAACTACAGGAGAGGAAAAACCGTCACTTTTTAGGATTTTTAATTCATCTTGATTAGATTTGATGTGTTGAATTGAGTGAATAAATTTATATCTCAACAAGATAATGTAACAATTCTTATCACAGAGATAAAGACTTTTTTCCCCTGAAAAGTTCTTCGGTATCATTTCTTTTGATGAAATAGTTTCACTTTCAACTCTCGAATTCCTCTTGAATGAAATTCAAAATGGGCGGATATAATCACATACCCTTTACTGTATAATCCAGTGTTTTAACAACCCTGATTAATAGGACTTTAGAAAACTTTGTCAGAAAGATAGAAATTGCATACTTCCAGCATTTTCTCTTTTTTATGCATTCTTTCGTAAATAAAACTACCTATTTTGGGATTCTTTTCTACAAATACCTTCATATAGGATAAGTCCGATGTAATGGTAATGGCTGAATCTTTCCAGAGGTTACACGATCCTTATGTAGAACGCTTTTGAAAACACTCGAAGATATTTAAGGAAAAGGCGAATATGTTGCTTACCAATATGTTTCCTATTCTCAAACTGTATACTAGAGTTTAAGGTGAATATCTCATCAGTTGAGCCTGATCAAATTTTTGGCATGCAATTTGATTTAGTCTTGATGAATCCAAAATTTTGTCATGTGGTAGCTCTTGGTAGCTCTTGGACATATTTAAAATAAAAAAGAGAAATATTCTGTTAATACACAAAGTTTGCTGTCTTGTTCATGATTTTATTTGAATATCCATTTTTTCTGATTCATTTTTGTCATTTCTTGAAGTTTGCTTATTATTTGCTCACAAATTGCTCCAGATCAGTTTTTACGCTTGCGCTATATCTGTCTCCTTTGGGATTGGTTGTATTCTAGAAGCCAAAATTTCAGCCCGTTACTCATGAAACTTCTTAGAATATTTGTTTCGATAGAATGTCTTTAACGTTCAAAATTGGGTCACGTTGTGTCAAAAAGTAGGTCACAGAGCCATTTTGAGAAAGTCTTTGTGTAATCTAAAACAACCACACATTAAGCTTGAAACTCATGAGAATTGCTAAGAATTACTGTCTTGATGATATCTCGGACGAGTTTGGTTCGAAATTACATTGTATCTTGTCTAATAGTAGGTAACAGGACCAAATCTTAGAAAACTCCCGTGTGTGCTCTTGGGATCACATCTGATGCTCTTGGTCGGAATGTCTGAATGATAACTCAGACAGGTTTAGAAATGGTTCATTTTGGGCTTGAAAGTATGTCCCAGGGCAAAACATTCGAAGAGCTTTCGTGTTTTAAAAATGCCGTATTTTAAGCCATAAAAAAAAGGTCATTCAACAAAATCTGAAAAAAACCTTGTTTCCACTCGCAAGGCCATACTGTAAGCCTAATAATATGCACGAAACTTTGCCAGATTTTTTTCAGGATGGCATTATGAACAGTGTCGAAAGTAGGTCACGTGGAATCAAAATGTGTGCCACATGCCTTAATCTGTGGAAAACCTTTCTGCAGTCTGGAGTCCACATTTTCAGCCTGATACTCATGAAACTTGGTCAGAAAGCTTATCTTTTTATCATTTCATACAAGCTTGAAATCGAGTCACAAATGATGAAAAGAAGGTCTCTGGGCCAAATCTAAGAAGAAAACTTGTGTGCAATATAGGTCGTTGGGCCAAGTCTGAGGAAAACCTCATGTGCAGTCTAGAGGCTTCATTCTCAGTCTGATACATATAAAAATATCATCTGAATGATTGTTTGTTTGATATCACTTACAAGTACAACCTTTACCTTGATTCTCATGAAACAACGTACAAACAAATGTCGTCTTTTTGAAGTCTTAAATAGAAAGTCACCAGGCCAAATCTTAAAAAAAGGCTGTGAGCATTCTAGAAGCCACATTTTCAATCTGATACGCATGAAACATTATCAGAATGTTTCTTACATATCTCTTACTCACAAGATAAAGGTCATTTTTCTTTCATAAGGGCATTTGTGTTTGACAAACACATCTCGCCCGAGTAAAACTTCTGCTATGAACTTTAACAAGGAAAATGTTTATATATCTGGCTTGCACTACACATTGCATACAAAGGCAGACACTATGCTTTTTTAGATCTACTGGCTTTCAGCCAGTAGAGCTTAAGTCATGGCGTGGTTTCCGTCGTCCGTCCGTCCGTCTGTCCGTTAGTCTTTTTCTTGTTTACGCGATAAAGTCTGCATTTGTTCAGATTTTCGTGAAACTTGCACAGTTTTTTTATTTCATCAATAGCTTCAATCCTGTTGATTTTGAGAAAAATCCAACAAACAGTATGGGAAAAGTAGCCATTTCAAGTTGAAAATTTCTAATTCTTGTTTACGCAATAAAGTCTGCATTTGTCGCCATTTTTGTGAAACTTGCACAGGTTGTTTATCGCATCAATAGCTTCAACCCTATTGATTTTGAAAAAAATCCAACGGACAGTATTTGAAAAGTTGCCATGTCAAGTTGAAAAATTCTAATTCTTGTTTACGTGATAAAGTCTGCATTTCTTATTAGATTTCTGTGAAACCTGCAGTTTGTTTATCTAATCAATAGCTTCAACCCTATTGATTTTGAAAAAAGTCCAACAAATAGTATGGGAAAAGTAGCCATTTCAAGTTGAAAAATTCTAATTCATGTTTACACGATAAAGTCTATCTTTCTTGTCAGATTTTCATGAAAATCACAGTTTTTTTATTATCTTATCAGTAGCTTCAACCCTATTTATTTTGAGAAAAATCCAACCAACAGTATGGGAAAAGTAGCCATTTCAGGTTGAAAATTTCAAAGTCTTGTTTACGGGATAAAATGTGCATTTGTTATTAGATTTTTGTGAAACTTGCATGGTTTGTTTATCTCACCAACAGCTTCAACCGTTTTGAAATAAATCCAACAAACAGTATGGGAAATGTAGCAATTTCAAGTTGAAAATTACCAATTCTTGTTTACGCTTTAAAATCTGCATTTCTTGTCAGATTTTCATGAATTTCACAGAGTTTGTTTAGTTGCAAGAACACATTTGTGTGTGTTGGTGTGTGTGTTTTTTTTTTTTTTTCTGCATCATGAATTCATAATGAATGCTAGCATAAAAGCAAAATTCAATTCTCTGCCAGTAGAGCAGATTCAGGCCCTTCAGGGCCTTCTAGTTATAATTCTGAAAGGGAGTCAAATATGTTTGTTCTCCTCCACTGTGTTTCACTAACTATGCATACCGGCAATACAAACTGCCGGTATGGGACTGGATATTACTCTGCAATAACATCAGAATGCTTGTTAATTTTGGTACTTTAATTTTGTATAAAAAAGTGTAGTTTACGTTATCAGAATCTTTCTCTACATATCTCTGACAAGTTCAAGAGTATGTCAACTTTGTAAAAAAGAGTTAGATACTTGCACCCATGCATATTTCGAAGAGGGTCAGAAAAAAAAACGTTGAACAGCACCGGTAGTAGAATACTGTTATAAGAAACAACTTGGAGAGTTCTCTATTTTGACAGTAGCCTCCTTTGAGTTCTATACACTTATTCATTCCTGATTTTCACGCGTGAACCACGCAGCTAAGCGCGTCACATGACTATACCATCAAGGACCTGGTCATACCGAGGGTAAGCTCCTCTCTGCTCTTGAGTGCATGCCACATAGAGAATCTTTCAAAACAGGAACTAGTCAGAGGTCCCATATAGTCAGGATTAAATTATTCGGAGCGTTGGCAAGTGTTTCTATGTTTTTTTTTTTTTCGTAAAGTTTCAAGTACAAGTGTGGCTTTGCGAGAAAGGGCTTTATCTTGGTGTAAACTGATGTCACTCCGTAGGACTTCTGGTTGTGTTTTTGCATAAAACTAAAAGATGACAGCAGTATGTAGATACAACATAATTTAGGAGATAAACAGGAGAACAGAAATACTTGATTTAGATAGCTCTATCAAGTAACTCAGAAAGGTTCACTGTACCAGCGGAAGGCGATGTTTTATGTTTCAATACATTGCTTCGTTGTTTAGATTCAGTCTCGTCAAAGTGTGCCTTGTTTGAGATTTTCTGTGACTGATGTTGTTGAAAGGGCAGATACAGTTAAATCACATAGAGTATTACAAGTGTAGAATGCGAAACAACTCCGTGTGTGTTTTAAACAAATCTACAGGAGAGGAAAACACCTCACTTTTTAGATTTTCCTGTATCATCTTGTTAACATTTTTGTGTTGAATTGAGTTAATGAATTTGATCCAAAGAAAGTGATGTATTTCACAAGAAATGTTTTTTGTTTTTTTTTTTTTATTTTACGTCTGAAAAGTTCCTTTTCTTTCATAAACAAATGCAATAACTTCAGATTCATCTCTCGAATTTTTCTTGAATAAAGTTCAAGACAGACAGGTAAAATGATAAACCCTTTACCAAACAATCCAATATTTTAACAACTCTGAACATAGGACTTTTGGAAAACTTTGTGAGATAGTGGAAAGAATGCTGAATACTAGCTTTTCCTCTTTTTTTTCAACAATGTTTTCGTGTATAAAACCCACCATATTTACCACATTGTAATTGTTCTTCGTAAATATTTTCACATAGGACTGGTCTAAAATTTTGCCGTTAATTACGTGTAAATTACAGTTCAGGCCATTCGCTGACGTCACGTGATTCCCGTGAACGGTCCAATACGGCTTAAGTTTATAGAGTTACCTCGCTTGATGAAGGATTTCCCTATTCACAAAAGTCAGATATCTTTTCTTTAAAAAAATATACTTTTGTTAGTTACTTCTAGAAAAATCTTTAGTATCATGTGATGTCCATAAATATCTTAAAAACGAAAAAAATAATAGTAATAAATAATACGAAAATACGCTTCCTGGCTCTTCCTGTGACGTCAGCGAATGGCCACCCAGACAAATCAAAATTTTCTGATAAAGTTGTAAAACATGACGGATATCTCTGGTTGAAAGGTGTCTACTGAGGTATCGCCGGATGTCACAGGTATATTATTGTGTTGTCTATCGCTGGGCTAAAGGAGATTATGATCAATGTTTGCTTCGTGGGTGATTTTGGGTGGGAAAGGCTGTCGGGTGCTAGCGCCAGCAATCGAGACGTTGCATTCCTTGTGTTTATATTATATAGGGGAGATTTTTTTTTTCATATTTTATCATTTATTTTGGTTGTAGAATGTCAAATTCCCGTGAATTAATGCAGTGTTGAAATTCAACAGTTTCTGAAAACTGTTTATTTGCCCTTTAAAGGTGGGTATTTAGACTTTTCCCATCTCACCAAATTAAAAAAAAAAAATGACCGGCCAATACTTTTCGCAGATGCATTAAGCTCCTTTTTTTTCCGAACCTGATTCATTTATATTGTTTTGTGAAGTTCTAAACTCTGAACAACTCTGTTTACCCAATGTAAATTCGTATTCGAATCTTGTTCCTTGTTTATTCAATTCCCATTGACGTTTAACATACCCACAGATGAATGATTGAACTGTCAACGTGGTATAACTGAAATTATGGTGAAAGATGCCTGAAACACTTTAATAATCACTCGGTGATGTAACAAAGTAATTCCATTCGAGAAAACAGTGATGTCAATTATCTGCTGTTATACCTCATTTGTTATCAAAAAGTAATATTACATACTTCTGGGGAAGTTTCTAATTGCTATCGCATTGAAAACTGTTAGAAAATATAGACAGCAGACATATTTGCAAATCACATTTTAAGGTGCACAAATTAAGTCAGTGATAAACAAATATATATTCATGAAAATGTTTCTTTCAAAAACGTTAAGCTTCTTGTGCTTTGGAATATTTTGCCGGAGATATATATAGAAATCGCTATCAAAACAATCCCCCTTCCAGAAGTGACATTCACACATACCTGAGGAGGTGTGAATGAACATATTTTCATGAAGAAAAGACCTAAGTTCATGCAATATGATGACATTTCAAATACAAATAAGAATACCAAGTATGCAAGTGGCATTAGTTTCCGCTCTGATTGTAATGTAAGACCATGAAAGATGTGTAGGTCGGGTGATGAAGGGTAACAGGTCAGTTTTCTCTAGATACGAGTTTGCCTTTCAAAGGTAAAGCTTTGTTTACTATGGTGTTTAAAAAAGTGATATCTACTCTATCAACACTCTTATCCTTTTCCTCTTACAAAAAAAAAAGAAAAAATAATAATGATAATGTAGTGGTGTGGATCATGATGAGACTGTTTAGAAATTTTGATCAATCTCAGATTAACACAAATTGCAAAGAGTTAATTGACAAAAACACCAACCAGGTTGTTTTTTTTTTACTTCGATGCGTTCAAAACTCCAGTCCATTGTCTGTTTGAGAGCGTTAACTGCGTTTAAATATCAAAGTTGTAATTTTGGCAAATAAATCCACATAAAAAGTTTAATATGACTCCTTCTTAAATGTCATTCCAGCAATCTCATCAGAATAAAAATAATTCTTAAATACTGTCTTCAATATAAGAAAAACTCTATCAGGAACACAGAGTTGACTACATTGTTAACCATTCTCTTTTTTTTTTTTTTTTCTTTTTAACGCAACAACCGGAAGGAAAACCTTAATTATAGTTTCAGTTCCATTTCACAACTTGAAAATCTCATAGGTTTTGTATTAAATATATGCAGGATTTTCCTATATATACAAGAACAGATATTTGTTTAAGTATGGTCGGAGCTTATCCGATCGCGTTTGACATAGATTATAGGAAACTGCTTTTCCTCGGTCAGCTCTACCGTCTGTTTACTGGACATTTTTGTAAATAGCTACTTAATAATCGTTTGGTCACATTTTACAAATATAAGTCCTCCACTCAGCACAGATATGTGTCTGATATAGTCGGTGTTTTAAGAAAGTATAACATAGGGTTAATTCACGTTTTTGAGGTCATTAACATTCGCAGAGCCGAAAAATGCTTAGACGCCCGAGTGCGATGCACGAGGGTGTTAAAGTATTTAGAGGGCCTCTGCGAATGTTAACGACCAAGAAAAACCGTGAATTAACGCTATTATTGCATAAAATAAAGGTATTTTAACAATAATTTGCAAAGATAGCAAAAATATTCTCATAGAAATTCAAATAAGCGAACTTCAAATGTACTGTACGTAAATGGGTCAAAACCGGAAGAAGAAGTTTTTGTTACTATAAGGGAAGGGCCGCTAGTCCTGTATGCCAGTTTTGATTCTCTGGGTATAAATACACTTCTATTGATTAGGCCAGGGAATCCCCCTCAAGGGATTCCCTTGCCTATAGCGATCGTAAGCTGCCTTTTCAGACAAAATGTTGGACGGTGTGTCCACTGTATATCGCTGAGTCCGCCAAAACAACTAGTTTCCCAAGTATATATAGAGATTGCTTATCGCACGGTGTGAATGCTTTCCTTTCCTCAAAGCTTTCATCTGCAAAAATGCCATGGAATTGCAAAGGTATTACGACCCTTTCATAAATGGCGTGTGTGTGTTTTTTATTCCGTTTATGTCATTAACACTGACCTAATATAGGGGTAACCTGTAGTAATAAACTTAGCGTTATCCGGCAGTGTGTGTGTTTTTTATTCCGTTTATGTCATTAACACTAACCTAATATAGGGGTAACCTGTAGTAATAAACTTAGCGTTATCCGGCAGTTGTATATTCCTACGCGCTCTATACGGTTAATATCTATATTGTTGTGTTGACATTTGAACATATGTGTCACAAAACGCATCTCCGCTAAAATGCGATTGTAAATAAAGCAAACTACATATAGAATATTGGCCCGTGTTACGTTTATCACTTTTTCTTATGTATATCGACTAAATCTAGGGTACTTCAGCGCTAGAGATCTTTTTCCAAATTTGCGCATGTCCGACAAAATATCTGTCGCATAAATCGGATACCTTTCGATTCTGGAGAAGAATACTCATAGCTATTTGACTATGCTGCTTCCTACACCGATAAAAATCAACAATTGCATACTAGAGAGTCCACTTCCTGCACAATTCCCGCTGTTGTGATAGCAATTTCCGAATACTAGAGAAATTGGCCCCTGGAGAAATCGTTCCCAAACTCCAAATAACGCTATTATTAGAGAAATCCATCCCAACATAAAATTTCATCCATATCGTTATTCAGGCTGTCTATATTTTTTTTTTTTTTTTTTTGAAAGTTCGTTGTCTTTAGTATGTACATTATACGTATTAGTTACCTTTATCCAAGAGTTATTTGGTAGTTTTGCCATTGTTTATACCGCCTATTTCACACTGATAGGATGTTTTTCACACCTTTTACACCTGTCACAAATAGATTACACCTGTGTGATTCTTAAAATATGTCTTTGATTGACTTTGATTTGAACCAAATAAATGCTTATAATTTTTTTCTGTAGTCGTTCGCTTGTCATTTAATGTATTATTTTATATTCTTATAATATAAGCCTACCCATTATTTTGATTTATTGTATGAAGATCTTTTTTTTTTTTTCATTCTCTCTCTCTCGTATATTTTCCTGTCCTTTCCTACTTGTACAATTTCTATCACTTCAATACGAGGTTCTTGTCCAGCCGTCGATCGTGAAGTCACTAGTTCGATCCCATAAAGTATGTTTTATTGCATCACATCTCTGGTTATTGTATAAAATGGTTGAAACCATTTTCCACAAAAGCATTTCCTCCTTTTCCCACAATATTATATAGCATTTGAAAGACGAATGTTACTTTTTTTATTAACATTTGATTTGTCTTCTGCAAATGCTTTCAACTTTTTTCCAGAAAAAATAATGTCTTTTGGTTTAGGGACATTTTTGGAAAAAAACACTTATTTACAGAGATTCAAAGGACTTAGATTTCAGAGACCTGTATGTTTAGTCCGTGATGAAAGAGAATTGTACCATATAACAATACCTATCATCAATCCTCAGAAGGAAATTGACCAAGCTGGTGGACTCTTAAAGTGTACTTCGCTACCAACTGAACTACCTTCCACTGATAAAACCATCATTTTAGCAACACTTCAGTTGTCTACAAGATGCCTTCAATGTTGATAATTCTGAAAATCTGGGGATTAGAGACATACTGACTAGTGCAAGCCACAAATATCTTTCAAGCAGCCTATTTTCTCTCTCTCTCTCTCTCTCTCTCAAAATTACGTTACACCAGCACGGCTGATTTAAATAACGTGTTGTCCAGAGAGCATCCTGATTTTGAGACAAAACCACAATGTTTTTCAAGGCTCTTTCGGCTAACATCGTCTTAAATTTTGCTTCTGATGAAGCACCTTAATCTATCATCTGTAATAGTTGCTTATCTCAGTTTTTAATTGAAATTATATGTTGGTCCTATAATCGCTCATGAAGTGATTACTAATTTCATGTGGGTCATCAATGGAAATTGCATAGAGGTAGTTGATTGGCAATTAAACTAGTGGTAAGACATTTTTAATATACAATCTACTGTGCTACGTAATTGACAATAAATATTCTCGTCATAACAACAAAACATGAGTTTCTTTAGGATAAATTTTGGGAAAAAATATGCTACTGTTAATAGATAAGTTGTTGTCTGAGGACTATTTTCACTAACAGGTAGGTTAAACAATCAACATACCGTAACATAAACAAAACTTCAAACATGCGAAAAGTTTGTTTCGATACGCTCAAGGTCAATGTTACTGTTCTAGGTCAAATGATAAAATTGACCTTGTCTGGAGCAACACATTTATCAATTAAGTTTAAAATAACTGGGCAAACGTGTTCTCCATTTTGTTTACAAGTGTCATTTGACATACATGTACTTGTGACCAATACCATCTAGCAGGGGCATCCGTATCTCTGACACACCTATTTCTAGTGTTCACTAGGGCTTGTGTGCATCCGAATTTTTTCGATCCATAACTTCTACAATTATGGATGGATTTCTAAATAATTCGGCACAATTGACCGACATCACGAATAGATGTGCCATTTGAAACATCTGTTCAGGTAGGTTCAAGATCAAGGTCACACTGAAGGACAATTTTTCGTCCGAACCATAACTCCTACATTTATGGATAGATTCCGATATAAATAAGCATAATGCATTGTTCTCCATCAAGAGTAGAAGTTTCATTTAAAACATTTATTCAGGTCCAGGATCTAGGTCAAGCTTGAGGGTCAAGTGTTCGCGGGCTTGACACAAGTTGTCCTTTGACAACGATAATGAATTAGGATTAAGGGCTTTATACATTATGTAGAGATAAGTATCGAAACTCAAGTCACTGTGACTCGTCCGTAAATTAGGCAAGTAAAATAGGTAAACCGAGCCTAATCGTTTTTTCCAAAACAATCCAACCTTTTCGCAGTTTTTTATTAAGAAAATACTTTGGCTAAAAGAGAATTTGCTTGTAACTAGCGATTCCTTCCAATTTCCCCAAAATCTTATTTTTCAATATACACGAAGAACTACTTTGGATTTTCATCTACAACTTCCTTTAAATAGGACCAGTTCAAAAGTTCGTCGACTTGTGGAAGATAAAGACAACATGACCAACTGCCATATCTCTCCAATCTTTATTATGCATAACATTTTACATTGATATCTATCTTACATGTATTTTAATTGAAATCAATAAAAAATAAATCTGTTCTTGCGTCATAAATGTAGAAAATAACGTGATTCAGGACTACAAGACATCACATGTTTCAGAAAGTTTAGATAGCCAAAGTTGGTATTGCACCTATTGAATAGTTCAATTTTTGCTTGGGATTGTTTACAAGCACGACAAATTACTAAGTATTCTAAGCCATTATCAAACACCCCATAACTGTGAGCACATGCCTACATGTATCTCTGGCTTAATTAGTTTCTGGCTGGTGCTTTCTTGTACCAGTTCAAAATTTCCTGTTAAAACCAATGATTCCGGGAGCTTAGTAGAATCCGCTTGTATCTCTGTCCGACTACCTGTTTGTATTAATTAAAATTGACCTCTTGTGTTGTTTCGACGATTACAACTAGAATGAATGACTGGATATAAATTTTTGTAACTGAAGGCGACAGAGGGTTCCATCTACATCAAGCGAGGCGGACAGATCAAGTTAAAAAGTGGGTAGGACGTAGCCGATATAGGATACATTTCACGACTGAATTTTTGTTCAGATCTCAACTAAACTGAGATTCTGTGCAAAGGTTTGTTTGTGGTGTACTAATATCATCAAAGACACGCCATGGAAAGAATCGAATATGGTACGAATTCCTACATTTGATGGTCAGGGTCTAGGGAAAATCTGACAAGGACAAACGTTGTTTACAAGGTGGGCCCGAATCGAGGATATCGATAGTACAAAACCAGGCGTTAACGGCGCTTGAATTTACTGATTAATACACGTTTTCTTTCGTTAATCGCCCGATTTTTATCCGTTAATACATGCTTATAACGGCCCGAAAAGGCACGTTTTATGCACTAATATTGAATATTACCTCACAGAATACATGTCTAATACATCGTTCCCTACAAAATCCCAATTGAAGAGTATTGTTCGAAGTGCCATTTATACCAGGTCAAAAGAAGACTGGCTAACAAGGGTTCAACTCAGACAATTGAATAGTTTTTTGCTCATTAAGCCACATCTCCTCTATATTAGTGAATTATAGGAAATAAGTAGGTCATCTTTATCCACTCTAACGTCATGTCAATGTAATAAGTGCGTCAGGTTAATAGCCACGTTTTATAGCGATAGTTTCACTAAAATTTGCTCACACTGTAAAGTGAACTTCACTGCATCAGTATGTATCCATGTAATATTTAATTGTCAGTTCACTCGGTACTTAAGGAATAGAATGTTTTATAATCATATTGTGACCATGGTTTATATAATGCGTTTTTGTCCCTACAAAGCAATGAGATGCTAGTCGGTTTATTTTCTGGATTAAGGAATATAGTAAATGATAATATAGTTTAAATCATAGAATTCTGATTCATATTGTCCCAATACTTAGCAAATTTTTGCAGACTTTCTGTGGAGTTAACCAATTCCCTGTTGCAAATTTTGCAAATTCTGCTGATTATCATTTTGCCGTTATTTTATCAAAATTATACGTATCTTAAATCTTGTCAATAGTAAGCATATTTATCAATAGATTGTTTACCTTGTTAGTTGACGAATTCATTCATTCATTCATTCATTCGACCGGTCACTCACTCGTTCACTCACCCACCCACCTCCCAATCATTTGTTTCCAATCATTTGCTCGTTCGCTCGCTCGCTCACTCATTCACTGACTGTCTCACTGACTCACTCACTCATTTCCGTCTTGTATTTTGTTTTCGTTACAAGGATCGTTTTCTTGTTTTGCTCAGTCCTTATTAAATTGTTCCTCCATGCAACCATACACCGTACTACCCTTTCACATAGGGACTCAGCCAGTCAGTCTCTCATTCACTCACTTACTCAGCCACTCACTCACCCACTTATTCATTTCTTAATTCATTCATGGTCATTGTTTCGTCATTTGTCAAAATTTCGTTGGTTTTCGTGCAAAGATTATGTAATTTATTTGCTGAGTTTTTCTTTTCTCATTTGTTACATTTCATCATTTTTTTCTCTCCCTTTTCTTTTTGTTTAAACGTGTATATACCTTCATGATGTTTTGCTTGAACAATGTCCGTATTCGGACCAAGGGACGGGCCTTTGCATTTTCGTCTTTTTATTGCAATGGCCTCTTTCGAGTTGGAATTTGGCTGTACAATTTGGCGGATAAACAATGAAGTAATTATAGCTCTGACCTTGAAGAGTTATCGAAAATAAGATACACTAAAACAAAAATACACATGGTATTTACAATTTTTTACTTTATTTGAAGTTTAAATAATTGGGAAATGTAGTTATCATACTTTATACGTATATTCTAAATGCTCCTCGTCATTTCCCAAATGCCTAATGAAAAACGAGATTCATATCCAAACCGACGAAACTTTCTGTTGCTCAGTTGTCATAAGAAAAATAATCCGTTTCAAAAGTTCAAACTTCTGTTACTCTGCTAACACTCATCCATTTCTTTCGTTCTTTGTATCAACAGAAAGAATAATCATCGCAGAAAACGATGAGAGCATCAACCTTTTCATTTTTGTGGCAGAAAAAGGTGAAAATCAGCGTAAAATGACCGCTGGTAATGTTTGGTATGGAACCGAGTTGGACACCTTGATTTATAAATTACGTTATATATATGTAGGTGGCAAAGTTGGTCTTAACACGAACGCCTGTGCCCGCGGGTTACAAATATGACGAAACCTGTTACATGTGTATTACATAAGATTACATGCCAAATTTGGTAGCCCTAGGCTTTACGGTTTCAGACAGGAAGATTTTCAAAGATTTTTTTGTAGTTTTACTTTTGTTGCCATGGCAACCACAACTATTGAAGGAATCAAATTCATTCAAAAAAATCTGAGGAGGACCATGGCGGGATCATTTGTGTGAATTTTCATCAAATTGGGATGGGTAGTTTTAGAGAAAAAGATGTTTGAAATAAAGGATAAGGCAACCACGCATGCATTGATTGACGCACTCCAGACCACGGACCATGACATAGGCCTGCTGATCTTGGCTACTGGAGCCGAGAAATATCTTTCAAGTAACCAAATATCCCTGCAAAAACACCGGCGCAATATTTATTTTTTTGATATACCGCGGATAATTCCAAAACAGCACGAGGAATTGGAACTATCTTAATAGCTCGTTCGTTTTAATAATAACTCTTTTTTGTCGTTGCTAGAAATAATGAACACCAGCAATTAAGACCTTTAAGATAAATACAATACGCACTTTTAGAACGTGTTCGTGAACCTTAAGAATCAGTACTCCAAACCTGGTTAGATATGTTTGATATACACTATGTACGTATTATATATACATGTAAACAATATCTGCAGCCAATGCTTCATGGTGGTGAATAAAGACAGAGAGAAACAAAGAACGAATGAAAGAAAAAAGAGCAGCCAAGGTGGCCATGTTTGCTGGTTATATTTTTTAAAACTAATAACTCACATTTTTTCTTGCAGGAAAACAACCCCTGCAACCCATGAGAAGGGTTAATTTTGAGCAAATAGAGACCATTTTACTTCTAGAGGCTGTACTAAATGATGAGGATCCCCTGCAATATGTGAAGGAAAACTTGGAGATGCTTCCAGAAACAAACAGAAATCTTTACCGAAGAAGTCCACATGAGAAACTCAGGAAAAGACTAGAAGATAAATTTGGCAGAGTTATGTCAGGTTTTAGAGATGATGAGGTCAGGTAAGACATCTAGACAAACATCTCGAGATTTAGACATAGCTTCTCATAAGTTATTACTAGAAATATCAATACACGCAAAAGTTTGTATTTAAAAGCAATTACACACAAAGATATTTTCACAATATGCATTTCTTTTCTTTAAATAATTGTATTTGATATATGACTAAGATAAAACGCTGTCAACCTTTAAGAAACAGCATCCAGTTTTACCGATCCTGTGGACCAGACCTTTAATAATATTCCATTGCAGACCAAATCGCCGGTTCCCGGTATTTTCTCGTTTTCCTACAATGTTTACTGACATTTCAAAGTCTGATTCTAACATTTGAATGACAGTTCCCTTGACGTTTACAAATTATTTCATTTGTGATATGTCTACAATTTTGTCGTCACCTTAAAGGTTTTGGGACAAAGATTTTACAAAATGCAAGAAATCTTTCCTTATACTCCAAAATTATAATTTTCATTCATAAAACCCCAGTAGTCAAAAACTATCCGACAACAAGAGAAATTAGAGATTTACTACAGCCCAGGTCGACGCGTTCTATTTTTACATGAGCAACTTGCTCATTTACATACTGGAAATACACAGACGAAGCTTCAAACATAGCGTCTGAAGAAGACTTTATGGAAAATAACTACATGTTTGTTATGTTATGGAATTATGCGTCATTAGTCACTTAACATTCCCACAATGCTCTTTTGGTTGTTAGCACGAAATCTAAAAGTAGCTTAAGGGGCTACGTAGTATTTTAAGGGAATACTAACCCCTATAAAAAATTGAAATATTATGATTCTTAATTATTGATGATTTGTATTGGTTTTTCATATACATTTCAGTGATATATTTATATATTTTGAATTTGGTGTGATGTGAAAAATCTAAATACCCACCTTTAATGGTCAAACATACTGGTCAAATGTTTTAAGATATTTTTTCATGTACAGAGATCTGGCGGGGGAAATAGCTGATAGAACAAAGAGAGAAGGAGAACATTTTTGGCCAAAGTGTAGTGCTCGTGGCCAACTAAACCGTAAGACCTTACCTAAAGATGACATAAAGCCTGCTAAAGAAGAAAATCATAAGTATAAGCCATTTGCAAACCCACTGAAGAAGGAAGACGGATTTACAAGAGACACTAACACTAAAGTCTTATTTAACATATTTTTACACGTGACATGACAACGGGGGATTTTTTTCTGTCATATATCGAAAGATCATTGCTTTGTTATAGTAATATTCGGATGGAAAGAAATGAGTTGAAGAAATGGTTAAAAGGAGAGTAGAACCTTGCAATTTAGCGATCATCCATCCGCCCACAGGGACCCCGGGCATACAAAATCGGTTGATAAGTTACTCGTTTGCATGTCACAGTGTGTCAATTAAACGTATTGTTTCCTTTATTTATATATGTGCAGATCTAAATATTTCCATATTGTCGTCTAGGCCGAGAATTGAAGATCCAAAATGACACATATTTTGCTTTGAAGGGTGAAATCTGTGTAGATCCCGGAAAGGTTTGATATTATTTGTCACATAATGTTTACTTTGAAAAGGTGGTCTTCAGCGTCCTAATCCGGATAACAAAACCCCATGTAGTGTTAACTAAAATATGTGGAGAGAGAATTTGCCAAATCTTAAATCACTGCAATGGATTCTGTTTCAGTATTAGGTATTACGGTGGTATCCCATTTATCTGCAAGGCCTTGCCTTAAGAAATTCAATGCAGCTGGAACCGTCAGCAGAAAACAAACCAAGAACTTCTTGGTTTACAAGAAAATAAAATTTTCTTTTCCAGTTTATCACGGCATTAAATAAATTTATCTTTCAATTTACCAAATATTCCTGTAAGAACAACGCCACCATATTTATTTTTGTTATACCACGGATAATTTCAGACAACACGTGGAGTGGGAATTGCCTAAAGCTCGTTTGCTTATACTTCTAGAATCATGCTTATCGTTGCTAGAAATAAGGAGCACCAACAAATCATACCTTAAAGAAAAATTACATAATCCAGACTTACATAGTGTAAAGGTATATCTGAATGATTAAATCTTCCAACTTCAAAGTGGTAAATGAACAATAACAGAAAATCAGAATGAAATAAAGCAGGAATGAAAGAAAGAAAGAAAGAAAGAAAATAAAAAAGAAAAGTAGCTAAGGCAGCCATGTATGCTGGTTATATAATTTCTATTTTAACTAATCACTCACTTTGTTTCTTCTTTTTCTTTTAGAAAATCAACCTCTGCAACGCATGAAAAGGGTTAATTTTGTGCAAATGGAGACCATTTTACTTCTAGAGGCTGTACTAAATGATGAGGATCCCCTGCAATATGTGAAGGAAAACTTGGAGATGCTTCCAGAAACAAACAGAAGTCTTTACCGAAGAAGTCCACATGAGAAACTCAGGAAAAGACTAGTAGATAAATTTGGCAGAATTATGTCAGGTTTTAGAGATGATGAGGTCAGGTAAGACATCTAGACAAACATCTCGAGATTTAAACATAGCTTCTCATTAGTTATTACTAGAAACATCAATACACGCAAAACGTTTGAATTGAAAAGCAATTACACACAAAGATATTTTCACTTTTCCTCCTTTTATTAATTGTATTTGATATATGACTGAGATAAAACGTAGTCGACCTTTAAGAAACAACTCCCAGTTTTACTAATCCTGTGGACTAGGCCTTTTATAACATTGCATTGCAGATCAAATCGCCGGTTCCCGGTATTTCCTCGTTTTTCTATAATGTTTACTGACATTCCAATGTCTGATTTTAAAGTTTTGTTATCCTTTTCCTTGAAGTTTACAAAAGCTCTCATTATGGATCTGTCTACAATTTTGTCATCACCTTGAAGTTGAAATACTACCAATGCTTGGGAAAATTCTTCTTTAATATACAGAGAACTGGCAGAGGAAATAGCTGAAAAGGAAAAGAGAACGTTTCAGGCTAACATGTACATGTACATGCACTACTAGACATTATGACATTCCCTAAAGCTGACATAAAGCCTGTTCAAGATCCATTGAGGAAGGAAGACAGTTTTACAAGAAGAACTGACAGAAAAGTTTTATTTAACATATTTTAACATTCGACATGGTAACGGAAGATTTTTTCTGTTGTATATCGTAAGCAAATCATATATATATATAGTCCAATATAGATGAAGTAGCTATTTTTTCAGAGGAAAAAAATGATATTTGAGTGGATAGAAATAAGTTGAAGAAAAGATGAAAAGGAAAGTAAATTTATGCATTATGTCGATCATCCATCCGCCGACAGAGACCCAAGGCCAGAAGAAATCGATTAATAAGTTGCTTGTTTGCATGCCACAGTGTGTCAATTAAATCTATTTGTTTCCTTTATATATGTTCAGATCTAAATATTTCCAAGTTATCCTCTTGGCTGAGATTGAAGATCCAAAATGATACATTTTGTTTTTTATTGAAGGGGTGAAATCGTAGTAGATCCCGAAAAAGTTTTATGTTATTTGGTATGAAATATTTACATAGAAAAGTGTTGTTCAGCTTCCCCATTCGGTTAACCACAACTACATGCAGTGTCCATTAAAATGAGGTGACAGAATAGGTCAAATCCTAAATCACTACAGTTGGTTCTTATTCGTGTCTATAATGGACATTTTTTATCACTGTAAGGTAATAATGTTTTACATCTAAAGCTGAAAAACCATGTAAAACATGCCATCTTTAAAATTGATGAAAAAGACATGAATATATTGTGTCATTTTGGAGCTTATTCTATAGTTTTATTGTCAATTGAAAGAAAGTAGTAAACCATTATGGTGTGTAAGACATTAGATCTATGTAATGTGCATTTCATGGTGTACATCGAGTTCTAAAGTCTGCTTTAGGTGAAAGAAATATCAAGATTGTAATTTTGTGTGTGTTTTTATGATGCATTTCAAACCAGAACAGTTCCAGTTGAACCCAACACGAAACATGCAGGTTTCGATCCTACTGGCTAACAGTATACCGACTTTCTTCATGTTATGTGTTCAACTTCTAGTTGTATTGACTTTAACTTTAGACTAAGAGATTGATTCTGAGATTTTATATGTGTGATATTTTGGGGTTTCTTTTTTCTACAAAACAAGACAATACTGCTTAATTACTGTTGCTATTAAAACATTGTTCCTTTATTTTAGAATAATGAGAATAACATTTTCTGTAATGAACAGTATACGAAATTTCTGTATGGAAAGGAGAATTGATGCTACATGCCATTACAGTGATCGTGTTTTTTCCCTCTCAAAAATTAACAAGACAAACCAGTTCCAAATTTGTGAGAATTATGAAAGCTTTATATAAAAAAGTTACGTCATGTGTGAAAGTGTCAAACAGTTAAAATGTGTCTGATTTCTTCGATGTTTCAATCGGCTTAAAGCAAGGAGAATCATAACCATAACCTAAAATCTATTGACAAAATTTATTTGAAATATTGAAAGAAAATCCTTGGTGTAAGCCCTCAAACCCTAAATTTCGCTGTGTACGGAGAACTTGGAAGATATCCAATGTCAATTTTGGCGCTCGAAAACTCAATTAAATATTTAAAAAGCTGTACATTGATCCTTATCTTGCTGATTTTATTAAGATAAATGCAACTTTCAAGTCATAGTACAAACCCTAATGATGCTATATCTGTTTATTATTATTATTATTATTATTATTGAAAAAAAAATACCTTCTAATCAGACAATGTAGATCCCAGATCAGACTACACGGTCTGTGCAGTCTGATCTTGATCTACAATGTCCACGAAAAGGCCATTGAGACGTGATTCGTATCTTAAGGGTTTATCCTACTATAGTTGCGATTAATGGTTTTTTTTTCAGATTTTTCTAGATTGTATTTGTAAATGTTTGTGCTATATTTCATTTTACATTTTTGTAAATGGTCAGTGGCAAAATCTTATTTACCGAGTACTAAATAAATTCATTTGAGTTGAATTGAGTTGAACCTAATATTTTAGAACTAACGCAAATTAGTTCCAAGTTGCTGATATTTAATATGTTAAGTAAATAATTACATTTGGGACAAAATGAGTACTGCATTCTTGCTCTTCTACAGAAAAGTTTTTGATAAATTTTACGCACTAGAATAATTCATAATCTCATTAGAAATCCAGGTAGAAAGAAAGAAAAAGGAAAACAAAGTGTTCGGACATTTGACAGACTAAAAATGCTCAGTGGATCTATTCCCCGTTTAGAGGGTGATCCTTCTTCAAAATAACAAAGTTACCTAGTAACCGGCTTGGAGCATTATAGGCCTACACTTAATATGCAGTCTGATCTTTGATGGGACAGGGCCGTAGGGTCAATTCATAAGAACAAGTGCTTATTACTAGTCTATTTATACAAAGTAATTTCTAATGTAAAACACAACTAATATCTTAAAGGTCGACACCAAGTGTTGTGTTTTGTGCCGGAGATCTTTGTTTACTGGAAATAAAGTTAGTTTTCGAATTCTGATTTCTGTTCATTTCTTTCCTTCTTAATATCTAACGGTTAAAAGAGTATCTTTCTCTGATGGCTTGTTTGTGCTAAATATCTTCAAGGTCGACACTAAGTGTTGTGTTTTATGCCGGAGATCTTTGTTTACTGGAAATAAAGTTAGTTTTCGAATTCTTATTTCTGTTCCTTTTTTTTCCTTCTTAATATCTAACGGTTGAAAGAGTATCTTTCTCTCATCGCTTGTTTGTGCTAAATAGTCACCCGTCGAATGAGGATTTTTTCCTTTAATTTTGCCCTTTTTGTTGCATGTGCTAATCAAAATAAGTGTTTTATTATTACTTCTTCTGTCCTAAAAAATCATCTGTCGAAAGAGATGTTTTCATGTTACCTTTTTTCTGCTACAGAAGGCTTTTTTCGCTATTTCCTCGTGAACGAGTGCTACATAGTCTTCTTCTTTTTCTGTTCCTTTGTTTCCGCTAAATAGTCACCTGTCAAAAGAGTATTCTTTTTCTTGTTCCCTTGTTTTTTACTAAATAATCACCTGCCTAAAGAGGAGATTTTTTCACCATTTTTTGCTAAATAGCCAACTGCCAAAAGATGCTAAATGGTTACCCATCAACAGAGATTTATTTTGTCTGTTCCCTCCTTTGTAATAGTCACCTATTGAAAAAAATATTTTTTTTTTTTCATTGGCAAATCCGCCAACTATCAGAACAGATTTTTTGTGTCCCTTTTTTTTCTTGGAATTTCTATGCTCATGAAGATGATATAAATTAAACACTATATCCTAATTCCAGGTTTAAAAGTGACGTATTTTTATTAACTAAAAGCATCGATTAAAGATTTCTATTTTACCGCTTTAAGATACAACAGTGTTGATCTTTTTTTTTTCAGCTCACCAGAGCACAAAGTGTTCAAGGTGGGCATTTGTAATAGTGCTGTGTCCGTCGTCCGTTGTCTAGGCGTTGACAATTATCTTGTGTGCACTCTAGAAAGCATGCATATTCTCTGTACAATACTCCTGAAACTCGGTCAAAATGTATGACGGCAATTCCGATATTGCGTCATGTTGGGTGAAAAAGAAGGTAACCCGGTCAAAACTTCGAAAAACCTTGAATGGATTCTAGAAGCCTTATCTTCAGGCTGATATTCACGAAACCTTTTCAGAATGTTTGTCCATGTGATATCTCGAACAAGTTTGGATTTGGATCACTTTAGGTCAAACAGTAGGTCAACTGGTCAAATATTAGAAAAATCTTGTGTATCTAGAGGCCTTATTTTCAGTCTGATACTCAGGGAGTCTGGTCTGAATGTTTGTATTGATGGAATCTCGGACAGATTCAAAATTTGGTCCTTTCGGTTCAAAAAGAAGTCACTTAACAAAATCTTGAAGAAAAAACTTGTGTGCACTGTATAGGCTACATTTATAGTTCGATACTCATGAAACCTGGCCGAATATTTATCTTGTTGATATCTCAGATAGATCTGACTCTGGGTCATGTCTGGTCATGGACAAATCTGAACCTAATTTTAGAAAAACCTTTTGTGCACTCTATAGGCCACATTTCATCCTGATAATCATGAAGTAAGCGAGATTCTTTTTGTTGATGATATCTCGTAAAAAGTCCAAACTTTTGAATTGGTTCAAATTGGGTCAAAAAAGTAGCCCATTGTATGAAATCTTACAAAAAAAATAAATAAATAAACTAGTGTGCACTTTGGAGACCATAATTTCTGTCGGATACTAAAGAAACTTGGTCAGTTTGTTTGTCTTGGTGCTGTCTTAAGCAAGTTTGAAATTTGGTTCCTTCCCGTCAACAAGTAAGTAATTTTGGTAAATATGTAAGGTCCGCGTGATGGTAACCGGATTTTAGCAGTATATCTTGTAATTTCAAAGTTCCCGGGTTTTCTTGATCACATGACATTCCTTTGTCTTTTTGCAAGTTGAAAGATCACGTACGCACGAGAAAACTGACTGAAAACTTCAATTTTTTTCCAAAGTTATACATTCGTTGTGGTTGGTATTTGTCTGATACATTCTGTTTTGTTGTTGATGTTCATCAGTCCGTCTGTTCGTTGAATGTTTTGTCATGTTTGGTGTTTGTGAATCCGTTCACGCTATTGTCATTGGTTTCCTCGTACAATGTTATCAGCTGTTTCGGATCCCGACTTATCTTACTAAATTGCATGATTTTAATCCATTTACATTGTTTTACAGAGCACTTTAGAGGTTGTGATGTTAGAGTTGCCAGAGATTGGTGGTGCGAAGTTTGGTAGATTTTCGATTCCATAAATACATAAATTCACTTGTACTTGTCATTCATAGAGTTTATTATTTATAACATACATGTACATCCCTTCCAAAGTTTGATGACAAGACTAAGATATTTGTTCAATGTATGTATTTCAGATTGATGTAATTGACCAGATTTATATTGTTGATGTTTTTGACATGTATGGACAATTTCGAAATTTGGTCATGTTGGGTCAAAAAGGGAGGTCACTTAGCCAAATCTTATATTTTCTTGAAGCCTAGAGGCCACATTTAAGTCTGATACATATGAAACATAGTCAAACGTTTGTCTTGGTGATATATTGGATAAAATATAGGTCACTGACACTACAAGTTTGTTTTACATCATCACAACCAGTATCTCCTTAATATCCCAGATGACTTTACTCAGGTGAGCGCTTTAGGGCCAATAACCCTCTTCTACTTAGAATTTATGTGGTAGGAAGAAGCATTCATATTAACCCCTTTACCACACACCCATTCTTTATACTGGTCTAGAATTGAAAGTATTTACAGTCTTAATTCCTTTTCCATGTCCTCTTGTTTTGTCACAACATTTGCCAATAGATGTTGATTTTCTTCTCCTATGTTTGTGTATTACAATCACTTATTATGTAAAGGCTAATATTTCTTTTATTTTGTTTGTGGCAAATTTACCTGGAGAGTTTAATTATTTAGTTATTATTATTATTATTATTTTTGTCTGTTCCCTTTCTGTATAGACCATCCTTTTAACTCTTTACTATATGAAAACAAAGACTTTCCCAAAATGAAAGCATTTGCAAAAGACGATCAAATTTTGCTAAAAGTTTGAAATTTGTTCTGGGAAAGAGATTTTTTTTTTCAAAAGGAGAAAATGGTGGTAACCATGATTTTCTCATATTCGCTTTGTTTTCAAAGGGCTTCTTGTTTAGACTGCAATAACCCAACTTTTGAGGCTTGTATTTTTTTTTTTTTTTCTTTTTTAAGGTTTGTGTGTATTTCTGTATTTCAAACTATTTCAAAATCCAACAGAAGGATTTCTATGATCGATCTGAAAAATACCTACAACAAATTTTGTTTCCAACATGATTTCTGAGTAGCTTAACTATTTGTTTTGAGATTTCTATGGCCATAAAGACCATAAATGGCATAAATAGTAGTCATACTCTAATTTTTGAAAGTAATGAAACTTCTGATTGGCTAAAACCTTGGATATGGCAACTAGAAGTTAGGTTCCTTCTAATTTAGAAAAGTCACAGAAACTAGAATTGGATTGAGAATTGTGGGTGAAAACACCCGCTGAGTTTATCTAACTCACACGACAAAATATTGTAGTTGTCCCAATTGTTAGCATTTCTAGAGAAGAATTTGGATGTTGCTGGAATAAGACTTTCAGGCCACAGGCGGTGATTTTATGACGAAGTTTGGCACTTATGCTTGTTACACTACTGTGGACAGCCTTACTGAATAGTTAGGGCCTCAACATTGTTTACTTGAAATTTAGAATACATGTATATACTTCTTTATGATAACTAGTCCTTAATTAGTATTCTCAATTAGATCTTAGTAGTAGTTACTTAAAACAGATATCTTGTATTACTGTCTATTTTGACATACAGAATAGCTTTAATTCTATGTATATTAGAGTAGAGGTGGCGAAGTTCGTCATAAAACGAACAGCTGTGTATCAGGCTTCGATTGCTTACCAGCATTTTCTTCTTTACCTACATTGTTTTCAAAAGATTTCTCTGTTTTGGTCCTTTTAATTTTAGATTTTGTGGTAATGGGGTTAAATAGCTTATTTTAACACATGTCAATGAGCCATACTCTGGCGAAAGGAGGCTTATAGGATCTCCATAATAATAAAAATGTTATAATATGTAAAATTGGGTCAATACTTTTTGCAAATAAATGAAACCTCCTTTCACAGTGTGACTCAAATCTTTGTGAACCTTCACGCAAAAAGGGACCTTCTAGGAACTGCGAAAAGTGTCAACCCTGGTCAGACTGCGCGAAATGCGCAGGCTGACCAGGGTTGACACTTTTCGCTTTAATTACATTTTCTGTATGAAAAGTTGTCATTGTACCTTGTTATACAATCTTTGTTGAATTATCAACTTAAACTGACCTGCTCTATCGTCGATCTGTTTTCATCTAACAGATGTATAGAATTCCCAGATGGTCCCATTTAGCATGATGGGTCACATTTTATTATGTTAATTTCTTTGCTCGTGTCAATATTTTTTTTTTCTATTGAAAAAGCCATACTCTAGCAAAGGGAAGTTTTATGAATCTCAATGATGCATTTTGGGAAGCAATGATGCATTATGGGAAGCAACTCATCACTGTTACGGGAGACCACTCCTCCATGCATAGCTTCAACCCGATTTAAATACAATATACCAGACAACTGAGTCAGAGAGATATCTCTTTGGCTCAGTGGTTATGGTATTGGTAAATTAATCCTCGGAAATCGAAAATATTTGTTCCTTCGTGGGTTCGAATCCCAGCACATGCAGTTTGTACTTGAGCTATGCATTGATTTGTTTCTTTGTTACGGACATCATTCGTAAATTATGGATCCATAGAAATAAATCATGAGGTAGGGTGGTCCTCTAAATTGACAAAACAAATAATGGACAATACTCTACAAAAAGTTTTGACCCAGACCAGCCTGTGCGGACTGCATAGGTTGCCTTGGGTAAATATTTTTGTTTGATCCCGGCCAGCCTGCGCGGACTGCATAGGTTGTCAATACGCTTTGCATGTGCATGAAACCTCCTTTTCCCAGGGCATGGCTCATACGTTTTGTTTTTGTGAGATTTATTGTTTATTCGAGTGAGTTCCTTTAAAGTTTCCTAATAAAAGTTTTATGTCATAATATTGTTTGTATTTAGGATAGGGCACCTTAAGGTAGTGGACCCGTAATAGAAAACAGCTATTTCCTCTATGAAATTATCTTTCAAAATTTGCTATGATTAAAGATGAATATTATTGTACTATTCTAAGTGAGCCAATGTTTCTCTTCTTTTTTTTTTCTCTCTCCTTCTTAGATTTATCATTTATAAATCTAAAACCACTATCTGCTCATTACAAAGAGAGATATTAATTACCTCCCTTTCCTGAAAATTAACAAAAGCATCAGAAGATAATTTCAAGACAGACTTCAAAGGAATTTCTCGTCGGGTGAAAATGTGAAAACGTATTATATCTGTATAAATGCGTATGTATCAACTATCAAGTTTTTTTTTCCATGCTGCACTAGAAAAGTGTTACAGGTCTACTACCTTACTGGGATACGTGTAAAATGGTCTTTCAACGTTGCAAAAACACAGCGCCTACATATTCGGCTGGGGGACAAGCAGCAAGCCTTTAGCAATTCGCAATATCGTCGGTTTACTTCAAAAACCTCCTAACTACAGCTTGACACAAGCTGTAATTACGAGGTTTTTTTTAAAATAAACCGACGATATTCATTAATGAATAAAGACAAAGGAGTAAAATAAGAGTTAATTTTGAATGAAATTTTGACAATTTCGATCTTAGAACAAGAAAATAGAGTACATGTAAGTCCCTCAACATTAAGAATTGTGATAAGACTACAAAGATATAAAATTTCTGGTTCTTATAACCTGAATTAACAATAGTTTGAATAACTTGCAAAGAGATATGAGCAACCTATACTTTAGATAGAGAATATTAGTTTGGAAAATTCTAGATTGGTCTTTTCTAGAGAGATGACAACATGGATTGGTTTGAAAAATTCTAGATTAGGCTTTTCTAGAAAGATGACAACATGGATTAGTTTGAAAAATTCTAGATGGGTCTTTTCTAGAAAGATGACAACATGGATTGGTTTGAAAAATTCTAGTTGGGTCTTTTCTAGAAAGATGACAACATGGATTGGTTTGGAAAATTCTAGATTGGCCTTTTCTAGAGAGATGACAACATGAAATGGTTTGAAAAATTCTAGATTAGGCTTTTCTAGAGAGATGACAATATGGTTTGGTTTGGAAAATTCTATATAAGTCTTTTCTAGAAAGATGACAACATGGATTGGTTTGGAAAATTCTAGATTAGGCTTTTCTAGAGAGATGACAACATGGAATGGTTTGAAAAATTCTAGATTAGTCTTTTCTAGAAAGATGACAACATGGATTAGTTTGAAAAATTCTAGATTAGTCTTTTCTAGAAAGATGACAACATGGATGGTTTGAAAAATTCTACATTAGTTTTTTCTAATGATGACAACATGGATTGGTAAACAACTTGTTTACTAATGACCTGTTTCTAAAAATAACCACAATGGAAAAACCAACGAATGCTTTTGATGTTTATGTTTTCTAGAATGTATTGTATAAAGAGTGAAAGTGATGATGAGAATAGGTTACATGTATATCTTATTTACATAACAACAAGAATCCCTTTAGGGTGCCCTATCATTTTCAAAACCAATTGTGTATATACCAAAAAAATACTATCTTAAATTAAACCTATAGCTTTATAATAAATGGACTTTCGTAACCAGGAAGAGATGAAAATTCAAATGTCTTACACGCAGTTTTCTTTTTCTCCCACCTTTTTCATCCTTTTTTAAGACAAATCCCATTGACTTAGTTATTTAGAATTTGTTATGCCCTTATATTGCAAAACTGATAAAGCTAACATTCTGTTATCTGTTAATGAGCTCAAGCCAGTCTTACGAAAATGAAAGTTCACAAAAAATACATAGCTCAAATACAAACCACATCTGGCGGGATTCGAACCCTTGAAGGGACAAATATCCTCGTTTCTCGAGGTTTAAAAGACTAATACCATAACCAATGAGCCAAAGAGAATTCTATCTGACACAATTGTCAGGTATTGATTTTATACGGGAAAGCTATGCTTTAAGGAAGAAGTTTCCCATAACACACCACCTCTTCAATGTCATCATTTCGATGACAGAAAGACCAATTAGGCAGTATATTAAGTCTATTATTAATTACACAACAAATGGCTCAATGGCCAATTCCGGACGAGCCCCAATCTTACGAACATGAAATTACGCAACAAATGCATAGTTGAAATACAAACTACCTCTGGTGGGATTCGAACCCATGACGGGCAAATATCCTCGTTTATCTGGGTTTAAAAGACCAATACCATTACAACTGAGCCAAAGAGAATTTTTTTGATGCAGTTGTCAGGTATTGGTTTTATACAGGAAAGCTATGTGGTAGGGAAGAAGTGATCTCCGGTGACACACCCCTTCTTAAATGTCATCATTTTGATGACAGAAAGCTCAATTAGGCAGTAAGTCTATAATTAGACAGCAAATGGTTCAACGGCCAATCCCGGACGTGCCGCCTTCGGCGGGATTCGAACACATGAATGCCAAATATGTACGATTTGCTAGGTTTAAAAGACCAATACCATAACCACTGAGCCAAAGAGAATTCTCTCTGATGCAATTGTGAGGTATTGGTTTTACGCGGGAAAGCTATGCTGTAAGGAAGGAGTGATCTCCCGTAACACCAGTGCACGAAGCCCTGGTAGGGTACAAGACTTAAGAACAGGAGGTGGGTGGTTCAAATCCCAAGCTTGGTATCTTTTTCAATGACTGGCGAAATTCCCTGTGACAGGATTTATTCCGCCTTCATTAGTTACATGGGATAACAGCCAGTGGCTTGGGAAAGATTTATATACTACTCCACCTTTTAATGACCCTGGGAAAGAAGCCTTTTAAAAGCACCGTGGGAAAAGAAGAAATGCTCACTCCACCTTTTAACAACTCTGGGAAAGAAGCTTTTTAAAAACATCGTGAGATAAGAAGAAAATGCTCGTAACCAACATTTTTCTCCTTGTCCAACAATGTTTTCTACCCTTCCCAAAATAATTTCAATTCTTGAATCCTTTCCTAAAAATAAATCAAATCTTGAGTCCTTTCCCAAAACAATTTCAATTCTTGAGGCCCTTGATTGATTGATTAGCGTTTGACGCCGTTTTCAACATCATTTCAGTTATCCATGCTTTTCTGAAGTTTCTTTTACCAGTAATTTGTACAATTTTCTTTCAAAGCGACTGGCTGCTTTCCCATTGAGTCCCTTTAATCTTGTTGTCTGCTAATGGTTTTAATTTGGACCAGTCTTGCATTTTGTCGTCTGGTAACGAGTTAAGCTAAGTACATGTAATAGAAACTCCAGGAAAGCATTGATACACGTGACATCAATGGCCATCATGGTTAAACAGAAGTAATCTTGAAAACGTCATTAAACACCATAATCAAACGAACATATAACCCAGTATGCCCAAAGACAATTCGTCATATAACATTCATTGAACTGCATTGGAGCTTAACGCTATTTTAAATGCTAAGATCATATCACAACAGTCATTGCATGTGTGTTTCCTCCCTTCACGCACCAGTACTGACACAACTTTCTTTTCAAGTCGTTATTTTCTCACATGCATCAGAGGTGAAAGGCTAAATACCTAATGGGGAAAAACAGTTTGTCTCGATCGGTTATCGAGCACTTAACCGCCAGGTCACGAGTCCGATATGCTGACCACTGAGCTACGTGGGCGGGTTCTTCATGTAACACGGCTTTGTGAATTTTAGGAGTTTAGCCTTGACATAAGGACATGGCATGCAAGAACCATTATCTCCAGCAGCTAGATGGCATTCTACAAATACACATCTGATTTAGGCATTCTGGGTACAGAACCGGAGTATTTTTTTTTTCAAAACAACAACAGTTACTTTGAATTTCAAACTAAAATAACTGTTTACTCCGTAAAACGCTACTTGGTGCGATTTATTCAGCTATGATCAGCTAGCAGGTAACCTATGCATCGGTCACATATTAAAACAGTCCCTACAGGCTTTGGTAATGCACAAGTACTCGATGTACCATGTTGATCTATTTTTAGATACAAAGATTTGCTGTAATCGATCTATATTTTTTTTAAATGGTTTATGAGATAAAAAATTGTTACAGTTTACAGAAATTTGGCGCTGAAAAAGGCCTGATTTCTCCTCAAACGTATTGATAATAGCCATTTTCTCCATTGCTGCGCTATAAGCACGTATCACTACAATCACCCCAAAATTGGGGGGAGTAATGCGTCATACAACACGGGGAAACTCTTCGAAGAATATGACATGCGCAGACAACGATACAGAAACCAATATTGGACAACAGCTGTTGTTACGGTGCATATTCCAGTTCATAAAAATAGGAATTTACTGCACCAGAATACTTCAGGGTTACCGGTCCTTCTTGCATAGGTTTACCTTTTGACTGTTAACTACTGGCTCAAGTTTCAACCTTTCCAGAGCAACAAATAGTAGACTTTTCCGACTTTAACATATTTACCGAGCCCAAATTAAAAATTGGTGAAAATGAGGATAAGTTCTACTATAGGATAGGATAGATGTAGAAAAGGAGAAAATGCTGGTTACCAGCATTTTCTCCTTTTCCCACAATGTTTTCTATCCTCCAAAAACAAATTTCAATTTTCGAGTAAAATTTATTTTGTAGTCTACATATGCTTTCAATTTAGGACCAGTCTGAGATTGTGTTGTATAGTAAAGAGTTAAGTCGCTAATAAATCTACGAGTCTCGATATCCACCATTTTTTACGACGGTCGAAAGCGACATCTCTTGGACAAGTTGCAAACTTACACTCCACGGCCTCTAAATTGGTCGTACGTCCGAACTTAGATACGACCGTCGATAAAAAACGGGTCCGAAATGAGACAAGAATCTCTCCCTCTCTGGTGGGGAAAGCATGAGTGTCTGTCTCTCTCTCTCTGTCTCTCTCTGGGAAATGGGGACTTGACAAATTTGAGGCAGGAGCACTTCCTTTGGGAAAGCTCACTGCTTTATTTTTTACAACATGTCTTCAAAATCATGTATTATATATTAGCATGCTATATTTCCAGTTGATGGGCTTTCGATTTATAAATATGGGTAGCACCGATCGTTGGGTACATTACAATTGTATAAATAATAAATATAATTTTGCAGTATGGTCTATCATTATATCATGGTGCAAAGGGAATTTTAAAAATTTATCAATTGAGAAAAACTTATTTCACAGCCATAATTTTTAAAAGAAATAATTCCTAAAAACCTTTGTAAACATGAGTAGAAAGATTGTGTCTCTATAATTAAAGATAGAATTCAAACTTTTCGCATCCCGAAAACGAAAACGTTAAATGGCCTGAGGGTGCTAACCAATAACACCGTCATTGTAATCCGTTATATTTAACAAATATATTCCTAACGGTTTTCTTTTTTTAATTCACCTAAGAAAGAAACACATTAAAGACTCGTTCATTCGTTCCTTTCTTCATTCGCACACTCCTACTCTAACTCTTCCTTCCTTCATTCATTCCTTTCTTTCTTTCTTTCTTTCGTTTGTTCGTTTTTGTTCATTCATTCATTCATTTTTTCTTTCTTTCTTTCTTTCGTTATTTCGTTCTTTCGCGCTTTTAAATTGTATCACATTTCCATCCATTCTTTAAGAGATCTGTTTAGATAGATTAATGAAAAACAGTACATCACAATATTTTTCTTCTCCGAACTTTTGTTTTCGACAAAAAATTAAGTCTTGCTTCTTTCTTATCCTTATCCTGCTAAATAAGAGAAATGAAAAAAATCAAGCCCATAGTCATTATCTCCCGCTAGATGGCATTCTATAAATACTCATCTATCTAATTTGGGCATCTTGGGTACAGAGCCGAACCACTTTCCTAGGCAACAACCGTTACTTTGAATTTCAAACTAAAATAAACGTTTAGTCAATAAAACGATACCTCGTGCAATTCACTCAGCTATGATCAGCAGTTTAGAGAAATCTGGAGCTAAAGCAGGTCTCATTTCTCCCCAAACGTATTGATAAAAGCTATTTTCTACATTGCTACTTTATAGAGCGTAATATTACAGTCAGCCCGCTTTTGGGGCTAGTAGTGATGCGTCATATAAGACAGTCGAATCTCCGAAGAATATGACATGCGCAGACAACAAGCCGATAGTCAAAATCCAATTTTGCTATATTGAAGGTTTTCTTTTGAGGGATAAATATCTCCTTATCGGATTGTGAAGATCCAAGATCAGACTGCACATTCAGTGCAGTTTGATATTGATCTACACAATCCCCAAAAGGTCAGTGATTCGCGTTTAGCAGTCTAAGGATAAAGATTATTTTCTGGAAGGGTAGGGACAGAAAACGGGGTAAGGAGGAGTAAAAGTGGAAGTAGGAATGCAGGTTCGACAACTGCAAAGAAACCAAAAGAAGAAAATTATATAAACTAGAGTTATTTCCCTTGAATCTATTTTTCCCGCTCAAAAATTCACATCAATCTGCCATTTGCTTTAACACGTTCACTTTTTTCATAATTAAGAATGTATCTGGCTACTTTTCCAGTAACATTTATTGCGAGAACTTCATAATCGCTCGGTGTTACATTTCTTTCTATATCCCCTTTTTTTTTTCCTTCTTTCAAGGTGGGTCTTTAGATTTTTCACATCTCACCAAATTAGAAAATATATAAATCACTGAAATATATATGAAAAAAAAAAACATACAAAACATCAATAATTAAGAATAAAATTGATTGTATAACAAGTAACAAGGTACAATGACCATATTTCATACAGAAAATGTCATTAAAGCGAAAAGTGTCAAATCGGGCAGTCTCACCAGGCTTGACACTTTTCGCAGTTTAAAAAAAGGTCCTTTTTAGCGTGATGGGTCGCGTATTGGTTATTCATCTTCGTTTACACAGCTGAGGCTCTGTACCCACTTTCAAGCTTTAACAGCGATCGTTCTCCTTAGCTGTAGAAGATATATCTTTAACCCTTTACCTGACAACAAAGTTTTTAACCTTGTCCAAATTAAAAGCATTTGCAGACGACAAATTAAATGTGGCTCAAATGGCGTAATTCTTCTTAGGGTATAAAACATTGTGGGAAAAGGAGAAAATGCTGGTTACCAGCATTTTCTCCTTTTCCCAAAATGTTTTCAAAAGGCTTCAATCCCAGGGTCGTCGAAAGTAGGGATTGTGTGGTAATGGGTTAATACATCTTACATAATGAAGGGTCCATTAATTCATTTAAAGGTGGCCCTTCAGATTTTGAGACGAAATTTTTACAAAAATACAAAAAATTCATCCTTATACTCCCAAAGCCTTTTTATTTTCATCCATAAAAACCGAGTAGTCGAAAACCATCCGACAACAAGAGAAATTAGAGATTTACTACGGCCCAGGTCGACACCGACGAGAACCATGGTCTATTTTTAGATGAGCAACTTGCTCATTTACATACCATAAATACACAAATGACGCTTCAAACATAGAGTCCGAAGAAGAAACAATGGAAAATAATTCAATGTTTGTTATGTTATGGAATTTAAGAGTCATTAGTCACGTGCAAGTCACTTTACAGTCCCGCAATGCTTTTTTTTATTTTTGGTGCGAAATCTAAAAATACCTTAAGAGACTACGTAGCCTTTTAAGGGAATACCATCAAAATTTTTTGGGGGGTAATTTTATGATTCTTAATTATTGATTATTTGTCTTGTTTTTTTCATATAAATTTCAGTGATATATATATTTTTTTTTAATTTTGTAAGATGTGAAAATTCTAAATACCCACCTTTAAACTCTTATCCTAATAGATAACTAAACTGAAATTTTCATTTCGACAGTAAAACCCAAAATACTACCATTTCATTGTTATCATTTCGGGAATAATATCTCCTTATCGGACAGTGTAGATCCAAGATCAGACTGCACGTTCTGTGCAGCCTGATCTTGATCTACACTGTCCGCCAAAGGTCAGACAGTTGTAATTAGCAACCTAAGGTTAATCTAATAACTGACAAAATCATGGTGTAGAATGGTCGTTCAACATGAAGAAAATGGACCTATATCAGGCTGACCTGGGTCGATACTTTTTGCATATGCAATAAGTCCCCACATAGCATGCCTCAATGCAAATCGCAGTGATTTTAGTCTGTCCTTTGTGGTTGGTGGAGCATTCTTTTTTTCGATTTGAGGCTTAATTTGTAGTTAATTACTTGTCATCATTTTTTACAGAGCATCTTGAAAACCTATTCACTCCTTCTGCCCGAGAATATATAAAAATAGACCCGTTCAATGAGGCTAAAATAATGCAACTTTGATGCTGTTTTGGACACAAAAAAAGTTACAAAGTTACAGACAATGTAGATTCAAGATCAGACTGCAAATTCTGTGCAGTCTGATCTTGAGCTACTCTGTCAGCGAAGGCAACAGAACTTGCGTTTGTCATGGTAAATGTTTTGATTTTCAATTTGTACGGAGTGGCATTTTCCATTTGCAAACAAAACATCTGCACTTAAGTCAGTGCAATAAGTCAGCCTAGCGCGTTGTGCGAAAGTTAGCCGTTTCAAAAAAAAAAAGAAAGAAAAAAAACTACAAAGCTTGCAGATCAATGACTACTATAGTTTAGCTGACCGAATCGTGCTTTACACCGCTTTCAACTTAATATCAGTCATATCGATATATGACCTGTGGCTCATATAGTTTGGAAATCATTTATTGTATGCCCTTATCTTCATATAGGCTAGAGCTCTTATTTGACTTGCCAAGGACACCCCAACAACAACAACAACAACAATAACAACAACAAAATGCTTGCATTTAGGCATCCAACCTGTGTCCTACACTTTATCACAAAGCCACAAGGGACCCTTTTTATGCTAAACCAGGGTCTATATTCATGAAACATTCTTAAGAACATTCTTAGTCTTATCCTTCAAAATTTTGTCCATGCGAAAGTAACAGAACTTCTAATTGGCTAAACCATTTGGTTTAGCCAATCAGAAGTTCTGTTACTTTCACAGTCAGAAGATCTTGAAGATAAAGACAAAGAAAGAACTGTTGGTAAATATGGACCCTGGTACTTGTATCTCAACCGGTAATGTGCAGGGTTTAAAATCCATAGGCTCCAGGATTTTTTTTTTTTCAGTAGATCTACATTCTTTTCCAAGATTGATGATAGCCATTGCGACAGTTCTCGTTCTTCTTTAACCACTGTTTCGACTGTTATAATGTGTGAAAGCAGCTAGTGGCTTTGGAAACAATGTCGTATGAAGCACTTGTCAGAGTATATTGATAAATAACGTGTGACTTTCGAAAGATCTGAATTTTGAAATGCGGTAAACAAACAAACGAACGAAGAAACGAACGAATAAACAATCAAACAAGAAACAAACAATCAAATCATAAAAATGCTATTAATACTGATCACAGGAGCCAGAGCATTTGCGAGAAATTCCCATAAATTATACAAGCTAGTCTAAAGGTTACTATATTTAGACGCCAGATGCCATACTTCGCACTTGTTACTATATTTAGACTTTGGGCGCGATTCTTGGTTCTTTACGTTTAGGACTGTAGAGTGTTTCTTTACTTTTTTGTAGTACCTTAACTGTTTCCAAGGCGATATAATTCTTGACTTGTCCGTATTGAAAGCATGTACAGATGACAATTTCCGTTTGAGTCAAATGAATGCTTAAAAAAGACAGAAAAACGTTTTGAAAAGGAGAAAATGCTGGTTAAATGCTGGTAACCAACATTTTCTTCTTTACCAAAGCTGTTTTCAAAGGTACCCTCGTATCATCTTCCTTACATTTGGTTGTTTGGAAACAGTCGTTAAATACCAACCAACCAGCCAACCAAATGAACAAACAAATAAGACTCTAAATCATGTTACTCACACATAACTTGTATGCAGTCTATCTGTATATTGCAGTGACTAAGAATAGGTGGTGAAAAAATGGTTATTATAGACAACAAGAGCATTTCTAAAGTATAAACCTCGCATGTTAAATCGTTCATGCATTATCATTCATGACATCTTTTTTTTAAGCTGAGCACGTGCGCTCGGTATATACTATAAATGGCTTTTAAGAAAGGGGTCGCGAGTTTGATTCCCTGATTTTTTTCAATTAGTCATTGCGACAGGATTCATTTCTCTCTCAAAGCACTGGCGAAATTATCTTCAGAAAAGCATGGTTGTGTGCACTGAGCGGCGCGATATAACTCAATTGATATCGACAAAATGCAAAACTTTTGTTTATATGTGTGAACATATGTGTAAAGTCGCTTGTTGTATTGCTACACATTGCATGTATATTGTTTGATCAGAATAATTGTGAACGCAAGAGAATATGGTATATTCCCATCTTCGCAAACCAAGGATACTAGCTCCACTTTGTCCGTTATGTACCTTGGCCGCTCGCCTCTTTAAAAAACGAAACACCCGCTGCGCCACCTGTCGAATATCACGAGTTGCGTAACCTTTGCTGATGTTATTTCTGACAAATCAAAATGCTCGTAATAAAATTGGTTGGTTATGCATCAAATATGGCTGCGCTTTCGGATTCATCACACCAAAACAAGACGAACAGACGCAATCATTTGGCTATGGAACCCGTCCTAATACTTCACATAATTGATCGTAAAAAAAAAAACTCACTAAATATCGATCGTCTATTCTTTTTTGGTAAATTTCGTCACAAACACGACAACTTTCGTTTTTGATGGGCGCCGCCATTATTGTTTTCTGTTTTGCGAAAGATTTCTTGTTACGGATGGTTTGATTGGACGCGATGCGTTTTGATTGCATCCAATGAAAAGGCGCAGCGGGAGCTTCGATTTTTAAAGAGGCGAGCGGCCAAGGGTACTACCCTAGTATCCTTGGCTTGCGAAGATGGGTATATTCCATGGTTACCAGTATCTTCTTCTTTTTTTCCACAATGTTTTCAAAAGGTCCTTTCTTCACGGTCGGTAACGCACCGCATTGAGTGGTAAAAAGTTCAGTGATCCTTTTTATACCTGTTTAGCTAGAATGGAGGATTCCGTTCATGTACGCATTATTATGCGGAATTTATAGAAATGAATTTCACATCAAATCTACGAATGTTTTTGTCATTAGTAGTCAGAGTCTATAGAAAGATAATTTACCATACGATGGCATAGAATTCCCCGCCCACAAATATTTTTTTTTTAAATCATGTTCTGTGAATAGGGGCCTCTGCAAAAAATCAAAATCAAATCAAAGTTAGCCAGTTGTAACGTATTGCCACATTGGACCTAAGTTAGCTCTGCATCGTATAGCAACAATGGACTTAAGTTAGCCTGTTGTATCGTATAGCCATATTGGACCTAAGTTAGCTCTGTATCGTATAGCCACAATGGACCTAAGTTAGCTCTGCATCGTATAGCCATATTGGACCTAAGTTAGCTCTGCATCGTATAGCCATATTGGACCTAAGTTAGCTCTGTATCGTATAGCCACAATGGACCTAAGTTAGCTCTGCATCGTATAGCCATATTGGACCTAAGTTAGCTCTGTATCGTATAGCCACAATGGACCTAAGTTAGCCTGTTGTATCGTATAGCCACATTGGACCTAAGTTAGCTCTGTATCGTATAGCCACAATGGACCTAAGTTAGCTCTGTATCGTATAGCCACATTGGACCTAAGTTAGCTCTGTATCTTATAGCCACAATGGACCTAAGTTAGCCTGTTGTATCGTATAGCCGCAATGGACCTAAGTTAGCCTGCTGTATCGTATAGCCACATTGGACCTAGGTTAGCCTGTTGTATCGTATATCCACAACAGACCTGTCGCCTGATTGTACAACTAATATTATAGTTACATAGAATAAAGATGAAATAGCTGAAAAACACACTGAAAAACTGAGAATAGATGTATCTTTAAGAACTGGTCTGGACTAAAACAGACCAGCACAGATATACTCGTAGTTGTACGCTCAGGTGGCAGGGGATTTGGAGACATGTACACGGCTGTAGTGAATCATGTCGCCCGAGCCGAAGGCGAGGTGGTGACATGATCCACCACAGCCGTGAACAAGGTCGGGGCTCCCGAAAGAAAATCTGCTTTTACTCTGGTTTTACCAGTGTACATGATATATATGTCCGGGGCATATTATCCGATCAGATCGCAAGAAATTTCTTTGAAGTTGCTTGTACTTCCGGACAGTCTTATAGAATGGAAAGATAACTTACTGACTTTGCAGAGACATTGCTTAAAGTGTATTTTAGTACACGATTCTAATTGTATTCTATTTACGACAACGCTGTGTCATTTTGGCTCCAGAGCTGACATATAGTTGTACCCATTCCAAGCTAATTTTTTGTCACTATGTACTCTCTAGGGCTTGTCTTACCAGGAATGTCAGAACTTATTTGCCCAGTTACAAACAGTACAAGCAATACAGTAAAGTAAAGTGGATTGACCGGTAAGACTGAATGTCCGGTAAATCTGAGTCTGGTAAATCTGGTTGTCTGGTAAATCCAATCTTTTGGTGAATTTGATCGTCTAGTAAGTCTCACCTCTGCGAGGTTGCGTCCGGGTCGTAGTAGTCCTGTGTGAAATTTTGCAGTGGCGCTTTTGTTGCACTGTTTCGTGGAGCCGAGATGGCTTGGAGGGATATAATTCAGATTTGCTTGAAATTTGGGCAATGGGGGACCACTTAGATTTTTTTTATTGTGCACTGACATGACTGCTTTGTATCGGTGGAGGAACAAAAACTTGGGGTCATGGTGGTTAATCAGTGTTCCTGAGAGGATGAAAAGTAAGGTCCTTGTGTTGGTTTGAAATTAGCGAAAACTGCAATCGGTTGACATGTTCTTTTTTTTCATTTTTTGCAGGCCTATAGCGGTACTTTTCAGAGTAACGAACGGACAGGTCATTCTTTTGGCGTCAAGCAATATGCCAAGCTTCAAATATGGTCAATTTTGTTCTATTTTTAATTAGGCAAAAAAGCACAGGTGTGTTGGTTGTGTTGGAGTTTAACGCCACTTTAACAGCTAAGGTCATATCATGGCGGTCGGTGACGCACATGTGTTTCCTGGCTTTTTCACACCAGTACTAACACTTCTTTCTTTCCAAAGCCACCAACTACTTTTCTCACATGCTTCAGCAGAGGTGATAGGCGAAAATATGCCGGAAAGAAAGTTTGCCTCAACCGGGTATCGAACTCACAACCATGAGGTCATGAGTCTGACGCGCTCACCACTGAGCCAAGGCTGGTACCTGTTAGTCTCTGTTACGCTACCAAGAATTAACCAAAAATTTGCACCCATTGACCTCTGTAAAAGAAAACCTAAAAATGCCTTTTTTTTTTCATGAAAATTGTGTTTTTGTGCTGTTTTTCAGCTAAAAAAGCTTTGTAATTAAGAAAAGGAAACTTATTTCATAAAATAAGCCAATTTTAATAAGAAAATATGCTCAATTTTATCTTTTATCCTTATATTTTTCTTTGGAATAACTGGAATCTTTTCCAACTCTTACTTCCACCAGGATTTGAACCTGGATCTTTCACTGCTTGAGTGAATATGTTTACCATTTACAACATGGAAGTTTTAAAGTTGTACTTAGAAAACAGCAATTTTCTAATTAAATTTTCTTCTGTTTCTATAAGGGCTTGGATTGGAAACTTCTATTGGAATTCCTTGTCATAAGTAGTTACTTGACAAATACACTGGTTTTTACCTCTTTAGTTGACAGATTAACCCATTACCACACCACAAAATCCGTACTTTTGATGACTCTGAGAAAGAAGCCATCAAAAAATATTGTAGGAAAAGCAGAAATTGCTGGTAACCAGCATTTTCTCCTTTTCGCACAATGTTTTGTACTCTTCACAAAATAAATTTCAAATTTTCGGTCACTTTTTTTTTGTCGTCTGCAAATGCTTTAGATTTGGACAAGCCTAAAATATTGTCCTTTGGTAGAGTTAAGAAACCATTTGGGGTAAAAAAAGTAATTTCTTAGGGAATGCAATTACTGCTCCTTTTCCAGTGTTTTACATACTGTTGAAAATCACTGTTTCCTGTCAATTTTTGTTTTTCAGTGTAGGATTATAATTCTTGCTAAAAGTAGGTATACAATAGCAGATTAAGTTAGCAGTATACAATACAATTAAGTAAGCATTGTACCATGTAGCATTAAAAACTTAGCAGTCTGTGTTTTTATGTCCTCCAAATATTCGCAATAAAGAAACTGGTATCACTTTTCTGGTAATTCTTGTAACTTAGGGCACTTTTAGTAAAAAGTAACTCAGTAATAAGTTACTGGGTTTAACTATACTAGATATTATACTTGATAGAATGATATGATAATTAATTTGCACAATTTGACCAACATTTTTGCCCTTAACCACAATTTTTGTACCCTTTCAAGGACAAGTACAATCAAAAAGCCATTTTTAACCGTTTACCAAACTACTCTGAGGAAAAAACCTATTGAAAACATTGTGGGAGAAGGAGAAAATGTTGGTAACCATCATTTTCTCTATTTCCATCAAAGCTTTCTACTTTTTCAAAGCTATGGTTACCAGGATTTTCTCTTTTTCCCACAATGTACTCTACCCTTTCAAAGCCAAACTTTATAAATCCACCTACATTTAAATTGTTGTCTTAAAACTGCATTTAATATGAACAACTCCAAAAGTTAGAAATGTCAGGTCTTCTTACCATCTACTATGACAAAAACTGGACTTGATTGTGTTCTCCCAGTGTTGAAGACCGGTTCCATAATTATTTCACTTTATACCTGTAATTGAAATCAGCTATTTAAACATTCCTTGAATTTCTTTCACATGCATTTTCCGAAAGCTCCCTTTCACAGGCTGCTTTTCCCACATACATTATCAAAGAATTTCAGCCAGGTGACAGTATATAAATCCTGTTGAAATGACTATAATGCCAAATCTACAAGTGTTGGAATGTTACCGAAAGTGGAACTACCCTTAGCAAGCTGAACTTAAAACAAAGAGGGAAAAGGAAGGAATGTTTGTATTAAGCAATGTCTAATCTTTCAAATAAAAGTCTAAACAATGAGAAATATTTGCAAGTTTCTACCAATATGTTCACTATGTTCCAAGTGCTTTCAATAAGGACCAGCTTATAACCTTGTCATCTGGAAAACAGTTAGAATTTTCAAAGTTAAAATAAAAAAGTTATTCATACAAAACAATTTGAAAAAAAAATGTATGCATAGAATTAATCTGTGATTCAAGATCATAAACAATCAAAAGAATTACCTTGATTTTGTGATAGATCTTTGCTGGTTTGTCCTCTTCTATTTCAAAGACCCACATAATGTCATGAAAAATATTCAGATGATGATTTCACCATTTACCAATAAAATTTTGAATAAAAAAAAAAATCTGTCAAAGACATTATTAGGGAAAAGGAGAAATTCCTTGCACAAAATCATTTTTCATTTTTCAATATTGTTTTCTTTTACAAAATTTCAGCTCAATTATACCAGTTTCACATTTCTTGTTTGCAGATGTTCAACATTTTGTTGTTTTGGAAAAGATAAAGCCACTTTCAGCATTTAATGAGAAGTAATTACCATACAGCAGATTATTATTATTATTGCTGCAGCAACTCACTAATTCACACTTCTGCTGGGTATCACCAGCCATGGGCTTAGGCTTTGCAGTACTTTGCCAAAGGCCAGAACCACAAAAAAGGGACTAACTTAAGTTTGAAATTTTACTAGTAATTTGAATACTTAACAAAACTGTGAAGCCCTCCTCATCCCTAGACACTAATTGTTCACATAGAGGAAATGTTGAATGTAGGTTTTTTAGGCTTCATGTAGTAATAGCACAAATGAAGGAAATAAATATAGCCTTAACACTTTACCACATCATCAGGAGCTTAACTAATTCTGAGAAAGAAGGCTCTTGGAGTTACTGAGTGAAACGACAAAATGCATATTCCCTTTTTTTTTTTCGAAAATATTTTTTGCCATATAAGAGACAAACTCCATCATTTCAGCCATACTTAAACTGTCATCAGTTCGGGCAAGTGTACAAATAAGCAGTATGATAAACAGTAAAAATAGCTGACTATTAGCTGACAAAAAGTTATAATTGTTTATATATCTATCTTTCTCAAAATAAAAGTCACAGGTCAATGATACTAACCTAAATTGACAAACTGAAGCTTAACAACAGCCGATAAGGTGAATTTTTAATTTGGATTTTCTCACATGTATCTGCAGCCTCCTGTCTAAGAACAGCAGGATTCCATGCTGCAGCCCTCCTTTTCTCTCTGTATTTGTTTCTGAAACTGTAAGCCTGACTAGGCTCCCGTCTTTGAGTTTTTGTGAAAAAGGTATCAATTTCTAGTCTGAAAAAGCAATTTGGTTAAAATGATATCCCTGCCAAAAAGAGCTTTTTTGATACAAACATATTAGAGGTGTTGTGTTTTGCATGTACATGTGGCCTTTTTGTTATTGGTCCAGGATGAAATTATCCATTAAGCTCCCTTTTTCCATGGCACACAGCATTTCATTACATAAAAAGATATATAAGACTAAAGAGGTCCATAACAAGATTATACATTAAGTCCCCTTTTCCTAGAACATGACATTTCATTAAATGAAAACATTACAAATAAAGAAAATATACATCAAACCCCCTTTTTCTATGACACATTATTTATATATTAGAGAGAGAGAGAAATTGAATCAACAGACTATCCATGGATAATGGAATTACACATTTAGTCCCCTTTTTTTTGGTATGGCATTTCATGAGAAAAAAAGAAACAAGTTAATATTGTCTGCAGCTTTTGATAAACAACATATACATGAAGTTTCATAACATTTTGTCCTGTAGTTAGCTTTTTACCAAACAAAATTTCAGACTGGTCCAAATTCAATGCATTTGCAGACCACAAAATAAACATTGCTCAAAAAAAATGAAATTTGTTATGGGAAAGGTAGACAGTGTTGTAATAAAAAGGAGAAAATGCTGCTTACCAACATTTTCTCCTTTTCCCACAATGTTTTAAAAGGCATTTTCTTCAAGGATGTCAAAACTTTTGTAGTACTTAAAGAGTTTAAGAGATATTGGTCTATAATGAAAAAAAATGTCAAGCTCCCTTTTTCCATTACACAACATTTAATGAAGAAAGGTAAAATAATGATAACGGTGGACTATCATAAGGAACACAGGCATGAAATTTCATAAATTTTGTGTGGGATTTTGACTTAAAAAGATAGTGATCCCTAACTAAAATATACATGAAGCCCCCTTTTTCCATGACACCTTACTGAATATCAAAACAGCAAAAACCAAGAATGCCATTGTCACAATATTCGCAGCTATGCTGCTTCCATTTCAAGATTGTCATGTTATAGCAATGTCAGACTTGCCGCTATTTCTGAAACATTCCTGACATCAATTTTAGTTTTATACTCAACCATCAAGTGATCATCATTGTAGGAGGTTTGTTGCGGATTGTGTGGTAAAGGGTTGAATTATATTTCAGCTTGTCAGAGACTGTTCTTTTTTACATTTTTCTACACTGGTTTCACAAAGTTTAATCTGAAACACCACTAATCCTTTGCACAGTGTTAAATATTATTTACAAATTTATTTCTGTTATAACATGACAGCCAGTGCACCTATCCCTGCCTTCCTGGAGTTTCTTTTACCAGTGTTCGGCAAAATATTTCTTCCGAGCCACTTGCTGCTGCTTTCTCATAATACCATCACTTAAATACTGATGAACAGTGAAAGAGAAATGAATCCTGTCGCAGAGACTGTCATCAATCCTCAGAAAGAAATTTGCTGAGCCGGGTATCAAACCAGAGACCTTGTTCTTGAGTCCTGTATCATGCCAACTTGCTACTGTTGACTCTAAAAGATACCAACTTTAAGTTTTTTCACCAAAAGAAGGAGTTGTGCATTTGACTCGATATATATAAGAAGAAACTGAAACTGTACCGGTCAAGCTTGATAGCGTACAGGGCTGTCTTGCCAGATTCCTTTTCTGGATTGAAAGCAGGGGTTTGACAAATCACCGAAATACCAACAAAACACCCCAATTTTTTCTATCCAGTTTCGATAACTGATAACAGTATGAAACATTTGTCTTTTTTCGTGATATTTGAGTGAACTATTGTTGGTAACCAGTATTTTCTCCTTTTTCCACAATATTTTCTATCCTATCATAGAGAAATTGACCCATTTGTAGCACACTGAAATTGTCGTCTGCAAATGTGTTCAGTTCTGTCAAGGCTTAAATTTTGTGTCAAATATTTATCACGAAAAAAGACATTTAATTCTGACTTTTATCAGTAATCTGAACTCAATAGCAAAAAAAATTGGGTATTTTGGTGGTATTTCAGCGTTTCATCGGACTGGAAAGCAGCCAATGCAATCATATAGTGACAATTCCAGTATACCGCAACTCTTTACCAAACAATCACTGCTTTTTTTACGACTCTGAGAAAAAAGCTTTTTGAAAACATTGTTGAAAAAGGAGAAAATCCTGGTAACCAGCATTTTCTCCTTTTCCCACAATGTTTCCTACTCTGCTAAAGTTTCAAGTTTTGAGTTATATTTATTTTGTTGTCTGCAAATGCTTTCATTTGGAATAAGTCTAAAATTTTGTTGTTTGGTAAAGAGTTAAGAGGATAAAAAACATTTTGGTAAAAACATCAACCGATCCTTTACCCTGTTACAAAAAAATCCCTGGTTTTTATGACTGAGATAGAGGCCTTTTGAAAAAAAAAAATGGGAAAAGGAGAGTATGCTAAAAACCAGCATTTTCTCCTTTTCTAACAATATTTTCTATCCTTCATAAAACAAATTTCAAATTTTTAGTCTCTTTTATTTTGTCGTCTGTAAACGCTTTCAATTTGAAGGAATCTTAAGTTTTGTCATTTGGTAAAGAGTTAACTCTTCATCACCCAAACCCGACTTTTAATGATCCTGAATAAGGAAACTTTTCAAAATATTGCAGGAAAAGGAGAAAAATGCTGGTAACTAGCATTTCATCCATTTCTGACAATGTTTTCTAATGTTCCCAGAACAAATTTCATTTTATGACCAGCATTTACATGTATTTTTTCATCTGCAAATGCTGTTAATTTGGACAAGTCTTCTCTTCTTTGGTAAAGAATTAACAGATCCTTCATTTTATAAGCTATCAACAAAGAAAACATGTCACTTTCCTCTGAATCAAACACAAACCAATGGCTTGAATTGCGTTTTCCACTAAATGTCTAAAATGATCTTTTTTCTCATCTAGACCTAATAATATTCATCAAGATATACCTTTGTTTTGATTCATTTTTACTTTTTTGTATATTCCTTTTTTCCTCTGCCCCTCTCCAATCTACAATTGTTGTTTGAAGATATGCAAGCTTGGAATATTCCGAGGTCGTCTGCTCACTTCTGTCTGTAAAAGTCTGGACAACTCAGTTAAGGTTCCATATCTTAACCGTAAAAACCAAATTGTGCTAAAAATGGAGTCGGTAGACTGAGATCATCCAGGGATTTCAATGCCATGTTAACCTATTACCACACAATCCCTACTTTTGACGACCCTGAGAAAGAAGCCTTTAGAAAACATTGTGGGAAAAGGAGAAATAATGGTAACCAGCATTTTCTCCTTTTCCCACAATGTTTTCTACCCTTCACTAAACAAATTTGAAATTTTCAATCACTTTTATTTTGTCGTCTGCAAATGGTTTCAATTTGGACCAGTCTAAAATATTGTTGTTTGGTAATGGGTTAACTCTAGCACACAACAAAATTTTAGACTTGTCCAAATTGAAAAACATTCACAGACAACAACATAAATGTGACTCACAAATTGAAAAAATCATCTTTGAAAGCTTAGAAAACATTATTGGTAAAGGAGGAAATGCTGGTTATCACCAATTTCTCCTTCTCCCATGATGTTTTCCAAAGTTCTCTTTCTCAGGGTTGTTAAAAGTACGGATTTTGTGGTAAAGGGGTTAAAATGGCTAAGTCATCCTTTATTTTTGACTGATTCTGGAAATCATTTTTCTGCAAGCACTAACCCTTGCATGGAAGACACGATAAAAGATTATCATCTTCACAATATTTACAGTAATTCTAAATAATATGATAATGATTAAATTTTATAGTTTCACACCTTTCTGGCTACTGTCCCAAAGAGCTAATCACTTCAGACACATTTAATTATGCAACTAGATCTAATTTAGGCCAGTAGTACAAATATAATTTATCGAAATGTCCTGAGCAATGGTGAAATTGATATTGGTGGACTCATGACCAGATGCCCGGGGCTAACTCCGTCCGTAGAGCTGCAGTACTAGTGATCAGGGGGGTTATGGTTTCGAGTCTCATGCCAGGCAAACTTTTTCCCTTGATTTACTTCAGCAGTCTAATCTTATACTTCACCGTATGTTTGAGATGCATGCTTCACAGTGGAGATTGATGTGTCTGTAAACATGCACTCTTTCTTGATTCTTTGTTTGTGTCGGCTGCTTTAAATATCAACAGGAGATTTGAGCCTATCACATTTATGTCACAGAAAAATGAGAAACTGCACTTTCTCACCCACCCAACCTACATGTACATACTAATTCAGACTTTACAGTGATCCTTAAACAAATATAGTCTGATATTCACTAACTTTCGAGTAGTAAAGTAATAATAGAGGTTATAAAAATCACAGAAAAGCCAAAAAACTTCGCAATATGTACGCAATTTAGGTGAGAATTAACAAAATTAACAACGCAGAAACTAGGTCAGATCGGCCTTGAAGCGCTAAAAAAATATTAGAAAGAGAACCAGAAAAACAAATCTACCTGTGAAATAGTGTTAGTTTGAGTCAGTTTCTAACAGACTATACGATCGTATCTTAGATGCAACATTAAAACAACATTAAAACAAAAATCGAACACTTTACCTGTTTCGAGTCCCTTCGTTGTCAACAAAAACAAAATCAAATATGGCCGCTCAATTTTGATTGCTTTGGTCAGTTTTGATTGGTTAATTTTTTGGTTGTAGCTTGTACGCTGATTGGTCAATTCTTGGTAGGTCTGTCATTTCATGGTACATTTTTGGTAATATTCCACATTCTCATTGGTCTACTCTACCAAGAATTAACCTCGACTATCGGGAATGAGGGAGAGCCACCCGGGCAGGCCAGCACAGGTGTGACACCTGATAGTCCAATTAAATATGATAGTCCGGTAAATGTAACTGTCAGGTAAATCCGCGAGTTTGGTTAATTGGATTTCACTACAGATCTGCGAGTCTGGTTTATACCATTACCACACAATTCCTACTTTTGACGCCCCTGAGAAAGAAGACTTTAGAAAACATTGTAGGAAAAGGAGAAAATGCTGGTAACCAGCATTTTCTCCTTTTCCCACAATGTTTTCTACCCTTCACGAAACAAATTTCAAAATTTCAGTCACTTTTATTTTGTCATCTGCAAATGCTTTCAGTTTAGACCAGTCTAAAATATTGTCGTTTGGTAATGAGTTAACCTGGTATTTGCAAGGTTGCGAAGAAAACAACGGATAGAAATTGGATTTCAATCATATTTTGAAGGCCTTCAAAGAAATCTTTCTTGTCGTACTGCGGTTTGAGAACAAATCCCCCGAGTTTTTTCTATCCCTTTCACCGTGTAGCCTTCAACACGCAAAAAGAGGCATTCGGAACACCTCGGCCAATCTTTCGATCTTGATTCGTAGAATTGACCGAGGTGTTCCGAATGGCGAAAAGAGGCATTCTGACATTTGCGTTAAGTGTTGCCTCCGATCAGCCTGCCCACTCCGCTCAGTGTAATCCAAAACGACATTTTCCGTGTTTATGTAATTTCCTGTTTGGCGCAAATGTACAAAATTTAATGTAGTCGTAAAGTGCCTTCTAGGATTAGCCTGCGCGGACTGCGCAGGCTGATCCAAGACGACACTTTACGCAAATGTTTGAATCCCTCTTTTCGCGTGTTGCAAGTCATAAATAATTTACCATATGTTTACACAGCTGATCCACTCTACACTCTTTCAAGTTTTAAAACAGTTTTTTCTCTATACCTATAAAAGTGTATCTTTAAGAAAAAAAGTTTTCTGTCTTTGAAATGGTACAAAACGTTAATACAAAAAGAGAAACTGCTGGAAACCAGCATTTTCTCGTTTTCCTAGAATGTTTTCAAAGATTTTTTCCCCGTGTTGGTTTATACATGTACATTTAGACGGGATTTTGTGGTAAAAGTTGAGAGAACATCCACTACTAACTCAGCAGGAATCTTTATATTTTGAGAGAAAATTAAAATATCTCGGAATAGAAAATGAAGACAGTAAAATTAAATCGGAATGCCGTTGCGATGTTCGTAAGTCGAGTGTTAATTCTGCGGAATTAAAAAGCCTAGTAGTGGCTTTTGTCGACGCAATGAGGTTTAATAAAACCCGACAAGAATTACCTTGGGCTAAGCTACTTATTAATGAATTTCAAAACCGAAATTCATGTTAACATGAATTAGGTATGTCTTTCGCAAAACAGACAGGAATTTAAAACATATCCATAAAAAATGACATTTCGAGTTTGTTTTCGGATGCCCTCACATTGTTTTGCTTAGTATGACGTCATATTTTAATGAGGAAGCAGGTTTTCGAGAGGGTTCAAATTTCGAAAATGGCTTCGTTAATTTCGCCATTAACCTTAACGAAGACCAGCCACGTGAAGTGAATGAAGATCTAAAATCACGTGAAACATATCAATCAAGCGTCGACAGGTTTAGGAATACATCACTTCAGTCGAGCGCTTGTGCTTGTAACCGAGGAGTGAAAGCGTTTCTCATACAGGTAAGTTCTGAGCAGACAAGAACGGAGTCACGTGGTTCACTGTACCCTCTTATCTGTTATCGATGATATATTCTCTAAACTTGTGTGCATTTGTTTGAAATGGAATCCGGTGCGAGTAAAAATGTAGTGCCAACACCTATATACAAACCCGAAATGTGTGATGCGCCGGAAAAGGAATGTGAACGATCAGCGGATGTGGACCCATCTTGTTTGGAGAGCGAGTCTTGTTCGAAACTCGAGTCTTTGTCCTCGGTAAAAATCACAAACGGCAAGGAAATGTCAGTAGACGTCAACCCACAGATGACTTTACTGTCATCGGAAACGAATGTCACCATGGTTACAGATTTAGATATTGTGACAGATGACATTTCAGACGATAGTCACGATGGTGATCTTTTTGAAAACGGGTCAAATAATACAGTAGTGAAGGAAAGTAGTCCACTGGATATTTCGACTGACGATGGTGTTAAAGTGCAAACTACTTGCATTCAATCAGAGGATAAGCTTTCCGCCATTAATTCAGAAAATGACACGTCAAAATTGCCTGCAAGAAAAGAAACGAGTGTCACCCAAACATTACTGGATACTATACGTGATCTGGAGGACAGAATTGGTGAGTGCATGTACTTTCTTTTATTACTAAACCCTTTACCACCCAATGCTGACTTTTAACTACCCTGAAAAAGAAGCCTGTAGAAAACATTGTTGGAAGAGAAGAAAATACCGGTAACCGGCATTTTCTCCTTTTCCAACAATGTGTTCTACACTATCAAAGAAAGACCGCCCCATTTTAGCCAAATTGTTGGAAAAGAAGACAATGCTGATTACCCTGAGAAAGAAGCCAATAGAAAACATTCCGGGAAAAGGAGAAAATGCTGGTGACCAGGATTTTCTCCTTTTCCTACAATGTTTTCTACCCTATCAAAGAAATGCAGCCCCATTTTAGCCACATTGAAATTGTTGGAAAAGGAGAAAATGATGATTACCCTGAGAAAGAAGCCAACAGAAAACATTGCGGGAAAAGGAGAAAATGCTGGTGACCAGCATTTTCTCCTATTCCTACAATGTTTTCTACCCTATCAAAGAAATACAGCCTCATTTCAGCCACATTGAAATTGTCGTCTGCAAGTACTCTCAGTTTTAACAAGGCTTAATTTAACTCGCTGATTAACTGGAAATTAAATTGTAAAACTGAATTAAAATATTGTCAACTTGCCAACTTAAGTTTTAGTTTCTGGGATAATTTTCCTGACAATGAGTGGGACTCTGACAGACATTACGTCTACATTGCTATATCTTTACATTGCTATACCTAAATTTACATTGCTATATCTTTACATTGCTATACCTAAATTTACATTGGTATGTCTTTACATTGCTATACCTAAATTCACATTGCTATACCTTTAAATTGCTATACCTTTACTTTGCTAGACCTTTACATTGCTATATGTACTCCCTAATTATAGGGTAGAAACAAAACTAAGGTGACTCAAATTTCAAAACATTGTGGGAAAAGGAGGAAATGCTGGTTACCAGCATTATCTTCTTTTCTCACAATGATTTTGAAAGGCTTCTTCCTCAGGGTCGTTAAAAGTTGTCACTGTGTGGTAAAGGGTTAATATATATTAATGAAAAAATCAAAGCCCCGAAAGCAGTAATGGTTAGGAGCTTATAATTATACGAAAAGCACTTTGTATTCAATCATGAAATGTCCACTTAAAAAGTAAAAGAAAATAAAATGGATGCAGTTGTTTCAAAACTGCAAGTTGAATAGCCGGACATTACTGTGTCATCTTTCAATTTCTATTTTACGACACGGATGAATAACTTTTAGGTGTAAGACGGTTTTTAGGGGTGTGTCGCTTCAAACCAATTAGAAACGGCAGTTGCAGTTCCAGCAAATCAGACAGCGAATAGCGCGCATTTATACATGATGTTGAGAATGGTTGCAGCTTTCATGCAAAAATCTGAAACGTGGTTACTAAGGATAGGCGCCGTTGGCCCCTAGCCAAAAAAAACAGTGATAACACGACACAATAGTGGCATCAACGATAATGTATTTTAAGAATAACGTATGATTTTTTCCTATGCTGTGTTGACCAGTCATTCCCAAAAAGCTTTACGAGCCATAGAGCCATACTACACAAAAACATTATAGGTAGCAAATACTGGTGAAAAGAAACTCCAGGAAGGCATGAATAGGTACAATGATTGCTGTGATATAGCGGAGATAAAGACAATTTTGCAAAATAGTGTGGAACGCTATATACGCACCGTCAACAGTGACGGCAGCACCTGACATACATGTAAGTATGTTCGTCACGTGCTTTGTATTAATTGTGTGTGGGACAATACCAGAGAGCGATGTCACCTGTCAAGGAAGGCATGAATAGGTGCACTGATCTCTGTGATATAGAGGAAATAATGACAGAGGTCTTGCAGAGATCTGGGACACTATGAGCACCGTGGGCTGTGAAAGCAGCATCTGATATAAGTATGTTCGTCACGTGCTTTGTATTAATTGTTTGTGGGACAATACCAGAGAGCGATGTCACCTGTCAAGGAAGGCATGAATATGTGCACTGATCTCTGTGATATAGCGAAAATAATGGCAATTTTGCAAATGGATGCTGAACACTATACGCACCGTGAACTATGACAGCAGCACCTGATATAAGTATGTTCGTCACGTGCTTTGTATTAATTGTTTGTGGGACAATACCAGAGAGCGATGTCATCTGTCAAGGAAGGCATGAATAGGTGCACTGGTCATTGTGATATAGCGGAAATATTGACAATTTTGCAAAATGGTGTGGAACACTGTACACATCTTGAACTGTTACAGCAGCACCTGACAGAAGTATGTTCGTCACGTGCTTTGTATTAATTGTTTGTGGGACAATACCAGAGAGCGATGTCATCTGTCAAGGAAGGCATGAATAGGTGCACTGGTCGTTGTGATATAGCGGAAATATTGACAATTTTGCAAAATGGTGTGGAACACTGTACACATCTTGAACTGTTACAGCAGCATCTGATATAAGTATGTTCGTCACGTGCTTTGTATTTATTGTTTGTGGGACAATGCCAGAGAGCGATGTCACCTGTCAAGGAAGGCATTAATAGGTGCACTGATCTCTGTGATACATCGAAAATAATGGCAATTTTTGCAAATGAGTGTGGAACACCATACGCACCGTGAACTGTTACAGCAGCGCCTGACAGAAGTATGTTCGTCACGTGCTTTGTATTAATTGTTTGTGGGACAATGCCAGAGAGCGATGTCACCTGTCAAAAAAGAATGGTGGAATAATTGCTAAATTGCACAAGTTATGATAAAGGGGTTTAATGCATTTGCAGAAAGTATCGACCCAGCTCAGCCTGCACACTCCGCGCAGGCTGACCTGGGTCGATACTTTTTGCCGTTGGTAAATTTCATGAAAGTCCAATGACGATACTATCTCATGATTTGTGACCCATCACTTAAAAAGGGACCTTCTGGGAACTGCGATAAGTGTCAGGCCTGGTGAGACTGCGCGAATTGCGCATGCTGACCTGGGCCCGTATTCACCAACCATTCTTGAGAATATTCTTAGGCTTATTCTTCAGAATTTTGCCAATGTGAAAGTAACAGAACGTCTGATTGGCTAAACCATCCGGTTTAGCCAATCAGACGTTCTGTTACTTTCACAGTCAGGAAATCTTGAAGAATAAGACCAAGAACGTTCTTGAGAATGGTTGGTGAATACGGGCCCAGGATCGACACTTTTCGCTTTAATGACATTTTTCTGTATGAAAAGTGGTCATTGTACCTTGTTATACAATTATGTTTTAATTATTAATTTAAGCTGACCTGCATTATCTTTGATCTGTTTTCATGTAATTGATGTCTACAGAATTCCCAGATGGTCCCTTTTTGCGTGATGGGTCACATATGCCAGGTGTAAAGGATAGAAAAACTCGAGAGATTTGTCCTTGATTAAACAGGAAACAACAATTGCAATCTCTTTAACCCTTATCCTGCCAAATGATTAAAGCATTTCTTTTCAATTCGATAGTAAATACAAACTGGTGTACAGAATTCCCAGATGGTCCCTTTTTGCGTGATGGGTCACATTTAGTTAGTTGTTTGACGAAATGGATTTCATGGTTCCATACTTACGTAATGACTTTCTTGCCATAATGTATCACGGAGATTCATTTATTACATCCTCTTTTTGCAGAGCACGGTTTATAATTGTCTAAGAAGATAGCTTTAAGTTAGTATTCTGTATCAATTGTATACAAACAGGCAAATATGACAGGCATGTGTACACCCCGCGCATGTCCAGAGTCTTGCAGAGATCTGGGTCTTCTGTATTAATTGTATACAATGAGGCAGATATGACAGGCGTTGGTACACCCCGCGCATGTCCAGAGTCTTGCAGAGATCTGGGTCTTCTGTATTAATTGTATACAAATAGGCAGATATGACAGGCGTTGGTACACCCCCACATGTCCAGAGATCTTACATAGATCTGGGTCTTCTGTGTTAATTGTATACAATGAGGCAGATAATTATGACAGGCATGGGTACATCCCCACATGTCCAGATGTCTAGCAGAGATCTGGGTCTTCTGTGTTAATTGTATACAAACAGGTAGATATGACAGGCGTGGGTACACCCCCCACATGTCCAGAGGTCTTGTAGAGATCTGGGTTTTCTGTTTTAATTGTATACAAACAGGCAGATATGACAGGCGTGCGTACATCTCAAACAAGTCCAGATGTCTAGCAGAGATCTGGGTCTTCTGTGTTGATTGTATACAAACAGGCAGATATGACAGGCATGGGTAAACCCACCCCATATATCCACAGGTCTTGCAGAGATATGGGTCTTCTGTGCTTATTGTATACAAACAGCAGATGTGATAGGCGTGCGTTCATCCCCACATGTCCAGATGTCTAGCAGAGATCTGGGTCTTCTGTGTTGATTGTATACAAACAGGCAGATATGACAGGCATGGGTCCACCCACCCCACATGTCCAGAGGTCTTGCAGAGATCTGCGTCTTCTGTGTTTATTGTATACAAACAGGCAGATATGACAGGCGTGGAAACATCCCCGCAATATCCAGAGGTCTTGTAGAGATCTGGGTCTTCTGTGTTGATTGTATACAAACAGGCAGAAATGACCGGCGTGGGTACACCCACTCCCCCCCCCACCCATTTCCAGATGTCTTGCAGAGATCTGGGTCTTCTGTGTTGATTGCATACAAACAGCCAAATATGACAGGCGTGGGTACATCCCCACATGTCCAGATGTCTTGCAGAGATCTGGGTCTTCTGTGTTGATTGCATACAAACGGAAAAAATGTGGCAGGCGTGGGTACATTCCCACATGTCAAGAGGTCTTGCAGAGATCTGGGTCTTCTGTGTTAATTGTATACAGATATGACAGGCGTGCGTACATCCCCACTTGTCCAGAGTCTTGCAGAGATTTGGGTCTTCTGTGTTTTTGTATACAAACAGGCAGATATGACAGGCGAGGGTACATCCACGTATGTCCAGAGGTCTTGCAGAGATCTGGTCTACATTTACCAAACACTTTTACCTACTTGAGGCACCAAACAAACCCACCAGAAAGTTTTAGTATAGAAATAAGACAAAAAAAATCTTTGCTCTGTTAACACTTTATCACGTAATTCGAACTTTTAACGACCCTGAGAAAGAAGCCGTCTGAAAATATTGTAGGAAAAGGAGAAGTAAAAAAATATCGTAGGAAAAGAAGAAGTAACTAGGATTTCTTTCCCAGGAATGTTTTCTCACATTTTTTTCAGTTTAATCTTCATCTGCTCTGGACGCGAATGCTAGTATCAGTAAGAGGTACTCTTAGGGTTAATGAGATTCTTAGGTCTTATTCCCAAGAATTTTCTAAATTGAAACGCAATTTGCTATTTGTTTTTCCATATGGATGAGTACATGTAGAGGTATTACGATGGCTATTTAAAAGGTAGGATGGACGGACGGACGGTTGGATGGACCGATGGATGGATGGATGGATGGGTAGATGGATGGATGGGTGGTTGGATGGATGGATGGATGGGTGAGTGGATGGATGGATAGATGGATGGATTGTTGAGTGGATTGGTGAGTGGATGGATGAGTATGGATGGATAGATGGATGGGTGAGTGGATGGGTGGATGAATGGATGGATGGATGGAGGACGGATCGATGGATAGATAGAAGGATGGATCGGTTAATGGACAAACGGACAGACGGGTGGATGGAAAGAATGATAAATTAATAGGCGACGGATACATGGCCGGATAGATGGATGAACTGATGATTTTGTAGGTGGCTTCATGAGCAACTTAATAATTATTTCACTAATTTCGACCCAAATACCTACCCAGCAGTATGAGAGAAAACACCGTTATCATTTCAGGTTTTACCCTTAGGCTGCTAAGCGCGTAAGTCGACTGTGCAAATTAAGATCAGAGTGTCCAGAATATGGTGTCTGATCTTCGATTAACACTCTCCGATAAGGAAATACATTTTCGGACAAAAAAAAACCTTTAGGATAGCAAAATTTTGGGGTTTTAGCGTCGTTTGAAACTGTATTTACACTTATTAGATGTGGTAAGTGTTAACAAATTAATTCGGCTCTGTAATTACCTTCCAAGATCAAAGAAAATATCTAACGTTTTACCCTTTTCAACGATTATTCCTTTACCCCACCCAGTATCTAATTCGAACAAAATGTTACCAAAATTCTTTTCATATCTGAAATTTTCTGATAAAGTGATCAACGTCTTTTTATCCTTAGGCAGGTAATCGAGACTTTTGGGACCATTTGCGGACAGTGTAGATCAAAGATCAGACTGCACTTAACGTGCAGCCTGATCTTTGATCAACATTGTCCGATAGAGTTAGTTTGTATGATCTTTAAATCTCGAAAACGGCTTTTGACATCGCAGTTTTATGGCAATACTATTAGCTTCAAATTAACATTTAATTGTTTGAGCAGATCCATTTTAAAGAAAAAGTTCAGATTTACTCTGCTCACGTGATACTATGCCCATGGTTTTTACATTCCTTCCGAAAAAGTGGACACTGAAAAGTACTAGGACGAAAACCGTTTCGGATGGAAATTATTGGCTCCTTAGCGGTGCTGAAAATACTTGGTATTTATTATGAATGTTTAATTCGCATGGTAGTGGTGTTTGTTTGGGCTGGGGCTATTAGCAAAAGTAATAAATATACAACAGATGTGATAGATCATAATACGGAACTGTGGGTAATAAACAGATGCTAGCTCTATCAGAGATAATGAGGAATATTCGCAGAGGTTTAGATATATCTTTGACCTGTCAATTCTGCATTGTTTACCTGGCGATGATGCTGCTGATTTCGTAAGTTTTACCCCACCCACTTGCTCCATACATATTTAAGAAGAACGTTATCTCCCGCTAGATAGCATTCTACAAATACACATTTATCTAATTTGGGCATTCCGGGTACAGAAGCGGAGTAATGTTCAAAACAACAACCGTTACTTTGAATTTCAAACTAAAAAAAATACCTTTACTCAATAATATGCTACCTGGTGCTATTCATTCAGCTTTGGTCAGCCAGCATGTTAGACTGGTTACCTCCCCTGATACACTACGTGTATAGGCACGGTATACAACGGTGGCCAGTTCACCAGCATGTAACCTATGCACCGGCGATTTATTTAAACAGGCCCAACAGGCTTGGAGGTAATCCACATGTACTCGATGTACCGTGTTGATCTACTAGTATTTTGAGATACTGCATACTAAGATTTGCAGTAATCGATCGTTTTTTTTTTTGTTTTTATTTCGAACAATTTTTGCCAGTAACCATTTTTGAAGTTGAGAGAAATCTGGAACTAAAACATGCCTGATTTCTCCTCAAACATAGTGATAATAGCCATTTTCTCAATTGCTATTTTATTACCGCGTATCACTATCCCCCACCCCCACAAAAAAAAAGAAAGAACTGGGGGAGTGATGCGTCATATCAGACAGGTGGAATCTTGGAAGAGTATGACATACGCAGACAACGTTTTAATCATGGATGTCCAGTATTTGCTGACCATTGAGGGTGGACCGGTTGTACACCAGTGTTGGTAAATAGTTGGAGTTCCGAGGTTCGATACCTGGCCAAACCAGGACCTCCCTGAGACACCTTGTGTATCCCACCCAACAAGAGGCGAACTGGTTTGGAACCCAGAGGTAGCCTTGCGTATACCAGTGCTTTACATGTTTAAAACCAAGGAGATCTATTTGACGTATTCTAACGATCCATACCATATAAGCCTAGAGCACAGAGGAACTTTAATTCTACAATGTCGTCGTCATTTGCCGACCTTTCGACCAACATGCATAGTTCAATGTGGTACAACGTAGAACTAGTATACGTCAATTCCTGAGTCACTTGAGGGTGTGCGTTTGAGCCCCAGGGCTTGTCATATAAAAAAAAATAATAATTCTTTCGGGTGAGACGTTAAAATGAGTTCCCTTTTGACTGTGCTGTACACCGAGGACGATAACCCCTTGCCAGATAATCCTTGGTTTTTATGATCCGAGATAGAAGCCTTTTTACCTGAGACTCACTGACTTTGGAAAACAGTGAAGATCAAGATCAGGCAGCACAATGTTTTCTATCCTTCACAAAACAAATTTCAAATTTTCAGTCACCTTTATTTTGTCGTCTGCAAACCCTTTCGATTTGGACGAGCCTAAAATGTTGTCGTTTGGTAATGACTTAACCCATTACCACACAATCCCTACTTTTGACGCCCCTGAGAATGAAGCCTTTAGAAAACTGTGGGGAAAGGAAAAAATGCTGGTAACCAGCATTTTCTCCTTTTCACACAATGTTTTCTATCCTTCACAACACAAATTTCAAATTTTCAGTCACCTTTATTTTGTCGTCTGAAAACCCTTTCGATTTGGACCAGTCTAAAACTTTGTCGTTTGGTAATGAGTTGAACCTCTTTTCACAGAACATGCCTCACATAACAATCCTTTTAACAATTATGCCTACCTTTTTGTCAGGAGGTTGTCTGAATCCCTGACGTTTGGTTTTTAAACCCTTATCATACTAGATAAGTGAAAAGAAACTTCCAAAACCGATAGTAAAAAACCCAAATTTGGCAATTTAGTATTATTATTATTTTTTTGGAGAGGGGACATACATGTATCTCTGTATCGGACAGTGTAGATCCAAGATCAGACTACGCGCTCTCTGCAGTCTGATCTTGATCTACAATGTCTGCAAAAGATCAGAAAGTCGCACTTAGCAGCCAAAGTGCTTTTCAAATACAGCAAAACCTTGATATTACGAGTCTCGAACATTCGAGAACCCTGTAATTTTCGAGGAATTCCGATAGTCCCTACTAAACCTCTTCTTTATTGCACCAAAAGTAGCTCGGTAATTTCGAGTCTCGATCAGTCGATAATTCGAACACGGGTGTTAATACTTGTAATCATTTTCCTTCTTTAAATTGATTTGTTGATTCGAATGCAATGTTTTCGCACCTATCCATCGATTGTTTTCACACCTTAATAATAAATTCATTTGTGTCTGAAGTTTGTTTTCTTGAAAAATTTCCAGAATTCTCAATGTTCTAATTTACGCATATCATCCAGTTTTATTGCAACACTTCTATTTAATAGCTCTCATTTTTTGCTGACAATAATACTTTACGTTCGGTACAGTAGTCTTAAAAATACACTTAATCTCGTACTCAGCCATTTTTCATCCGGTTTTAAATTGGTTTCATCCTTGTTTTTGAAACTGTAATCACTGTTGTGTCTTCATACCGGATGCTGTCCCTGACGGCTGCAAAGTTGCGTAGATTACAACGGTTATGAAATATGACCGATCACGCAAAAAGGGACCATGTAGGAATTCTGTACATCAATTAGATGAAAACGGATCAACGATAGTGCAGGTCAGTTTAAGTCGATAATTCAAAAATGGTTGTATAACAAGGCACAATAACAGCTTTTCATACAGAAAATGTCATTAAAGCGAAAAGTGTCAACCCTGGTCAGCCTGCGCGATTCGCGCAGTCTGGCCAGAGTTGACACTTTTTCGCGTAACGGGTTACAAATACCTTTCATGTTTCGAAGCCCTTCAAAGTAACCACTGTTGGCACTCCCAGTTTTAAATGAGGACAAGTCCTTTCAGTATTTCCATTCCTTACACCATCTATATTAGTTATTTATCTTTGTTCACACAGCTGAGTCATTCTGCTCACTTTCAAGTTTGAAGAGAGGTGCTTTTTTTTCCTGTAAAGCTGTCAGAATGTATCTTTCAAAACGTCACAGTAAGGTTGTTTTGCCCATTTTAAGGGCTAATTCAATGCTTTGACCCACATTTAAAAGATAATTGCTTATTTTACATCGATCGAGAAACAAGTTCTAACAACTTATACTAATCTCTCTCTGTTCTGCTTCCTGGGAACTACACCAGTACACGCGCCGAATGTGTGTGCAAATGAAAAATCCCACCCGCTCCCTTGTATCGAACTTGGGACCTTATGATTACGAGAGCCGACGCTCTAACTGACAACCACAGATACCAGACTGATCCAGATTTGATTTGTTTAAAAAATTCGATGGATCTAAACAAGTTCTGTTTTTGCCGTCATAATTAGGCTATACATACATAAAATTAGATAATTTGGCTACACTTCTGTACCTTTATCTTAACGTTTGTCATCAAACTAAAGCCTTTGATGCTTATCAGCAACAACTTAATTAAAGTTTATGTATTATAACCGTTTTTTTCCCGTAGCTGTATAAGCTGGCTTTTGACCTACTTTTTGGAACTAAGTTTCGGATGAATAAATAGTCATTTGTGATTGGTTAAAATTTGTGGATCAATGTTTATTCTGAGGGCTCTACTGGTCTTTTTTGTGCTGATTTTTTTGTGCCACCTTGAACCGTTTGGCTGCTAAGCGCGACTCACTGACCCTTTTGTGGACAGTGTAGATCAAGATCAGACTGCACAAAACGTGCAGTCTGATCTTGGATCCCTACTGTCCGATAAGAAGATATTATTCCCCTAAAACATTACTTTGAAATGACAATATTTTGGTTATCAATATCGAATTAAAAATTTAATTTTAGTTATTTGGCAGGAATTAGTTATTTAAATGTTAATTGAATCCCCACGGTACTTATTAAAACCTTGCCAACTTGATACAATAAAAAACGACCCTTATTCTTCCGTACATAGTTACACGTGAAAACATTATAGTAAAAGGGGATACAGGTAGCTAAAAGCAATCTGTTATTTTGTCACAATATTTCATAAACTGATCAGCCGCTACACACAACAAGTCATAACTTACATGGCTTAATTCTTTACCAGAAAGTCCCAGTATTTAAAACACTGAGAGGACGGCTTTTGAAAACATTATAGAGAAAGTAGAAGATACTAGTAACTAGCATTTCATCTGATTTCCCACAATGTTTTGTATTTTATATTTCATTCAAAGGACATTTTCGATAATTTGAGCAACAATTGATTTGCCGACTGCAAATACTTTCAATTCTGGCCATTCTAAAAACTATAATTTATGCTTTATCAAAAGGCGAATAAATGCATCTGCGAGAAGCATCGAACCAGGTCAGCCTGTGCAGTCCGCGCAGGCTGACCTGGGTCGAAACTTTTCGCTATTGGTCAATTTTGTGTATGTCCAAGGACCAGTCTATCTCATGATTCAGTTAGTTGTTTGACAAAATGGACAATATAGATCTATAATCACGTGATGACTCGTCTGGTATCATAAATCACGGAAATACTCTGAGACCCCTTTTGCAAGAACATGGTTCATGTCGTGATTTGCTAAGGAATCAAGATAGCCCGAAGAGATCAAGAAATATTTTAACCTTTTCCCGAACAAGCCCTGGCTTTTAAGTGTCTGCAGTAAAAGTATTTGAAAACACTCTGGGAAAAGGAGAAATTGCTCGTAAAGAGCAATTTCTCCTTTCCCCACAGTGTTTTCTACCCTGTTTTAGAACTTTCTGCAATTTTCTCCAAATCTAAAATTGTCGTCTGCAAACTCTTTCAATTTGGAAGGGTCCAAAATTTGTTGTTTGGGAAAGGGTTAAAAGCTCAAAAAATCTTTCGTGAATGAATTCCTCCAGACTTACATATTTAACTCTTTACCAAACGATGAAATTCTAGTCGTGGCTAAAATTGAAAAGAACTTGCAGACGACAAAATAAATGTGGCTCAAGTGATGATGTCTGCCTTTGTCAGAGTAAAAAACATCGTTGAAAAAGGAGAAAATGCTCGGTAACCAGCATAGTCTCCTTTTTCCACAATGTTTTCAAAAGCCATTGCATCCTCATGGTCTTTTAAACGCTGGATTGTGTAGTAGACGGCTAATCAAAGCGCATTCCATTTAAACACAATCTCAAGGAAAAAGTCCGAGTAATCCAATGACAAATCAAAAGACTTCCGGCTGGCCCGTTGCCAGGAAACCGTTGGCACCCAGTTGCCATTTTGAAACACTATAATAACATTGGAGATAAGATGCTTTAGACTTTAAATGAAGCGAGAAACGTAACTGATTTTACCCTTTTTAAAGTGGAAACATTTCAGTTATTTTTTCTGTCTGTCTGTAAGAATTTTTTTTGAGATAGACTGTCTGTCTTTCAAGCATGTAAGGGGAAGTGTCCTGAATGATATGTTAGGAACGATCCACTGTTGGTTACAAGACGTGAACAGGTTTCAGGAAACATAAGTGGATGGCTAGAAAACGGTGCTGCATGAAAGGAACATAGGATGGATGGATGGATGGATGGATGGGTGGAAGGAAGTGAAGGGAAGGGCAAAGAAGGCAGGGAAGGGAGAAGGATGGAAGAAAGGACACGAGGAAGTATAGAAAGAAAGAAAGAAAGAATAAAAAGGTCTGGAAAGGACAGCAACTTATGTTTTTTTTTTCCAGATCTGTTATTGCAAGACAGTAGTTGGACATGCATTTGATACGTAATAATGCGTCGAATATACTTTTTTCACGGTTTATACAACTAGATTTGTTTTGACGTTTGTGATTCAAACCACTGACCAGTACATTCCAAACAAATTGCTTCAGGTGAAAGACAGACATTAACAGTATCTATAACTTCCCAGACGGTCTGGAAAATAAAACAACAAGAAAAAGCAAAATACCTTTTAGATTGGCTTATAAATAAAAGGAACATTATTTAACCAGAAAAAAGATCAACAGACATTGCAGTTCAAATCTACCTCTTTCTTGGCAAGACTGCTTCACAACAATCTCGGACAATGTAGATCAAAGATCAGACTGCACGTCTTGCACAGGCGTATACAGAGCTGTACTTGGCATCGTAAAACAAACCTTTACTCGTCGTTTTAGGACAGGGTTACGGTGCACGACTGCGTTTCTGTTAACAAACATCAAAGCTATAGTTTTGAAGTAAATTCCTCAGCGAACCCTGGCTAGCAAAATATTGCCTTACAGATAGAGAATTCCTATCCCCCCAGCCTTTTATTCAGGTTTACACGTGGTTTATATAACTATGTAACTGTCCAGTTCGTGGTTTGAATTTGCATTATATTGTGAAAAATAGGGAAAAAACGTTGCGTATTATAGTCTCTCCCTCTCTGTCTCTGTGTCTTCATTCTTTCCTTCCTTCATTCATTCCATCCATCCTTCCTTCCTTTGTATGTATGGAAAAGAACAACAGTTCTGTTCTCTCTCTCTCTCTCTCTCTCTCTCTCTCTCTCCCTTCCTCCCTTTTCTCCGTCTGTATGGAAAGGAATGACAGATCTTCGAACAAGCCACTAAAACAGGCCAACACTGTTGCAAATGCAAATTGACAGGATTTTTGCAGACAGAATATTAGATCAGTTTAAATAGATTGAATTTGATTTTGGAATTTTGAAAAGTTAGAAAACATTGTGGGTAAAAGAGAGAAAAGAGACCAATTTCATGGTATTTGTTTTTGTTTTTTATGTATAAATTTCAGACGGCAGCTACAATCCATTCACTTCTTTAAAAAAAAATACAGTCTTGCTTTCAAGTTCATATGGCGTGCAAAACCAGTCTGAAAGTTATATTTCATACAAGCTATGTGAAAAGGGGGCGGGGCATAATGCATCTGCGAAAAGTATCGATTCAGGTCAGCCTGCGCAGTCCGCGCAGGCTGCCCTGGACCGATACTTTTCGCATGTTCGATCAATTTTCTGTTTGTCCAAGGACCAGTCTACCTGGTGATTAAGCTGTTTGTATAAAAAAAATGTGGCTATTATATAACCATAATTATGTGACAGTTTGCTTGGTATAATGCATGAAGCCCCCTTTTTGCCAGAGCGTAGGTCGTGTGTAGCTTTTTAACTCATTACCAAACGACAATATTTCAGGTTTGTCCAATTCGAAAGCATTTGCAGACGACAAAATAAAAGTGACTGAACATTTGAAATTCCTGTTGTGAAGCGTAGAAAAGCATTGTGGGAAAAGGAGAAAGTGCTGGTTACCAGCATTTTTCTCCTTTTCTCACAGTGTTTTCTATAGACTTCTTTCTCAGAGTCGTCAAACGTAGGGATTGTGTGGTAATGGGTTAACTAACGTTTTCTTGAAAGAGAAAAAATCAATGCTTACATGAAAATGTGATTCGCTACATTCCGACTCCCTACTTTGAACGACCAAGAGAAAGAAGCCTTTAGAAAACATTGTGGGAAAAGGAGAAAATGCTGGTAACCAGCATTTTCTCCTTTTCCCACAATATTTCCTATCCTTCACAAAACAAATTTCAAAGTTTCAGTCACTTTTATTTTATTGTCCACAAATGCTTTTGGATTTGGACAAACCTAAAACATTATCGTTTGGTAATGAGTTTAAAAGACTGCTCCGCAATATTTCGAAATGGTATATACAGGCCAAAAGCAGACGAAAAAACATTGAAGAAAAAGAGAAAAAAGAAGGTATGATTTAAAAAAACAAAATAAACATTTTTTTTCTTTTTATTGTTTGTCGAAGAGAGTAGATCAAGATTTGACAACACAAACTTGCAGTCTGATCTTTATCTACCGTTCATGAAAGATAAAAACGGTTGCAATCAAACAGATATAGGATGTAAAGGGTTAGAAATAGAGTTTTTGACATTTGTTGGTTTTATCTTAATTACAAGACGAGTCTGCTGGAGCGAGAAAATTAATTAAAGAGGGATAGCAGAAGGGGGCAAGTTAATTTCTAAACGATTTCAATCTACGAGTATACACAGCATTAGGAAATTGTATAACTGGTATTTTACGTCGTTTTATGCCATATTTCTTTTGAACCACCACAGACAGAGCTTCCACATCTTTAACGTAGTGGACCCGTAATAGAAAACAGTTATTTCCTCTATGATATTATCCTACAAAATTTGCCATGGTTACTTAAAATGAGTATTATTGTACTACTTTCACCGAGCCACTTTTTTTTCCTTTCTGTCCTTCTTAGAATGATCATTTATAAATCTAAATCTACTACATTCTCATTACAAAGGGAGATGATAATTACTTCCCTTTTCTGGAAATTAACAAAAGTATCAACAAGTAATTTCAAGATAGACTCAAAGGAATTTCAGGTTGGTTAAAAATGTACATAAGTATTATATCTGTATAAATCCGTATTTATGAACTATCAAGAAATTTTATGCCATACTGCACTAGAAGTATTATGGGACTACTACCTTAAACAGTGATGGGTAATACATTGTTTCAAAACCACCGGTTGCTTGCTTTTATGAATGAAGCCAAAAGAAGAGCAAGCTTAACACCAGGGTCCGTATTCACCAGCCATTCTCAAGAACATTCTTATAGTCTTATTCTCCAGATTTTTTTTCCAAATATGAAAGCAGCACACCTTCTGATTGGCTAAACCATTTGGTTTAGCCAATCAGAAGTTGTGTGACTTTCAAACTTGGAAAGTGTTGCAGAATAAGACAAAGAACGTTCTTAAGAATGGTTGGTAAATGCCACTGCAGGGTGGCACCAGTTTAAATCCATTTAACAGTTCGGCTACTTTATAAGAAATCGCGCGGAGTCGCGGTAGCTCGGTCGGTGGGGGAAAGGACTTTAGAACACGGGGTCCAGGGTTCGATGCTACGACCCCTGGCTCGGCCAATTTCTTTGCGAGGATTGATGGTAGTCATTGCGACTGGATTCATTTCTCTCCAATCGCTGACCATTGTTTCGACGATGATCATGTGGGAAAGCAGCCAGTGGCTTGGAAAGAAACTTCTCGTGATCTGATTGGTTAACATGCCGGAACCATATATACCATGTACCCTGGCAAAAACCACGTAAAGCCAGTTTCCCTTTTGAGTGCCCCGTAAGCATCACTACACTTGCAACACATCTAAAATTTATGCACTAAACTGTATGTTTTAGTGACGTCAGTTTCCAGTGACGTCAGTTTTCATTGAATTGGGGCACTCAGAAGAGAGTTTCTACTTCGTTAGCATACTCTATTCCTGGGATTATAAAAGAGGAAAATTTCGCTTAATGTGCTTTGAACAGATAAAACTTTGCAGTATACTTGGAAACTTGTTCACAGCTGTGTCAAATCATGTCGCCACCTCGCCTTCGGCTCGGGGCGACATGATTCACCACAGCCGTGAACAAGTTTCCAAGTCCCCTGCCACCTGACCGTACAACTAATAATGTGTTCCACCGACTTAACCATTGCGGCACCTCAACGCTTATGGTACATAGTTTTGCACACAGCCCTATGAATATGGAACAGGTACAGGCGAATTCTTTCTCGTAAAATGTCAGTGTATAGTGGTTAGAAAGAAAGAAAGATTTTATAACGAAATTGAACCCGAACTCGCCTACAGGAATACGCACCAGGTGTGCCTTCAACAAACAACCGAGACAGAGGAACGGCAATAATGTGCTGTTTGGCACGCAGCTAGATGCATATATAGACGAAAAACATGCACGGTTTCTTGCGCAAATGTCACTTTTGAAATCGTCAGATAGAGCGACACTAATGACATAGTTTTACATGAAGCCCGATACACATAGAACAATAAAATGGAAGTTTTCTCTCGTAAATGTCAGTTTCCAGTCATCAAGCAGTGGAGAAGGTTTCTAACCGAAACTGAATCTGGGTCCGTATTCACCAAGCATTCTTAAGAATGTTCTTTTTGTCTTATTCTGCAAGATTTTCTGACTGTGAAAGTAAAAGAACTTCTGATTGGCTAAACCAAATGGTTTAGCCAATCAGAAGTTCTGTTACTTTCACATTGACGAAATTAGGAAGAATAAGATTGAGAATGTTCTTAAGAATGGTTGGTGAATACAGACCCTGGACTCGCGACCTAAGATAAAGATTCAGGTGTATCAGCGACCGAACCACCGGAGATGAGCTGTACTTTTAGCGTTTAGTTTTGCACACAGCCCGACAAGCATTCAACAGTGATAGATAATTTTCTCTCGTAAATGTCAGGTTTAAAGTTGTCAGAAGACAGGCTAGATTTAAAACCGAAATGCAATCGGAACACCCGTTCCAAGCGTAACGAGCCATGCAAGCGTATGTACCATCGATTGAACCAGCGAATAAGAGCAGCACTAGTGATGCTTGGTATAGAACACGGTCCGATATACATGGTATGATAATAGACAGCTTCTTTCTAAAAAATGCCAGTTTTCGTTTGGCTAAAAAAGAAAAAAAAAGACCAAATTTGCAATCAAGTTTGAATTCGAATTTGCTAAAGAGGACTTTCCAAGTTTTATCGTCGGTTTACTTCAAAAACCTCGTAACTACAGCTTGTTTCAAGCTGTAGTTACGAGGTTTTTGAAATAAACCGACGATATTATAAGCTATCGACTGATCCATCCAGGTTAGAGCAAACACTAAATGGGTTTAGTTTTTCTCGAGGTCCGATATACATGGAACATTAACAGGCAGCTTTTCTGGTGCTATTGTCAGTCTGAATATTATCAAAAAGCGAGCAAGATTTCAATTCGCAATTGATAGCGACCTCACATCCATAGCATAACAAGCCATATGCACCGTACATTGAATCACTGGAACTTAGCAACGCTAACGATATATGGCTTGCAACACGGGAAAAGGGACATTCGGACATTTGCGTAAAGTGTCGTCTCGGATCAGCCTGCGCAGGCTAATCCGAGACGGCACTTTACGACTACATTAGATTTTGTGCTACAGTACACATGCACAAAACAGAAAATTGCATTAAAACGGAAAGTGCAGTCTCGGATCAGCCTGCGCGGACTGCGCAGGCTGATCCGAGACGACACTTTACGCAAATGTCCGAATGTCCCTTTTCACGTGTTGCAGGCCATATACATGTACACTTACACACGGCCTGATGTACATAGAACAATAACTTGCAAGTTTTCTCGCAGAGATGTCAGTTTTTGATTATCATAAAGAAGGCACATGATTCAAAATTGAATAATACGCCATTTATACCATAGACCACACAAGGAAGAGCAATACCAAAACACCAATGGCTTTTAATTTTGAACGCAGCCCGATATACGTACATAGCACAAAACAGACAGCTTTAAAATTTTCTCGGACAAATACTAGGTTTGAAATTATTAAAAAGAGGACAAGATTTCTAAGCGAAATAGAGTCCTAACTCGCATTCCAACGGTAACTATCCACAGCAGCAATGAACCACCAAGGGTACAGCAACACTACTGGCTTTTAGTTTTGCACACGTTTCGGTATTCGAGAAATATATTATCCCGTACATGGAACAATTACGTATGGCCTCTTCTCGTGCTACTGCCAGTTTTGAAATTGACAAAAAGAGGGCATGATATCAAATCAAAAATGATTCCGAACTTGTATTTCAAGAATTACATGGAATATCGTTGGTCTACTTCAAATACCTCGTAACTACAGTTATCGATTGAACCACAAGGCGCAGCAAACATGAATGGCGTCTAGCTTTGCACACGGTTCGATATACATGGAACAATAAAGAACATTCGTGGAACTGTCAGTTTATAAAAAGAGGACAAGATCGCAAATCGCAAAAAAAAGAAAACTTTTATCTCAAGGATAACAAGAACTGTATACCATCGATTGAACCGTTGGAGCTAAGCAACACTAGTGGATTTAGTTTTGCACACGCCCGATATACATGAACCAAAATCAGGCAACGTTTTTTTTTTCGCCCACATTGCAGATGCTAATTGTCAAAAAGAAGGGTCATAATTTCAAATCGAAACTGATTTTTCGAAGTCGCCATCCTAGGTTCCGAGTTACGTGATCCATCGACTCAACCACCCGGGTCAGACCAAACACAAATGGTGTCTAATTTTGCACACGGCTCGATGTACATTAAACAATAACGGGGAATTTTTTTCGCTTAACTTTCACCACACATCCACGACTATGAACGCCACTGAGGAAAAAAGGCTTTTGAAAACACTGTGGGAAAAGAAGAAACTGCTGGTAACCAGCATTTTCTTCTTTTCCCACAATGTTTTCAACCCTTTGAAAGACAGAGTGTATGTTTTGAGTAACATATGAGTACCATTTTAATTTGTCGTCTGCAAGGGTTTTTCAATTTGGACCAGTCTAAAACTTTTTGTCGTGGAGTGAAGAGTTTACATGCCAGTTTTCATTTACTTTCCTTGTTACATAATTGTCAGAAACGCGGCAGAATTTCAAATTGGTAATTTGGCAAGAATTGTTCTATTTCGGAGCACATCTTCGTCAGCATAAAAAAAAATCCAGAATTTTATGGGACGCATGTATGTGGGCCATGTACTGCGAAAAAAGGGGTTTAGCTCTTTACTAAAAGACAAAATTTTGGACTGGTCAAAATTGAAAGCATTAGCAGATGACAAAATAAATGTGAAACAAAAATTGAAATTTGATTTGGGAAGGTTAGCAAACATTGTGGAAAAAGGAGAAAATGCTGGTTTTCTCCTTTTCCAAAAATGTTTTCAAAAGGCTTTTTTTGTTAGGGTAGTCAAAAGTAGGGATTGTGTTGTAATGGGTTAATTAAACCAAGCAAGTTGACGCAAAAGATAGACCAGTTTTACAAAAAAAAAGTAAACCACGCTGAACTGCGAAGTAAAATATCGTAGAATAGTCATAAACTCATTACCAAACGACAAAATTTTAGGCTTGTCCAAATTGAAAGCATTAGCAGACGACAAAATAAAAGCGACTGAAAATTTGAAATTTGTTTTGTGAAGAGTAGAAATCATTGTGAGAAAATGAGAAAATTATGGTTACCAGCATTTTCTCCTTTTCCCACAATGTTTTCATAAGGCTTCTATCAAAAGGCTTGATCTCAGGGTTGTAAAATCCAGGGATTGTATGGGAAAGTGTTAATCAGGAAGATACGTATTAAGAATGAGGAAGAGGGCCTGATAGATCTACATAGACTTTCGGGTTCACAAATATCTGACATTATTCGCCGTAAACTATTTCTATCGGAATGAGGAAAAAAAAGAACACCGCAAGCCGTGTTCCGATGAAAACTGGATCGGATATTTCAAACGGAAGTGATAAAAAACACCAACTGTTCAAGAAAAGAAACAAGTTACAAATATAGACGAAGTTCCTTTCCATAAAGATTTTTTGCTTGTTTGTATTGGAGTTTAACGTCGTTTTAAAGGTGGCCATTCAGATTTTTGGACGAAAATTTTACAAAAATACAAAAAAATGCATCCTGATACCCCAAAGCTTTTTAATTTATATTAAAAAAAAAAAACAGCAGTCGAAAACCATCCGAAAGTAAGAGAAATTAGAGACTGACTATGGCCCAGGTCGACACCGACGGGAAACAAGGTCTATTTTTATAAGAGCAACACGCTCATTTACATACCGGAAATATACAGACGAAGCTTCAAACATAGTGTCCGAAAAAGACATTGTGGAAAATAATTACATGTTTGTTATGTTATGGAATGTAAGCGTCATTAGCCACGTGGCTGTCACTTTACATTCCCACAATGCTTTTTTATTTTTCATGTGCGAAATCTGAAAATACATTAAGAGGTTACGTAACCTTTTAAGGGAAGACTATCTTTTTAAATGATTCTTAATTATTGATGATTGTTTGTTTTTTTCATACAAAGTTCAGTGATATCTATATCTGTTTTGTATTTGGTGGGACAACAAAAATCTAAATATCCACCTTTAAGAGCTTAGGTCACAATTTTCATGGCGGCAAGTGAACTTACGCATCTACGCAAGTGCTTTCTGGCTTTCTCACACCAGTACTGATACAACTTTCTTCACCCCGTTTTTTAACAGATATGGTTATATCACGGGGGCGAGTTCGTCAATCCATGTGTTTCCTAGCTTTCTAACACCTCTACAGACACAACTTTCTTTCCAAGCAACTGACTACTTTCCTGACATGCATCAGAGGTGAGAGGCGGAAATTGCTTGAAACAAAGTTTGCCTCCGCCGTGTCTCGAACCCGCCACTACCAGGTCACAACTCAGATACACTAACCACTTAGCCACGTAGCCGGGCTTGCACAAAGACTCAATATCTGTTACCTACACGGTTCGCTTAACCCTTAAAGTGTTGAATTAAAGTAAGAGACACTTTTAAATAGGAAAAACATTTGAAATATTGCTGTACCAAGGTTTTTATGGCAACAATTGCTGAACAAAATAGTGGACAGTGTAGATCTAAGATCAGACTGCACGTTCTGTGCAGTCTGATCTTGATCTACACTGTCCACAAAAACAAGTTAAGTCGGTTCCAGCGCGTTAAGGGTTAAGAGTACAAATGCTTGCTTATCAGCTTATTCTTTTACCACAGAATGACGACTTTTGACAACCCTTGGAAACAAGCCTTTTGAAAACATTGTGGGAAAAGGAGAAAATGCTGGTAACCAGCATTTTCTCCTTTTCCCACAATGTTTTCAAAAAGGGGTTCTATCTCAGGGTCATAAAAACCAGGGATTGTTTGGTAAATGGATAATTGCGACTCAAAGGGCACGGTTTGTTGCTGATGTAGAAAGCATTGTGGGAAAAGGATAAAATGCTGGTTACAAACATTTTCTCCGTAACCAGCATTTTCACCTTTTACTGCAATACTTTCAAAAGCTTTATTCCTGAGCACTGCTGAATTTTTTAATTTTTCTGGTAAATTTTTAACCCTTTACCCTTTAAGTGAGTGAAATGAAACGTTTAAAGTAGACACCTTTAGCCCAAATAATTGCTATTTCAAAGGTATTTTTCGAAGAAAACAATACCTCCTTATCGGACAGTGTGGATCTAAGATCAGACTGCACGTTCTGTACAGTCTGATCTTGATCCACACTGTGCGGAGAAAAGATCATTGAGTCTTACTTGGCAGCCTAAGGATGCAAGTCAGGAAATCTGGGCACTTAGACACACAGCTTTTCTACAAGCAATAAACTGCGGTAGGAAATATTACAACAAAGCAATAAATTTTACGCGGTACGAAAATTCTGGATGAATTATAACAGGCAACTGTTCAAAGTTATGTAGAAATATACAACTCTCCTTACACAAGCCAATTAGCATCTGCCAAAAAAAAGAGACTTCCATTTTTTGTTTCGTTTTCCTGAATCATATTTTCTTGTTCTTTTTTTTTTCTGATATATACAGTCAGACACAAGTTAACTCATTACCAAACGACAATATTTTAGACTGGTCCACATCGAAAGCATTTGCAGACGACAAAATAAGAGTGACTAAATATTTTAAATTTGTTTTGTGATGGGTAGAAAACATTGTGGGAAAAGGAGAAAATGCTGGTTACCAGCATTTTCTCCTTTTCCCACAATGTTTTCTAAATGCTTCTTTCCCTGGGTCGTCAAAAGTAGGGATTGTGTTGTAATGGGTTAAGCATCACCCGAACAAATTTAGTTTTGGTTTTTTTAATGGATAACCTTTTGTTTTGGTATATTTTCAAGCTATGCACGGATCCACGAGACAAGTAACAGGCTGATTTATGAGCCAATTGAAAGGATGGCTATGAGAAAACTTTCTGAAGCCCAGAAATGGCAAATTGTGAGCAAGACTAATGCCGGTCTAAGCACATGGGCTATTGCTGGTCAGTTTTGGTGATGTTTAACTTATGTCTGACTGTATATATGCTCAGTTCCATAAATAAGTGTGCACTTAATATTCTTTTATTTCTCGTCGCATATTTTACTGAAGACCAACAAAATTGGTATCATACTTCAATTCAGAGTCTGTAGAAAATGCCATGCTAATCAGACTTTGACTAACAGAAAAGTTCAAGTTAGGATTTTGCAGTTTAAATGAAGGTGGTATTAGAATCAAATTTGCAAAAGTACTCAAAGACTAAGGAAACATTGCAGTTAGTTTTTTTCTTGAGGTTCTTTAAATTTTTCAATCAATATCTTGTATGACTCTGCTGTCGATACAGGCAATGACTCGACGTCGAATAGACCTTACATAACGTAAAATCATTGCATCAGGAATGTTATTCCATTCCTGAACGAGAGCCATGGCTAAAACCTAACTTATATCTAAGATCAGACTACACATACTGTGCAGTCTGATTACGATCGACACTATGATCAAACACAACCCAAGATAACTTTGCTTAGCGCTCTCAATCAAACCTCGGAAATAAATTAGTCTAGGTAGGAATTCGAACCTACGGCTTCTCTGGTGTTAAGTCCTGTATTTTACTGCATGCACTACTGTTATTATTTATGTAGGAGCCTAATATATGTAAATTCGGTTTTTCTCTCCAGCTGCAAAAGTACTAGACTAAACAAGCGGACGGCACAGATCAAGATCAGACTGCACGTTCAGTGCAGTCTGGTCCTGATCTATACCGTCCGCAAAAGATCCAAAAACTCCTGCTCTTACATTTGGCGCTGTCGAAAGAGTTAAAACTATTTTTAGAATGTATCAGTTTATATACTGCACTAACACACACAGTTCCATGTTCTTTTTTTCTTATCATGTATTTGATAGGAACACCTTTCCCCTTTATTGCAGATTCTAAGAATGTTTATATTTTTCCGGAACAAGCTTCCTTTCGTGCAGGTATGTGAGGAATGCTTGTTCGTTCGTTACAGTACTGCTTATACGGAATTCTATCTAACTTTTCTGTTATTTAAAGATACTACTTTATCGTTTTCAGGCAGTTATGAACCAGTTTTTAGCCCGCTTCATCGTTATTTTATGAAACTTTATTCATTCTTTATCCTCACGCCGAAGTTTGGGGGTGAACCGGTAGTGCAGTGGTACAACGCTGGTCCATTATTCCTGTGGCCCGAGGCCCGATATCCGGCCAAACCAGGACCTTTCTTAAACCTTGTGTTTCCCACCTGACTAGAGGTAAACTGGTTTGGAACCCAGAGGTAGCCTCGCGTGTATCGGTGCTTTACACCGGGCACGTTAAAGAACTAAGGAGGTCCATTCGAAGAAGAGCTAGGGGCTTGAACCCGATTTCCCATCTTCGCGAGCCAAGGTTATGATCACTACGTGGATCTTACCTTGGCTGATTGAGCCCGATTTCGAGATTCCTGCGATTCGCCCTCTATGAGATGCTGGTTATTAACCCTCTTTACATCATATTTCTAAAAGTCAATGAAATATCTTTTTACAAACCGCTTACGAACGCTTACGAATACACATGAAGCGATAAGCAGACATCCACGTGGGTTTCCATGTTTACCTTCTATTCGAAAGGTAGCGACCTTATTCTATTTTTATCAAAGATGAAATGTTACGAGCGATTTCATTCGTTGCAGTTAGAGCTGGCTGCATCCAATGAAAAAGCGTATCGGGAGATTGTAAAAATCAAGCTCGATCCGCCAAGGGTAGTGTATAGCTATGTCAGAAAAAGCGCATTAAAGTACGCGACGTCTTTGTGGCGCCGCTTTAGCACGCGACGTAAACGTCACTTCCGCAATAATGTTAGGTATCTAAGATATACAAGTTTTGAATTATTAAAGAGATTGAACCTGGGTGCAACGCTTCCTACTTAATTCCAAACCCACTTTACGATAAGCGCAGTGAATTGTCAGCCTTGGCTTGCGAAGATGCCGATTTCCTTGTATCCCATTCTTTCACTCATATGGTAGTACCATATATGTCTAGAGCACGGAGGGAGCTTAATCATACAAAGTCAATATTATAATTGCCGCATGTTGGACCTGATGGCTACAAGGCTGTTCAGATTACGACGGACAGAAAATACATTTCAGTTTTTTTTTTTACTAGGCCTTCAAAGCAATGTCTGTACTTGTTTCCGGTTTTATATGAAGACAAATCACCGGTGTTTTGCTATCACTTATGCATATGTGACCCATTACGCAAAAAGGGACCTTCTGGGAATTGCAAAATATGTCATCCCTGGTCAGACTGCGCGAATCGCGCAAGCTGACCAGGGTTGACACTTTTCGCTTTAATGACATTTTCTGTATGAAAAATGGTCATTGTACCTTGTTATACAATCACTTTTGAATTATCAAATTAAATTGACCTGCACTGCGCCACTATCGTTGATCTGCTTTTATCTAATTGATGTACAGGATTCCCAGATGGTTACTTCTTGCGTGATGGGTCACATTTGTACTCGTAGAAGTAATTTGTCTGTGTTTACACAACTGAATCTTTCTGCACACTTTCAAGACTTAACAACGGTTTTTTCATTTCACCAAGAAAGATATATCTTAAAATTTGTACGAATCAATCTCGACTTTCAACTGCCCTGAGTGAAAGGGCTTTTGAAAACATTGTAGGAAAAGGAGACGATACATAAACACTAATTCATTCATCCCCCAAGCTACTTGTATAGTCACAGCGTTTCTGATACTTGTAAAAGTGCATATCAAAATCGGACAGCTACAAAGAAAGAGCATGAAACGATGTAAAGAAAGTTTGCCTCATCCAAGTATCGAACTGGCAAGGTCGATTAGTTTACGAGTCAGATATGCGAAGCTCTGAACTACCCGGCCAGGTTCCAGGTTGGTATTACTCATAGACACCACATGGTATGTACCTCTGATTTTATGATTGCCTTTGAAAAGGTCGAAAAGATTGTTGGAAAAGGAGAAAATACTGATAACCAGGGTTAAAGAGTTTAACCCATTACCATACAATCCCTAATTTTGACGCCCCTGAGAAAGAAGCCTTTTGAAAACATTGTGGGAAAAGGAGAAAATGCTGGTAACCAGCATTTTCTCCTTTTCCCAAAATGTTTTCTACCCTCCACAACACAAATTTCAAATTTTCAGTCACTTTTATTTTATCGTCTGCAAATGATTTCAGATTGGGCAAGCCTAAAATATTGTCGTTTTGTAATGAGTTAAAACTTTGAAGAAAACAACAGTGTGGGTCAAACGATCAAAATTTATCTCTAGAAGGGTAGGAAACATTAGAGTTAAAAGGAGATTTTTTTTCCTTTTCTCAGGCTGTGTTCCAAATGCTTCTTTCTCCAGGATCATTACCGGTACACCTCAGGATTTCTGTCTGTTCGAGACTTTGCAAAGAGTAAAAAAATGTTTGTAGGCACTTGAATGTTGGGCAAACGATAGAAAACTGTCTTTTAAAAAGGTAAGAAAAAACATCGCGGAAAAAGGAGAAAATACTTGTAACCAGCATTTTGTCCTTTAGCTACAATGTTTTCCAAAGGCATCTTGAGAAAATTCGTTAAAACTCGTCTTTTGTACGTGCTTTCCACGGACCTTATAGGCAAAAAGAGGAGCTTGTTGGGTCGATTTATATTTGTTTTAGATTTTACAAAAGTTCATATCTTCTCTAAAATATTCAATTTAGTTTTTCCGTCGAGTTAACTAAGTTTGAATTAGAAAGACATTTACTTCGGCCATAAAACCTCTCTCAATGTTTTCGAAACAGTTTTCGTTAAATCTTCAAGCACTTGAGGTAGGCCGTAAAATTGAAGTCTTTTTCGTAAACGTACGTGAACTGTACTCTGTGAAAAGGGCACTTAACACATTACCACACAATCCTTACTTTTGACGCCCCTGAGAAAGAAGCCTTTTGAAAACACTGTGGGAAAAGGAGAAAATGCTGGTAACCAGCATTTTCTCCTTTTCCCACAGTGTTTTCTACCCTTCCCAGAACAAATTTCCATTGTTCAGTCACCCTTATTTTGTCGTCTGCAAATGCTTTGAATTTGGACCAGTCTAAAATTTTCTCGTGTGGTAATGGGTTAAGGAAGTAGCCCCCTAACACTTCTAGCTCAGCATGTAATAGAATTTCTTGATAGTTCATCAATATGAATTTATATAGATATAATACTTTTCCACATTTCTGACCAAACAAAAATTCTTTTGATGTCTATCTTGAAAGTATTTGTTAATACTTTTGATAGTTTTCAGAGAAGGGAGGTAATTATCATCTACCTTTGTAATGAGAATATAGTAGTTTTAGATTCATAAATGATAATTCTAAGAAGGAAAATAAAGGGAAAATGTGGCTCGGTTAAAATACAACAATGATACTCATTTTTGATAACAGCATTTTTTTTTTTGGGGGGGGGGATAACATTATGGCGGAAATAGCTGTTTACTATCACGGGTCCACTAGCTTAATACATCTGCGAAAAGTATCGATTTAGGTCAGCCTGCGCAGTCCGCGTAGGCTGACCTGTGTCGAAACTTTTCGCTTTTGTTAAATTTTCTGTATGCACAAGGACCGTTCTATCTCAAAGTTCAACCGGTTGTTATACGTATGTACAAGGACCGTTCTATCTCAAGGTTCAACCGGTTGTTATATGTATGTACAAGGACCGTTCTATCTCAATGTTTAACCGATTGTTATATGTATGTACAAGGACCGTTCTATCTCAGGGTTCAACCGGTTGTTGTATGTATGTACAAGGACCGTTCTATCTCAGGGTTCAACCGGTTGCTGTATGTATGTACAAGGACCGTTCTATCTCAAGGTTCAACCGGTTGTTATTTAAAACGGATTTTATGTGAGCATAATTATGTGATGACAGATCACGGGGATGCATTAAGCCCCCTTTTGCCAGAGCTTGGCTAAAACACATTTCTCCAACAGTACTGCTTTTTTGCTTAACTCCTTACCAAACGACAAAATTTTAGGTTTGGCCAAATCGATAGCATTTGCAGATGACAAAATAAAAGTGACCGAAAATTTGAAATTTGTTTTGTGAAAGGTAAAAAACATTGTGGGAAAAGGAGAAAATGCTGGTAACCAGCATTTTCTCCTTTTCCCACAATGTTTTCTAAAGGCTTCTTTCTCAGAGGCGTCAAAAGTAGGAATTGTGTGGTAATGGGTTTGGAATGGCAGATCACTGTAGGAGAACATTGTGGAAAGAGGGGAAACTTTTCGTCACGAAAAATTTCTCATTTTTCCACAATGTTTTCCATTTTTTTTTTTTTCAAAATTAATATATAATCTTTTATGACACAATTATTGATCTTTTCATACATATGTTTACGGGGCAGTTTTTAAGAATAAATTTGTACTCGTTTTCATCCAGTTTTTAAGCCATTTCTTCATAATTTCATAAAACTATAATCATTCTTAATATCTTCATTCCACTTGCTTTGTTTACTTAAGAAATGCATTTTCTATCCGTCGGAATCTTCCCAAACCGACTTTCAATTTTTCAGTCACGTTTATTCTGTCGTCCTCAAATGCTTGCAATTTGGTTGGTTGGTTGTACTGGGGTTTAACGCCACTTTAACAGCTAAGGTTCGTATCATGGAGGTCTGTGACGCACATGTTTCCTGGCTTTCTCACACCGGTTCTTACACTACTTTCTTTCCAAAGCCACCGACTACTTTTCTCAAATGCTTCAGCAGAGGTGATAGGCGAAAATACGCCGGAAAGAAAGTTCGCCTCAACCGGGTATCGAACTCACAACCACCAGGTCATGACTTCGACACGCTCACCACTGAGCCACCCGGACGGACGCTTTCAATTTAGACCAGTCTATGATTCTTTCGTTTGATAAAGAGTTAAAACCAACTCGTGACTGTTACAAATGAAACGTAACATACCTGGCTATAAATAGCAAAGTGAATTAATGCTCATTTTGTTTTTTATCGAGAGATTAATTAAATGAATTTATTTTATTTAGACCGTGCTTTGTGAAAAAAGGGGGTGAAATACATTTGCAAAAAGATTCATGTCAGCATGCGAAACTTTTTTTTAATTTGCTATTCTTGAAATTACTGCATGCCCGAGGGCAGTTCTACCCTTAGACTCAGTCTTTTGTCAGACAGTAATGAAGTGGATCTATAATTATCTGAAGTCATGCTTGGTATAACGTGTCGTGTAGATGCATTAACCCATTACCACACAATCCTGAGAAAGAAGCCTTTCAAAAACATTGTTGGAAAAGGAGAAAATGCTGGTAACCAGCATTTTCTCCTTTTCCAACAATGTTTTCTTCTCTTCCCAGATCAATTTACTATGCCTTTAGAAAACGTTGCGGGAACAGGAGAAAATGCTGGTAACCAGCATTTTCTCCTTTTCCCCACAATGTTTTCTACCCTTCCCAGATCAAATTACTATGTTTACTATGCATTTAGAAAACATTGGTAACCAGCATTTTCTCCTTTTACCACAATGTTTTCTACCCTTCCCAGATCAAATTACTATGTTTACTATGCCTTTCGAAAACATTGCGAGAAAAGGAGATAATGCTGGTAACCAGCATTTTCTCCTTTTCCCACAATTTTTTCTACCCTTCCCAGATCAAATTACTATGTTTAAGTCACATTTACGAGTATTTTGTCGTCTGCAAATGCTTTCATTTTGGACCAGTCTATAACTTTTTCGTTTGGTACAGACAAATCCTTTCCCAAACAATCCCTGGTTTTTACGACCCTGTGATGAAAGCCTTTTGGAAACATTGTGGGAAAAGGAGAAAATGCTGGTAACCAGCATTTTCTCCTTTTCCCACAATTTTTTCTACCCTTCCCAGATCAAATTACTATGTTTAAGTCACACTTATTTTGTCGTCTGCAAATGCTTTAAATTTGGACCAGTCTATGACTTTGTGGTTTGGTACAGAGTTAACCCTTTCCCAAACAATCCCTGGTTTTTACGACCCTGTGATGACAGCCTCTTGGAAGCATTGCTGGAAAAGGAGAAAATGGCGGTTACCAGCATTTTCTCCTTTTCCCACAATGTTTTCTACCCTTCCCAAATCAAATTACTATGTTTAAGTCACATTTATTTTGTCGTCTGCAAATGCTTTCAAATTGGACCAGTCTATAACTTTGTGGTTTGATACAGAGTTAAACCCCTTTGTTATAGAGCACGACGAATGTCTGTTTGACTCTCTACCAAACGACAAAATTTTAGACTGGTTCAGATTGAAAGCATTTGTAGACTACAAAATATAGGTATCTGAAAAATTTAAATTTGTTGTAATGAATCCCCACATCCTGTATGTATGAATAACACGCATAAATGCTGAAAATATTGAGAAGTAATGTTATAAGTGAAAACGTTGGTTGAGAATTCTTATGAAACCACGGTAAGAAACATATAAACAGTGCCAATACATAGACAAACAATGTAAATACATGTACATATGAATACAATGCAAATACATATGAAACCCCTGTAATTACATATAAAAACAACGTGATTATATATGAAAACAATATGTTGAAAGGAAAAATGGCTCATTCGGAATGCTTCAACAATGCAGTCTACTGCATGGTTCAAATATATATGATCTGCATACAATAATGAATAAATAAATGAAGAGAGAAACAAATAAAAAAATAGATGAATAAGATAGATAAATTGATAAAAGAAATAAATAAAGAATAAAGAAGTAAAGAATTCAGAAACATGTAGAAAAATTGAAAAATAAAAAAGAAATAAATAATGAATAAATAGAATAAATAAAATTGATAAATAGATACAGGACTTCTTGGCAATTACCGTCAACGTCACGTGATGTCAACATTACGTCGTCACATGCTTGTTACGACGTCACGTGACTGTAATTGTAGACATACATAGCGACGTTTCTCTAACGACAACGTCAAAGTGGGAGAGTATCTGTACAAATATGTAAAACTGATTGAAATAAAAACAGAAAAAATCATGGAGAAGCCATATTTTCTTAGATTCAAAATACCCATTCTTGGTGCACTTCGGAATCAAGGTCCGGATGAACAAATCTGCATTTTTCAAATCAAGTTCAACATCGAGAATTCAAACATCTGTCTTGCTGTACTGGGTTCGGTGCCGCATCTCGGATCTTGGGATAGAAGTGGTGCTGTAATGGCAGAGTATCAGAACGACAGTGACACATGGCAAGCTAATGTGAAACTTCCGGTAGACACTGACATCGAGTATAAATGGATTTTATATGACAAACACGCATTGCAGATTATTGACTACCAGCCTGGGGTAAACAGATATCTTCGAGTTGGCAACGCACCACTTTTGGTGCAAGATGCATGGTGTGGTGGCCAAAACGTTACTGCGATAACTTCAAAAGAAGCAAGCCGTCTGGTACATAGGTCAAAAAATTGGAGAAAAGAGTTTTCGGGGAGGATTATTCAAGGTTTTGTTGTTTGTGTTGGTGTATGGAAGAAAGTGATAGAACTTGTTGGTAACAATATTTGTTTTGCAGTTATCTTCGCTTTTATAGCTGTACTTGTGGCATCTGTGCTGTGGCTTTACAAGAAATTGTTTGCAAGAACTTGCTTTGGGTTGTTCTGAATTTCATGTAGATATTATCAAAATAATCAACGTTGTGTTTTATGTTTTGAGTTTGTTTTTTTTATACATGTTGAATGCATTTATTTACTAATATTATTTCTTTCCAAATGCTTCCTGAAAGTAAGCTGTTTTTTTTTTTTGCACATTATAATATAAAAGGAGAGTAGGAAAAAGTAAAATACTAATTACAGGAAATGTTAGTTGTTTTTTATTATTATTTTATCTTTTTATCCCTCACTTGAGCATCAGTGACCCTGTTGGTAGCGCCCACAACTTGAGAACAGGGAGGTCGCTAGTTCATTTCCAGGCTCAGCCACATTCTTTCCCAGGATAGATGGTTGTAATTGCGACAGGATTCATTCCTCTCCAACCGCTGACTGTTGTTGAGATGATGATTGTGTAGGAAAGTACTCTGTGGAAACAATATTGTGCGCAGCACTGGTATGAGAAAACTCCAGAAAAGCATAGATAGGTGTTGTAGCCCCTACGATAGAAATTTCAGTCATACCACGGCGTCAACTCATCTATTGATGTATTTTCTGAGTTTTATAAGTAATGTAGATCAAGGAAGAAAAGTGTCCCCGACGCGGTACTCGAACCCACGACCTTCGGAATAATAATACCGCAGCTCGGCCAATTGAGGTAGCCGGGCATCTGGTCGTAAGTCCATTCAATATCATATATCACAACACAACCCACCCTCTTGAATTTTTGGGAGTAATTAACTCCCCCCTCAGTCCTCATGGACCGCCGGTGCCGCATTCCGCATTCACCAATCGCCAATGAAATAAATAAAGGGAGAAAAGTGTGCCCGACGTGGGACTCGATCCCACAACCCCCGGAACACTAGTACCACAGCTGTACCAACTGAGCTAGCCAGGCATCTGGCCGTGAGTCAACCCAACGTCATATTTCACAAAATTAGGGCTAAGCTGGTGCGCTGAAGTGTCTTACCAAAGGACACTCCTACGATAAACCAAATAGCTCCGGCGAGGCTCTGAACTCTGAGCTTCTAGCGGCAGATTACGAGTAAAAGAAACTCCAGGGTCCGTATTCACCAACCATTCTTAAGAACGTTCTTTGTCTTTTTCTTCAAGATTTTCAGACTCTGAAAGTAACAGAACTTCTGATTGGCTAAACCAAATGATTTAGCCAATCAGATGTTCTGTTACTTTCACACTGACAAAATTCTGAAGAATAAGTCTAAGAATGTTCTTAAGAGTGGTTGTTGAATACGGACCCAGGACAGCATGGATAGGTGCTTTTGCCGCTGTAAGGCAGAGAAATGACCCTCCCAACAGTATGACCCATGGGTCATTTCACTACGTAGAGGAATGAATCGTGTCATAATTCTACGTAGATCCCAGAGGGTTATTTCTCCACATAGAATAATAAACCGGGTCATTATTCTACGTAGAGAAATGGCCCATGGGTCATTTTGTAGGGGAGGGTCATTTCTCTGCATTATACCGCCGCGATAGATATTTAACCCTGTACCGAACGACAAAATTTTGGACAAGTCCAAGTTAAAAGCCACTGCAGAGAACAAATTGAATATGGTATCAAAAATTGAAATTTGATTTGGAAAGCGTAGAAAACATTGTGGGAAAAGGAGAAAATGCTGGTTACCAGCATTTTCTCCTTTTCCCACAATGTTTTCTATAGGCTTTTTTGTCAGGCTCGTTGAAAGTCGGGATTGTGTGGTTAAGAGTTAAGTCATACCACGCGGACAACTCGCTTTTTCATGCAATTTCCAAGTTTCGCCTTGCTACCGACTGAAGTACAGGATTGTACATTTCGGTCTCAGACATGGAGCCCTAATTTTCGTTTACAATTTAGGAAATCACTAAATTGCATTATCTTTTCAACAGCCACTTACCTCTGTTTAACATTTCGAAGTTTTTTGGCAGAAATTCCAGCCTAAGCACGTGTTTCTGTTGTGCTCCTGTTATTTCCCATTACATAACGCATTTCCTTAAACCATTACCAAATAATTACAGGTTTAAACGATCGCCAAGGTATAAACGCTTTTGAAAATGTTGTGGGAGAAGGAGAAAATGCTGGTTACCAGCATTTTCTCCTTTTCCTACAATATTTTTTTACCTATCTGAAGAATAAATCCCACCATTTTAGAAGCATTCAATTTGTCGTCTGCGATTGTTTTCAAAATGGACAGATGCAAAATTTTGTCGTCTGGTAAAGAGTTAACTCTTAACCACCCAGAAATGAAATTTCTGATTGGCTATATCAGATGCGCTTAATTTTTTAGCCAATCAAGTATTGCGTTAGATTCTACAAATCGAATTCAAAGAACGTTCTTTGCCTTATTCTCCAGAATGTTCTTTATGTGACCGATAACGCGAAAAAGGAACCTTCTGAGAACTGCGAAAAAGTGTCAACCCTGGTCAGACTGTGCGAATTGCGTAGTCTGACCAGGGTTGACACCTTTCGCTTTAATGACATTTTCTGTATGAAAAGTGGCCATTGTGCCTTGTTATACAATCATTTTTGAATTGTCAACTTCAACTCACCTGCACTATTGTTTATCTGTTTTCATCTAATTGATGTACAGAATTCCCAGATGGTCCGTTTTAGCGTGATGGGTCACACATTTGAAAGTAACCTAACTTCTGATTGGCTAAACCTTTCGTTTTAGCCAATCAGACGTTATGTTCCTTAACACTATATACATGCCCTGACAGCTACACGAATCATTCTTAACCGTCAGGCGACTGAGCCTGACACAAGAACTATTCTAGGACACAGTAGATCAAGATCAGACTGCACAGATGTTTGTTTGTTTGTTTGTTTGTTTGTTTGTTTTCGAGTTTAACAACACTTTAAGATCTAAGGTCATGTTTCGGCGGTGAGTGCTTCTATGCATATGTTTCCTGGCTTTCTCTCATCAGTGCTGACATAACTTTCTTTCTAAGCCATGGCTTCTTATCTTACATACGTCAGAGGAGGGAGGCGAAAATCGCCGAAAAAAGAAGTTTGCCTCAACAGCGTATCAAACCTACAACTACCGTGTCACGAGTCAGAAACGCTAACCACCGAGCTACCGGGCTTTAAGCCTTCTTGTCAAATATAAGTCATCTTCGCAAACCAATGCTGACGATTCACTACGCTTCTCTACCCTTGGCGGATCGAGCTTGATTTTTACATTCCCGCGATACGCTTTTTCATTGGATGCAGCCAGCTCTAACTGCAACTAATGAAATTGTTCGTAGCATTTTATCTTTGATAAAAATAGAACAAGGTCGCTACATTTCGAATAGAATGTAAACACGAAAACCCACGTGGATGTCTGCTTATCGCTTCATGTGTATTCCTAAGCGGTTTGTAAAACGATATTTCATTGGCTTTTAGAAATATGATGTAAAGGGGGATAATAACCAGCATCCAATAGACACGGTGAGGAAACTACATAGACGGAGCCATTGGCTCTGTTAAGGAAATCTTGTGTGGGTTTTTCCGGTCACGTGCGGCGCCGTCAATATCGGCTGTTTCGGTGGACACGAAAACGTAAGTCTCCCATTTATTGTCAAAATTTGATTTTATACTGAACACTAGCGAGAAAAGTGGAATTGTATGAGGGACCTATGACTTTCAACTTACTTCCTTGTCCGTTGCGAGTTCCAAGTCGGCGCGGTTTTGTCTGAAACACTTTTGCCGTGAGCTACGGTGAGGTAAACAAAGGTCATTTTCTATAATGACCACAGGCTTTCTATTGCTCTTTCTGCATAAAAATTACTTATCTAAATGTTTACACCGTCCGAATGTATGAATTGATTATCTAATCCTTCCCCACTCACGAAAAACAAAATTTGAATCAAAATAAAAAAAACTGAGAAAAAATAAACAATGGCTCCGTCCATATCGGCCGGCTCTGTCTCTATCGGCTGGCTCCGCTGTATGAGGGCGAGTTTTAGAAGCGATAGGTTTTTTTCGCTATTGGGTTTACCAGTCAAAAGTTAGATTTTTTGAAAGTTATTTTTGGAATGGTGATCATGGCTTTTCTCGAACCATCTATCATTTCAAAAAGGGCGGTCACGTGGTTGAGTGGTTAAAGTGGTTGACTTCAGTGCTCTTGATCATTCGACCATATCACCCTGTGGGTACAGGGCACTCTCGGACAACGTGGACAAGCCAAGTTCTGCTTGCGGGTGTGTCGGGTGTTTTTCCTGGGATACTCCCGGGGTACTCCCGTTTCCTCCCACTTACCGATCCATTCGTCTCAATACCAGTTTAACAGCTTGGGGGACGCAAAACTGAATAAAACCAATATTTGAGAATAACCTTTGTAAAAGTTTTGCAGGTATGTCTGAAGTTGACACTCCAGACTTGAGTACTTACTTTTAGCTTGACTGCACGAAGTGTGAAGAGCTATTGTAGTCACCTCGGTCGTCCGCGTTCCCGTGCGAAAGAAAATAAAGCGAATTGTGTGTGTGTGTGTGTGTGTGTGTGTGTGTGTGTGTGTGGGTGGGTGGGTGGGTGGGTGAGTTTTGTTTCAATTGTGCATATACGTCGCTTCTAAAACTCACCCTCATACAGCGGAGCCAGCCGATATAGACAGAGCCGGCCGATATGGACGGAGCCATTGTTTATTTTTTCTCAATTTTTTTTTATTTTGATTCAAATTTTGTTTTTCGTGAGTGGGGAAGGATTAGATAATCACTTCATACATTCGGACGGTGTAAACATTTAGATAAGTAATATTTATGCAGAAAGAGCAATAGAAAGCCTGTGGTCATTATAGAAAATGACCTTTGTTTACCTCGCCGTGGCTCACGGCAAAAGTGTTTCAGACAAAACCGCGCCGATTTGGAACTCCCTACGGACAACGAAGTAAGTTGAAAGTCATGGGCCCCTCATACAATTCCCTTTTTCTCGCTAGTGTTCAGTATAAAATCAAATTTTGACAATAAATGGAAAACTTACGTTTTCGTGTCCACCGAAACAGCCGATATTGACGGCGCCGCACGTGACCGGAAAAACCCTCACAAGATTTCCTTAACAGAGCCAATGGCTCCGTCTATGTAGTTTCCTCACCGTGATAGAGGGTGCATCGCAGGAATCTCGAAATCGGGCTCAATCAGCCAAGGTAAGATCCACGTAGCGATCGTAACCTTGGCTCGCGAAGATACACGTAAATACGTGTAGATGTGTTTGAATAAGGTTAAACTCGCAAGATCTTCTATGCTGACTGACTGAACAGAGCAATGAGATATTTAGATATTTAAGAACTTAGGCGTAGGAACACACTATGTTGGCCAATGACACCTCATGAATATTCTATGACGTCACGTAGTCTTATCTGAAACGTGTGCGAGATAAAATCATTCCTAATTGCTATATCACACTGAAAAGAAATATACGCGTGTGGTTAAAAGTGTTTAAGTTTTAAAAATATTTATCTTTGAAATGAAAACAATTCTCCAATTATTCTCCTGCGAAATTGGGCGGATATTTGAATGCTTAACTTCAAAGATAGCCATCTTTCTCTGGTTTCAAAGCGGGAAAAAAAAAAACAAAGTGTAATATCGTTTTTGTTTTTATAATCACCCAAAATGAATGAGCACCGCTCTATGAAAATGGGGTTTCATGCATTTTCTAAAAGATATCGACACAGGCCAGCCTTTGTCGATACCTTTTTGTATTTGGTTATATTTTTTACATGTCTATGGGCCATTCTACCGCATGATTATGCCAGTAAATCGACGAAGTGGATTTTATGAACCACGAATAATTTACGTCATGACTTGTTTGGTTTTACTCCATTACCAAACGACAATATTTTAGGCTTGTCCAAATTGAAAGCATTTGCAGACGACAAAATAAAAGTGACTGAAATTTTGAAATTTATTTTGTGGTGGATGGTATACATTGTGGGAAAAGGAGAAAATGCTGGTTACCAACATTTCCTCCTTTTTCCACAATGTTTTCTAAAGGCTTCTTTCCCCGGGTCGTCAAAAGTAGGGATTGTGTGGTAATGGGTTTACTCATTACCAAACGACAATATTTTCGGCTTATCCAAATTGAAAGCATTTGCAGACGATAATATAAAAGTGACCAAAAATCTGTGTTGTGAAGCGTAGAAAGACATTGTGGGAAAAGGAGAAAATGCTGGTTATTTTCTGAGGTAAAAGAAATAACCAGCAATTGCTTACCAAAAGGAATAGCTCCTTTCCACTGTAATGGTCTGGTTTTTGTTGTTGTTGTCGTTCTTGTTGATGCTGTTGAATGCAATATTTTCCGCGGATGTTTTCAGCATTACGTGATATCTAAGGGTTCAATTAATGCATACTTATTATAATTATTTTTTTAAGGGCGGGGGGGGGGGTTGAGGGAGGGGGATCCTTTAGTCTTTATCAAACATTATCGAGTTTCAACAACCCCGTAAAGGCAGTCTTTTGAAAATATTGTAGGAAAAGAAGAAAATGCTGGTCACCAGTATTTTCTTCTTTTCCCACAATGTTTTTTATTCTCCCAAGTTAGTAACGATCTTTTGAGTAACATTTAGCCTGTCGCCTGCAAATTCGCTTAGTCTTGACAAGGCTTAAAACTTTGTCATTAAGTAAATATTGTTTTAGATTGTAGAGCAATAAATATGTTAATTCTTTTTCTCACATCGTATATTACAGAAGATCTCCGATTCATAGTAAAGGCCAAGGAAGAGAAAAACATATTGTTGGAAGAAGAACTGAAAGATTTAGATGAATACTTGAAAAAGGTCCAGAACGAGGCGAGACGACGTGAAATGGAACTTCTACAAGAAATGGATCTAGTACACGGCAAAAACGAGGTAGGTACTCCGACACTGTTTGTCACTTCATCACAGCCTCTGTCTTTGCAATCACAACACCTCATTCGGCACGCTTCGGGTGATGGGAGCCATCAAATGTTAGATGTATGTACGGAATCGACCGAGTTGTGACGAGTTCACAACACCTGCGTACGCAGGGAACCAGCTTCTATCGGCCGATCGATTACGGGTTTACCCGGGTGCTAGTCGAATCCGTACGGTTTCCGGAGATGAAAGCCGATTTTAACTATCCGCATTATGCCTTATCCCTTGAAAATGAGATTTCTTCCTTTCAGAAGTGTGCGTTGTGATTCCGAAGGTAAGCGATCGTGTATGTTATAATGATCAGAGACGTAGATTGGCCTTTTTTGGTTACCAGCATTTTTTTTCTCATTCCCATAATGTTTTCAGAAGGCTTCTATCTCAGGGTCATAAAAACCAGGGACTGTATGGTAAAGGGTTAAACGCTCCTAGGAAGAAGGGCTTCGGAAAACATTGTGGGGAAAAGGTGAAAAATTCTGGGCACCAGCATTTTCACCTTTCCCCGCAGTGCTTTCTACCTGATCAAAGAAAAAAATACACAATTTGAACAACTTTTAAATTTTTGTTTGCAAATGCTCTCGATTTTTGTAAAGCTTAATTCTATTCCCCCTGATAAACGGTTAGACAAACATCGTCCACAAATTAGGCAAGGGAGGTAACTTTAAGGAAGAAATTATTGTAGTAGGATTTATGCATCTTTGATAGCTAAACTTGGCCGAGAACATATTTTTTTCGTGAAACTCTTTGTTGCGTTAGAATACTGCGTTTAACCCATTACCACACGATCCCTACATTCAACGTCCCTGAGAAAGAAGCCTTTAGAAAACATTGTGGGAAAAGGAGAAAATGCTGGTAACCAGCATTTTCTCCTTTTCCCACAATGTTTTCGACCATTCACAAAAAAAAACTTCAAAATTTTCTGTCACTTTTATTTAGTCGTCTGCGAATGCTTTCGATTTGGACGAACCTAAAATTTTGTCATTTGGTAATGGGTTAGATATAGTTTTTGTTTTTTCAATCCCATTTTCAAAACAAATAATCACTTTCGTCCAATTGTTGTCAGTTGTTGCGATTTCAGAGCCGAATTCGTTGGGGGAAAAACTTACTGCAACGGACAATTTAGATCCAAAGCCAGACCTATCTTGTGCAGTCTGATCTTGATCTACACAGTCCAAAAAAATGCATACTGAGTCGAGCTTTAAGCAGCCAAAAGGGTACTGTCTTCTTTACGGATGTGGCACATTCTGTGCAGTCTAATCTCAACCCCGGGGTTGGGCCACAGTCTAAGGGTAAAATTTTATCGTCGATATACTTTGAAAACTTCGTAACTACAGCTTGTAATAAGCTGTAGTTATAGGGTTTTTGAAGTAAAGCGATGATACATACTTTACATTCGGAAACACCTGGTTGTCTATAAATATATCAATCTAGATAAAAATACGAGAGAATGCTCTTCTGTCGTGGTGCGTTATATTTGGTTTGTAACACGCGAAGAGGGGCAATCTGGCATTTGCATACAATGTCGTCTCGGATCAGCCTGCGTAGTCCGCGCAGGCTAATCCGAGACGGCACTTTACCACTACATTAGATTTTGTGCTACAGTAGACTTGAGCAAAACAGAAAGTTATATAAAAACGGAAAGTGCCGTCTCGGTTTAGCCTGCGCGGACTGCGCAGGCTAATCCGAGACGACACTTTACGCAAATGTCTGAATGCCGCTTTTAGCGTGTTGCTACTAATTATATAGAAAGAAATCTGTGAAAACTGATATCCTAAAACAAAACAAAAAGTATTGTGAGAATTGTTGAAAATATAACTGGCCTGTATCACGCAAATTAGGGTGTTCGGACATTTGCGTGAATTTTCGACCTGGATCAGTTTGCGCAGTCCGCGAAGGCTGATCCGAGACGACAGTTTTCGATCGTGTGTGATTAAACCTTTACCAAACAATCCCTGGTTTTTACGGCCCTGAGATGGAAGCCTTTTGAAAACATTGTGGGAAAAGGAGAAAATGCTGGAAACCAGCATTTTCTCCTTTTCCCACAATGTTTTCTAACCTGCTCGAAACAATTTCGATTTTTGAATCATGTTTAAATTGTCGTCTGCAAGTGCTTTCAATTTGGACCAGTCTAAAACTTTGTCGTTTGGAAAAGGATTAATGTAGATCGAGATGGCATACTGGGTCAGTGTTACTGATAAAAAACATTTTATTCAGTTTATTCAGGTTTCTGATGCCAAGAAATTAGCATAGTTTTCCTGCCAAAATATGGCCCTGGGAAATGTTTTGAATGTTATTATAACTGTTGCAGTTTATAGTATTTAAATGTTTATTAATGTTATATTGATAGCAAAAAGGCGCCATTTTGCGATAAAATGTTATTGAAAACGTAGGCATGTTTACAAAATGGCAGAGGAGACAACGGTGGTTTTTTTGTTTGTTTTTAACCATGAAAGAAACTGTATTCCACTTGAGCTTATAACAGACAAAGCCTTTAGAAAACATTGTTGGAGAAGGAAAACAAAGAAAATGGCCGAATTTTGGGTGTATTAGACTAAGAAAATCTGTGTATAAAAGAAAATTGAAAACGTAGGCATGTTTACAAAATGGCAGAAAAGACAACTGTGTTTTTTTTTTGTTTGTTTGTTTTTAACCATGAAAGAAACTGTATTCCACTTGAGCTTATAACAGACAAAGCCTTTAGAAAACATTGTTGGAGAAGGAAAACAAAGAAAATGGCCGAATTTAGGATGTATTAGACTAAGAAAATCTGTGTATAAAAGAAAAACAAAACAACCATATTTTAAAAAAAAAGACATTCTAATTCGAACTTCTTTCGGATATTTCAAACCTTTAACAAAGGAAATATTCTTTGTTATTGTAAAATAATTAGGAAAACCTCATACTCACGTTACTTGTAACGTTTTGATTGGTCAAGAGTTCCACAAACTTTTATAGCTGGACCAATGAAACCTTTCGTCATTTATGCAGTTTATTTTTTTTTTGTAACAGTTTCGGTGATACGGGACAACAAATGTTAGGGAAACTGAGCACTTTAACCGACTTTCTTGAACCCTATGGCTGCTAAGCGCGGCTCACTGACCGTTTTCGGACTGTGTAGATCAAGATCAGACTGCACAGAACGTGCAATCTGATCTTAGATCCACACCATCCAGATTTAACTATTGGCTTGAGAGTTTCATTTAACCCCTTGGCTACTGTGTGCGAGCGCGGTTCACAGACCTTTTGCGGACAGTGTAGATCAAGATCAGACTGCACAAAACGTGCAGTCTGATCTTTGATCTGCACTGTCCGATAGGAAGATATCATTCCCAAAACATACCTTTGAAACGGCAATATTCGTTACTAAGCAGGATTACGGTTAAAACTATTCTTCGTCTTATCCTTATAATTGACGGAATTTTCAAAGTAACGCAAATTCTGATTGGATTAACATTTTTTGTTCAGCCAACCAGAAATTGCGTTACTTTCAAAATCTAGAACAAGAATCAGATTGCTATTTTGAACGGTTGTTGAAAACGTAATTCTCAAAGTAGCACAACTTCTGATTGGCTTACCCATTGGACTCAGCCAATCAGAAATTGTTTTACTTCCAAAATATAGAATAAAAATAAGAAATGCAATGCGGTCCATTCTTGGAAATTAAATTATTTCCCTTGCCAGATAAACACTAAAGGTATCCATATAACAGATTAGTTCTTTTACTTGTATTCCTTTGTTTTTACCCTTGGTTCCCATTGGAGATGTTGCGATAAATATAACAATGGTTTATTGTGTTTGTATACGGTTGGCATGTAATTCAAATCAAGTTCCATTTTTAATCATCATGAAGTACTCATGCATTGATTTGTAAAACAATCTAACTACATTTACCTGGAACATTATCTCAAGAACATTGCTGTTCAGTGCAAGAAAATCAAGGATAAAATCCAAGTAATCGTCTTATCAGGAGCGATGTGGTTCTAGAGAAGAATCAAGGGAAATAACTGAAGAGTGACCCTCGTTGAAAACGGTTGTTGTAAACTTACCTTTATTTTATTGGTATACACCAATGAAAACTCACGTCTCACAGTGCTGCCAATTTCTGAATCTTCTCCCGAATGATTAAATGGATTGAATGCCCTGCTAAGAGGTAATCTTCCCGCTTTTTGTATATTATAATTTACAAAACATTAAGAAAGCTCGTTCTTGTACCCCTGGGGTTTATTCCTCGTATTGACTGTCTAGAATTATCATTTGAAATCCCATCGTGCTGAAATGTAATTCGGATATAGCCTGGTATATCTTACGATAGGGTGTATTTTACGTATGTCTGGTTTCCCAGATTTCTTTTTACGTCAATATGGACCATTAAGCGCCAGGTTATTGGCTTTGGTACCAGGGCCCGTATTCACCTGCCATTCCTGAGAATATTCTTAGTCTTATTCTCCAAGGTTTTCTACATTTGTAAGTAACACAAATTCTAATTGGCTAAACCGAATGGTTTAGCCAATAAGAATTTGTGTTGCTTACAAATATAGAAAATTCTGGAGTATAAGACAAAGAATTTTCTTAAGAATGGTTGGTGAATACTGGGCCTATAGGTCTAAGAGTACTGGTTTGATGAAGCTACCAGACGAGAGTAAGGTATAGAGTTTCTTTTTAAGTTTGTACAGTGTTTAATGCGGCTATCAGCATAATATCAATTACATGTATATAATACCGCCCACCAAACCCGTTCTCACTCCTTTTCGAAAGTTTTTGTCGAACGGACTTACACTGTGTTCGGACGGATTGGACGTATTAGCAACCTTTTACGATCTGTGTACGAACTTAATGGACGGGTTAGGACGGAAAGGGTGCAGCAGAACTTTGATCCTGCTCAAAATGTTTTGCCGTCCATCCCGTCCTGTAATTAGATGGAGTGACAGCGTACTCAAAACGTAATGGGCGTTCTACAAACGGAACTGCCGTACTTGGATCCTAAATAAAGACGCCGTACAGTCCGCCATCAAGTGGTAGTGTGTTTGTGTTTTACCGAACGGTATTGCGCGTCCTGTTCCCACCGTAGTCCCTTTTACAATTTTTTGACCGGGGTAAGACTTTTTTAAGAACAAGTTTGGTGAGACAAGGGCTTCGGGCATTTTCAGACCTACGTAACACGTTCCGGCCCGATCTCAACCCATTTTCCTATTAAGTCAGGGTAAACAGTCTGATAACTAGTTTGGTGTGACGGATTCTTTACCTCAGCTCGTGCACTTAGACCCATTTTGTCCTTGAGCTTCTTCTAACTCGTACCTCGCGAAATATTTCTTTGCAAGCCAGTGGTTTCTTTCCCACATAACTACCATTGAAACAATTATCAGCAGTGAGAAAGGAATAAATCCTGTCGCAATGAGTATTGTCAATTCTCGGGAAGAAATTATCTAAGACAGACAGACAGACAGACAGACAGGCAGAGACAGAGAGACAGAGGAGGGCGGAGGAAACTGTATTTTATCAACAAGTTTTCTGGTGTGATATTTCAGGGGCTTTAATACCAAAGCCTTAGCCTGCCAAGACCGACTCATTGCCCTTTAGCAGACAGTTTAGATCAAGATCAGACTGCACAGAATGTGCAGTCTGATCTTGACTTACACTGTACTCTAAAGGGATATATTTCTCCCCTCACCCCCAGTACCTTAGCTAAATTTGGGTTTTTACTGTCGGATATTAAGTTTCTTTTCATTTACAAAGCATTCTATACGCTTTAAGTGGATAGGCATCTTTCTCCACCATTAACAGGCTCTGTTTTCAAAACAATGTATTCTGGTATGTCTGTTTCTTTTTGCTGAATCTATTTTTAGCTTTTGCTGATCCCTGGTAGCTCTGTCAGTGGCGCCCAGGACTTAAGAAAAGGATGCCGTCGGTTCAATCCCCAGCTTGGCGAACTTTTTTTCCGAGGACTGGGCCCGTATTTACTAACCATCCTTAAGAAAGTTCCTTGTCTTATTCTCCAGAATTTTCTACATTTGTATATAACACAACTTCTGATTGGCTAAACCATTTGGTTTAGGGTTAGTTTAGCCAATCAGAATTTGTGTTACTTACAAATTCAGAAGACCTTGGAGAATAAGACTAAGAATATTTTCAAGAATGGTTGGTGAATACAGGCCCTGATGATGGTATCTCGGCAGGATCCATTCCTCCGTCACCGTTGGCCATTACTTAAACGATGGTTATGTTAGAAAGCAGCCGGTGGCTTTGAAACAACATTGAGCGGATTACTGGTAAAAGAACTCCTGGAAAGCGTGGGTAGTTGCACTGGCTGCCGTGATATAACTGAAATGATGTTGAAAATGGTGTTGAAAACCATACAACCAATTAACTTTTTAACCTCCATTAACATCACATTTTTTAATCATTTAACCCTTTCCCAAACAATCCCTGGTTTTTACGGATCTTGAATAGTAGCCTTTTGAAAACCTTGTGGGAAAAGGAGAAAATGCTGGTAACCAGCATTTTCTCCTTTTCCCACAATGTTTTCTACCCTATCATAGACAGAAATCATCTTTACAGCAAGAGTTAAATTGTCGTCTGCAAATGCTTTCAATTTGGTCTAGTCCAAAATTTGTCATTTGGGAAAGGGTTAATATACTTTTGCCAGAAGTGCAGATCAAAATCAGACTGTACAGAACACGCTGATACGATCGAACACTTTTTGCTGTTATGCCTGATTCTGCTCAATGAATTAAGGTAGAGGACCCGTAATAGAAAACAGCTATTTCCACTATAGTTTTATCCTACAAAATTTGCTAAGATTAAAAATCAGTATGATTGTATACTTTAACCGAGCCACTTTTTGCCTTTTTTCCTTCCAAGAATTACCATTTATAAATCTAAAACCACTATATCCTTATTACAACGGAAGATGATAATTACCTCCCTTTTTTTGAACCTAAACAAAAATATCAGCAAATAATTTCAAGATAGACATCAAAGAAATTTCTGATCGATTAAAAATGTGCAAAAGTATTATATTGGTCCCATCTCGTATAAATCCATATTTATCAACTATCAAGAATTTCTATTCCTTCCTGTACTAGAAGTGTTCCGGTTCTACTACCATAAAATTATGTTATTATATACCTAGCAGTGAAATCCTGGAATTTCCCAGTATAATAAATTTTGATATCATCACTAGTGACGTTATCAACTTTCACTTTCACTTCCTGACGTAATTTGGGAACTATTTTTTTTCGACTACATTTTTTTCGACTTTCAAACGCAAAATTACAAATAATGATGTGAATAAGGTATATAATAAACAGAATAATCAACTGGTTATTTTTGATATGAAAAATATCTCACTCGGACGCGTCGTAAGGCGTTAAAAAAACTCGTGCTGCGCACTCGTTTTTTCAACGCCTAACAACGCATCCTCGTGAGATATTTTTCATATCAAAAACAACTAGTTGATTATTCTCTATTTTTTTAATTCGACCCAGATATTGCTCTTTCAAAGTTATATTTTGTGGAATGATATCTCCTCATCGGACAGTGTAGATCCAAGATCAGACTGCACGTTCAGTGCAGTCTGATCTTGATCTACACTATCCGCAAAAGGTCAGTAAGTTGAACTTAGTAGCTTAAGGGTTAATAAATTATATCCATACCGAATGACCATTCTACCTACAATTCCAGTCAATTGCCAATTGAAATGGACCCTTACTTAGGAAATGTCTTGCTTGTCATAATCCATCACGGAAATGTATCAACCCTTTACCACAGAATGCCGACTTTTGACGCTTCTAGAAAAGAAGCCTTTTGAAAACATTGTTGGAAAAGAAGAAAATGCTGGTAACCAGCATTTCCTTCTTTTCCAACAATGTTTTCTTCTCTATCAAAGGAAAATTACACCATTTGAGCCACACTAAATCGTCGTCTGCAAATGCTTTCAATTTCGACTAGGCTTAAAGTTCTGTCTTCTGGTAAAGGGTAGAGAAGGCCTTCTTGCTAGACGGCCGCTCTTGTATAGTAACACAGCTCGTAAAAAACACGGACAAAAAAATAGGTCAGGCTAAATTATGACAGTGGAATAATGGAGGTTTCTGCGATAATTGGAGAAAACAAAACAATATGTTGGTTGGCATGCTTTAGAGGGAGGCTATATGCTGTAAAAACAGTCATAAATATGCCTAAAGACTTTGTAACTCACTTAGGAATTTATGGTGTACTCAGGTACTCGTTCTACTTTTTTTTTCTGTCTCAGCCGGCTTTTCACGGGAGTTGACGATGTGGTTCGGGATTTTCCGTTTAAACTTCCGATGAACTGATTGCTCGAATGTCTAGTATTTTCGGAAAGCAATATAATCTTAGGAATGTCAGTTCTTAGTTCAGATACATTAATAAGAGGAAGATAACAAAAATATAGCTTCGTATATTAAATGTTTTTTGTTGTTACGTCGGTACTATTCGAGCAATTTCCGGTCAATTTTCCGATACGTCGAATAGTAACCGAAGTTTCCCGAACGGAAAGGTGGAATAAGTTCTGATGGTATCTTATCGCTGATAAAACGAGTTTAATACCCAAAGTTATCTGTATTTTTCCCCTACCCTGGCAGTAGTTCTCCCGTTTTAGAACATCAAAGACAGGTTTTCGTTCTAAATTCTCTGTAGGAATCTGTAAAGTGTCGGATTAGTTCATTTGTGAAGTATTTCTATTTGGGATTAAAAACGCAGGTATGGGGTAGGAAGAAATGTTCTTTTATTGTCTCATTTTGTGAATTAATTTCGTTATTCATTATCTATGAATAGTATACAGAATTAGCTTTTTAATGAGAAAGTAGTTACTTTAACCCATTACCACAAAATTCCTACTTTTGACGACCCGGAGAAAGAAGCCTTCAGAAAACATTGTGGGAAAAGGAGAAAAAAATGCTGGTAACCGAGGTCTGCTGATAGTCATTGCGACGGGATTCATTTCTCTCTCTCTCCGCGGACCATTTTTCCGACGATGTTCATGTGGGAAAGCAGCCAGTTGTTTGGAAAGAATATTGCACGTTTTCCTTGTGAAAGGAAATCGCAGGAACGCATGGATAGGTGCTCCTGTCGCTGGAATATAACTGAAATAATGTTGAAAACGGCATTCAACCTCATAAAATTTTCTTTCATCAAATTTTCTGAGTTTGACCCTCATGAAACAGTTTCTTACTTTTATCATCTTGAAAAAAAAATGAAAAATTGTTGGAAAGGTAAAATAAATATTATTGGTATTTTGTTATGATCTGAATAATTAAAACTTCAAGCCTTTCCCAAACAATGGCTGGTTTTTACGGGTCTAGAATAGATGCTTTTTAAAACATTGTGGGAAAAGCAGAAAATGCTGGTAACCAGCATTTTCTCCTTTTCCCACAATGTTTTCTACCTTATCATACATGGACAGAAATTATCTTTTCAGCAAGAGTTGAATTGCATCTGCAAATGCTTTCAATTTAGTCTAGTCCAAAAGTTTATCGTTTGGGAAAGGGTTAATAGAAAATTTGAGTGTATAAGTCAGGATTGAACTGTACTTATGTGCGGGCTGATCTTTTTATATATTCTCCAAACGACAAAACTTAAGCTTTTTTCAAAAAATAAATGCATATGACAAATTAAATGTTACTCCAAACATTAAATACGTCTTTCATAGGGTTTAAAAGAAAAACATTATGGAAAAAGGAGAAAATGCTGGTTTCCAGCATTTTCTCCTTTTCCCATTATGTTTTCAAAAAGCGTCTTTCTCATGATTGTAAAAAGTCCGCATTATGCGCCTAAGGGTTATAGCATGAGAAAAAGGTCAATTCTAACCCTTTGCTGCGAACCTCTACTCTCTGACCTGTATTGGACAGTGTAGATCTAGATCAGACTGCACAGAACGTGCAGTCTGATCTTGAATCTACACTCTCCAATAATAAGATATTTTCTTCAAAATGTAAGGTTGAAATAACATTATTCGGGTAATCGTACTATTGGTTTGAGAGTTTCTTTTCACTCAATTAGCGTGATGAGTGTTAAGCGTACGATTTAACAGGAATACGAAATCTGGTTCGATTTACAATCTACAAATAGAACAAACAGAACCGCCGCGGAAAACGTTTCAAAACGAATCAGCCCTCATCTATCGGGTGCCATTTTCCGCGGGATCTTGGAAAAATGATACGGACTTATCAAATCAAAACAGTTCGGAATCTACCGGTGATAATTAGCCGAGGATCGTTAATTTTGCCGTGCTACCTGGCCTCGCTTTGAACTTGAACTGTTTTTGTTATTATTAACAGGTGGAAAAAACTTTTTTTTTTATGGTTCCGTTTGTGTTTTATGTATACGCCTACTTCAACAGTGGTCAAAATATATATAAGATGGAAATAAAATTATAGATGGGGGGATCATAAAACTTGATATAGCAGGTGAGAAAGATTGAGGAATTTGAGAAATATTTCCCGAGGTAATGTATGCACATGTTTCGTACTAGTTCTATCTATTATCACATTTCCAATGAAATATGAAGCATGTTCTAGCAGGAAAGGTTTAAATGAGTTTTTGCTAATCATTGTACGGAGCAAGTCATTATAAAACTGCATTCATAAAATCCATATGTTGAATAAGAGGCTCAATCTGGCAGTAGAGTGGTGCTTGAAAATGCAGAAAAATGACCGATGGCAAAAAGTTTCGGCCCATGTCAGCCTGCGCTGACCGCGCAAGCTGACATGGGTCGATACTTTTAGCAATTGTATCAAGCCTTCTCTTGAAACAGTATGACTTGTAATCTGACAATATATGGCCTGCAACACCCGAAAAGGGGCATTCGGACATTTGCGTAAAGTGTCGTTTCGTATCGGCGCAGGCTGATCCGAGACGACCTATTACGGAAATGCCCGAATGCCCCTTTTCACATATTGCAAGCCATATAATTCGCGTTTTAGCAAAAGGGGGTTAGATGCTTCTTCCTTATGCACGATACCCAGAAAGTCACCACTTATTTTCATAAAGTTTGTTTTCATAAGTGAGCTAGCACACCCTCCTCCTCCTTCTTCTTCTTCTTTTTCTTCTTCTTCCCATTCTTATTATTCTTCTTCTTCTTTTTCTTCATATGGATTCCTTGATAAGCAGTACTTTATTAAAAGAGAGGTTATTGCAGTTATTAACGTAGGTCGCTATTGGTCAGTTTTCTGCAGGCTGACCTAATTTGCTATTGTTCAATTTTGCGCATATCAAAGGACTAGGGTACATAATGGTTCAGTTAGTTGTTGAACAAGATTTATTCCATAGATCCATAATTATATTATGACTTATTTAGTATCATGTATAGCATGAGATGCATGTGTAACCCATTTTGCCAGAGTATTGCTCGTATTTATATGTGACCCGTCACGCAAAAAGGGACCATGTGGGAATTCTGTACATCAATTTGATGAAACAGATCAACAATAATGCAGGTCAGTTTAAGTCGATAATTCAAAAATGATTGTATAACAAGGTACAATAACCATTTTTCATACAGAAGATATAGAGGATATTTGTTTTTTTCGGTGAAAGATCGAAATTTATTTCATCGAGTGGACACCACCGGTAATATTTTCACGAGTGGCGCAGCCACGAGTGAAAATATTACCGATGGTGTTCACGAGATGAAATAAATTTCGATCTTTCACCGAAAAAATCAAATATTCTATTTATTTTATGCTTTTAACCCTTTCTGGGAGGAGCTTGTTCAAGTTCCAGTACAGCTCTTTTCCGTTATTCCACGTGGCGTACCCCTCCCGCATAGCAACGTTACGTCAAGCGCGAGAAATGTAAGGTATATGACGTCATATTTCCCATCTGGTTGTTAGGCACGCGCAATTTACCTCGGCAACAAGAACGTGAAAATCGGTATTTTCACTGATGGTACCAGTGTAAGATCGAAAAATATTTTCACTGCTGTTTCTCGATATCCTACCGGAAAGCATGAAATAAACCGGCCATTTAAACGAAAAGTGTCAACCCTGGTCAGCCTGCGCAATTCGCGCAGTCTGACCAGGGTTGACACTTTTTGCAGTCTCCAGAAGGTCCCTTTTGGCGTGATGGGTCACAAATGTATCTTTTTAGCTGTATAGCAGGATAGGGGTTAAATAAATTCCATTTCATAAGACCTTGCAGCTCTTGTTCAGTCTTTGTATTCTTTAACCCGTTCACTAAAAATAATTGGTATACTTTATTTCGCGTGAAACTAATTACCGCTCTGGGTATTTACACTGATATGAAAACCGTGAAGGTATTTTGGCCCCCTGCCTTTGAATGCTGAGGGGTAACAGGATACCAGTTTTATGGCCAGCTCTTCACGGGCCAAAAAACGCAATGAAGTTGTTATAGATTTTCTCCCGGCGGTCTGTGTGAGGTTTATGATGATTTATGATTATCATACAGAAAGATTTCCGTTGATGTAACTTGAGTCTGCGAGATAGTTGCTCCAATAAACTTCTGACGTAAAAATATTTTGTCAAGATTTGCGAGCATAGCACACGCATAATTCCGAAAATATCCCATCTATATTATGATTCTTTACATTACTATTTGATATTAATTGCTGTCTGCATAAATTTTAGTGAAGCATAATATTGAGAAAAAACTGTGACAGAAGCTATGATAACTCGTAACTGCAGTCCATTGTATAACTTGTAACTGCGTCCGTGACAACTTTAGACTTCACCAAGTTGCAACTGTTAACCGAACCCTACTGAAATTTTAAACGCACCCTCTTTTACAAATTTTAACTGCATCGCATTACAACATTCAACCTTTCTCCATTGGAAACATTTAACCGCACCCCATTTAAACATTTAGCCTTTCTCCATTGACAACTTTTAACCGCACCCCATTGAAACTTTTAACCGCACCCCATTGAAACTGTTAACCTCTCCCCATTGAAACTTTTAATCGAACCCTATTGAAACTTCAACTGCAACACATTAAAAATTTTAATCGCCCCACTTTAAAACTTTTAACAGCACCCCTTTACAACTTTAAATTGCACCCCTTTACAACTTTTAAACCCACCCAATTTAAACATTTAACTTTTCTCCATTGACAACTTTTAACCGCACCGCATTGAAACTTTAAACCGCATCCCATTGAAACTGTGAACCTCTCCCCATTGAAACTTTTAATCGAACTCTATTGAAACTGTCAACTGCAACAACTTAAGACTTTTAACCGCACCCCTTTACAACTTTTAACCGCACCCCTTTACAACTTTTAACCGTACCCGAATTGTACAGGCTGACCAGGGTTGACACTTTACGCTTTAATGACATTTTTTGTATGAAAAGTGGTCATTGTACTTTGTTATACAATCATTTTTTAATTATCAACTTAAACTGACCTGCACTACTGTTGATCTGTATTCATCTAATTGATGTACAGAATTCCCAGATGGTCCCTTTTTTGTATGAATAGCAAATATGGGATTTTATCATCGACTTGAAATTTCCATTTCACTTAGCAGGTCAAAGGTTAAGATTGCACATCAACAGCCACAAAAACAGCTGGGCCATCGGGATTTTTTTATCGGCTTTTGCCAAGATATCCTCATACCTATCATCAGAACAAATCTGACATTTTGATTCTTTCACCAATATGACCCATTACAAGAGCTTATGAAGACGGCGTAGATCAAGATCAGACTGCAAAGAACGTGCAATCTGATCTTGAATCCAGGGCGTTTGTTGTAAACAGCAGCTAAAATGTTTCTCTAATTCCACTGGAAATAAACGTTCTGTCGTCGAGGAAAAAACAGTCGAATTTTTTTCCTCTTTCGTTTTTGCGTAAAAAGAGTTTGTGACGTGAAATATTGGGTTGGACTACAACAAATCTTACCACCTGTCCTTATCATCTCAATCTCTTTCTTTCTGTGACTGTTTGTTTTTTGTTGTAGTTTACCCTCATAGTAGGAATTTGGAGCGTACAACTGTATTGCTGGCAGTCTTTGAATTAAATCCTTGATCATGTGGGCGAATGAAATATCCGAAAGTTGGCACCCACTCCCGGGTATCGAACTTAGGACCGTTGGCCTCGTAACTATAGGGTCCTGAGTTCGATACACGGGAGTGGATGCCAACTTTGGGATATTTTATTGGCCTACACATTCGGCGCGAGTACTGGAGTACTGGTGTAGTTTCCAGGAAGCAGAATCGAGAGAGATCAGTATAAATTGTAAGAACTTGTTTCTCAATCGATGTAAAATAAATACGTTTAAACTTATTGCTAGATCAAACTGTGTCCGTGTCTATCGACCATCTATTATTAATATACCTTCTTTTATTATTAGAAAAAATCTTAATACGAAAGTAGTACAAGTTGTAATTGATTAATAGTATAGTGTTCAACCGGCCTCTGTCAAAAATATTTCAGTTATATCGCGGTGACGGGTGCACCTATCTGTCCTTTCCTAGGGTTTCTTTAATCACTACTACGTACAATATTCTGTCCAAGCCACTGGCTGCTTTCCCACATAATCATCGTCGAAACAATTGTCAGCAGTGAGAGAGGACTGGATCCTGTCGCCCCTATCGCAATGACTATCACTGATGTTTTGAAAAGAAATTAGCGGATACGGTGATCGAACCATTGTGTCCCCATGTACGCTACCGACTGAGCAACCGAGGACTCGGTTCATTCCGACCCCAACCCCCCCCCCCTGTCGGTGAGCGTGTTGGACTCATGACCTGGTGGTTGTGAGTCCGATACCCGGTTGAGGCGAACTTTCTTTCCGGCGTATTTTCGCCTCTCACCTCTCCTGAAGTATGTAAGAAAAGTAGTCGGTGGCTTTGGATAGAAAGTTGTGTTTGTACTGGTATGAGAAAGCCAGGAAACACATGTGCGTCGCCGACCGCCATGATATGATCTTAGCTGTTAAAGTGGCGTTAAACCCCAATACAACCAACCAATCGGTTCATTTCGAAAAGAAAAAAGGAGAAAAATGTAATTACATTTCTATCAAGTAGCTTAATAATGAGTACTTGACATTATACATAGTTTGTATAATTGACGAAGTGGATTGGGTCCAAATCTATAAAGATCACCCACAGTCTAGGTGCTTTCCTTAATCCTTTACTCCATAGTTACTCATTTCTACGCATTGCTTGTAGGAGCCTTTTGAAAACATTGTGACAAAAGGTGAAATTGCTCGTAACGAGCAATTTCACCTTTTGTCACAATGTTTTCTATGCTATCAAAAGGTGTCATATACACATAAGAAACGGCTTCATCCTTGCTGTTATTTAGGGTCCATTTGAGATACCTTAGAAATGCATTATGGGGTAAAGGGTTAACCATTAGCATGCTTAGTACGACTCACTGACCTTTTGCGGACGGTGTAGATCCAAGATCAGAATGCACAGAACGTAAATCACAAAACCTAGGAAGAATACATCAAAAACAATGTAAAAAGTTGCTAAACGTTAAAAGTTCTATCTCAAATGCCGCAGTGTATCACGAGTTAGGTAGATACCCATTGTATATTAACAGATATTGCAGAATCATTATATTTTGGGGTAAATTAGTTTTGTCCGATAATTTAGTTATAAGCATCCTCGGATACCCCGGGGTCTCCCTATTTGCTACGCTACATCGACCCCTGGGACAATTAATTGAATTTCCCTCGCTTTACCGCTGGCCGAATGCTGGCTTTTCATTGGTTCCATCATTATTTTGTGATGGGCGAGTGGACTGTACGCAATGACGTTTCGTATCGATTTTCGGCGGCTGATTCAAAGTTTTATTAGTCAATTGTCCCAGGGGTCGATGTAGCGTAGCAAATAGGGAGACCCCGGGGTATCCGAGGATGAGTTATAAGATCAACATATGAAGCTTTAGTTGCCTGTAATGAAAGAGGTGATAATTGGTGTAGAAATGTAAAAAATTGTTAACAAGACACGGTTTTGGGTATGTATGGAATGATCCATTTTATGTCAATCACAAAAGCTTTTAGAATGTTTTTAAGCAACGATTAAATGATGAATTTAGACAGGGTTTGTACAATGAAATTAGTAGAAGACCGGTTTTTATGCACATATAAATTCATAAAGGAATACAGTGAATTGGCATTCTATTTAAATATCCTACCACGACAATGGAGATCATATATTTCGAAATTTAGACTATCGTCACATTCCCTCAGAATAGAAACAGGCAGACATGGTCAGAACAGGATTGCAAGAAACCAGCGTTTGTGTTTGGCATGTAATATGAATGAAGTAGAAGACGAGTATCACTTTTTGCTTGTGTGTCCATTTTTTGCTGATGTTAGAAAACTATTTTTCAAAAAATATTTTTGCACTCGTCCTAGTATGTTGAAATTTAAAAACTTGATGAATGCAAATAACAAAGGCGTTCTACTAAATTTAGTTTAAATTTATAAAGGAAGGCTTTTCACGAAGAACTGCTATAGAATTTAATACATAGAAATTGATTGTTGATCAGTGCAATACTATTATAGTTGCCTATACATGGTGGGCAAGTTTGATAGTATCGCACTTTCCCAACGTAATATAATAAAGGGTTAAGATAATGCGCATTTTGATTCAGCTTCTCTTCCAGGCTGTACATAGTAAGTGTAGACTGATCGTTCGTTTATATGTCGTTTATATGTCGTTTATTTGGCATTGTTTGTGCTACTAGATTACATTTATTGTATCTGTTAAGACAAGAAACTATAAAGTTTACGTCTAATAAAGTATCTATCTATCTATCTCAGAACGTCTTCCCCTGTCCTGGCATAGTCAGAAAACGGATTGCAATCGGTATAGAACGTGTAATTTTGGTCTGATAATGCCTGAAGCCCCTGTCTCACCAAGGTCTATTTTTAGAAAGTCTTATCATAGTCTACAAAATTGAAAAAACAGGCTGCCGTCGGGACAGGACGTATAAGTACGGTCGGTAAAATGCATACTAACTGTCAATTGATGCTAGACTGCACCGCATCTCTATTAGGATCGTAGTATGGCAGTTCCGTTTGTAGTGCGTTCGTCACGTTTTAAGCTCGTTGTCACTCCGTATAACTGCAGGACGGGGTGGACGGTAAGAAATTTTGAACAGGCTCAAAGTTCTGGAGCACAGAACGTGCAGTCTGATCTTAGATCTACTCTGTCCGACAAGGAAATACCTATTCTCTAACCAGACCTTTGAATATAATTTGAATATATTTTGATGTAAAATATCGAATCAAACATTTCAATTTAGTTTTTTTTTTTTCTTCTTCAGGATTAGAGTTAAGCGGCCATCTTTGAAGAATAAACAAAATCAAAATGTCTTTTCTTACGTCAGTTAGACAATTTAATTTGCCTTATGTTTGAAAGATAGAAAGAAAGAAAAAAAGAAAAAAAAAACTCAGGAATGCTCTGATAAAAAGGAGACTTAATGAATCTCTATGACACGTTATACCCAGGAAGCTATTTTATATATATAATTACGATGCATAATAGCTTATTTTTAACAACCGATACAACCATTAGATAGACTGGTTTTTGGATATACAGAAAATTGATCAATAGCGAAAAATTTCGGCCCAGGGACTGCGCAGGCTGACCTGGGTCGATACTTTTCGCAGATGCATTAAACTCTCTTCTCAGAAAGCATCACTCAAATGTAATTGTATAAAGTATCTAAACAGACGGTTTGGATTAAAGACATGCATCTCCCACGCATTCTGCATAGTGCAAAGGCTGCGTGGTGCAAATTCGAAGTATATAAGACAAATATTTACTTTTATAAACCTTGTTTTAGGATCTTGCCTATAAAATCGAAATAAGCGCAATCCAAGATCATCTGTGACTGTACCAAGCTCTGTGAAAAGGGGGTTTGAATGCATCTCTCGCTCCACAAATTCTTATTCAATTATTTCAAACGGGAAAATAATTTCAAAATATACTATTGTTTCTACTGCAATTTTTTGTATATAATTTTCTATTACAGATTGAAGGTAAACAGGGATTTGTGCAGGATTTTCCCACAAACATGTCGACAAGAAATGTATAGGCTTAAACCCGAGCTATTTCCAAAGCCTATAGTCGTTGTCTGCGCATGTCATGTATTTCGAAGATTCAGACACATCACTCCTCTAAATATTGGGCGATTGTAGTAATACGCGCTATAAAGTAGCAATGGAGAAAATAGCTTTTATGAATACGTTTGAGGGGAAATCAGGCTTGTTTTGGCTCCAGATTTCTCTTAACCCTTTACTCCATAGATACTCATTTCTACGCATTGCTTGTAGGAGCCTTTAGAAAACATTGTGGTAAAAGGTGAAATTGCTCGTGACGAGCAATTTCACCTTTTGTCACAAAGTTTTCTATGCTATCAAAAGGTGTCATATACAAATAAGAAATGGCTTCATCCTTGCTGTTATTTAGGGCTAATTAGAGATACCATAGAAATGCCTTATGAGGTAAAGGGTTAACTGCTGATCATAGCTGAATGAATCGCACCAGGTAGCGTTTTATTAAGTAAACGTCTTTTTTTTTTTTAGTTTGAATTTCAAAGTAATGCCCAAATTAGGTAGATGTGTATTTGTAGAATGCCATCTAGCGAGAGATAATGAGCCTGTAGGCTGTGTCTATAAATCACCGGTGCCTAGGTTATAGTCTCTAACCATGGCTTGATGAATTATACCATGCAGCATTGTTTTGAATCGGTTTACTTCCAAAACCTCGTAACTACAGCTTGTTTCAAGCTGTAGTTACGCGGTTTTGGAGGTAAACCGACGATATGTCAAATTTTGAAATTCGCAGAGTCGATTGCCATTTAGAGGGAGTCTAGTATGGTTCTGTATCCAGAATTTCAAAATCAGAGACGGTATGTAACGTTATTTAAAAATGCCACAAATCGGAAGATAAATCAGAAGCGGATATCAACTTTGGGCAGGTTCATTATTTCTCACAGTCTGCGCAAGTACTGATGTAGTTCCCAGGAAGCAGAATCGAGAGGTATAAGTAAAAGTTGGAAGAACTTCTTTCTCAATCGATGTTTGATGAAATAAGTTTATATGAACTTAAAACGGAAGTTGATGATCACAAGTTACTATCAAATCATTCAATTTCATCAATACCAAGAATGAGGTCAAGGATCAGGACGTTCATACGCCGAAAAAAGACTTGCTTTTTTCCCAATATTGCAATTCAATTCTTCCTACGCCATTGTAAAATACAGTGAGATTAGTACTGCAAAGTTAGCGCACATACTTCTACAGACTGTCTTGGACAAATATTTACATTGATACTAACTGTGCCAGAGTTCTGCCCATTAGATCGGAATAGTCTCATTCCAAAGTCATTTATGACTGAGTCGTGACCTGTGAAAATGGGGCTTAATGCATCTCTCTTTGCTTCAACCCTTTACCCCATAGATACTCATTTCTACGCATTGCTTGTAGGAGCCTTTGGAAAACATTTTGGCAAAAGGTGAAATTGCTCGTGACGAGCAATTTCACCTTTTGTCGCAATGTTTTCTATGCTTTCAAAAGGTCTCATATACACATAAGAAACGGTTTCATCCTTGTTGTTATTTAGGGTCATTTAGAGATACCATAGAAATGCCTTATGGGGGAAAGGGTTAAAGGACTTCAGAATATGATATAGACTTTCTATCCGCCGTAATCTGTGCAAACTTGCAGCTCTTGGGGGCGACATTTGTCATGGGGATACAATAATGATTAAAATTTCAAAAAATAAGGCTGAAGTGGGATAAACATTTGGCAAAAAGTAAGGATTAAGTGGGATAAACATATGGCAAAAAGCAAGGATTAAGTGGGATAAACATATGGCAAAAAGTAAGGATTAAGTGGGATAAACATATGGCAAAAAGTAAGGATTAAGTGGGATAAACATTTGGCAAAAAGTAAGGATTAAGTGGGATAAACATATGGCAAAAAGTAAGGATTAAGTGGGATAAACATTTGGCAAAAAGTAAAGATTAAGTGGGATAAACATTTGGTAAAAACTGCCTGAAACGAGTATAGACATTTATCACATAACCTCCCTTGTTTTCAGTGTAATAATTATACCCATTACGAATTTTTTTATCATATACACGTGTAGTGTAACATTTGTGTGACGTCATTTTTGACGTCATTTTGAACGTTTTCATAGAAATAAAAGGGTTTTACGGATATAACTGCGGGTGCATCTTAAGATGTTTTTGCATCTTCCGATCTATCATTTGTGAAATATCGTTATGTGATAAAAAGAATCTGACATTCCGTGGTATTTAAGATGAAATTTTATTAAACTCGTCAAGAAAAAAATGTTATTTAGCTCGCCAAAGAATCGCTTAATAACATTTTCTCTAGACTCGTTTAATGAAGTTTTATCTCAAAAGTCAACTCATGTCAGATCCTATAGATCTATATCTTCAAGTCTACTTTTCACGGAGCGAGGTTCATTTGCACAGACACTAACTGTTCCAAGTTACTATTCATTAGGTTGGAATAAGCGCATTCCAGAGTCAGTTATGTGTAAAACATGTAAAATATGGCTGTAAGTTCTGGCTCGCAGTGGTACAGTGGAAGTTTGGTGTTATTTTTTTTCCTAGCCGGAAGAGCTCAAATGGTTTGGCATGAGCTTTTTCAGCGAACAGTTTGGGAATACTAAGTCTTGAGGGTGTGGGTTCGAGTTTCATAGAGCCATGGACAACTGAAAAAAAAATTCTTGCTTGGGAGATGTGACAACTATATTAGTTGTACGGTCAGGTAGCAGGGGACTTGGAAACTTGTTCACGGCTGTGGTTAATCATGTCGCCCCGAGCCGAAGGCGAGGTGGCGACATGATTCACCACAGCCCTGAACAAGTTTCCAAGTCCCCTGTCACCTGACCGTACAACGAATTTATTATACTGCAAAGTTTTACCCTTTCAAAGCGCGATAAGCGAAATTTTCCTGTTTTATAATTTCACGAATCGAGTATGCTGACGAAACAGAAATTCCCTTCTGTGTGCCCTAATTCAATGAAAACTGACGTCACTAAAACGTGCAGTTTGGTGCATAAACGTGCAGTCTGGTTATCGATCGACGCCGCCATTTTGGATGATGTATTGCACGTGTAGTGATGTTTACGGGGCACTCAAAAGGGAAACTGGCTTTACGTGGTTTTTGCCAGGGAACATGATATTGTGTTCCCGGCATGTTAACCAATCAGATCACTAGAAATTTCTTTGCAGTATAATAATGTCCCTTGTGCCGGTGAAGGTTAAAAAAGCAGGCGAGTATGTAGGAAGGGTTTCATCCCGTATCTTGTACTACTGGTATCCCTTTCAACATGAAATGAAATAGTGTCTTCTCTGAGGCGTATGGGCAACCGAAGACGATGGAAAATAAATGAAAATTAACCAGATCGCCTGCAATGTCGGAACGGGGAGTTTTCTTGTTCCTTTGACAGTTGTCTGCATCTCTGAAAGACATATAGAGGATATTTGTTTTTTTCGGTGAAAGATCGAAATTTATTTCATCGAGTGGACACCATCGGTAATATTTTCACGAGTGGCACATCCACGAGTGAAAATATTACCGATGGTGTTCACGAGATAAAATAAATTTCGATCTTTCACCGAAAAAAACAAATATTCTATTTATTTCATGCTTTTAACCCTTTCTAGGAGGAGCTTTATCAAAATTCAGTACAGTTCTTTTCCCTTATTCCCCGTGGCGTACCCCTCCCCCATAGCAACGTTACGTCAAGCGCGAGAAATGTAAGGTATATGACGTCATATTTCCCATCTGGTTGTTAGGCACGCTCCATTTACTTAGGCAACAAGAACGTGAAAATCGGTATTTTCACTGGTGGTACCAGTGTAAGATCGAAAAATATTTTCACTGCTATTTCTCGATATCCTACCGGAAAGCATGAAATAAACTAACGATAGTATTTTAGCATTAATAGATGGTGTTTCTTTCATGCCTTTCATAATCCTTAACATATTTTATCTTTTTACGACAAACAGACGGACGGGCGGACGGACGGACCAAACCAGACCAGACCAGACCAGACCAGACCAGACAGAGAGACAGAGACACAGAAAGAAAACCAAACTGATTTTACTTTAGGCTTAATGATTAACAACTGACATGTTTTTGACATAAATTACCAAGGCTTACAAAAGCAAAATATTACTTTAGATTACACGAGAAGATCAAGAGAGAAGAAATTAAACTGTCGTTATAAATCATCTGAGTTGTCAAAACCATTTTTTTTTTTTTAATTATATATTTTGACATAAAAAAGCAGATGTTGAACTCTAAAACTCAGTTTGAAAGATTAGGCAATACATCGGTTGGGAACTGCGATCTGAATTTTCTAAATTTCAATGTAACGTAAATTTGGATTGGCTAAACCATTTGGTTTAGCCAATCAAGAATTGTGTTTCTTTTCAAATCAGAATAAGGCGCATTCAACAACCATATTCGGTTTTGCAGCCATTGTACCCAAGTTAAGACTGCACAAAACCTGCAGTCTGATCTTTGAGCTTTATTATAATGCTTTCCTTAACCCTTTACCAATCAATTCCTGGTTTTTACGACCCTGAGAAAAAAGGCTTCTGAAAACATTGTGGGAAAAGGGGACAATGTTGATAACCAGCATTATCTCCTACAATGTTTTCTACCCTGCTGGAAACAAATTTCGATTTTTGAGTTACGTTTATTTTGTCTTCTGCAAGTGCTTTCAATTTGGACTAGTGTAAAATTTTGTCGTTTGGTAAATGGTTAAATACTATAGCCAAAAGCAGCCGTGATCTTGCAATAACTTGAGACTGGTTTCTGGACTTCAAAAATCTGCGAGATTTATTCGGAACTCTATGGGTAAAGAACAGTTCGTAAAAACTCTGACGTTTTTCTTTTTATACGCTCGTCGAAGACGGGACGTATTATGGGATCACCCGTGGCGGGCGGGCGGGCGGCGTCCAGTTCTTTGTCCGGAGCATGTCTCCAAAACTATACTAGCTAGGGTTATGAAATTTCATGGGTGGATAGATCTCATGAAAGGGGAGTGCAGTGCACAGGAATCATAACTCTTGCTTGCTTAATTGTTTAGTTATTGCCCTTTGTTGTTTTTCATACTTGAATTTTGTCCGGAGCATGTCTCCAAAACTATACTAGCTAGGGTTATGAAATTTCATGGGTGGATAGATCTCATAAAGGGGGAGTTCAGTGCAGAGGAATCATTACTCTTGCTTGCTTAATTTTTGAGTTATTGCCCTTTGTTGTTTTTTATACTTGAATTTTGTCCGGAGCATATCTCCAAAACTATACTAGCTAGGGTTATGAAATTTCATGGGTGTTTAGATCTCATCAAGGGGGAGTGCAGTGCAGAGAAATTATAACTCTTGCTCGCTTAATTTTTTAGTTATTGCCCTTTGTCGTTTTTTCATACTTTAATTTTGTCCGGTGCATGCCCCAGCTTTACAACTTTGGGTAAGACGGGCGTATCTTGCGACAATTTGCCGCTCTTGTTTGACCATGTGTTCCAGTCTTCATTGCATGGTTTGTAAAAGTAGGGATTTTTTTTGGCACCAGGTTAACAGCGGGCCTTACTGATATTGTCAGTAATTTTAGATTTTCTAAGATTAGACACAGCCGAGATAAGAACTGACATAAGTTGGCATTTGTAAACACGGACACTGCTTGCAGCATATTTTGTAAAAACGGTCTATAGTCTTATATTTTCTAACATTCGACTCAACCCTGTTATACGTATAAGAAGTGACAGGAGTTGGCATTTTGTGAATACAGACAATGAAGCCAGCATTTTTGCCCTTTTTTCGCCATTTTTTTTAAAAATCTTGACCGCCGAAAATGTAACTGTCACGACTTGTCTGGTACAAAGTAAACAGTGGGCATTACTGATAAAACAGTCAATGCTCTTAGATTTTCTAAATTTAGATTCAAACGAGAATATACGTATAAGAACTGACATGAGTTGGCATCTTGTGAACAGGGACACTGGCACCAGCAATATGCTCTTTTTTCACCATGTTTCTTAAGGCCTTGACTGCGTAAATTATGAAAATACAGGATTGTCTCGCACTCGGTGAACATCGGGCAATACTGATAAAACGGTCAAGATTCTTGGATATTCTTAGATTAGAACCAAACGAGATAATAACGTTTGTTTTCTCTGAGAGTAACCTGGCGCTTAGACTGGTGTCAGTCCGTTAAATAGAGCCTTTTCATTAAAAAAAATCATCAAGTAAAACTGCAGAACGAAAACTCTGTGTTCTCAATGTTCTGAATGTCTGATTTAACGTGTATTTCAGAAGAAGGGCAAGTAACAACACATATTTCTGTGAGTTGATGTAGTTGTGTACCTTGCTTATTAGAATGGCTTAAATGCAGGGCCTGAATGCCAGGCTACCTGGTGCTATTGAAACAGTGGTTACTTAGGATGTATTTCATCTTGTATCTCTTCTGTATAGCTATCCCCCATAACCTAAATTGAATGACAGTCGTTTTGGGGAATCGCCCACATATGGCTTGCAATACGCGAAAAGGGGCATTCGGACATTTGCGTAAAGTGTTCTTTCGGATCAGCCTGCGCAGTCCGCGCAGGCTAATCCGAAACGACACTTTCCGTTTTTATGCAATTTTCTGTTTTGCACAAGTGTACTGTAGCACAAAATCAAATGCAATGGTATAGTGCCATCTTGCGCGGACTGCGCAGGATGATCCGAGACGACACTTTACGCAAATGTCCGAATGTTCTTTTTCCCATGTTGCAAGCCATATAGGATCGGTGGCGACGATAAATAAGCTCAAACAAACAACAATCAACAAACAAACAAGCAAACAATCAACAATGCAAAAAGTAACCAGCTTTAGACAAAGGCATTTTCGGTCTTCTTTCTCTGAAAAAATCTCACCGCATCGGAGAGTGAACAGATGTAACTAAGAGGAGATATTTAAAGGAGAAAAAATCATTATATAGTCGTCAAAGTGGTGTCAGTCGTCGTGAGGTAGAGCGTTGGCCTCGTAACTAAAAGGTCCTGAGTTCGATTCCAGGGAGCGGGTGTCAACTTTAGGATTTTTCATTGGCCCACGCATTTGGCGAGAGTACTGGTGTAGTTCCCAAGAAGCAGAATCGAGAGAGATTAGTATAAGTTGTAAGAACTTGTTTCTCAATCGATGTAAAATAAAGATGTTTAAACTAACGTGGAAACGTTTTTTCTCCCCACCCCTCCTTACCCCCACTCTCTCTCTCTCTCTCTAGTAAAATTACTCGAACTTCCCAAGAAATTGCTGGATTTTCCAGTGCACCAATAGCATTAACTTATGTGATGAAATACCTAGGTGCACTTCTTATTCACTATCCTTGACAAAAACATATGTGCAGTGGGATGCGCGCAACCATTTTTTTTATATACGTCTTTAAGTTCATGCCTATTTACCGACCTACAAACTCAACAATTAACATTCGTCTTGATACTGTTTTGTAAGATCTTACAACCCAATTTTCAGGCAATTTTCTTATCTTAATTCGGATTACTTTAAGCTGAGAGCTGTGCTAGTTTGTTAGTAAACAACACCTGAGAAACGGATGTTGTGTCCGATAAGGATTGAGATTTTTAGGTCTGATTTATTTATTTCCGTTGGATGTGCATAAATTATGAGGTTAGGCTGCAGAGTGTCAAGTTCTAACCCTGTAGATGCTATGCGCGAATCGCTGACATTTTTGCGGACAGTGTAGATCAAGATTAGACTGCACAGAACGTGCAGTCTGATCTTGGATCTACAATGTCCGTACTCACTGGCCTTTTGCGGACAGTGTAGATCAAGATCAGACTGCAAAGAACTTGGACCTGCATTGTATGATAACAACATATTTTACACAAAGAATACATTTGAAAGGGTCAAATTTCACAATTTTTTCACAATTGAAAGTTTAATCTAAGTTATTTATCAGGAAAAGGTTTAACCCTTTACCAAACGACAAAATTTTAGACTGGTCCAAATTGAGAGCACTTGCAGACGACAAAAATAAACGTAACTCAAGAAGTGAAATTTGTTTCCAGTTGGGTAGAAAACATTGTGGGAAAAGGAGAAAATGCTGGTTACCAGCATTTTCTCCTTTTCCCATAATGTTTTCAAAAGGCTTTTTATCTTACGGTAGTAAAAAGGTAGGGGATTGTTTGGTAAAGGGTTAAAGATACATCCATACTCGTTTTTAACCAGTTTTTAGCCCATTTTATCTTTATTTAATTGAGGTAAGTACCATTCTAATGGAAAACAACTATTTCCACTCTTATATTATCCTAAAAAGTTGCTATGCTTGAAATTGAGTATTGTTGTACTACTTTGACCGAGCCACTTTTTCCATTTTTTCTGTCTTAGAATTATCATTTATAAATCTAGGGCTGCTCTATTCTCATTACAAAAGGGGGTGATAATTAGCTCCCTTGTCTGAAAGCTAACAAAAATATCAATATATAATTTCAAGATGGACACTAAAGGAATTTCTGGTCGGTTAGAAATGTGCAAAAAAAAAATCATATCGGTATAATTCCCTATTTATTAACTAATAAGGAATTTCATCCCATTCTGCACTAGAAATATTAGGTTGGTAATGCCTTAAACTAGATAAACACATCATTAATTTATATTATGTTTATACAGTTCACTAACTTTTGAACCATTCCACAGTCTTTCGAATTAAAGCTGTAAGCATTTGGGACTTTCAGTTCGTTCGAATCCATCCCCCCCCGCCGCCCCCAGATTTACTAAGTCCAAGTGACATATTTAAGTTTAGGATTAGCAGATATTTAGATACACAGGTTGTTTTTAAATCTATTTAGACCAGGAAAATCAAAATCCTCCCACATTTAAATGATTTTATCGCGTTATATAGTTAGTCAAAAGGTCGCAAAGTATTATTACGGAGCCAATGAAATGCTTTTGGGATCATCCACGATTGATTAAATGGTGCTTTAAGCCACTCTTAATATCTTAGTCACATCACAGCAAGAGCTCAAGTATTCAAGTATGACCTGGAGCTGATCAGTACTGGGCTGGGCTCTGAGATGTCTTGCCCAAGGACACTCCATGAAAAATCAAGCGCTTCCAATGAGGCTTGAACCTGAAACCGAGATGTACGAGTCCTTTACTTTACCACCGAGCCATATAGGGCCCCAGGACTTTTTGGAGGAAATTAGATCAGGAAAGTTCTTTTGCACATAAGTGATGTGTATCGTGTCATTTCATTGGTCAAAATTTCCTCAAAAATTTATTATTGAACAAATGAAATATTTCATTTATTGTTCATGAAAACAAGATTTTGTCAATAAAATCGAACTTGTGAAAACTGAATCAAAGTATTGAAAGTATTGTAAATAACACAAATATCTGAGATGTGCTCCTTAAAGGCAATACGCATTCTATGTAGGCTGATCTTGACCTATGCAATCCACAAAGCGCACTGAGTAGCACCTATCGGCCTCAAGGTGTAGACGCTATGTTTAACCCTTTACCCCATACGGCATTTCTATGGTATCTCTAATTGACCCTAAATAACAGCAAGGATGAAGGCGTTTCTTATGTGTATTTGACACCTTTTGATAGCATAGAAAACATTGTGACAAAAGGTGAAATTGCTCGTGACGAGCAATTTCACCTTTTGCCACAATGTTTTCAAAAGGCTCCTACAAGCGATGCTTATAAATGATTATCTATGGTGTAAGGTTTAAGTTGATAGACAGATAAATTACAAGGCATTCAGTGCATGTTTATGCAAAAAGTCTATAATGACGAAAGATCCATGATCAAATTCTTCAGCTGTATTACAGTTGGTCGTATACATGCATCCCACGGTACGTTTCTTTGCCCGTGTAATGCAGAGAAATGACCCTCCCCTACAAAATAACTCGGGTCTTTAAGCTACGTAGAGAAATGACCTCAAAAGTCATTTCACTACGTAGAGGAATGACCTGGGTCATTATTCTACGGAGAGAAATGACCCCTTTGGGGTCATTTCTCTACGTAGTATAATGACCTGGGTCTTTCCTCTACGTGGAGAAATGAAGAAGTAATGACCCACGGGTCATTTCTCCACGGAGAGAAATGACCAATGGATCATTTTGTAGGGGAGGGTTATTTCTATGTATCACACAGAAATTACACTACATTCCCATTCTTAGAATTGTAAGGTGACCAACTTGCATAGCTCAGTTGGTAGAGCGTAGGACTCGTGATCATGAGCGTGTAGGCTTAATCCCCATGGCTGGCCATCTCAAATTACCAATAGCCTTTGGGATGGGACGTTAAACTGAGGTCCCATGTGACGGTACTATACACCGAACAAGTTAAAGAACCAAGCGTAACTTTGGATGGTTTTCGTCCTGTATCTGCACTATCCCTCGTAACAATACTAACAGCCTTCGGGTGGGGCGTCGCCCATATGGGCAACCGGTGGCGTCATAGATAAACAAATTCAATCAATTGTAAGGTTCTGCTTAAAAAAGAAAACTCAAGTATCAATTTCCTATCGAATTTTTTATATAATATCTTTCCGTTTACAAACAGTTTATATGCTCATTTTTAACGTAGTTCACCCATTGTGTTAGTGGATTTTACCGATAACTCATCGCAATTGTTGATTTCGTGGCTGAACGATTTACATGGGCACTGCCATGTTCATGATCATGTGACTGACAGTGCTTCACAACTGACCCTTGATACGGACAAGGGCGAGTGTGGTTCGGGAATCGACCGAGTTGTGACATGTGTAACACCGGCCATCTTCGCAAGCCAAGGCCGACGATTCACTACGTTACTCTACCCTTGGCGGATCGACCTTGATTTTTACGTTCACCCGATATGCCTTTTTATTGGATGCAGCCAGCTCTAGCTGCAACGAATGAAATCGCTCGTAGCACTTCATCTTTGTTAAAAATAGAACAAGATCTCTACCTTTCGAATAAAAGGTAAAACATGGAAACCCACGTGGATGTCTGCTTATCGCTTCATGTATATTCGTAAGCGGTTTGTAAAACGATATTTCATTTGCTTTTAGAAACATGACGTAAAGGGGAGTAATAACCAGCATCCAGTAGAGGGCGCATCGCAGGAATTTCGAAATCGGGCTCAATCAGCCAAGGTAATTTCCGCGTAGTGATCGTAAACTTGGCTCGCGAAGATGACCACCGGTAGGACAAAACAACATTCTGCTGTAAAATTTCTCCTTTTGAAACATTGTTTACCTGTTATAATACTTAACAAACTTACCTCATTTAGATGCTGAGAAGGAAATATAATAAAGATATATTATAATCTTAACTATTTATGTATGTTTTTACGCAGTTTATATTCGTTGATGGATTCTCAGTAGGGATACATAAGTTTTAAGAGGAGAAAATTTACAAAGAAGTAATTTGATTAGCAAACCTTTTTATATGACTTATTGTTTCGTTTGATTTGTTGTTTGAAAGGTTCGAACTTTTACGCACATGCAATCTTAACCCTTTACTCCATAGATACTCATTTCTACACACTGCTTGTAGGAGCCTTTGGAAAACATTGTGGCAAAAGGTGAAATTGCTCGTGACGAGCAATTTCACCTTTTGCCACAATGTTTTCCACACTATCAAAAGGTGTCGTATTCATATAAGAAACGGCTTCATCCTTGCTGTTATTTAGGGTCAATTAGAGATACCATAGAAATGCCTTATGGAGTAAAGAGTTAATCCGGGTTTTTTTTACGGCCGCGAGGGAAAAGATTTGAATCATTGTGAAAGAAGGAGAAAATGGTCTGCCTTCTTTGGATTAGAAAGCAGCCAATGGATTGGATATCGTGTTGGACGTATTGCGCCCAGAAAACCACCAAAACGACATAGATAGGTGTCTCGGTTGCTGTCATCTAACGTCGGCTTACTTGAAAAACCTCGTAACAACAGCTTGAAACAAGCTGCAGTTACGAGGTTTTTTAAGTAAACCGACGGTAAATGAAATACTGTCCAAAAATAACAACAACTACTCTCACACACAAAGAAATCTTAAAATAAAAGATTATGTTAAAAAAGAAACACCTCCGTCAAACCTAAGGTCCACAAAATCATAGCCGATGTCTCTAACAAGTTGCAGTAATTGGTAAGATCTTCTAGGAAAAAAAAAAGGCCATGAATCCTGGTTTTATGCCCCTTTAACGTGAAAGCAACAAACATGTTTAAGACATTAGTAGTATGTTTTCGTTCGATGCAAAACGAATTATTTTTGCTGTAAATTGTCCATGCCAAATTACTAATAAGTCTGCTTTGCAGATAACTAACGCAAAAAAATGGTCGGGATTATAAATTGCAAAATGTCGGTTTATGTTTAGGTACTTAGTAAATCTCTCCACCCATGTTGTAAAATTTTTTGTGTAAATCTTTTTCCAAACCACAAAATTTGGGAGTCAACCAACTTTAAAGCATTTGCAGATAACTAAATTATAAAGATAAAAAGATTACTTCTGTCTTTTATAGAGTATAAAACTTTGTTGGAAAAGGAGCATACGCTGGTTATCAGCATTGTCTTCTTTTCACATAATGTTTTCAAAAGCTGCCATTTAACAGTCATTTAAAGTGGGCGTTTTATGGTAAAGGGTTACCTCTTTACCAGGCGACAATTTTTTTGAATTCCATCAAGATCAAAAGATGACTTCATGCATAGCTTCGTCCCCATTTCAACACAATACCTGACCACTGCGTTAGAGAGATATCTCTGTGGCTCAGTGGTTATGGTATTGGTCTTTTAAACCTCGAAAATCGAGGATCTTGTCTGCCATGTGTTCGAATTCCGCCTGAAATAGAATGTGGACAAAAAGACCTGGAGGAAGGGTGCAATGAAACGGGATGTGAAGAGGGTCTAGGGGTTAGGTGTAAATGGCGGGGCTTATACTGCCCTCACATTTTTCAATTTTTCTTGTTTTTTTTTTGGCCCCATTTCACTTACAATTCTTATGTGCACTGTAGTGGAGTTCTAGATCTAGACAGTTAGAGCATTTAACCCATTACCACACAATCCCTACTTTTGACGCCCCTGAGAAAGAAGCCTTTTGAAAACACTGTAGGAAAAGGAGAAAATGCTGGTAACCAGCATTTTCTCCTTTTCCCACAGTGTTTTCTACCCATCCCAGAACAAATTTCAATTTTTCAGTCACCTTTATTTTGTCGTCTGCAAATGCTTTCAGTTTGGACCAGTCTAAAATTTTGTTGTGTGGTAAAGAGTTAAAGATTTGGTTTAGCCAATCAAAAGTTGTGTTGCTTTCGACTTTAACATTAATCCTTATGTGTTGGATATGGATGATGAAGACGGATCAAGGTCTTTATAAACGTACAACTATTGTTGTAATCTTTAGACTGCTAAACTGCACCTCGAGGACCATTTAATGGACCATGTAATGGACACAGTAGAGTAAGATCAGACTGCACGATAAGAATATTATTTTTTTCCTCACAAACTATTTCTCAAATTGTGGAATATGGATTTGTACTGGATCCCTCGACTTTGAAGTTTCATTTCGCACATTTAGCAGGACAAGGGTAAACCCATACCCTGATCAATATATTATCCCATTACCACTCAATCCCTACTTTTGACGCCCCTGAGAAAGAAGCCTTTTGAAAACACTGTGAGAAAAGGAGAAAATGCTGGTAACCAGCATTTTCTCCTTTTCCCACAGTGTTTTCTACCCTTTCCAGAACAAATTTCAATTTTTCAGTCACTTTTATTTTGTCGTCTGCAAATGCTTTCAATTTGGACCAGTCTACAATTTTCTCGTGTGGTAAAGAGTTAAAAAAGCACACCTAGGTTTTAGATTAATTGCTTGGACAAAAATGGTTCCAAGACACTGAAAATTCATCATGTCAGATGGCCACATTTAGAGGATCAAGGCCGAAAGTTTCATAAAAAATAAAATGAAAACTGCATCTTAACTCTTATCCTGCTAAAGAACTAAATGAAATTTTCAATTCAATGGTGATAACCCAAATATTGTTATTTCAAGGTCATGTGTTAGGGAATAATATCTCCTTATCGGACAGTGTAGATCCAAGATCAGACTGCACGTTCTGTGCAGTCTGATCTTGATCTACAATGTCCGCAAAAGGTCAGCGATACACGATAAGCAGCAAAAGGGTTAAATCAAAAGCCTGATCTTGTTTGGTCAAAAATTGAAATTTACGAAGTTAAGATTTAGTGTGACCACTTTGAACATATTAAGGTGCTTTAAATGTGTTGTACTCATCTATTGTTACTTCATCGACCTAAACCATGAGACCCAACGCCCATCAAGCACTGGTTAAAGAGTGGAAAAATATTCCAGAAAAATGTACAGCAGCCCTGTGTTAGCCTGGCTTTCAGGCCCTGTATTTAAGTTATTCTAATAAACAAGGTACACAGCTGCAGCAAAGCCACAGAAATGTGTGTTATTGTTTGCCCTTCTTCTGAAATGCGAATCAGACATTCAGAACACTGAGAACTAGATGATTTTGTTTTAATGAGAAGGCTCTATTTAACCCATTACCACACAATCCCTACTTTGACGCCCCTGAGAAAGAAGCCTACAGAAAACATTGTGGGAAAAGGAGAAAATGCTGGTAACCAGCATTTCCTCCTTTTCCCACAATGTTTTCTACTCTTCAAAAAACAAATTTCAAATTTTCTGTCACTTTTTTTGTCGTCTGCAAATGCTTTGGATTTGGACAAGTCTAAAATATTGTCGTTTGGTAATGGGTTAACGAACTGACACCAGTCTAGCCATGTGTCTGTACATCAGCGGTGTCAATAATCAGTTGATGTTAGCGGCATGTAACACTATCAACTTTGTGAATTTCAATTTTTGACCACACAAATACAGACAGTTGATTTGAGATCAATGATTCATTTGATTTTTATTACATTTTGGGCACTGAGCCATTAAATATGGCCATTTAACATGTTGAACTTTCGTTTTCATGGATTCATTTTTGCCCATGTTATTAATAAAAAACCAAGGTGAGCGTTTTTAAATGTACTCAGTGTAAATGAAATGTTACTTCAAGTCGACATTAAAACCCCAAATCTTTCTAGTTATTTTTTGAGAGAAGAATATCTCCTTATGAGACAGTGTAGATCAAGATTAGACGGCACGTTCTGTTCCGTCTAATCTTAATCTACACTGTCTGCTAAATTTCTTTGAAAGCTCTTAGCAGCCTGTGTGTGTGAGTTAACCGTTTATTACATGGCAAAATTTTTGACCCATCAAAATTGAAAGTATTTGCAGGTGAGAATTTCATATTGGCTCAAATTAGGCAAGTTTTCTTTGATAAGGTAGAAAACTTTGTGGGGAAAGGAGAAAATGCTGGTTACCAGCATTTTCTCCTTTCCCCACAATGTTTTCAAAAGGCTTCTTCCTCATAGTCGTCAAAAGTCGTCACTGTGTGGTAGAGGGTTAAGTATACTGCAACTTTACTAAGTTATAGATATTCTATTGTTTCAACCTTGCTGAAAAAATTTCCACGCGAGACTTAGTATACCTATTGTAGATTTTCTTTGCCAAAAAAATAAATTATTGCATTTAGCAGTTTACAAAAGAAATATAGACTAGCTGCCACAATAGATTACAGAAAGAAAAAAATAGCAGAAATATGTTTATGTCTTGAAGCCAGGTAGAAAATATTGAAACCAATTGAATTACCTTTACACTTTTCAAGAGAAAGCTGAATTAGCGTTTTATTAGCTGTACCAAGTCATTTTCGCCGTCCTGTTCGCTTGGAGTTTTTATACATATTCATGTAAGGCCATTTTTTTTTTTAAATGTGAATTTTTCATACTTTAGTGTCGATAGAATTTACAAACTTGCTCTTCTATCCTTCTGATGTTGCTGTTACTGCTCCTTTTCTTCTTCTTCTTCTTCTTCCTCACCCTCCTCCTTCTCCTCGTCATCATCATTTTCATTGTCATCTTCTTCTTCTTCTCCTTCTTCGTCTTATTATTCTTCTCCTCCTTCTTCGTCTTATTATTCTTGTTGTTGTTGTTGTTGTTCTTCTTCTTCTTCCTCCTCTTCTTTTCCTTCTTCTTGGCCTCCTGTTTTGCCTCCTTATTTTTCTTCTTCATCTTCTCCTTCTCCTCAACCTCATCATCATCATCATCATCATCATCATCTTCAATATTGACAATATCGTCATCATTATCATTATGTCTGATACTGAGTCTATACGTGGTTATGTGTGCCTGCACTCCTGACTGTCTACCTGCCTTTTTGTCTATTTGTCTGCCTTTCCGTCTTTTCTTCCCTCCCCTTACTCCATCTTTCTCTCTTATACGTATTACCCTTTCAATCTATCTCTTTCTCTATCTCTGTCTGTCTCTCTCTGTCTTTCTGTCTGTCTGTCTGTCTCTCTCTCTCTCTCTCTCTCTCTCTCTCTCTTTCCATGTCTCTGTCCTTCTGTCTTCTGTCTCTCTGTCTGTCTGTCTCTGTCCCTCTCTCTCTGTCTATCTGTCTCCCTCTCTCTCTCTCTCTCTGTCTCTATCTCGCCCTCTCTCTCTCTTTCTCTCTTTTCTTTTCTTTCCCTTCCCCTCTCATCCACCCCCTCTATTTCCCCCTAACTTTTCCATTAAACAAACAAGAAAATAGAAAATGTATTTCTACGCACATTCTTTCAAAGTATTTTATCAAACAAAACTTGAAGTAAATGGGCATTTACATGAAGTTGTTTCTGAAACAAACAATACAGTTGGCCTCGCACCAGTATGTACATCAAAAACTTGGATCCGTATCAGAATAAACTACCCTTAGCTAAAACAGTCATGTGTATGACTCGATAGGCCTTTTTCGGACAGTATAGTTTCAGATCAGACTGCACAGGACGTGCAGTCTGATCTGAATCTATACTGTCCGTTATTTATATTAATGCGAAAAGAACTTTGAAATGGTTAGATTAAATTATATATTGAAATGGTTATATTATTTTTTTTTTTTTGAAAACGGTAGCCTATGGCTGCAAAATTTTCATTCGATTTGACGAGAGAATGAAGGTAAAGAAATACGTTCTCTCTAATACAAGTTAAATGTAAGTTTTGTAGCAGTAGGGAAGGTATTGTGGAGAGAGACAGAGACAAAGACAGAGTAAGAGAGAGAAAGAGAGAGAGATGGAGACAGACAGAGAGAAAAAGACAGACAGACAGAGAGACAGACAGACATTAAGAGAGACAGAGAATCAGAGACAGACAGATAGGGACAGAGAGACAGAGACAGACACAGAGAGACAGACAGACAATCAGAGAGAGAGAGAGAGAGTAAACGAGAGAGAGAGAGAGAGAGAGAAAAGAAGTGGAAGAAGAAGGATCAGAGAAAAAAGGAAGAAGAAGAAGATGATAATGATAAAGAGGAGAGAGACAGAGAGGGTGAAAGATCCAGAGAGAGAAAAAGAAAGAGATAGAGAGAGAAGGACCAAGGAAGCAAAGACGGAAAAAAAAGAGAAGATTAACTAAAGGAAAAAAGAACCAAAAAAGAAAGAAAGAGAGACAAAAAAGAAGGTCAGGAAGAAAGAAAGAAAAAAAACGGACAGACAGAGAGATAAAGAAATTCGTAGACCTTCGCTATTTTCATGACAAAATTGCAGAGTAGAGATTCAAAAATGTTCTTCTTGAATTGCTTTCAGTCGTGGAAATGGCGTTTGATAAGACACTTCAAAGCCCCAGACGAGTACTCTAAACCTAGAATATATTTGAAAATTCAGCCGTCGACGTGATATGACTAAAATAATATTGAAAGCGTCGTAAAACAACATTAAATCAATTTAATTCTCCCAGTAGGTGAAAGTTTCTTCTTGTTTAAACGTATAACGAATAAAACAGACATTAGAGAATAAAGTTCGTGATAAACTGGTATCAAAAATAATCAGAATTTATTGTTCATTTCAAAATTCCGATCTCTCTTTTTGCAGATTAAATTTTCATCCCTTCCCTATGCAACGATCTCTCTAAATAATTAAAATTTAAAAGCCGAAAGTAAAATCCTGAATTAAGTTATTACAAAGACATTTTTAGAGAGAATATCACTCCTTATCGGACAGTGTAGAGCCAAGATCAGACTGCACGTTCTGTGCAGTCTGATCTTGATCTACACTGCCCGCAAAAGGTCGTTGAGTCGCACTTAGCAGCTAATTTTATGGGTTAAGTTGATTCTACAAACTCAGCATTTTTACATATCGTCGGTTTACTTCGAAAAGCTCGTAACTACAGTTTGTTACAAGCTATAGTTACGAGGTTTTCGAAGTAAACCGACGATATAAGTACAGACGACGTCCTACGCTTTACTGTTTTCGAAGGAACTATTTGTGACCCGTTACGCAAAAAGGGAACATCTGGAAATTCTGTACGTCACTTAGATGAACACAAATCAAAGATGGAGCAGGTCAGTTTAACCCTTTCCCAAACGACAAACTTTTGGACTAGACCAAATTCAAAGCCTTTCCAGACGACAATTCAACTCTTGCTGAAAAGATGATTTCTGTCTATGATAGTGTCGAAAACATTGTGGGAAAAGGAGAAAATGCTGGTTACCAGCATTTTCTCCTTTTCCCACAATGTTTTCAAAAAGCTACTATTCCAGACCCGTAAAAACCAGGGATTGTTTTGGAAAGGGTTGAGTTGATAGTTCAAAAATAATTGTATAGTATAGTAAGGCAGAATGACCACTCTTCCTACAGAAAATATCATAAAACCAAAAAGTGTCAACCCTGGTCAGCCTGGGCAATTCGGGCAGTCCAACCAGGGTTGACACCTTTTGCAGTTCCCATAAGGTCCCTTTTTTGCTTAACGGGTCACATTTGTTTGCCTCTAAGAATGTGTAAAACGCCTTCTGCAACATTATTTCAGCTATATCGCGAAGGCCAGTGTACATACTCTTGCTATCCTGAAACTATCTTGAGTGAAGTGTTAAATCTGCAACATTTATTGTGTTTTAGGCTTACAAAAAATATTTCATTCGTTCATTGAACCTTTCACGATTTAAAAAAGTTTACACTTTACTGAACGATCCCAGATTTTCACAAGTCGCATAAATCTTGTTTATGAAAAAAAAATCTGGAAAAGGGAGACAATGCTGGTAGCCAACGATTTTTCTTTCAACTACAATGCTTCCTGCCCATCGGTTAGACAAACACCACCCATTACAGTACCATTCCATTCTATCTGTCTGAGAACTACAAATCGATGGGTGAGTGCAACACTATCCTAAATGCCTATACTTTGTATAGGCACTTAGGATAGTGTTGCGCTCACCCATCGAAATGCTTTCAACTTATGCAATTTGTGGGTAAATCGCGTAGACAGATGCTTAATATGAACGAGCCATCCTCTGTGAAAAGGGGGCTTAACTCTTTACCAAACAACAAAATTTTGGACTACTCCAAATTGAAAGCATGTGCAGACAACAAAATAAATGTGTATCAAAATTTGAAATTTGATTTGGAAAGGGTAGAAAACATTGTGGGAAAAGGAGAAAATGCTGGTTACCAGCATTTTCTCCTTTTCCTACAATGTTTTCAAAGGCTTTCTCTCTCAGGGTCGTTAAAAGTAGGGATTGTGTGGTAAAGAGTTAACCCATTACCACACAAATACCACTACATTTAGTTTAGTTTAAACATATTTATTTTACATCGATTGAGAAACAAGTTCTGACAACTTATACTAATCTCTCTCGATTCTGCTTCCTGGGAACTACACAAGTACTCGCGCCGAATGTATGGGCGGATGAAAAATTCCAAAGTTGACACCCGCTCCCGGGAATCGAACTCAGGACCTTTTGGTCACGAGGCCGACGCTCTACCTCACGACCACAGACACCACTACTTTTGACGACCCTGAGTGAAAAAGAAGGCTTTAGAAAACAATGTGGGAAAAGGAGAAAATGCTGCTATACCCTTCACAAAACAAATTTCAAATTTTCAGTCATTTTTATTTTGTCGTCTGCAAATGCTTTCGACTTGGACAAGCCTAAAATATTGTCGTTTAGTAACGAGTTAATGCATTTGAAAACAGTATCTACTCAGGTCAGCCTCTGCACTCCGCACATGCTGACCTGGGCCGAAACCTTTTCCTTCCCCTAGATTTTACTTATGTCAAGTGACTTGTGTACTGTGTACCTTCTATTTTATTTGGTTATGAGTCAAAAATGAATTTTATGGGTTCATCATTAAAATAGGATGGCTTGCTTGCTATCATGAACCACCGGGATGCATTAAACCCCCTTTTTACAAGAGCATGGCTCAACGGTATTTGGCTGGCATAATAGATCTATCATCTCTATATCTAGATATTAGATTATCAGTGACGTTTTTAATCATTCTTTCGTAACTTTTGTAATACAACTCTGGAAGATAGCGACTTGATACAATCCCCGCCCCTCTCCCGTCTGTCTGTCTGTCTGTCTGTCTCTTTCTCCTCTACCTGCCCGCGCGCGAGCACAGATTTTCTCTCTCCATCCCTTACTCATCTTTGTCTCTCTGTCTCTGTCTCTGTCTCTCTCTCTCTCTCTCTCTGTTTTTCTCTCTACCACTTTCTCTCAACGTCTGTCTATCTGTCTGTCTGTCTGTCTGTCTTACTTTTTCTGTACCTATTGTTTCCCCATCTCACTGCCTTTTTTTCTATGCCCGCTCTCACTCTGTGTTAACTGTATTTGGTATGTCGTTTACAAATGCTTTGAATTTCTCTTGTCGTCTTGTTTAAGGTAAATAGGTTCTTGTGTATGCTATAAATAGTCAGATTACAAAACAGAAAGTGCTTGTCAAATAAGAATGCAGTGCAAGCCATCTTGTGTTGTTTGTACAGCTATCAATGGAAGGTTTTATTGTTATAAATGAGATCATTGCCAATGAACTCATAAATAGAAATAACCTTCTTTTCAAAGCCCCCCCCACCCGAGCTCTACTACTGGCCATTCAAATGTTCCAATAGTCTTTTGGATGAGACTCCATACTGCGGTTTGACAGTGTGACGATGCTAGACACTGCGTTCGTTAATGATGACAATACCAAGCAAGTCCTCATGTAATTATCCCTAAATTCCATTCAGTTTATCCTCCGACTGAATTATTCGGTAGAACAATAAAATTTCTAGATAGCAAAAAGTTTCGGCCCATGTCAGCCTGCGCAATCCGCGCAGGCTGACATGGGCCGAAACTTTTTGCAGATGCTTCGAGCCTTTTTTCACAGAGCATCGTCAATGTATTGTTGAGCATTCGATTGACAATGATGGTCAAATATTTTTAAAATTAATGTCTCTTCATTACAGATACTCAGTAACTTACTAGAAATCGTGAAAGATCGGGCAGAAACAGCCGAGGACGAACTTGACCGAATTATTACGGACATCAACGAATCACAAGACTCGCCAGTTTCGTCAGAGAAAAGTCTGTCTATTACAAACACTTCAGTTCGAGTTTCGGATGGCAGCGACGAGGTTTTCGACGGGTCCTCATCGGAAAAATCGCAATCGACAGTAGTTTGGGAGGTAAGGTCAGACTTAGCCGAAAGCTATTTCCTGAGTCTACTTTTTTCGATAAGGTCAGACTTAACAAAAAAAGAACCCCTTTCTCGCAATTTCGGTAAGCCTTTACATTTAATCAAAATGACATTTTTTTCTACGGGTGGGGGGGGGGGGGGGGGCGGTCGGGGGAAAAGTTATGATCTATAATTAACCTGGAGTCGAACCGTCATTTTTTCGGTAGGAATAGACTTAAAAAATAACTGAAAACCATTTAGCCTACTTTTCAGTACAGTCAGAATGAAACAAAAATAATCGCTCGTTTTCAGTATTGTCAGGCTTAACCAAAATTTATGATAGACTATTTTTTGGCCAAGGTCTGAATTGACAAGTTACCATACACTGTATCTTTCGATTGAGAAAAAATCGCAATGGACAGCGATGCAGCATTAAGGTTAGGTATTCCGTGTTATAACGACCCTTAGAAAGAAAACTTTTAAACCAACAGTACGAAAAAGATATACTACTCACACTTTGATAGGGGTCACTTACATATTTCTGCATGGGTTTAAATGTTTCAACAGTCGTGCATAAACTCTTTACCATACTGTAACATTCTAGATTTGTCCAAGTTGAAAGCATTTGCTGACCAAAAACTATATGCAACGTGCACTACGCAGTCTGTCATGGGGTAGAAAACATCGTTGGAAAAGAGAAAATGCTGGTATCCAGCATTCTCTCTTTTTCCAACAATGTTTTTCTAAGGCTTCTTTCTCAGTGTCTTTAACAGTCGGCATTGTGAGGTAAAGGCTTAAAGATCCATTTCCACTGGTCATTTTATTGATCAGTGTGGCAATGTAACATATTGTAAAACCATACATGATAAATGCCACATATAAATTATAATTAGGGTGAATCTTTTAGGGTGATCCCTAGCAAATTTTGAGTAGTATAATTCTGGTTATCATTTTCTACATTTTTCTTCACATTTTCCCCTTCCTCCCTCTCAAAGACGAATTCTACCATTTGAGCTGTATATATCTGCTTACCAACATCATCTCATTTCCGACACTGTTTCAAAAGTCTTCTCTGTTAAGGTTACTAAATCATTGCAATGTCTCGTAAAGGGTTATATGCATGCATTGCCCAATCAGTTCCACTGGAAAAGACATCTGGAAGCAACATCGACATAATGTATGCCAATAGCAGCATGAAGCCATGTACTATACTTAATGTTCAAACGGATATAAAAATTATCCTTCATTATTGGCCAATCAAATTTTGTATTGAGTTTGTCCGCGTAATGGCAATTGTACCATTATATTTGTGAGCTGTATTATGTGTTGTAAAACTCTCGTGTCCTAATCGTTCAGATATACATCTGCAACTGTAATCATTACAGACGTCGTGGATGTCAGTATTGCTGTCGGCAAATCCTATAGAAACAAAAAAAAACTATTTCATCGATCAGAAAGTAATATCTTTCTCTCATAGATTTTGAATCACAGCCAGTTTGCTATGAAATCAGATGTTTTAACAGTATCATATCGCATATGACGTCATTTTCTAATTTTAGATCATAACCGATAAAGTCTCGCTGATAAGATTAAAGATCCCCTAAAAAAGAAAGTCGGCAAGATTTTGCGAAGTAATTACTTCGGTTTACTTCAAAAACCTCGTAACTACAGCTTCTTTTAAGCTGTAGTTAAGAGGTTTTTGAAGTAAACCGACATACTGCTAGGCGCGAATCAAGAACCTTTTGCAGTCAAGGTGGATCAAGATCAGGGTCTGTATTCACCAACCATTCTTAAGAACGTTCTTTGTCTTATTCTCCAGAATTTTCTACATTTGTAAGTAACACAACTTCTGATTGGCTAAACCATTCGGTTTAGCCAATCAGAAGTTGTGTTACTTACAAATTTTGGAAACCTTGGAGAATAAGACTAAGAATATTCTCAAGAATGGTTGGTGAATACGGCTCCAGACTGCACAAAAGTCTGAACTTGGGTCTACACTCTCCGATAAGGAGATATCTTACACAGACAACTACGTCTGAAATACCAACATTAAGGTTATTACTAACGGCTAAAGAGTGTTAATTTCAACGATTTAGCAGGAATAAGTTTGAAATTTGCGCAAGTGTAAAATATTTAATCATATTAATCCCCATTTCAGTCATGTGATTACATCTGAGCTTTTCATGCTTTGCCATGGCACTGGGCTTCCATCGTGTCTTGGCTAAGGTCACTTAAATAACGTGACCAGTATCTGCTTTTGGGAAAGGACCGGAATCATCTGATAAGAAATGAAACCCTTTCCCACACAACGAATTCTTAAAGATGTCCGAATAGAAAGCTCTTTGTAAATGACAAATTCACATGATTACTGGCGTCTTGATAGAGAAGAAAACATTGCGGGAAAAGGAGAAAATGCTGGTTACCAGCATTTTCTCCTTTTCCCACAATGTTTTCAAAAGCCTTCTTTATCAAAGACTGGATTGTTTGGTAAAGGTAATCATCATATTCACATTTTCCCACAATGTTTTCAAGAGCTGCTTTCTTTATGAAAGTTTACGATAGTTTGGTATGGGTTAATACCTTGATCGCCGAGCCGAGGACACCTGCTCGGTGTTAAATATTATTTCATATTGTAAATATGAAGTTAGTAGTTATCAGAGCTTCATGTCGTCCATTTGGCTTTGATGTTGAGAAAAACCTCTGATAAACCATTATATAAAGAGCTTCACATTACATCCCCATGGTCCTCGACAGCATGGCCTTTCGAAATAGGTACTTTATACTTGAGAAAAATGTCTAAATAGTTGTGGGTTAGCAAAGCGTACATACGACTTCCAGCATTGCAAGTCTGTGGTTTCAATCAGACGTGTGCCTCACCATAACTATAACAGAATAAATCTAAAATCATACTTCTTATCGAGGAGCGACCAGCTTGTTTAGTTCAGCTGGTAGAGCGTTGGACACGTGATCATAAGGGTGTGCGTTCGATTCCCTCGGCAGGCCGTCTTGAATTACCAATAGTCTTTCGGATGAGACGTTAAACCGAGGTCCCGTGTGACGGTGCTATACACCGATCACATTAAAGAATCAGGCGAAACTTAGGATGGGTTTCGTCCTGTATCTGCACTATTCCTCGTAACAATACTAACAGCCTTCAGAAGGCGTCGTCCATATGGAAAACCGGTGGCGACGATAAGTAAAAGTAAATGCAATCAATTTTGGTAGAGTGCGGAAACTTGAAAAATATCATATGAATGGATACAGTGCCTTGGCGAAGCTGGTGGTATTAATATAAGATCGGAGTGTATACCTGAGAGTAGAAGAAAAATCAAATGAAACTTATTTTCATGTCCTCAGATATATTTACTTTTGGCAACGATACGTGTCGAAAACTTAAAAGAAATGGAAGTTTCCATTTTTAGCAATTCTAACTCTGCCATGCTCCAATTCCCCCCCCCCTTTATGAATTTTCATGCTTGAACGTACACATGGGTCATTCCACAATTATCGTACATACCCATGTCCCTTTGTTATATTTCAAAAGTTAATCAAGCCAAAACGGATTTTTTCGCGTTAATAAGTAGTAAAACATACTCCCCGCGGATAAATGTATTTATTTGTACATTTTAAAAGCAGTATTAGCGTAAATGGATGTTTTTACATCACAAACGACCGATTTCGTGTTTGTCCCGCTCCAAGGCCTCTCGGATGATCTAGATTATTTTGCATCGTTTATTTCTGTAAAATGGGAATTAATTTCCCTTATTGTACCGAATATATAACATTTCACTCGGAAACGGTTATAAAGACTTTGTTCTTTCGTGTTTTCCTATGATTTTGAATGAAAAAAAACTTGTCCCTCCAACACTGTGTCAACTCCGTTACGATCTAGTGACACAGCAAATTTCAGTAACCTCCTCTACCTACACAGAAATTGATGATGTAATTTACAAAAGTTTTAAGGCGGGAAAGATTTGCTTGCATGGTTGGAGATGAAAGATGTACAAAAGTGAAGAAAAGTTAAGAGGTTTGTCACAAACCAGAAGAGTACACGAAACAATGTTCAACTCCGTTCTTTAGATAAAATCTAGTTTAATGGGTAGACATAAAAATATGTTTGGTTATCTTTCAATCAACATGTTTATTTTGTCAGAAAGTTATGTTTTGAAGGCTTATCCACACTCTTTTTAAAGCTGTATGCGTAAAATTTACAAGAAGTCAACCTCGTTACAGTCAACTCCGTTACACGGTTTTGTGTAACGAAGTTGACGCTATTGTAATGGAGTTGACTTTTTCTTTTTTGATCAAGTAGAAATTGCAATTATTTTTGCATTGCATATTAGATCTACTTATAATCTGTTCTGATTAATTGTTATACACATAAGTAATAACAAGTTATACGTAGATCTATTTGTTTAAGTAAAATTCAGGCCACGTCTTTTCAAAACCCCAAACATGGCTATTGAGCCGGTATAATCTTTGTCTCTTTGTATACCTGTCTGTCTGTCTTTCCGCCCATCTGTCTGTCTGTCAGTCTCTTCCTCTACTGTCTATTTCTGTCTCACTCAATATTTTACTTAAAAACAAAATTTCGAATGTGTCTGTATCAATATAACCAGATCACTAGATTAGAAACCAGCAAAAAAAAGTCTTTTGTCATAGAAAGAACAGGGAAAAATGGGGAAAGGATAGATCTAAATCAATGGTTACCAACCTTTTCTCACACTATTTTTCAAAAATATTTTTATTTCAGAGATCTAAGACTTGTAACAGAATTTAAGAAGGACTCGCTTTATTTTCTTTGCATAACTACAAAACAAACTCTAAAAAAAGGATACTGAATAATTAAAAAAAGTAGGTAAATGAGACAAATACTAGAAAAAGTTTGAGCATACACTCTCAGAGAGAGGCCTATTTTCATTCTGTCCATTACTTAAGAATATAAGTTAGAATATTGCCTGAATGATATTCTGGACGAGTTAAAAAACGGTTAACATAGGGTCAATTTGGTGTTCAGTACTTATGAAAGTTGGTCAGAATGTTTGCCAAGCTAGGTAGTTCAGTGGTTACTGTATCTGATTCTTTATCTGATGGTTGCACGTTTGATATCCAGTTGAGAAAAACATTCTTTTACTGGAAATGTTTGCCTTTCATCTCTGATTCATGTGAAAAAAGTAGTCAGTTACTTGGAAAGAAAGTTAAAAAAGAATGTGTTAGAAAACTAGGAAACACATGCGACGGTGCATCGATTTTTGTGACTTATGCTCTTAAAATGGTATAATAATTCAATACAAACAGAATGTTTGTCATGATAACTCAGATGACATTGAAAACAGGTCAAAAACTAGCTCAGATATTGCAAAAACATTGTGTACACTCAAGATGCCACATTTTTAGCCCAATACTCATGCAAGTTTGTTAGAATTTTTTTCATAATATATAGAATTATATTTGAAGTGGGTCATGTTCTGTCAACTTCACGGCCATCATGGCCCTCTTGTCTCCTTTTCTCAAAATATTTTAAAGAACGTTTGAAACCATTGATACAATGGGTCATTTGATAAATAGTTAACTTTTGCCTAGCCATCAGAACTGCACACTGGTCTAACTGAAGACTGTCAAAATTAAATGATGCACTAGCAGATCACAAAACAAATTTACTGAAGTAGAGATTTTGTCTTTTAATTCAAAACCTTCAGAATGGTAAGATGCGAATTAATTGCAATCCCCCCCCCACACACAAATGCTATCTTTACTCACTTAAGCTAGTAAACATTTGAATTGTTCACTAAAGTCTTTTATGGAATCGGCTGTCTTTGTCGTGCGTGATGTTTTGATATAGATTTAAATCCTTTCTAAAAGTCCATCAATGGAAACTTCTGCTGAACTACGCATAAAGTCAAACAGATCACCATGAGTGTATTTTCCAATGTCTCATTTTCAAGCTGTAATTAGCTATGTTAACTAAGATGTTGACAAGGAAGATCTAGAAGTCAAAGTTCATTTTAATTAACCATTTCTATTAATGTCTACAACATGGTAGGCTATGTCTTTGCAGCAAGAGGTTTTCATCTATTCCATATCTGAACAAACACTATTTCTATTATGATCAATTACAGACAAACTTTGGACTGACAGACTGTTATGAAAAACGAGATTTATTTTTAAATCTCAGTTGCCTATGTGGATTAAATGAAAAAAGGCACTTTAATTGTCACACTACCATTGTAATATTGTAGGTAATTCACAAAGTGGTTCTGACCAAGGATCAATGATCACAAAGGACAAAGTAGTAACTGCACGAGAATAGGAACCAGCGTATGTTACTGACCGGCTCTGCCGACCGACACAAAAATTATGGAAATTAATTGAAAAAGAACTTAAAATTTGGCATGTTCATCGATTGTTTATCAAAATAGACCAAAAGTTCAATTCAAGTCTGAGTTTTTTTTAATCACTACTTTCTCCCAATGTATGATATGTCATCTCCGTTACATCTTTCAGATAATGATACTGCCTAACTTGGCCGACTGACACAGAAACTGGAAATTATTTGAAAAACAACTTCATATTTGATATGTTCATTAATTGTTTATCAAAATAGAATAAAAATTTAATTCATATCTGATTTTTTCTTATCACTACTTTCTCCGAATGTGTGATATGTCATCTCCGTTACATCCTTGAGAAAAGACTTTCACCTCCGTTACACTCTGTCATCTCCGTTACATGGAAGTTTTTGGCGATTTTTCAAAATATGTTAAATTTTTCAATGACTATGTTTAAGGCAAAGTAACGTTGGTTTTATTACTAATATATAAGGATTTGCGCGAAGTGGATTTGTTAGATGTGTACTTTTATCAAGATTATTTCAAATTCCAAAATTTGACCTATTATTTTTTTGTCATGTTTAATATGCTATTGTTATGTGAAAAAGGTGTCTTTTGCATTCTGCTAGTGATAATTCTGTAAAATAACTCAAATACATGTTGTCTTACTGCTTATTTCAACTGTAACGATCTTTCATTTTATTAAATTTTAGAAGAAAGATCGTGTAACGGAGTGGACATTTTTCACGACATCTCACTTTTTATTGGCCATATTTGAGGCAAATAAAGAGATCAATACGTTTTATGTGCACTTCATATAACTATAATGATGTATGTACCAGTTTAAGTCAGTCGAGCATTTTTATTAAACTGTGCAAACAGTGCATCTTTTGAACTCGAGATGTACGATAATTATGGAATGACTGACATATGAGCTACGCTCTGTAAAAGAGGAAAATGATGCATTTGCATAAAGTATTGCCCCAGGTCAGCCTGTGCAGTCATTGCATCAAAACCTGTTGCAGGCTGATCTGTGTCGATATATTCTGTAGATGTACTAAACTCTACCTTTACAGTGCGTGGCTCAACTATTGATTCGTTTTGTCTTTGTCCCAGGAACAGCTTAAAAAGAGGATACGGTCACTCGAAACCCTTCTTGCAGAAGAACGTAAGAAGGTCTCTTCTTTGGAGAAGAAACTCGAGATAAGCGGAAGTGACGTCATATCCTCTGCAATGTCCGATGATGCCAAACTGCACATGCGAGAAAAGGAACTCCTCCAATCAGAGGTAAGGTTTCTAGAAGACAATTTCTGAAATGTTTGTCCATGTTTGCATGGCTATCAATCTCACTCTTCTAGCCACTTTTCTCTCTCAATGCCCTCTTTCCCCATCTTCCCCCTTTTCTGTCTGTCTGTCTGTCTTTCTCTCTCAGTCTATTTTTATCCATACTTCCCTCGGACGGCCTTGTTTTTGGTTTTCCTTTAGTGTCCGTATTTGTACTTGTATTCTTGGGTGCTGGTATCAAACAAGGCTTGAATTCTACTGTTTACCACATTACAAAATTTTACACTTGTCCAAATTGAAAGCATTTGCGGACAACATATCACATGCCACTGGCACGTTCGAATGGGTAAATGACAGAATATTTTTAGGGAAAAGCAGAAAATACAGGTTTACCGGGTCTCCCATAGTATTTTGAAACGACCTCTCTCTCAGGGTTGTTAAAAGCCAGGAATGTGTGGTAAAGAGCTAAAGACCATACTTATTTATTTATACAGCTGAAAGAAAGTCAAAAGCACGCAGTGATGGCAAACGAACAAATCCGAAGTTTAACAGAAAGGCTGAAGAAAGCAGAAACACAGAGATGGGGATCACCAAAGAATTTACGTCGTGGCGCCCCGGTAAGAGAAATGACAATAATTCTAGGTATTTGCAATGATCTGCCTCACATTTTACATTAACATATCTACATGATGTTAAGAATGTTTATAAAATTTGAAATTCTTAGAAATTTATTTTTAGAAATCAAGAAATTACTGATATATAGGATCTGACATGAGTTGGCTTTTGAGATAAGATTTTACTAAACGAGTCTAAGGAACTGTTATTAAGTGAGCCTCTGACGAGTATAATAACATTTTTCTTTATGAGTTTAACCCATTACCACTCAATCCCTACTTTTGACTCCCCTGAGAAAGAAGCCTTTTGAAAACCCTGCGGGAAAAGGAGAAAATGCTGGTAACCAGCATTTTCTCCTTTTCCCCCAGTGTTTTCTACCCTTCCCAGAACAAATTTCAATTTTTCAGTCACTTTTATTTTGTCGTCTGCAAACCCTTTCAATTTGGACCAGTCCAAATTTTTCTCGTGTGGTAATGGGTTAAAGAAATTTTATCTAAAAAATTCACGAATATCAAGTTCTTTTTATCACATAACGATATTTCACAAATACAGATCAGCTGACGCAAAAACATTCATAAATGCACCCGCGGTATCATCCATAAGACCTATTCATTTGTATGAAATACACACAAAATGACGTCAAAAGTGACGTCATAGAAATGTGATATCAAAAGTGTATAAGATTATAAAAATCGTAATGGGTATATCAGACTGAAACAAGGGAGGTTATGTTATAAAATGACCGTAGAAACGAAACCAATACCATAAGATAGTGCAAACTCATGGGATTCATGTAACATCGTACAGATCCGGCGACGACTCCGGTGATCTATAATCGATCGGCCGATTACCCTATTCTTAGCCGAATCCGTACATTTTGGCAACGAAAATCGATGTTACACGAATCCAACTAGGGTGCTCTATCCTTTATTTTGCTGTCCGTATTTTGAATTTTCTGTTTTTCTACGTGTATTTGCTGTCATTGTAAGGCAACCTCTACAGACATATATACAATCTGCGTGGTTATCGTGTGACAGATGATAAATGCATTCCGGTTGCAAAAAACAGATATTCCTTCTCTGTTAATCTTTGCCAATGGTCTCGAAAATTCTGTAAACCTTGGAGGCGTAAAAGAAATCTTCCTTGATGACGAGTTATGCGAAAGTATTTATCACAGATGAAGTATGCAGATGCTGCGTTTTTTGACCGGTACTTTTACGAGGATACACATATCTTTCTGTCAAATCGTCGAAAGTTTAGTCCGTGCAGGTCTGTTTTTAAACGGGATACTTTTGTTGTTGCCGTGTTCTATTTGTTGTTTGTGTTGTTGTTTTTATCAAATCCCTTTTTCAGATTTCTTCCTCCTCCAACGAAGAAATATCCGGCTCCTCCACCGATACAAAATCAGTAAGTAGACTAAACGATACCTGTGCATTATCTGACCCTTAGATCAACCCCTAGCCCAACAACCCCGATTCTTTACGATCCAAAGGAAGAAGTCTATTGAATACATCATTTGAAAACAAATAAATAATGATAACCAGTATTCCCTTGCAAACTCACACTCCTCTTACAATCAATACAACACTTACATATTTTTTAGTATAACAGTTGGAATCGTTGACCGACTGTTGACCGTTTAATCTACTATTTTTAACAACCGCATCACATAGCAAAACAATGAAATACAGCGTACAATCGCGATATTTTCTTCTAAACACATCATGGCGAACTCCATGAACAACGTACCAACAACATACTACTATGAAACACAATCTTGCAAGCGCCATGACGAGAACTAACACCTCGCCAGCAATTCTAAAGGCAGCCACGCCTTTACCCACTACATTGTGGTACTCTAAAACACAATATGGCAAACGCCATGACAAGGACTAACACCTCGCCAGCAATTCTAAAGGCAGCCACGCCTGACTCACGATACTCTGAACGCCTAACGCAGTACTTTGTCTCTAACTATATACATAATATGAACTAAACAAAATTGTACGTACGTGGTCCCAGTCGGTTCCAACTCTGAACTGAGGAACCCGCGCACGAGCATTATACTCGTACACTACACAAACGCCTCCTATCGGAACTTAGACTATTACAAGGGAAATTAATTTTCGTCTAATTCGATTCCTCAAACGCCGAAAATAACCTTTTTCCTCTTTCTTCAAAACCTACTACCTCGGAAACTGAAAAAAAAAAACATAGGAACGTATGGTTAATTGTTTCGCACACTATCTCAAGTTTCAACGCCCCCGAGAACAAAACTTTTAGAAAATATAGTGCGAAAGGAGAAAATGCTGGACATTGTATTTTCTCCTTTTCTGACGACAGTTTCCACCCTTTGAAAGACAAATCTAATGTTTTTAATAAAATTGCATTTGTTGTCTGCAGATGCGTTCAAATTGAAAAAGCTAAAATTCTGTCCTGTGGTAAAGAGATAAGGGTATTGTAAGCAAAGGGTAAATTCTTGACTATGTTTATTGAAGGTATATTGCATTATTAGGAACAGTTGTTCAAATGGCTGTTTCCGTCATGAGATCTCATTAACCCTTGTTTGCTTAATAACTTTAACGAAACGTTCAAGCCGATGGTAAAAACACGAATGTTGGTATTTTAGACTTATTTTTAAAGGAAAATAGCTCCTCATTGGAAAGTCTAGATGCAAGATCAGACTGCACGTACTGTGCAGTCTGATCTTGATCTATGATGTTCGCGAAATATCAGTGAGTCACGCGTAGCAGTCTAAGGGATCGTTTTTAAGCAACCACTTAGACAACTCTAAACCAGACAACAAAATTTGAGACATGATCATCATTCTTTAACTCTATACCACACAACAAAATTTTATACTTGTCTAATTTGAAAGCCTTTACAGAGGACAACATAAATTTGACACAAACATTGAAATTCAATTTTGAAAGGTTAGAAAACCGTATAGGAAAAGGAGAAAATGCTGGTTACCAGCATTTTCTTCTTTTTCCATAATGTTTTCAAAAGGCTTCTTTCTCAGGGTCGTTAAAAGTACGGTTTGTGTGATAAAGAGTTTAAAAAAAAAACAGAACTTCTAGACCATAAATTACGACTACTTGTCATTGAGCAGGTTGCCAACGATGTGGAAAAAAAGGAGAAATTGCTGGTTAACATAATTTTCCCTTGTCTCAAAGGAAATCAAAAGCGATCATTCTCAGAGAGGTTTAACATGCACATGATTGCTTTGTAAAGGGTTCACGTTAGCTGATTATTGCTTGTGTACTTGTTTGACTTATGCTAGCTCTTGAACCAAACAAGATAAGTATCAAAGCACATAAGGCACAATATACTGTACTAGCATACCGTCCTAAAAAAAAAGATGCATGTGAATCCGTGTTCTGTGAAAAGGTGGTTCCATGCATCGGCAAAATTTATTGACGAGAACAGTGTGCGTAGGATGATGCTAGTCTAAACTCTTTGCTTTGTATTTTTTAACCCTTTACTCTACAGATGCTCATTTCTACGCATTGCTTGTAGGAGCCTTTGGAAAAAATTGTGGCAAAAGGCGAAATTGCTCGTGATGAGCAATTGCACCTTTTGTCACAATGTTTTCTATGCTATCAAAAGGTGTCATATACACATAAGAAACGGTTTCATCCTTGCTGTTATTAAGGGTCAATTAGAGATACCATAGAGATGCCTTATGGGGTAAAGGGTTAGGGTTAGGATCGAAGGACGATTCTGCCTTATTATTCTGCTGATTTATATACGTCCGATTTATGAACAAATTTGCCTGTTAAGGTAAATAACAAAGCCACTCCAAAACATCTTTTGCTAGAGCGCCACTCATTGAAACATGTCCTTATGGCTTAAAATCAGTTACGTATTGGCCATTTTTTTACATATACAATTTTATTATGCTTTCTTCTGGGACGAAAGGGGGGGTAAATGCATCTCCTTGATGCATTATAAACGGCAAATCATTGCACAATCATGGATCTGTACACTCCATTTCATGTAACATCTAACTGAATAATGTGGTAGAATAGCTCTATGGCATGCAGAAAGTTTTTATCAGCATTTTCTTCTTTACCCACAATTTTCTCAAAAGCTTACTTTCAAAATGTTGTGAAATTTATGGATACCCCAGAGAAAAGTTCTGATCGAGGTAAGCCTGAGAGGACTGCGCAGGCTGACTTGCGTCGACATTTTTTACAAATGCATTTAATCCTCTTATCATAGAGTATGAATCTATTTCAAATTACAAGACTAATAACCTGACTGACCAAGACAGAATTCATCGGCTAATAAAATGTATTTTGGGGTTTTTCGGGAGAAAAACCGTGATGTGACACAGGGAATTACACTCTTTGTCACAGCAATATATATTGAAGGCAGGAATGCGCATTTTTCTACCGCTGTCGTCCCATAAATTACGTCCTGTCTGGATCAGATGCGCTTAAAAATATATTACTCCGATTGAAGAGGGTTCGTTTCTCGTAGAGGCTATTGGTAAAAAGAAAATGTATGCCATGTTTCCTCTTCAAGAACTGTAGCACTCGATGGCAACGGCTTTAAAGGCAACAAATATGGAAAAAAAGAAAACATTAACTTTAACCCTACCTTAAATTACCCCCAACAACAACAAAAAAATGAAAACATTTTGAAAAAAGCAAAAGAAATTTTATCTTCAACTTGAAAGATTCATCATATTACAGTTAAACGCCGTTTCAACAACTTAAGTTATATCATGGCGGTCAGTGCACCGATGTATGTGTTTCCTGGCTCTCTCACAACGGTACTTGCACAATTTTATGTGTGTGTTTGTTTATGTGTTTCTTTGTTTGATCTTTTGTGTATTTGTTTGTTTATTTATTTGTTTGTTTATAATGTTTGTTTGTTTGTTTTCTTCTTTTATTTTCTGCGTTTCTTACTTTCTTTGTCAGACCATCCAACTGACAAACTTTTAAATCTCAAATTTAAAATAAAATCTATCAATGAAATTCAGGAACAGTTATCATTGAAAAACACGGTTTGCGTAAGAGATTTTACTCTGAATCAAAACAATAAATCTTGAAGGCCGGAATTCGTATTTTTCTAGTACTGTCATCCTGAAAATTAGATAATATCCGGATTATACCTGGCTAAAAAGTATCATAATTTGTTTGGATAGGGTTTCTGTCTCGTAGATTCTATTGGTTACAAGAAAACGTACGCATTGGCCCTCTTCGAGAACTGTAGCACTCGATGGCAGCGGCTTTAACAACCCCTAAATGATGAAGAAACAAAAATACGATGATTAAAAAATTTATTTACTTTACCCGTAAAAACTTTAAATACTCGAAAGATAAAAACTGCTGAAAACATTGCGAACAAAGAAGAAAATGGCATTAACCAGCTTGATTGATTGATTGTATTAGAGGTCAACGCCGTCTCAACATCTTAGGTTATATCACTGCGATTAGTGCATCGACGCATCTTTTTCCCGGCTTTCTCAGGCCAGTGCGGACACAACTTTCTTTCCAAGTCTATGGCTACTCTAATCGCATGCATCAGAGGTAAGGGGGGAAAGTCACCGAAAAGAAATCCTGAGCGGACCGCTCAGGCTGACTTGTGTTGACACATTTTATAGATACATTTATCCTTTTTTCACAGAGTATGAATCAATTATAAATTATAAGACTAACAACCTGACTGACTGAGACGGAATGTATCGGCTTATTTATCTATTTTTGAGATTTTTCGAAGAAATAACATGATTTGATGTAAAACATTATATAATTCTCGCGTCCTATAAATTATGTAATATCTGGATAAGGTGTGGCTGAAAACGTATATTAATTTGTTTAAAGAGGGTTTGTTTCTCGTAGATTATTTTAGTTACAACAAAATGTATATTAGTTTTCCTCCTCAAGAACTGTAGCACTCGATGTCAATGGCTTTAACGCCAAAAAATATAAGAAAAAAGAAAACACTAACTTTACCCCTACTTTAAACTGCCCATGACGACAACAACAACAGCAAATGAAAACATTGCCAAAAAAGCAAAATATTGTTGTATTCAGCTTGATGGATTGAGCCGTTTCAACAGCTTAAGTTATTGCTAGAGTGTCAGTGCACCGAAACATGTGTTTCCTGATTTCTCACACCAGTATTTACACAATTGTGTTTGTTTCTTAGTTTGTTTATGTTTTAATACGTGTGTATGTTTGTTTTCTTTCTTTTCTTTTCATTTCTTTCTTTCCATCTTTCTTTCTTTTACCGACTGTCTAACTAACAAACTCTTTTAATATCAAATTAAAAATAAAATATTGATTCATGGAATTTAGGATACTGTTATCATTGAAAACGTCGATTGGCGTAAGAGATGTTACTCTGTATCACGGCAATACAACTGTAAGTCCGGAATTCGCATTTTTCTAATACTGTTGTCCTGTGAATTACATCGTATCTGGATTATACCTCTCGAAAAATGTATCATAATTTGTTTGGATAGGGTTTCTTTCTCGTAGATTCTATTGGTTATAAGAAAACGTATGCCGTTTGCCCTCTTCGAGAACTGTAGCACTCGATGGCAGTGACTTCGACAACCCTGAAGAAATGGAAAAACAAAAATATAATGATTAAAAAATTATTTACTTATCCCGAAAGTACTTTTAAGTAATCGACTGACAAACTTCTTTTATTATCAAATTTGAAATAAAATGTCTATGCATGGAATTCAGGATCAGTTATTATTGAAAATCACGATTTGTACGTGAGATTTTACTCTGAGTAATTTGTTTGGATATGGTTTCCTTCACGTAGATTCTGTTGGTTACAAGAAAACGTATGCTGTTTGCCCTCTTCGAGAACTGTAGCACACGATGACAGCGGCTTTTACAACCCCGAAAAAATGGAAAAAACAAAACTATAATGATTAAAAAATCTATTTAATTCTTCCGATATTACTTTTCAATAGTCGAAAGTACTGCCCAACTTTTTTTAATATCAAATTTAAAAATAAAATAACTATGCATGGAATTCAGGGTCAGTTATCATTGAAAGTCACGATCGGTGTATGAGATTTTACTCTGTATCACAGCAATAAATCTCGAAGGCCGGAATTTGCATTTTTCTAGTACTGTCGTCCTGTAAATTACAACATGTCTGGATTATACTGACTACAAACGCATCATAATTGGTTTGGATAGGGTTTCCTTCTCGTTGATTCTATTGTTGACAAGACAGCGTATGCCTTTTGCCCACTTCGAGAACTGTAGCACTCGATGGCAGCGGTTTTAACGACCCTCAAAAATCAGGAAACAAAAATTCAATGTTAACAAAAAAAATGCTTTACCCGTAAGTATTTTAAGGATAATAACTGCTTAAAACATTGTGAAAAAGAAGAAAATACATACAGCACTAACCAGCTTGATAGATTGACTGTATTAGAGTTAACACCGTTTTAAAAGCTTTATCACTGCGGTCAGTGTATCGACGCATGTTTTTCCTGGCTTTCTCACACCAGTGCGCACACAACTTTCTTTCCAAGTGAATGATTATTCTTATTACATGCATCAGAGGTGAGCGGTTAAAACTCACCAAAAAGGAAGGCTAAGCGGACTGCGCAGGCTTAATAGTGTCGACACTTTTTACAGATACATGAATCCCTCGTTTCACAGATAATTATAAATTACAAGACTAACAATGCATCGGCTTATAAACTATGTATTTTTTGGATTTTGGGGAGAAAAACATGATGTGTCACAGTAATACATATTGAAGACAGGAATGCGCATTTTTCTAGTACAGCCATCCTTCAAATTAGGTCGTTTATGGATTAGACCTGGCTGAAAACGTATACTAATTTGTTTGAAGCGGGATTGATTCTCGTAGATATTATTGGTTACAAGAAAATGTATGTTATTTTTCCTCTTCAAGAACTGTAGTACTCGATGGCAACAAATATTAAATGAAAGAGCATTAACTATATCCCTTCTTTAAACTACGCCCAAAAGCAAAAAGAAAATGAAAACATTATGAAAAAAAGCAAAACAATTGTAATAATCAGTTTCATAACTTGATCGTATTAAAGTTTAAGCCATTTGAACAGCTTTAGTTATATCACGGCGGTTAGTTCAACGACGCATGTATTTCCTTGCTTTCTTACACCAGTACTTAAACAATTCTATGTGTTTGTTTGTGTGTGTTTGTCTATATTTTATTTATTTGATCGTTTGTGTGTTTGCTTGTTTGTTGGCTCTCTTGTTTGTTTGTTGGTTTGTTTATTTGTTTCTTTCTTTTATTATTTTGTCTTTCTTTCTTTTTCAGACTGCCATCGAGTTTGTCAGACTGTCCAAATGACAAATTTTCGTAATATCAAATTTAGAGTAAAATATTTTTTCATGGAATTCGGATCAGTTTTCATTAAAAACCACGATTTGCGTAAACGATTTTACACTGTATCACGGCAATAGATCTTGACGGCCGGAACTCGCATTTTTCTAGTACTGTCGTCCTGTAAATTACATCGTATTTGGACTATACCCGGCTAAAAACGTTTCATAATTTGCTTAGATAGGATTTCCTTCTCGTAGATTCTATTGATTACAGGAAAATATGTGCCATTTGCCCTTTTCGAGAACTGTAGCACTCGATGGCAGCGGCTTTAACAACAAAAGGTCTTGAAGGCCGAAATTCGCATTTTTTCAAGTAGTGTTGTCTCGTGAATTAGATCGTATCTTGGTTATATCTGGGTAAAAACGTATCATGCTTTGTTTAGATAAGGTGTCTTTCTCGTAGATACTATTGGTTACAAGAAAACGTATGCCATTTGTCCTCTTCGAGAACTGTAGCACTCGATGGCAGCGGCTTAAACAAAAATACAATAATAAAAAAAAAAAAACCTATTTACTGTACCCGTTAGTACTTTTAACTACTCTAAAGATAGAATCTCCTGAAAACATTGTGAAAAAAGAAGAGTATAAAATTAGCCAGCTTAAACGATTGATCGTATTAGAATTTAACGCCGTACAGCCGTCCTATAAATTACGTCGCATCTGGATCAGACCTAGATGAAAACCTATGTTAATTTATTCCAAGAGGTTTTGTTTCTCGGAGATGCTATTGGTTACAAGAAAATGTATGTAATGTTTCCTCTTCAAGAACTGTAGCACTCGATGGCAACGGCTTTATCGCCAACAAATATGAAAAGGAAACATTAACTTTATCCCTACGTTAAACTACCCCCAACAACAACAACAACAACAAAAGTAAAACATCGTGGAGAAAAAGTAAACATTACTTATAATCTCATAGATTCTGTTGATTAAAGGAAAAGATGTGCTATTTGCACTCGATGGCAGCGGCTTTAACAACAAAAGGTCTGGAAGGCTGGAATTCGCATTTTTTCAAGTACTGTTGTTCTATGAATTACATCGTATTTGGGTTATACTGGCTAAAAACGTATCATGATTTGTTTAGTTAGGGTGTCTTTCTCGTAGATTCTATTGGTTACAAGAAAACGTATGCCATTTGGCCTCTTCGAGAACTGTAGCACTCGATGGCGGCGGCTTTAACAACAAAATGTCTTAAAGGCTGGAATATTTCAAGTACTGTTGTCCTATGAATTACATCGTATCTGGGTTATACCTGGCTAAAATGTATCATGAATTGTTTAGATAGTGTGTCTTTCTCGTATATTCTATTGGCTAAAAGAAATGTATGCCATTTGCTCTCTTCGAGAACTGTAGCACTCGATGGCAGCGGCTTTAACAACCGCTAAAAATGAAGAAACAAAACTATAATGATAAAAAACACTATTTACTTTACCCGTAAAATACTTTAAACTACTCGGTTATATCACTGTGGTCATCGCATCGACTCTGTGTCACAGCAATATGTATATTGAAGGCAAGAATGCGCATTTCTGTAGTACTGCCGTCCTGTGAATTACGTCGTATCTAGATAAGACCTGGATGAAAACCTATATTAATTTATTTCAAGCGGGTTTGTTTCTCGTAGATTCTATTGGTTACGAGAAATTGTATGTTATTTTTCCTCTCCAAGAACTGTAGCACTCGATAGCAACGGCTTTACCGCCGACAAGTATAAAAAAGAGACATCAACTTCGTCCCTACTTTAAACTACCCGCATCAACAACAACAAAAGTGAAAACATCGTGGAGATAAAGCAAACATTACTCATAATCAGCCAGCTTGATGGACTGATCGTATAACAGTAGAAGCCGTTTGAACAGCTAAGTTATATCACGGCGGTCAGTGCATCGGCGCGTATATATTACCTGGCTTCTCACACCGGTACTTACACAATTTTGTGTTTTTTTTGTTTGTGTGTTTAATGTGTTTCTTTGTTTGTGTGTTTGTTTATTAGTTCGTTCGTTCTTTCGTTTGTTTGATTGTTTCTTTTTTTTTTTTTCGTATTTGTCAGACTGTCAAACTGACAAACTTTTTTCATATCAAATTTAATAGAATACATATCCATAGAATTCAGGATCAGTTATAATTGAGAACCACAATTGGCGTAAGAGACTTTATTCTTTATCACAGCAATAGATCTTGAAGGCGGGCAAATGCATTTTTCTAGCACTGTCAACCTATAAATTACATCGTATCTAGATTATACCTGGCTGAAAATGTATCATAACTTGTTTGGATAGGATTTCTGTCTCGTAAATTTTATTGATTACAAGAACATGTTAACCATTTGCCCTCTTCGAGAACTATAGCACTCGATGGCAGTGGCTAAAAAAAAACACCTAAAAAATGAAGAAACAAAAAATATAATGCCAAAAAATATTTACTGTAACCTTAGGTACTTTAAAGTACTCGAAAAATATAAACTGCTTAAAACAATGTATAAAAAAAATAGCATTAACCAGCTTGATGTATTGATTGTATTAGGGTTATCACCGCTTTAACATCTTACATATCACTGCGCGTCAGTGCATCGAGACGTGTTTCTAATGGCTCTCTCACACAAGAGCAAACACAAATTAGGGATTTTGGGGAGAAAAACCACGATGTGACGTAAGAAATTACACTCTGTGTCAAAGTAATACATATTAAAGGCAGGAATGCGCATTTCTCTGGTACAGCCGTCCTCTAAATTAGGTAGTTTATGGATTAGATCCGGCTGAAGACGTATATTAACTTGGTTGAAACGGGCATGTTTCTCGTAGATTCTATTGGTTACAAGATAATGTATATTTTTTATCCTCTTTAAGAACTGTAGCACTCGATAGCAACGGCTTTAACGCCAACAAATATGAAATGAAAAAACATTAACTCTATCCCTACTTTAAACTACGCCCAAAAACAAAAACAAAAAATGAAAACATTGTAAAAAAACAAAACAATCGTATTGATAAGCTTCATAAGTTGATCGTATTACAGTTAAAGCCGCTTGAACAGCTTAAGTTATATCACGGCGGTCAGTTCTACCACGCATGTATTTTCTTGCTTTCTAACACAAGCATTTAAACAATTTTGTGTGTTTGTTTGTGTGTGTTTGTCTATAATGTTATTTATTTGATAGTTTGTGTGTTTGCTTGTTTGTTGGCTTCCTTGTTTGTTTGTTAGTTTCTTTCTTTCTTTTGTCTTTCTTTCTTTTTCAGACTGCCATCGGGTTTTTCAGACTGTCTAAATGATCAATTTTCTTAATATCAACTTTAGAATAAAATATCTATTCACGGAATTCAGGATCAGTTGTCATTGAAAACCACGATTGGCATTAAAGATTTTATACTGTATCACGGCAATATAACTTGACGGCCGGAACTCGCATTTTTCTAGTACTGTCGTCCTTAAATTACATGGTATCTGGATTATACCCGGCTAAAAGCGTTTCATAATTTGCTTGGATAGAGTTTCCTTCCCGTAGATTCTATTGATCACAGGAAAAGATGTGCTATTTGCACTCGATGGCAGCGCCTTTAACAACAACAGGTCTGGAAGGCCGGAATTCGCATTTTTTCAAGTACTGCTGTACTGTACATTACATCATATCTGAATTATACATGGGTAAAAACGTATAATGATTTGTTTAGATAGGGTGTCTTTCTCGTAGATTCTATTGGTTACAAGAAGACGTATGTCACATGCCCTCTTCGAGAACTGTAGCACTCGATGGCAGCGGCTTTCCCTAAAATGAAGAAACAAAACTATAATGATTAAAAAAAAACTTTTTACTTTACCCGTAAGTACTTCGTACTACTCCAAAGATATAACATGCGGAAAACATTGTGAGAAAAGAAGAAAATAAAATTAGCCAGCTTAATAGATTGATCGTATTAGAATTTAACAGCTTAGGTTATATCACTGCGATCAGCGCATCGACTTTGTGTCACAGCAATATATATATTGAAGGTAAGAATGCGCATTTCTCTAGTACTGCCGTCCCGCAAATTACGTCGTATCTGGATCAGACCTAGATGAAAACCTATATAATTTTTTTTAAGAGGGTTTTTTTATCTTAGATGCTATTGATTACAAGAAAATGTAAAAACCATTTACCCTCTTCGAGAACTGTAGCACTCGACGGCAGCGGCTTTAACAACACCTAAAAAAGAAGAAACAAAAATATAATGCCAAAAAATATCTATTGTAACCTTAGGTACTTTTAAGTACTCGAAAAATATAAACTGCTGAAAACAATGTGTAAAAAATAGTATTAACCAGCTTGATGTATTGATTGTATTAGGGTTATCACCGCTTTAACTGCTTAGGTTATATCACTGCGCGTCAGTGCATCGAGACGTGTTTCTAATGGCTCTCTCACACAAGAGCAAACACAAATTAGGGATTTTGGGGAGAAAAACCACGATGTGACGTAAGAAATTACACTCTGTGTCAAAGTAATACATATTAAAGGCAGGAATGCGCATTTCTCTGGTACAGCCGTCCTCTAAATTAGGTCGTTTATGGATTAGATCCGGCTGAAGACGTATATTAATTTGGTTGAAACGGGCATGTTTCTCGTAGATTCTATTGGTTACAAGATAATGTATATTTTTTATCCTCTTTAAGAACTGTAGCACTCGATAGCAACGGCTTTAACGCCAACAAATATGAAATGAAAAAACATTAACTCTATCCCTACTTTAAACTACGCCCAAAAACAAAAACAAAAAATGAAAACATTGTAAAAAAACAAAACAATCGTATTAATAAGCTTCGTAAGTTGATCGTATTACAGTTAAAGCCGCTTGAACAGCTTAAGTTATATCACGGCGGTCAGTTCTACCACGCATGTATTTTCTTGCTTTCTTTTGTTTGTGTGTGTTTGACTATAATGTTATTTATCTGATAGTTTGTGTGTTTGCTTGTTTGTTGGCTTCCTTGTTTGTTTGTTAGTTTCTTTATTTCTTTTGTCTTTCTTTCTTTTTCAGACTGCCATCGGGTTTTTCAGACTGTCTAAATGACCAATTTTCTTAATATCAAATTTAGAATAAAATATCTATTCATGGAATTCAGGATCAGTTGTCATTAAAAACCACGATTGGCATAAAAGGTTTTATACTGTATCACGGCAATATACCTTGACGGCCGGAACTCGCATTTTTCTAGTACTGTGGTCTTGTAAATTACATGGTATCTGGATTATACCTGGCTAAAAGCGTTTCATAATTTGCTTGGATAGAGTTTCCTTCTCGTAGATTCTATTGATCACAGGAAAAGATGTGCTATTTGCACTCGATGGCAGCGCCTTTAACAACAAAAGGTCTGGAAGGCCGGAATTCGCATTTTTTCAAGTACTGCTGTACTGTACATTACATCATATCTGAGTTATACATGGGTAAAAACGTATAATGATTTGTTTAGATAGGGTGCCTTTCTCGTAGATTCTATTGGTTACAAGAAAACGTATGTCAAATGCCCTCTTCGAGAACTGTAGCACTCGATGGCAGCGGCTTTCCCTAAAATGAAGAAACAAAAATATAATGATTAAAAAAAAAAACTTTTTACTTTACCCGTAAGTACTTCGTACTACTCCAAAGATATAACATGCGGAAAACATTGTGAGAAAAGAAGAAAATAGAATCAGCCAGCTTAATAGATTGATCGTATTAGAATTTGTTTGTTTGCTAGATTTTTTTCTTTCTGCTGTCTTTGTTTCTTTTTTTTTTTTTTTTTTTTTTTTGTTCTTCCTGTCTATATCAGACTGTCTAACTGACAAAGTTTTTTCATCTCAAATTTAAAACAGAATATCTTTTCATGGAATATAAGATCAGTTATCATTGAAAACCGCGATTGGCACAAGAGGTTTTACTCTCTATAACAGCAATATACCTTGACGGCCGGAATTCACGTTTTTCTGGTATGGTCGTCCTGTAATTACATCTTATCTAGATTATACCTGGCTAAAACCGTATCATAATTTGTTTGGATATGGTTTCTTTCCCGTAGATTCTATTGGTTACAAGAAAACGTATGTCATTTGCCCTCTTCGAGAACTGTAGCACTCGATGGCAGCGGCTTTAACAACCCCTGAAAATGAAGAAACAAAAATATAATGATAAAAAAAAAATTTCCTTTAGCAGTAAGAAATTTTAGCTACTCGAAAGATATAAACTGCTGAAAATATTGTGAAAAAAGAAGAAAATAGAATTAACCAGCTTGATGGATTGATTGTATTAGACTTTAACGCTTTTTTTAGAGCTTAGGTTACATCACTGCGGGTTAGTGCTTCGACGCATGTTTTTTCCAGGCTTTCTCACACCAGTGGGGACACAACTTTCTTTCCTAATCAATGATTACTCTTACCACATGCATCAGAGTGAAAAATCAACGAAAAGAAAGTTTGCCTCATCCGGGTATTGTAATCGCAACCACCAGGTCACGAGTTCGATAATCGGACCACAGAGCTACCCGGGCGCGCTCACTGATAACCAACATTGTTTGTCCTTTCTCACCGTATTGTCCACTCTTACAGGCACAAGTTTCATCATTTGAGCCACATTTAATCTGTTGTTTGTAAATGCTTTGAGTTTACACCTGTCTAAGATTTTAAAAACATCACAGTATTTGTTAAATGTACATTCGTTTGGGTACTCTAGAATGTTCTCTACATCTTCTCTAAATCGACGGCAGCAGCCTTTACATTCATCTAAAAACTATGTATGCTGGCTAATCATGCATCATAATTTGACGCGAATGACATTTGTATACATTCAAGCCGGTAAATGGGGATTGCTCTCTGTTTATCAATCTATAAGCACTGTGGCAATCGACGGAAATGGCCAAAATATATGTTTGAATGTTCTTTCTTTCTTTCTTTTTTTCTTTTCGTCTGTCTGTAGACCTGTCTGTCTTTCGAAATCCGCTATTCATTCATGTATTAGTTTAGCCATCTATTCATTGTTTGGTTTACCTTTTTTCATGTTTTTCTTTTTCCAGATTCGAGACCAGTTTTGTAAGACATGCTCAGAACTTCAGTCGGTGAAAGACCAATTATGTGATGAATTGATCCGCTTTAAAGAAAAAGCAGAAGAACTAGAAAACAAAGTCGAAGAAGTAAGGGTTTTTTTTTATTATTTTTTTCCTGTTTTGGTATTTTGTCCCTGTCTCAGCCTTTACTTATTGAGTATAACCTTAGAAGAAATCCACCAGTTTGAATAAGATGACACAGAACTCTGCCCAAGATCTTGGTTTACTTTCTTCGCTGTCCGAAAATGTTTACTATAATCCATTTCTATCAAAGAACTTCTTTTATAGAAGTCAATAGCGGCCTATGGTGCATTACATAGTTTGTTTGTTTTTTTTTTTTTTATTTATTTCTAACACAACTGTCAGTGGTATCAAAGTTACATTGGTGGCAGCCAGCGCGACAGTAAATTCGTTCCCAAAGTCCCATTACACGCACTTAAAACTACGAGCTGCCATACATAAACAACATTATTAATCTGTTATAAGATTGAACTATGCTCATTCAAAATGGATTTTAGTGAATTTCCAAAAGTATCGACCAAGGTCAGCCTGAGCAGCCGCACAGGCTACCCTGAGTCGAAAGTTTTTAGTTTTGGCAAATTTTCTACATATGGCTTGCAACACGCTAAAAGGGGCAAACGGACATTTGCGGAAAGTGACGTCTCGGATCAGCCTGCGCAGTTCGCGCAGGCTAATCCGAAACGACACTTTTCGTTTTTTTATAATTTTCTGTTTTGCACGAGTCAGTTGTAGCACAAAAACTAATGTAATCGTAACGTGCAGTCTCGGGTTAGCGTGCGCGGACTGCGCATGCTGATCCGATACGACACTTTTCGCAAATGTCCGAATGCCCCTTTTCATGGGTTGCAAGCCGTATTAAAGGATCAGTGTACCTCACAATTTAGATGGTTATTCGGCAAAATGGACTTTAGAAATCCAAAATTATATGACTAGCTACATGCGACGCATCGCTAACATGCACTAAACCTTTGTCTGCCATAGCATGGCTTGTATACATTACGTGCCGTCTGATGATGAGTCGCATTGGTCAGGAAAGGCTGTCAGATCTTGATCTGCATTTTATACAACAACAACAATTGAACGTGTTTGTAATGCTTAAACCCTTGCCATTATAACCTCGGGTTTAAACGATCCTGAAGAAAAGATATTTCAAAATATTGTCGGGAAAAAAAGTATTGGTTATCAGGATTTCTCCTTTTCCAAAAATGTTTTCTATCCTGTCAGAGAAGAAATCGTGCTGTGGCCTACATTTAATTTATCGTTTGATAATGCTCTTAATTTAGTTGGTTCCATTTTGTTAAGTAACTTAGTAACGAGTTAGAAATATATGTTGTCCCTAACGGCTGCACAGATTTCGACGTATAAAAAATTGCACACGTCACGCAAAAAGGGACCTTCTGGGAACTGCCAAAATTGTCAGTCCTGGTTACACTGCGCGAACTGCGCAGGTGACCAGGGTTGACACTTTTCGCTTTAATGACATTTTTGTCTGTATGAAAAGAGGTCATTCTACCTTGTTATATAATCATTTTTTAATTATCAACTAAAACTGACCTGCACTATTATTGATCTGTTTTCATCCAATTGATGTACAAAATTCTCAGATAGCCCCTTTTTACGTGATGGGTCACAAATGCATTTCATATTTGCGAGACCTTTCACGTTTTTCTGTCTGGCTGTAAGAATTTATCTTACAAGGATACGTAGCTTTGAGTGACAGGTCTAAGTCATTACTTTTGTACAGATAAATGAGATCTGGGTGTCAAAGTCCGCCGTGTCAGAGAAAGAAAAACAGAGCTTAGAACAAAAACTTCGACAGAAAATCCAAGACTGCAGAAAGTTAGAGGAGTTGCTGAACAAACAAAGAGAGGAAGATAGAATGAAGGACATATTTTTAAAGGAGAGAGACAATGCTTTAAAAGAACGATCTGGTACTTTTAAAAGCGTATTGATACCTGTTACTGAACCGAAGTGTGCCTTGCCATTATTTCAGGCACTGAATGGAAACTATCATCTATTTAGATACATTTAACGACATAGTAACATTTGCAAAAACACTTTATAATATCATATATTCTGCAGTGACCGTATCGACTTTAAAAAAATGAATATCTAAATAGATACAAGGTGCCATACTTACCAATCGTTCAGAAAATCTTAGTATATCAAATTGCACGTTTAGCACTTAAGATTTGAAAAACCCAAACTGTTACATGGATTTTTTTAAGCAAAATCGTTAACGCAAAGGGCTTGAAAGTTTACCTTAGAGTGGCTGTTTAGACTCACAGCTGGGTAAAATCTATCGAAGGATTGGTGATAGTCATTGCACCTATCCTTCTTCATCCTTCGACGTTGCCTCGGCGATATTTATGTAGGAAAGTTGGCTGTGGCTTTTAAAGATAATTGATGATATATATATATATATATTCAAATTTGTCTGACATCAGCTGTAAGCTTTGATTTATATTTCAGCTCAAATAGCTAGAAAAGAAGAAATGATATCAGAGCAAGAGGACATTATAAAGCAACGTGAAGAAGACTTACAAGCACTGTTTGATCAGATTTCACTGCGTGAAAAGTCAATAAAAGAACTGACAGAGGCTTTGACAAAACGCGAGGATCAACTGAAGGAGAAAGATACCGCCTTGAAGCAACTCCACGCAAACATTGAAGAAAAAACAGAAGAATTACATTATCTCGAAGAAGAAGTTCAAGAGTCTACGAAAAAGAGGAAAGAAAGTGAGACAATAATTGCAGAAATGAAGGAGAAGATTGAAGAAACTATGAAGGGAGAAAAATCTGAGATAGAAACTGAAAATGAACGGCTTCAGTCTGATATCGAAAATCTAATGGGGAATATAACTGAATTACATCAAGATAAAATGACGTTGCAAACTGAATTAGATAAAGCTAAACAGGCCTTAAGTGAAGCTATGTTAATGTGGGATAGAGACAGATCAACACTTAGTGCAGAGCTTACAAAAGCCAATGAAAAACTAAGAATGTTTGTCGAAACGTCGAATAAGAAGGAATCCGTTGCTTTACAAACCATGCGGACTGAAGTACACAGCATTATAGACACTAAAGAGAAACTAGCACACGAGTTGCGATTAACAAAAATGGATTATGATAATCAAATAAGAATACTGAAAACTGAGAAGTTTAAACTAACGGAAGAGCTGACCTCTAAAATTAGAATGTTGGCACATGAAATGAGTAACAATGATAAGATGACAGATGAACTGAATCAGTTACGGGGACAGGTGAGTTGATTTATCCCTTATTATAAAAATATTCGAACCAATTCTGTAAGCTATGATAAATGACACAAAGAGAAAACTGTGAAATCCCTTTTATAAATGTTTGAATACATTTTGGGGAAAAAAAGCCATTGTCTGTGAAAGAAAATATCCAAAATTTATCCAAAATTTATTTATTTTTCAATTGATAAAACTCCTGTTTTACAATGCATTTTTTTAACTTATAAAATTCCTCTTTTGCATAGCTTTTGTTAGCTTCTGAGCTACCAGCTTCTAGCGAGTGCTTTAACTAATCATATGATTTGTAGCATGACTAAGATTCAGCCATATGAACTTTTCATTACCTTAGGACGAAATCAACTATCAACTTCACCATCATGAGAAAATCCTTCGAGCTGAATACCTCGCCATGAAAGTAAGGTACGAAACTCAGCTAGACCGACTGCAGAAAGAGCATTTACAGCTGTTATCCGTTGTTGAAAGGCTTCAAAAAGAGAAGAACCTCGACCAAGAAATCATTGTTGGCATACAAAAAGGCATGGCAAACATCCGTGAGACTTATACACACGATTTGAGTCGCTGGAAAGACGAACGTACTGTCCTCGAATCCCATATTAGTCAGGTATTGGCATTTTCCCGTGTTGTTATCCTTGGAAAATCTAATAAATATTAGTATGTGTATTGTAATGAGTCAATGATATCAAATAACTCCTGTCTCTTCTTTTTATTATAGTTGAATTTCTAATACTAAATTCAGAAAGTACCACGTGTTCTGATTGGCTAAAGCATTTGATTTAGCCTTTTAGGAAAAATTGTCTTATCTTGAAATGAAGTAAATCCTTGAGATGAAGAAATCTGGTTCCAATTAAGAATGGTTGACGAGTACATTCCCTTTTGAACAGATTGAAGAAGGAAAGGAGATAGCTTGTAATTTACGAGCCCAGATTGATGCTCTCAAGAGACAGCTTGTGGAACAAGAAATGGAAAGATCTGATCTCGTCAATAAGATGACAACCGAGAGACGGGACTGGGATATGGAAAGGGTGTCTCTAAACAGTAAAATAAATCAGGTAGGGATAAGCTGGTGGAAACGAAAACTGTTGTCACCGCTCTATGATACTCTGTTTTCCGCCCTGAACTAAGTCAGAAATTTATAGGGCAATACAGCGAGGAGCTTATTTTGTAGCATTATTATTTAGTATCAAATGCTCTCACAATCTTATGCAATGCCAAATTCCAGTTTGAACACAGACGATTTAGCAGGTAAATATTAATTTTGATAGTGTATCATTTAGACAGTTTTGATTCAAACCGTTACTTAGTTCCTATTCACCAAACATTCAAAACATTAATTCCAAATGTAACACAACTTCTGACAAGAAAAAATATATTTGTTTCACATAATCAGCAATTTTGTTCCTTTGAAAGATTTTTTTAAAAAAATTCAGACAATATGTTGACGATAAGAATATAGCATGAACACATTTTACTTTATTTAGAAATCCAACAGAGACTCGCGTTCTAATTGGCTATAGGAAGTTTTCTAACGCGATTATCTGGCGCCTTTTATTTCAGACTTTCAATCTTATTGAAAAAGAAATTTCATCTCAGCCAATGAGTTTGGTAGATATGCAATGAATTCGTCGTCCTGAAAAAAAACAATGGAATAATTTGTTTTTGACATTTCCTTTCTTTTAGCTTGAGGAACAGTTAGCAGTGTTTATTCAGGTCCAATCTAAACACAAAGATGTGCAATACAGAATGGAAATTACATGGGAAAAGGAGCGAGAAGAGCAAAAACGTCTTTTGGCAGAGGCACATGGTCTAGCTGTGGATTTACAAGTAAAATGATTTTCATATATCACAGTTATAATTCAAAAAGAAAAGAATATATTAGAAAAACGGATACACAGACAGAAAAGAGTAGCAACACTTCTGGGATACGTTTCATTTAATTGTGTGGATGTTTGCAATTAGTTTGAAATTCAATATACACACATCAATATGTGAGTGCAACACTATTCTAAGTGCATGCCCAAAGCTATGAGATGGCGTTATGCAAATATCTACTCAAATCGTAAAGTTATGGAATTCAGTTTTACATTTTTTATGCTTTATGCTTGCTTACGTAAACTGCGTATGCAATTTTTGTGTGTAAGCAGTTCAGAGAAAGTTACTCGTGCTTGCTTAATATTCTCTGACTACTTATCTAACAAATTACGATTTTCTTGTCCTTTTTATAAGACCAATTGATACCGTTCATGTATAGACCAGTACATTAGATAAAAATAAGTGTAGTTCTTTTTTAGCACATTTAAGTTGAAATTTGTGTTGGAAGGCCAATGCCTCGATTCTGGCAGTTAGTATCATGATTTTTTTTAACCAAAAATTAGTTTATGTTTTACCCTTTGCTTCACGGCAATATTGTAGAATATTCTAATTTCAAAGCTATGCAGATAACAAAAGAATTGTAGAGCAAATAATGAACATTGCCTTTAAAACAGGTTGTAAACTTTGTAAGAAAAGGAGGAAATGCAGTTCCCTACAAGGTTTTTAGAGGCTATCTCCTCAGGGTCGTTAAAACTCGTGAATTTGTGATAAAGAGTTAAATGAGCGAAGGCAGTTTTGAAATACTTTTTTTTAAATGTTTAATTATCATACGTCATATTGGTTTATTTTCTAGGAACAGTTGCACAAACGGGATGAAGAGCACACTAGGGAAAGGACAAATCTTTTAGAACAGCTTGAGAAGCACAGAAAGAACTTCGAAGACGCTAAGATGTCAAAACAGAGAATGAGTCTCGAGGTTTGTTGGATGTGCTTACTCTTCATACTATAAACAACGATGACAACAAAGGCAAAACACAAAAAACACAAAACACTACACTGCCTTATTAGAGCACTAAAGGAAGATATCAGCCCTAAGGCATCCATTTTTCAGTGCTAAGGTATCCTTTATAGCTTAGGTCGTAAGATCAGAATGCAACTGCTGTGCTATCTGATTTTGATCTATGCCGTCTGTGTAATCAATTAAAGATAGGTCAGGGAATTCGTGTGGATTTGGTATTTGGCAGGAAGTAGACCTTAACACATGGATTTATGTGTTTGATTTTTCTTATAGATTTTCCCTATCAGCAGAAGTTAAGCAGCTAACTAGTGAATTGCAATTTACAGAAAAAGGTGTGAGGGATAGTCTGACAAAACAGGTCTCTGTGCATCTCCGAGATGCATGATACCAAGCAAGTCATCTCATTATTGTAGATCCTTAACCCTTTCCCAAACGACAAATTTTGGACTCTTCCAAACCGAAAGAGTTTGCAGACGACAAATTTAGATTGTGAATAAATGGCAGAAAGTTCTCAAAAAGGGTAGAAACACTGTGGGAAAAGGAGAAATTGCTCGTAACGAGCAATTTCTCCTTTTCCCACAGTGTTTTCAAAAGATTTTAACTGCAGACACGTAAAAACTAGGGCTTGTTTGGGAAGGGGTGAAAGCTCATTTTTCACACAGAATGTGTCATATCTTTTGGTGAACTTCATTGTAAAACATTACTATCCATCGCTAGATAAGGTTAAGGTAGATCCAGGATGATTTATATCACTGCAGATGAACACGGGAGAAACTAAAGTAAAGTATCTAGAACAACAGTTGGAGGAAGTTCGTGACAGACTGAAGCATGAATCAGACGTTTGGATGAATGAGAAGGCTGACTTACTGAGACACTTGGCAGATCTGAGAGGAATACATGTGAGATACGTCAGGCGAACGGAAGATGTTTTGACCTCGGTAATAATTTGCCGTGCTTCTGATTGCTTAATTATTATCATTTTCTTGCTTTGTATTTATTTCCGAAAGATTGATTCATTTTTCTGTACCTATGCATCCTATACATCTGCCGAATACTGGTGTAGTAAATAAGTATTGTTTTACATTGTATACAAGCGGTTTTCATCTAAATGTCCTTTTGCAAAAAGTTAAAGTTAGAGTCAGGAGTTAAATCCTCCCCCCCCGCCGAAACAGAAAACCCTGTAGACTAATACTGAAAGAAAAAAAACTCTAATGGAAAGTAAAGTTATGGTAACTGTTAGATTATTTCTCACATTTTTCAATAAACATGGCGTAGAGACAGGTAGCTGCGTCTGATCCATCAGTGTCCATGCATTGAAATATCTTAACAATTTATTATTTTGTTGTATTATAGGGATTCGATGACAGGATTCTTTAACCCTTTACCCCATAAGGCATTTCTATGGTATCTCTAATTGACCCTATATAACAGCAAGGATGAAGCCGTTTCTTATGTGTATATGACACCTTTTGATAGTGTAGAAAACATTGTGGCAAAAGGTGAAATTGCTCGTCACGAGCAATTTCATCTTTTGCCACAATGTTTTCCAAAGGCTCTCACAAGCAATGCGTAGAAATGAGTATCTACGGAGTAAAGGGTTGAAGTGATGGTCTCAACAATATGTCCTAACTGTTTATCGCAAAAATTATCTCCAGCTTCAAAATACTGCGTTGATATTGTTAACGGGTATTGATTTAGATGGTCATTTGAAATTCTGATTTTGATAGCGACAAGACCTAGAACTGATTCCACGAATTTATAGTTTATAACCCAGGGAGAGTTCGGGTTCGGTTCTGAAAAGGATCAGATTGTAAAAATGAATTTCGTATCATAGGTTACAAACTTGTTTCTGTAAAGTTCTTTTTCTAGTATAGTCGTTGAATTGCAATTTTTATAATGCTACAAGTGTCTTTTACAGCTCAAGCGGTTGCGTGAACTTGCCGTCATTGTCGCAGAATCAGACGTCACATCTTCATTGCCTAGCAACGGCATAGATGCTGGAAGTGCTGCTGGGGAAGAGTCGGAAGCGACAATTCAAAATGGCGGAGGGGATATAAATAATCTTAAACAGAATATTGATCAGGTACACTTGGATCAAGCTGTAAATTGATTTCATTGCAGGATAAAATTAAAAACTTATTAAGATAATCATGGTAATAGTTATTATCATTATGAATACTGTAACTCTAATCCCACTTGGGAAAAAAAATGCTGTGAAACAACTTTAGCTGTTTCAACCGCTGATGAAATGATCTAGTTTAATTAAGATAGTGCAAGTGATAGTCGCAGGCAGAAAAAAAAATAATCTTCAAGCAAGTAAAAAGTAAACCAATTTTTACCAAGTTTTATTTTTCTGCCAACGAGTAACACTCAACTTCCTCTCAAACTGACTATACAATAACAGATCGTCATGTTCGCAGTAATTTCCACAGTTTTAAATGGCGTGATTGAACTCTAAATGCGTTTTAACACCAGCATTGTTTATTCAAAATTTATGAAAAGTAAAATTATAGATTTACGCAGACTGACCTTGGTCGATACTTTTTGCAAAAGCATTAAACTCTCTTATAATAGAGCATGGTTTTTTTTTTTTTAATTTTTGAAGGACCTTCTTTCTCAGTGGTTGATATTTTAAAGATTTACTAAAAAGATCCCAAGTAAATGCGATGTTTGACATTCACTATGCTATACTATGTAAATCCTGAGTCTAACAGGTACTTGAACTTTAAGGTATGACATGAAATATATAAATTCCCGACCTGTTCTGGCTGAGTAACATTAAAGGTTTTCCCAATATTACCAACGTACAATTTGTTTAGAAATTCCCTATGGTATTGCACGACCTGTATTTGAACAAGCTATGTCTGTTTCTATCTCGTTACAGGTTATTTTGAAATACGTGAAAGAGGTAAGTTTACCTTTTCACGGTGAGGAAACTACATAGACGGAGCCATTGGCTCTGTTAAGGAAATCTTGTGTGGGTTTTTCCGGTCACGTGCGGCGCCGTCAATATCGGCTGTTTCGGTGGACACGAAAACGTAAGTCTCCCATTTATTGTCAAAATTTGATTTTATACTGAACACTAGCGAGAAAAGGGGAATTGTATGAGGGACCTATGACTTTCAACTTACTTCCTTGTCCGTTGCGAGTTCCAAGTCGGCGCGGTTTTGTCTGAAACACTTTTGCCGTGAGCCACGGTGAGGTAAACAAAGGTCATTTTCTATAATGACCACAGGCTTTCTATTGCTCTTTCTGCATAAGAATTACTTATCTAAATGTTTACACCGTCCGAATGTATGAATTGATTATCTAATCCTTCCCCACTCACGAAAAACAAAATTTGAATCAAAATAAAAAAAATTGAGAAAAAATAAACAATGGCTCCGTCCATATCGGCCGGCTCTGTCTATATCGGCTGGCTCTGCTGTATGAGGGCGAGTTTTAGAAGCGATAGGTTTTTTTCGCTATTGGGTTTACCAGTCAAAAGTTAGATTTTTTGAAAGTTATTTTTGGAATGGTGATGCTTTTCTCGAACCATCAATCATTTCAAAAAGGGCGGTCACGTGGTTGAGTGGTTAAAGTGGTTGACTTCAGTGCTCTTGATCATTCGACCATATCACCCTGTGGGTACAGGGCACTCTCGGACAACGTGGACAAGCCAAGTTCTGCTTGCGGGTGTGTCGGGTGTTTTTCCCGGGATACTCCCGGGGTACTCCCGTTTCCTCCCACTTACCGATCCATTCGTCTCAATACCAGTTTAACAGCTTGGGGGACGCAAAACTGAATAGAACCAATATTTGAGAATAACCTTTGTAAAAGTTTTGCAGGTATGTCTGAAGTTGACACTCCAGACTTGAGTACTTACTTTTAGCTTGACTGCACGAAGTGTGAAGAGCTATTGTAGTCACATCGGTCGTCCGCGTTCCCGTGCGAAAGAAAATAAAGCGAATTGTGTGTGTGGGTGTGTGGGTGTGGGTGTGGGTGTGTGTGTGTGTGTATGAGTTTTGTTTCAATTGTGCATATACGTCGCTTCTAAAACTCACCCTCATACAGCGGAGCCAGCCGATATAGACAGAGCCGGCCGATATGGACGGAGCCATTGTTTATTTTTTCTCAATTTTTTTTATTTTGATTCAAATTTTGTTTTTCGTGAGTGGGGAAGGATTAGATAATCACTTCATACATTCCGACGGTGTAAACATTTAGATAAGTAATATTTATGCAGAAAGAGCAATAGAAAGCCTGTGGTCATTATAGAAAATGACCTTTGTTTACCTCGCCGTGGCTCACGGCAAAAGTGTTTCAGACAAAACCGCGCCGACTTGGAACTCCCTACGGACAAGGAAGTAAGTTGAAAGTCATAGGTCCCTCATACAATTCCCCTTTTCTCGCTAGTGTTCAGTATAAAATCAAATTTTGACAATAAATGGAAAACTTACGTTTTCGTGTCCACCGAAACAGCCGATATTGACGGCGCCGCACGTGACCGGAAAAACCCACACAAGATTTCCTTAACAGAGCCAATGGCTCCGTCTATGTAGTTTCCTCACCGTGCTTTTTGTGTCTACGATAAAAAAATATATTCTCGAATTAACGTTGAACAAGCAGTTTTCTGTTATTTTTGATATACCAAAATATGATTTTTTATTTTCTTTGCGCAAATTCAGGATAATGTTTTATTCAAAAACTTAAGAATAGACTAAAGCATTCGTATCTATATCACTGATACCTCAGCTTTTTATCAGCATTATCAGTGATCTACATAATTAAAACGATAAGGCTATGTAAAGAAAAGTGCTTAGGTTGACCTACCTTATGTTATAGAAGATTTTGATTGCATTTTTTGCAGAAGTTGCAGACCTTGCATATAGATAAAAAAAAAGACAGTGACGTAAAGATGATTATATATTATGCAATAAGTGACAATTCTGTTTCTTTTTATATGGCGTCGTAAAACTACTCATTTCAACCGATAAAATATATTTGATTCTGTAGGCGGTCGGTCCACAAAAGTAGCTCGTTCAAGCAGCCATCTGTGACTTCATATAGTATTCATCATTTTACAAACAAGTAATTACAAGCAGAAACTATATGACACAGATTACATCCTATTACGTCATTTTTGTTTGGCGCTTACCCGTCATCTATACTACTATGAAAACCTAATAGTTGCAATCAGTCTTTCGATCGTTCGTAATTGTAGTCTGGCCTCATATTAATCAACCGTTCTTAATGTTCTTTGTCTTATTGTCCAGGATTTTCTGTATTTGAAAGTAACACAACCTTTGATTGGCCAGACCACTCAATGGTCTATATATGACATGCATATCTCTAAATTTACCATGCTCAAAACAAGGATTTAATATATTTCTATTGCAAAAATACAGGAATTTTCGGTAGGATGGTCTATTTTTGCATATCTTTTCCTGAAACTTTCCTGTATTATTAACGCAAAGCGCTTTAAATTCAATATGATAGAACATTCTTAGTCTTACTCTTAAGATTTTTGTCAGTGTGAAAGTATCAGAACTTCTGATTGGCTAAACCAAATGGTTTAGGAAAACTTGAAGAATAAGACAAAGAATGTTCTTAAGAATAGTTTGTGAAGACAGGCCCTGATTTGTTTCTATTTTCCAGTCTTTACGACAACTTCACTTTGCATCCGAAGAACTCGCCCGGCCGCCGATGGAAAACTCACGGGAGGAGAAGCAGAAGGTTCGCCGGTATGCGAGATTTAATTAATCTTCGTTATCATTGCCATTTTCGGCACTAAAAACTTTTTGCAGGTGTTGTAGATTAAGATAAAAAAAACACAAAACATGCAGTTTGATTTTGGATCTAGGCTGTTAAATGGAACTTCCAAACACACTTGCAACATGCTGTCTATCAATGTTAAAAAAATTGAATTAATTGATCAGTTATGGTTTTTTTTAATACTTAAAGGTAGGTATCTAGAATTTTCACATCCCACCAAATTAAAAAATATATATATTACTGAAATTTACTTGATAAAACAATACAAATCATCAATAATTAGGAACCATAAAATTACAATTTTTTTAAAAGGCTGCGTAGCCTCTTAGGCTATTTTTAGATTTCCTGCCAGAAATTTAAAGAAGCATTGTGGGAATGTTAAGTGACTGGCACGTGACTAATGACTTTGAAATTCAATAACAAATCAAACATGTAATTATTTTCCATAATGTATTCTTCGGACATTATGTTTGAAGCTTCGTCTGTATATTTCCGGTGTGTAAATGAGCGAGTTTATCATGCAAAAATAGACCGTGTTTCCTGTCCGTGTCGACCTTGGCTGTAGTAAATTTCTAATTTTTCATGTTGTCGGATGGTTTTCGACTACTGGGGTTTTATGAATAAACATTATAAGGCTTTTGGTGTATAAGAATGATTGTTTTGTATTCTTGTAAAATTTTCGCCCCAAAATCTGAAGGGCCACCTTTAAGTAATATAGTCTACAAAAAATGTCGACCCTTGTGAGCGTGTTCAGTCCCACGGAGGCTGAACTTGGTGGATATCTTTTTGGTATTTTTTCTTTAATCAAAGGACCATTGTATTTCATGATTCTAGCGATTTTTTTAACAAACTGCATTCACAACTTATAAACATGTGACGACTTACTTGTCATTATGTATTACAAAGGTGCATTGAACCCCTTTTTCTCATGGTGCCACTAATTTATTTGGCATCGATAGGGATTATCTTTGATTATATCTGATAGGGAAGATGATATCTGATAAAGGAGGTTTAAAAAAAAACTTCAGGATAAAGGGGTTCTTTTGTGGAAGGAGAGGGTTTGATCTGAAAAGCTATGTAAATATTATACTTTTTTTTTTAATTTCAGTCCTAAGATCATGGATTTGAGACTTAATTCATTACCACACAATCCCCGCTTTTGACACCACTGAGAAAGAGCTTTTAGAAAACATAGTGGGAGAAGGAGAAAATACTGGTAACCAGCATTTTCTCCTCTTCCTACAATGTTTTCTACCCTTCACAAAACAAATTTCAAATTTTCAGTCACTTTTATTTTGTCGTCTTCAAATACTTTCCATTATGACAAATCTAAAATTCTGTCCCTTTTTTAATGAGTTAAAAGAAAACATAGCTTTATCTTATTAGCGACGCTCCGTCCGGGTTTTTACGCATCTGCAAGGTACATTAACCCAGTACAACACAATAACGACTTTTAACGACCCTGAAATAAAAGCCTTTTGAAAACATTTTGGGAAAAGGAGAAAATGCTGGTAACCAGCATTTTCTCCTTTTTCCAAAATGTTTTCTACTCCATCAAAAAATGATTGCACTGTTTGAGCCACACTGCAATTGTTGTCTGCAAATGCTTTCGATGTGGACAAGGCTTAAATTTGGTCTGGTAAAGAGCTCTTTAGCAAACGACAAAATTTTGGACTAGTCCAGATTGAAAGCATAAGCAGACAACAAATTAAATATAAATCAAAAATTGAAATTTGATTTGGAAAGGATAGAAAACATTGTGGGAAAAAGGAGTTCAACAAACCGACTGAATCATGAAGTAAACTGGTCCTTGCATGCCGAAAATTGACCAATGGCAAAATGTTTTGACCCAGGACATAGACTCTAGGTCGATAGTTTTTGCAAATGCATTTTTAAGCCCCTTCCCTTTTTCAACGAGCATGCCTTACACAAATTTTCTAATATGCACTATGACTAATCCATATAAAGCAACACGTAAGGAATTTCCTTTTATCTTATGATATTGCAGAAGCCTCTCAAGTTCGCAGTTAGAGATGTTGAAAGATGAATTTCTGGTTGGACCCACTGACATCCAAACAACGGAAACGGATAAATTCAGTCGGGATAAAACTTTGTTGCACCGTCAAATCACACATGACGGGAAGAACGTAAAATCTGATCATCTGCCTTCAGATTACATCGAAAATATTCTCATGGAACAATCGACATTTTATAACGACGGAAAATATTCGAATATAGAAATTCATCGGGTTAAAACTGGAAAGGAAGTGACGCGAACAGAGACAACTGTGACGTCACTCCCAAAACCTCCTCCAAGTTTTATCATTCCTCGTTCTCGTAGCAAAAGTCCTTCACCTTATCGTGAATTAGGTCAGAAAGCTAATCTAAAATTACTTCCGATAGACTCCTCAAACTATAATCGTTTATCCGCACCTCCAGCCGGTGTTGGGTCAAGAAGTTCTTCGACAGATTCATCTCCCGTTGGAAATTACCCGTCAACCTTCATTCCGTCCTCCACCCAAGGAGGATTACTAGGCGCAGGTGCCCTCCAATCAGGAAGTTTAGATAGACTGTCTCCGGGCACAGCACGGCGTAAGTTCTTTGAGACCCCGTCTTATGGTCAAACAATGTCAAACACGTGGTCTAATCGAGGTAGAAATCCGTATAAAGACATCAGAAATAGTAAAAGCTTATCAAACTCAACCGAATTCAATCATAGTTTAGGTGGACAAGGTGTAAATGTGAATGGTCAGTTCAATGGGCCATTAAGGTCATCTGTATCGATGGATGATAATTCGATCACCCGTCCAGAGCTTGAAATGCCCAAAGGTGCGAGTGGGGGCAGTAAGGACAGCATCGGTCAGGGGTCAGGTAAACATTCATCAGGGTTTAAAGACATGTTCAATGCAATGAAACGGAAACTTAAACCCAAAGTTAAACGTTCTCAAAGTGCCCGTGATCATGACATGCTTAGAATTCTAGAAGAAAAGGAAAAACAAAAGGCAGCATTAAATGAAACTGAACGTCAAAAAGCTGATGTTGATGTGCGTACTAAATCTCAAACTAATACTAGTGAAAATGATTTAGTAGGGGAAGGAAAAGTGAGTGGTGATAGTAAGGAAAAAAGTGTTAGTTCTGATCAACTAAAAGGTGCAGAAGGTGAAAATAAACAAACTGTTCAGGAGAAAATGACTCCAATCAAAATACCAGATAGTGCCACGTCAGGTGATACAGAGAAGATCGATGAAACAGCAAGCAAAAAAGTAAGTACAAAAAAGCCAAGATAATACTATTTGAATTGTCATTATTGTCTTTGTCTTTCACTGTGGCCTTACAACCTATTCATGCGTTTGTGGGATTTCTTACACCAATATTAAGTACTCAACTTTAAGCCACTGACTGCTTGCTCTAACAACACAAGGTCGAAATTGTATAGATGTTCTTACTTTGTTGTCACATTTTTATGTAGGACCATACAAGATCAAGATCTCCAGCGAAAAAAGAAACATCCGAAAAGGCCAGCAAAGAAACCACCATACAGAAATTGAAACGACGGTTCCGGTCCAGGTCAGCTGACAGAGCACGTGATAAACCACATGAACGTCATGTCACACCAATTCTGGTTGGCCATGCTACAACCAGTACGGACCAATCGGATCCATCGTGGCAATATAGTGAAACATGTGTATAAGTCTGCGCTTTGTTTGAACAATTTCGAAATGGCATTACTTTTTCACGATTTATTTATTTATACTTTTTCTTAATTTCTACTGATAAGTTCCAACACATCTATATCGTAACCTTTATTATTGATGAAATCACTTCCACGCCTCGGTCAAAAATATTTTATTTTTGGAAAATGCGATAATCCCTTGTTGCAAGCAAGTAGTCCTTTTTCAAATAAATGTTTTCACACAATAAAACGATAAAGTTTTACTCTTCTTCAATGATTTCTTCTTTCTATAATTTACTCTAACTGTCCATAGGTCTTCAGTTAGCCTGCAAAGGAAAACTCCTTGCTCATTTGCCGAAAAGGCTTATGTTATAAGACAAGGAAATGGGCTTGTGAAAACCTTGTGGAAAAGGGCAATGATGCTAATAATTATTATTCTCTTTTTCTCACAACGTTTCAAAGTATTACATAAACATAATTATATCATTTCCGGCTATGTTTAATCTCTCGTCTGCAAATGCTTTGAATATGGACAAGTCCAAAGCTTTGTCGTGTGGTTAAGTTTCCTAATGGGACTGCCGAAAAAAAAATCATTTCTCGATTTTAGATTTTTTTTCCACTTCATTTACAACTTCTGCTGGACATTTTGTTTATCCTTTGCTACGTTATTTTTTTCTTGCAGCTGGCTGCTTATGCATATGAAAAATACATTTGATTCGATCGTTCAATACATGTATCGACATTTCTTAAGGGTAGGATCACCGTGATGGAATTCGTGTAACATCGCCTTTCATCGGCTCTGCTATGACTCGGGTAGTCCTTAACCCTTTACCACACAGTGTAGAGTGGCATCATTCCTGGGAAAGAAGCCTTTTGAAAACATTGTAGGAAAAGGAGAAAATGCTGGTGACCAGCATTTTCTCCTTTTCTCGCAATGTTTTCTACTTTATCAAAGAACATTTACACCATTTGACCAACATTGAAATATTAGTCTTCAAATGCTTTTAATTTTGACAAGGCTAAAATTTTGTTGGGTGGTAAAGGGTTAATCGATCGGCCGATAGACCCTGGTTACGGATTGATTTCGGATTTTCCGAGTCTAAGCCGAATCTATACGACTTTGTCGATGTTACACGATTCCCATTAGGGGGGGCCCTATCCTTAACCCTTTACCGAACGACAAAATTTTAGCCCCGTCCAGATCGAACGCATTTGCAGACAACAACGTCAATGTGGATCAAACGGTGCAGTTGTTTAGTGATAGGGTAGAAAATATTGTGAGAAAAGGAGAAAATGCTGGTAACCAGCATTTTCTCATTTTCCTAAGATTTTTTTCAAAAGGCTTCTTTCCAAAGGTCGTCAAAAGTCGTCATTCTGTGATAAAGGGTTACCTCTCATTACATGATAACATAAGGCTTGACTTAACAAGCGGACAGTACAGATACAAGATGAGCAATTTCTCCTTTTCTCACAATGTTTTCAAAAGCCTTTTCCTTCAACGTTGTTAAAAACCAGGGTAGTTTGGTAAAGGGTCAACGAAATATTGCTTTCGTATAGGGACGTATACTTTCAAATTTGAAATTCATTAGGAACATTTTCTTTTTTTTGTTTGAGCCGAGATTCAAACTGAATCACAACAAAATGGCCAACCCTGCACGATACCTCTGAGCTTCCGGGACTTTATTAAATAATGCTTAGTCGTAAAGTCAAGCGTTTTAATAATTTAATTATATTATTATAACTATTATTACTATTATTATTATTATTATTATTACAATTATTATATCTTGGATTTTACCTCCTGTTTAAATTGTAAATGTTTCAACTCTTTATAAAACAACATACTTATCCAAAATGAAAGCATTTTGCAGATGTGCTTCAAATGATAACATTTTCTCTGGAACGGTAGAAGACATGGTGGGGAAAGGAGAAAATGCTGGTAACCAGCATTTTCTCCTTTTCCTACAATGTCTTGTTCTTCAGAACCGTAAAAAAAAAAACAGGATTGTTTTGGTATAGGGTTTATCTCTATATTTTAAACACAAAATTCTACTTCAAGTTATTCGTGCAATATTATGATATAATCGGTTGTTCATTTTATTTTTTGTTATTAGTATTTCTTTTTATTATCATTACTATCGTAGTTAGAATAAATAAAACCTCTCTGCCTTTCTGGACTTGTTCAATTTCAGATTGCCCACAAAATGAATTCCTTCCTGTCTTGTTTGTTTTATTTCTATGAATGTCATGTGCTTAACTACATACATTTACATTATCATGTTAAGTGCCTAACTACATTTAAAAACAAATCCAAGTGCCTAACTATACACCTCAGGAGCCTAACTACATACATGTGTACGTCAAGTGTCTAACTATACACGTCAGGTGCCTAACTATATACATGTATACGTCAAGTGTCTAACTGTACACGTCATGTGCCTAACTACCTATATACATCAAGTGTCTAATTATACACGCCAGGTGATTAACTACATTACATATACTTATGTCAAGTGCCCAAGTACATGTACAAATAAATCCTAAGAGCTTAACTATACACGTCAGGTGCCTAACTACATACATAAGTCTAGTGCCTGACTACATACATACTTATGTCAAGTGCCCAAGTACATGTACAAATAAATCCTAAGAGCCTAACTATACACGTCAGGTGCCTAACTACATACATAAGTCTAGTGCCTAACTATACACGTCAAGTGCCTAACTACATACATACGTAAAGTGCCTAACTATTCACGCCAAGTGCCCAACCGCATACACATGCCAGGTCCTAACTATACACGTCCTTTACCTAACGACATACTTACGTCAAGTACCCAACTATACATGTCAGGTACCAAACTACATACATATGTCAAGTGCCTAACTATACATGTTGGGTGCCAAACCGCGAACAATTTTCTTACACAAATACCCTTGAAAAAGCAAAAACCTAGACACCCGTAATAGATGAAAATACATGTAATTGAGTCATGCTCTATGGAAAATAGGGATCAACTCATCTGCAAAAGGTATCGACTCAGATCAGCCTGCGCAATCCGTGCAGGCTGATCTGGGTCGATACTTTTTGCTCTTGGTAAATGTTCTACATCTTCAAGGCACATTGTATCTCAGATTTCACTTGGTTGCCGGACAAATTGACCTTATTGATCTATAATTATGTGATTACATGCTTGCTTCATTGCATCACTGAACGAGTTTGAGCTCCAGCACGACTCATTTCTCTTTGATGATTCATGACAGTCACTGCAATAAGATTGACAGGTTTCATTTCCCCCTCAACGCTGAGCGTTTTCTTTCAAAGTCATACAGCTAGACAGCGCTGAAATCACTGTTAAAAGGGAAGCATTTTACGTACAAAATAACGTTGTCTTCCTATTTACTCCCTTTGTTCACATCTTATAAAGCAGTATGTATCGGAAAAGAAAATCCTTAGTTTAGCATTTCAACGTAATGATGGCTTAACGTCATGGGCAAGCACTACTTATGACGTCATGTACCCAGGACCCGTGCCTAAAAGTAATGACGTTTCGTTAACGACAACGTCATTTGTTTCAACGCCATACAGCAGAAATATCGTGTTTGTTTTTCTTAAAAATAGCTTGAAAATGTAAAAAGTTATGGAAAAGCCATTTCATCTTACGTGTAAATTTTCACTGAGTGCTCAAGACAGCAAGGAGAGGGAGTTACCGGAAGAAAAACTTTGCATTTTTCAAACAAGGGTCAATAGCTCTTGTCCTGCATTTAGCATGGCTGTACTGGGATCGGTGCCGCAGCTTGGTTGTTGGGACAGAATTGGTCCAGTTATCGCCACATGTATGGACACTGGTGTCTGGCAGGCCAAGGTGAAACTTCCGGTGAGCGTTGACATTGAGTATAAATGGATATTATACGACAAATATGAGTCTAGGATAATTGATTACGAGACCGGAGGAAATAGAAGCGTTCGAGTCGATAGTAAATCACTTTTGATTCAAGATTTCTGTGATGGGGTTCAGAAAATAACAGAGTTATCTTCTCCTGAAATAGAACAATTTCTGCATGGCACAACAAATGGATGCCAATATTTACCTAAAGGAGCTGATACTTCCACAGAAAATTCGGAAAAAAAGACACAGAGTATAGATCTACCATCGGGTTGGGGACCATTCCAGTATGATGACTATGCTATTAAAATATTAAAAAACCTAAATCCAAGAATTTATGTACCGGAAGAATATATTACTGGCACACTGAAAGAAAGTTGTTCACTTGCAAAATATACTGAGAATGAAATTACAAAACAGTTAAAAGAACATTCGCTAACCAGAAAAGAAATTCAAGAAAAAGAAATAATTATCCAAGAATCAGCGATTTATGGACAAGAGCTAGCTGGAATATTTGCTGAAAACGAAAACGAAAACCTTACAAATGTCAGCGACACACTTGTGTTAGACTTAGACAATGTCGCTGATGAAGCTCTGCCCGAATTTAGGGTGAATATTCAATCGCTTGAACACAGTTAAAGGTTTGTTTTGCAGTTAAAGCCGGGCTTGTGGCTAGTCCCATAATGTATGGACTTTGACTGCATTAGAACTTTGCTTAACTTTTTCGTTTATCATTATACCCATTATATAATGTCTTACTTTTGGCGCCTATATTTTCCCAATGTGATTATATATATGTGTGTTATTTATGTTTTAAGTTTGACTATGAAATAATTGTGAATGAAACTCACTATAAATGTGGTAAAATAAAAGTAATTTTAGAGTACTTGTTTGAACATATCGTGTTTCGCGCTGTTTTCAGCATTTTTTTTTCCTAATGACAGCATTTGTCTTGAAAAGGAAAAAAAAAAATTTCTCAGTTTCCCACAATGTTTTTTAAGGCTATCTGCGTACGTTCAAAGAGAGAGAAAGATATCCAGATTTTCCAAGATGTTTTTCAGAAATTTTCTCTTCAACGCTCTTCAACGCTTTAATAAATGACAAATCTTTGAACTGGGCTGAATTCAAAGCATCTGCGGACAACAATTTTATCTTAGTAATTAGATGATTTTTGACTTTAATAGGGTAGAAATTATTGTTGGAAAAGGAGAAAATGCTGGTTACCTGCATTTTCTCGTTTTCCAACATTTTCTATAGCCCTCTTTCTCAGGGCCATAATAAGTTGGGAAGAGTTAATGGAAAAAGAGATATTTGAGAACCTTTGGCAGAAAAATTATTTTCTACAAGTTTCACGATGTTTTCTTTTAAGTCTTTATCAAGGTTTTCATCATCAACATCTCTTCTGACATCTGTCTGTCATTTTTCTTCAGTGACCGCTGTTCTGAATACAAGTTATTATAAAGAAAAAGATGTTAACCTCTTAACCAAACGACAAAATTTTAGACTGGTCAAAATTGAAAGCACTTATAGACCACAACATAAACGTAACTCAAAAATTCGAATTTGATTGCACCAAGGTAGAGAACATTGTGGGAAAAGGAGAAAATGCTGGTTACCAGTATTTTTCCGTTTCTCCTTAATGCTCAAGGTAATCGAAACTTGGACTTGTGTGGAGTGAAAAACTTCAAAAAGTCAACAAAAAAAAATTCTATCAAAACAATAGTTGAATTATTTGTGATATTTCTGCTAACTATATGGAATGATCAGATTATCTCCCTTTGAAAATCAGCAAAATCAGCTTTTTTCCATTTATCACACAATTTCTGGAATTTTTCTGACTTGGACGTTACTAACCATTAGTGAAAGCTTCTTTTCCATTGAACAAATTCATGGTAACTTGCCTGTATCTAAAACCTTGCAAAAATGGAGTTATCTCCCTTAAAACTGATCCAACAGTCATTTTGTTGCATTGCTGTTAGAATGGATGGTTTATCCCTTTAATTTTCAATTAAAACAAGGGAATCTTTATGAAATCATTGAAGGAAAAAGAAAAGAGCTGGCAACCAGCATTTTCCCCTTTTACCACGATGTTTTCTACCATATCAAAGGCAAATTCTATCAAGATCAAAGACATTTTTAATTCATCTTCTCATTTAACTCCTTACCACATCTTTACATACAATTCAATCCAGTGCAAAAGCCTTTTGAAAACATTGTGGGAAAAGGAGAAAATTCTGGTAGCCACATTTCTAGCACATTTAAGGAAGAAATCATCATTTGAGCTATGGTTATTTTGTCGTCTGCAAATGTTTTAATTTGGTCTAGTCCAAAATTTTGTCGTTTGGTAAAGAGTTAAGTGTAAATTGTCTTCTATAATTGCTTTGAATTTGGACAAGTCGTGTGTTTTGTTGTGTGGTAAAGGGTTAAACATATACCAGAACTATTGCAAAGTCTGTAGATTGATCCATATTGAAAGCATTTGCAAATAACACATAAGGTTTTTTTTTTTCAAATGAAGGCATTTGTCTTGGAAAGGGTACAAAAGAAAAATGCTTATACCAGCATTTTCTGTTTGCCGTAATGTTTTCAAAGGCTATCTTCTTTAAGGAGAGAGAAAGATATCCAGTTTTCCCACAATGTTTTCAAACACAGTCTCTTTAATTCTTTACCAAGCGACACATTTTTTGGACTGGACCAAATTCCAAACATCTGCAGACAACAAACACAATCTTAGTAATATAATGAGTTCTGACTTTAATAGGGAAGAAAATGCTGTGCGAAAAGGAGAAAATGCTGGTTACCAGCATTTTCTCATTTTCCAACAGTATTTTCCATAGGCTTCTTTCTCAGGGCCATTAAAAGTTGGAGTTGTGTGGTAAAGAATTCAAGGAAAAAGAGGTATTTGAGAACATTTGGTAGATAAATAATTTTCTTCAAATGCCACAATGTTTTCTTGAAGTCTTTACTAAGATATTTATCATCAATATCTCTTTATCTGTCTTTCATTTTTCTTCAGTGACAGCCGCTCCAAACACAAAATATTACAAAGAAAAAAAATTGAACTCTTTATAAGGCAACAAAATTTTAGACTGGTCCAAACAGAATGCACTTGCAGACGACAAAATATACATAAATTGTTTCCAGCAGGGCAGAAAACATTGTGGCAAAACGAGAAATGCATTTTCTTCTTTTCCAACAGTGTTTTCAAAAAGCGTCTATCCCAGGATCATGAAAACCAGGGATTGTTTGGGAAATGGTTAATCATTAACCCATTACCACACAATCCCTACTTTTGACACCTCTGAGAAAGAAGCCTTTTGAAAACACTGTGGAAAAAGGAGAAAATGCTGGTAACCAGCATTTTCTCCTTTTCCCACAGTGTTTTCTACCCTTCCCAGAACAAATTTAAATTTTTCAGTTATCTTTATTTTGTCGTCTGCAAATGCTTCCAATTTGAACCAGTTTAAAATTTTGTCGTGTGGTAAAGAGTTAACTGACATTGCTGCTGGACGAGTTTTAAGGGAGATAACTCCAAATTTGCGAGGTTTCATACAGAAGCCTCATGTTAACAATTTCTTTATTGAAAAAGTGGATTCCACTCATGGTGAGTGATGTCCAAGCTAAAGGACATTTGAAGGAATCATGAAATTTGCAAAATTTTGAATTTTGATAAATTTCAAAGGGAGATAATTTCAAGGGTTGTACTGATCATATACTGTGATGGTGGCTTTTAAGCTTGAAGTTTAAACATAGTGGACAAGAGTGTGTTCTGGTTTAAACGTTTTCTCTTTTCCCTACAATATTTTCAGAAGCTATGTTCTGAAGGTCTGGCACAGAGACAGAGAGAGAGAGAGAGAGAGAGAGAGAGAGAGAGAGGGAAAGAGACAGAGAGAGATGGGGATTATTCTTTTCTTAAAAAAAAAAGTTCTGTAGTTCTAAGTTTTGTAGCATCTTCTAAGCAAGGTATTTGGCAATTTTTGGCAAACTATTTTTTTCAATCTGCCATAATTATTTTTTTTTTCTTGAGTTTCTTATCATCATGGTTTCAGGGATAGATTGATAGAAAGACAGAAAGAAAGACGAAACAGAGACAGAATGACAGACAGAGAGATTGATGAGGTATGTGCATTTAACTCTTGACTATAACAGATTATATGTAGCATCTTCCAAAAAATGTAGCTGGAAACCTCTGGTAAATTATTTTCCCCATCTGCCATGATGATTTCTTGAGCCTCTATGCTTAAAAATTGCAATCATTAATACCCCTTCCCTTATCTTTCATTTATTTTGTCTTCACTGTGCAGTGATCTGTGTACAGGGTATTTAACTCTTTACCACACGACAAAATTTTAGACTGGTCCAAATTGAAAGCACTTGCAGACGACAAAATAAAGGCAATTCAAAAATTGAAATTTGTTTTCAGCTGGGTAGAAAACATTGTGGGAAAAGGAGAAAATGCTGGTTACCAGCATTTTCTCCTTTTTCCACAGTGTTTTCAAAAGGCTTCTTTCTCGGGGCGTCAAAAGTAGGGATTGTGTGGTAATGGGTTAAAAGGCAAAAAAATCAACCACCTACTGACATGACTGCTGGACCAGTTTTAAGGGAGATAACTCCAAATTCGCAAGGTTTCATACAGAAGCCTTCTCTCAACAATTCTTGTGTTGGAAAAGTAGCTTCCACCCACAGTGAGCGATGTCCAAGTGTAAAGAACTTAAAAGACGTCATGAGATTTGCAAAAATTAAAATTTCGTAAGATTTCAAAGGGAGATAATTTCAATAGTTGTGTGTGACCATAGACATTGTGGAAAAGGGAGAGTATGCTGGTACCACCATTTTCTCTTTTTTCCACAATATTTTCAGAAGCTGTTTTCTGCAGTTCTGATGGTCAGAGAGAGAAATGGAGAGAGATGAAGTACTTTGGAATCAGATGGATAATCTATCAAGACAGTATTTTGATGCTTTTGTGATTTTAGTTTGAAATCAATTGAAGCCAGATAGCCTGAGGAAAATTCTATATATTACCAGGAACTGTACATATTCCCTGGTAAGACATTGTCTCCAGAGAAACAAGCCAACTTACCATCATCATCGTCGTCATCATCATCATCATATCTCATGACAGATTCAAATCTTCGAAAAATCATTCCATACACAAGAGTGCATGATAACAAATCACTTACACCGTGACATCAAGTGTAATTTGTGTATCTGAGATAAGTGGCTGTGAACTGAACAAGTTTGCAGACATACTAAACAGTACTTTCAACTGCAAGCGTCTTTTCTGCTGGACGCTTAGACTATTTTTGAGAATACTTTGTGAGAATTGTTTGATAATTACCCATTATCATCAGGTATAATCGGATGCTACAGAAATTCTGTAAACGGTAAATGTCTGGTTTGACCTTTACATTGCTATAGGCAAAATATGAGAGATTTGGTGGATGACATGGGTCAAGATCAGACTGCACAGAAAGTGCATCTTAGATCTATGTCATCAGCCATGTATCACCAATTCTAACCAACAAAATCATGTTTATTTCAGGTATTATAAGTATCTTTTAGAGACATGACATATCTATTAGCCGCATAAGAATTAAAAATCATGCACACAGTTCCGCAAGCAGATGACATTAGCCGAAGCTAAGTTTAGACAATAATTCAAGCATGTAATATATGGTACAAGAGGTCATTTATTTCATGTCAATTTGTTATTTTTAATACACACGTTACAAATGAAGGGGATATGTAAACAAAAGTCTATCTCAATCAAATGAAGGGATTTGTTCTGAAAGCGTTGAGCATTAACCCTTTCCCAAACCACAAAGTTTGGACTCTTCCAAACCAAAAGAGTTTACAGACGACAATTTTAGATTGTGAGACAATGGCAGAAAGTTCTCAAAAAGGGTAGAAAACACTGTGGGAAAAGGAGAAATGGCTCGATACGAGCAATTTCTCCTTTTCCCACAGTGTTTTCAAAAGACTTTTACTGCAGACACGTAAAAACCAGGGCTTGTTTGGGAAAGGGTTAAGGGAGTTATACACAAGACTAGACGACTTTTTCATCTAAAATTTTTATTGCTTTGTCAAAGAATACCAATTCTGAATAAAAACATCAAAGCTTTATAAATTTTAACCCTTGAACTGATGGATTGATAAAATGGTTAACCCTTTACCACACAATCCAGACTCTTAACACCCATATGAAAGAAGTCTTTTGAAAACATTGTGGGAAAAGGAGAAAATGCTGGTAACCAGCATTTTCTCTTTTTCCCACAATGTTTTCTTCCCGTCTTGGAACAAATTTCAATCCTTTGGTCACGTTTATTTTGTCATCTACAAATGCTTTCAATTTGGACCAGTCTAAAAATTTGTTGTTTGGTAAAGGGTTAACCACAGTTTTGCAGATGCATTAACTCATTACCAAACAACAATATTTTAGGCTTGTCCAAATTGAAATCGAAAGCATTCGAAAGCATTTGCAGACGACAAAATAAAAGTAACTGAAAATTTGAAATTTGTTTTGTGAAGAGTACAAAACATTGTGGGAAAAGGAAAAAATGCTGGTTACCAGTATTTTCTCATTTTCCCACAATGTTTTCTAAAGGCCCCTTTCTAAGGGGCATCAAAAGTAGGAATTGTGTGGTAATGGGTTAAATCCCCTTTACATAGAGCATTAATGTGGATCAAATGAACTTTTTCAAAGAAAGACCAGATAAACATTGTAGGAAAAGGAGAAAATGCTTAACATGCAGGTACATTCTTTTCAAAATAAATCATTTACTATTCCAATCCTGCAACTCATTATACAAACATGATCCTTGTAGAAAAACAACCACGCAGCACTATCGGAAAAGGGGTTTGATACATTGTACCAAGAAAGTTGTCCCGTAAAATATATTTATTTTGTCTATCAACAGGCCATATCATTGGGTAGAAAGATCCTTTGACATGGAGAAACATCTACCACAGGCAAAAAGTGTTGACTCATGACAGCCTGTGCAGATTGCACAGCCGAACATGGATCAATACTTTTTGCAGATGGATTAACTCTTTACCACACGACAAAATTTAAGACTGGTTCATATTCAAAGCATTTGCAGACGACAAAATCAAGGTGACTAAAAAATTGAAATTTGTTCTGGGAAGGGTAGAAAACACTGTGGGAAAAGGAGAAAATGCTGGTCACCAGCATTTTCTCCTTTTCCTACAGTGTTTTCAAAAGGCTTCTTTCTCAGGGGCATCAAAAGTAGGGATTGTGTGGTAATGGATTAACTCTTTACCACACAATCCCAACCTTTAGTGACTCTGAGAAGGAAAGCTTCTGAAAACATTGAGAGAAAAGGAGAAAATGCTGGTTACAGCATTTTCTCCTTTTCCCAAAATGTTTTCTCCCCTATCAAATGCAGAAATCAGTATTTAACTCTATACCACACAATCCCAACTTTCAACAACCCTGAGAAAGAAGCCTCTTGAAAACATTGGGGGAAAAGGAGAAAATCCTGGAAAACAGCATTTTCTCCTTTTCCCACAATATTTTCTCCCCTATCAAATGCAGAAAGCTACAGCAAAATGTTTTCACAAATCATTGTTTAAAAGATACAATAAAAACCAAACATGATATGTTTTTATGAAAAATAATACTTCAATACACTGAAAATTATCTTGTAGCCTTTTGATTTTTATAACGTTGAGTGAACAACGTCACTTTTTCAACACAATAATAACGAGAAGTTGGTGCAAGACTGTTGTAAGTGCATATATTAATTTACAATTGTCTTGCACTTACCCTTCGATAAATACTGAATATTTAATATTTAAAAAAATTAAACATCAAGTTTAATCTCACATGCAATGAATATAATGCTTAAAATTTTCACCAAACAAAAACATTGTACATACTGAAAGCAGTTGCAGACGACAAAATAAACATAACTCAAAAATCGAAATCTGTTTCCAGCACAAACCAGCACAGTAGAAACCATTGTGGGAAAGGGAGAAAATGCTGGTTACCAGCATTTTCTCCTTTTCCCACAATGGTTTCAAAAGGCTTCCATCTTAGAGTCGAAAAAACCAGGGATTGTTTGGTAAAGGGTTAAATTCTCTTGATTTCATTTGCATTCCCCATATTTTCTTGACAATCTGATTAATTGTATGGTGTTTAACGCCTTTTTCAACATCATTTCAATTATATGACAGCCTCCAGAGCACCTATCCATGCTTTCCTGGAGTTTCTTTTACCAGTATTCTACATGATATTCTTTCCTAGCCACTAGCTGCTTTCCCACATAACCATCATTGAAACAATGATCAGCAGGGAGAGAGGAATGAATCCTGTCACAATGACTATCATCAATTATCGGAAAAAAATTGGCCAAGACGGGGATTAAACTCAGGACCCCCTGTTCTCAAGTACTGTACCCTACCACCTGAGCTACCAAGCCTCGGGTTGATAATCTGGAAAATCCGTGAACAAATCAACAATGTCATCAACAGAACATTATGTTGAATTGAGCACGCTGTGTATTGGCAATCTCCCAGAACTGAACATTCATTGTTGCAAGAATGCTTATAAAACATTCTGTGCTGTCTGATCTTGATCTATAATGTTCAAAACAGCACCTGATATGTAGATTTGATCATGTCAACAGGGTCTTAACATGCTGCCGGCGTGGAAAACTTCATGTTGTATGAACATGTCTCGTACTCGGCCACGGATATAATTTTGTCGTTTAGTCCACAAATAAATGTTATCTGAAACACAAAACAAAAACAACAAATGAGTTAACCTTTAGGCTGCTTAGCGTGACTCATTGACCTTTTGCAGACAGTGTAGATCAAGATCAGACTGCACAGAACGTGCAGTCTGATCTTGGATCTACACTGTCTGATAAGGAGGCATTATTCCACAAAACATAACTTTGAAATACCAATATAATATGATAATTATGGGTTTTTACCATTAAAACAAAAATTTCATTTAAGCTATTTAGGAGGATAAGAGTTAACAAGTTAACAAAGACAGAAAACTTTTCTGTCATAAGATCAACCTCTAGAACATTTTAACCTGTTACCACAAGGCAAAATTTTAGACCTAACCCAATTAAAAGTATGTGCAGACAACAATTTCTAGCATTTGGTTACCAGCATTTTCTCCTTTTCCCACTATCTTTTTAACCCTTTACTCCATAGATACTCATTTCTATGCATTGCTTGTAGGAGCCTTTGGAAAACATTGTGGCAAAATGTGAAATTGCTCATGAGCAGCAATTTCACCTTTTGTCACCATGTTTTCTATGCTATCAAAAGGTGTCATATACACATAAGAAATAGCTTCATCCTTGCTGTTATTTAGGGTCAATTAGAGATACCATAGAAATGCATTATGGGGTAAAGGGTTCTTCCTCTGGGTCCTTAAAAAATGTCAATTGTGGTAAAGGGTTAAGAAAGTGACATTTTACTTGCAAAAGGCAAATACCAATGGTAACCAGCATTTTCTCCTTTTCCTCCACTATTCTCTACTCTGTGAAAGGACAAAATCCAGCATTTGAGTCATCTTTGATTTGTCATCTGCAAATGCTTTCAATTTGGACCAGTTTAAAATTTTGTAGTTTGGTATAGGGTTAAAAAAGTAAAAAGTTTTGATACCTAGTAAAGAATAAGTCAAGGGAGCTACTCATCACAGTAGGTCATAGAAACAGAACTAGGTCTGCATTCACCAAGCATTTTTAGGACTATTTTCTTTTTATTCTCCAAGATATTTAAAGTTTGAAAGTAACAAAACTTCTGATTGGCTAAACCATTTGGTTTAGCCAATCAGGAGTTGTGTTACTTACAAATATAGGAAATTCTGGAGATAAAGACAACGAACGTTCCTAAGACTGGTTGGTGAATATGTAGTTTGATCGTATGAAACATTTTGACTGAAACCTACCACAGTTTTTCGACCCCATCCTCCAGGACAGCCATAAACATCTCCTTTATCCATTTTCAGCACATACACACCATTTGATTTGGCATTCCAAGTCGGAACTTTACCTATATGTAAGAGATTCAAAAATAGAAAGAGATAGCATATGGATAACTATGCATAAGATAACAGAAGGATAACTATGCATAAGATATCATAAGGATAACTATGCATAAGATAACATAAGGATAACTATGCATAAGATAACAGGATAACTATGCATAAGATAACAAAAGGATAAGATAACATAAGGATAACTATGCATAAGATAACAGGAGGATAACTCTGCATAAAATAACAGAAGGATAACTTTGCATAAGATAATGTAAGGATAACTATGCATAAGATTAACATAAGGATAACCATGCATAAGATAACATAAGAATAACTATGCATACAGTAACTATGCAGTGAATCTGAGGAATTGGAGAAGTCGTTATTCAACCATCCTATCCTATTGCCACATTTTGTTTCTCATCTGTAATGCTTTCATCAAAATATGAAAAGTGTTTATCTAAGAAATAATCTTCTTTCTCTTGTGGTTTAGCGTTCAATAAACCACAGTTATGAGTTATGAAGCACATTAAATAATCTATGAGGGCAATGTTTTCAAAAAGCTTCTTTCTCAGAGCTGTGAAAATCCAGGATTGTTTGGTAAAGGGTTAAATACTCTACCCTTTTTACCCAATACTGTTGTGATAAAATCTGTTGTCTGTCAAATGATCCTGAGTTATAACATATCTGAGATGGAAGGCCTTTGAGAACATTGTAGGAAAAGAAAAAAATGCAGGTAAGCAGAAGTTTTCCTTTTCTCTCAATGTTTTCTATTCTTTTAAGATCAAATTGCTTTATTTCATGATCTTTATCTTATTATTTAAAGACACTTTAACCCTCTAACACACAATCCCTACTTTTGACAACCCTGAGAAAGAAGCCTTTAGAAAACATTGTGGGAAAAGGAGAATGTGCTGGTCACCAGCTTTTTCTCCTTTTCCCACAATGTTTTCTACCCTTACCAAATCAAAATTTGATTTTTCAGTCAATTTTTTAGGTTGTCTGCAAACACTTTCAATTTGGATCAGTCTATGAATAGTAAAACTGTTGTTTAGTAATGAAGTAACTAGACTTACCAAGACTTTTTGCAGCATCAGGAAACTTCTGTTGTTGGACGGACTTGAAGGGACACAGAGTATATTTGTACTCCTTTGTATCGTAGTCGAAGCAGGTTAGACTCAGCTGATAGAACACGCCATCTGGACCATATAACTGTCGGAGAAACAAGAGTATGACATGCAGGTAGCAACAATCTGGTGCAGTTTCTTATATAAGGACCTATTGATTTTCAATTAAGAAACAATCTTCTTTCTATTGTGGTTTATCGGTCAAGAAACCACAATTATGAGTTATGAGGCACAATAAATAATCCACGAGGAGGATAGCCCGAGTGGTTTATTCACTGAACCTCATAACTGACAATGTGGTTTATTGAATGATAAACTATGATAGAAAGAAGATTATTTCCATTTTACATGACCAAGTCTCAACCCTTTACCCCATAAGGCATTTCTATAGTATCTCTTATTGACCTTAAATAACAGCAAGAATGAAGCCATTTCTTATGTGTATATGACACCTTTTGATAGCATGGAAAACATTGTAAAAAAAGGTGAAATTGCTTGTTACGAGCAATTTCACCTTTTGCTACAATGTTTTCCAAAGGCTCCTACAAGTGATGCGTAGAAAAAAGTATCTATGGAGTAAAGGGTTAATCGAAGGAAAACAAGTTCTTACTTTGAGTAACAACGTGGATGCAGATTATATTCCATTCATAATTCACTTACTTACATTATAAAGAACAATGTCAATCTATCAAGAATGACGTCACTCTACATAGAATAACATAGATTCTAACATGACACGTGAATTTGGCTCTATAAACACATTGCAACAAAAGCGTGGTAAAATCTATGTTATTCTATGTAGAGTGACGTCATTCCATATAGAATGACATTGTTCTGTACAAAGTAAGTTTTTCAATGAAATATTCTTCATCCGCGTCTTTAATCTAAACATGAATTTGTTTTCCTTTGATTAAGAGTTGGTCATAATAGATCGAAATAATCTTCTTTGTATTGTGGTGTATTGTTCAATAAACCATGAGGTGAGTTATGAGGCTCATAGCTCACAACTATGGTTTATTGAATGATAAACCACCATAGAAAGAAAATTATTTCTTAATTTTACCACGCTTTCGTTGCACTGTGTTTATAGAGCCAAATTCACATGTCATGTAAGAATAAGCATTCTACTTTGAACAAGGAGCATAAATGTGCTAAAAATATTATGACTGTTACATGCCCCTGTTGAATGGGCTCCCCTTTTGATAGTTAACCCTTTACAAAACAACAACATTTTAGACTTGTCTAAATTGAAAATATTTGCAGACAAGAAAATCAGATGTATCTCAAAATGGTGAAATTTGACCTTGATCACCAAGAAAACATTGTTGGTAAAGGAGAAAATGCTGGTGACCAGCATTTTATCCTTTTCCCACAATCTGTTAAAAAGCTTTCTTTTTTTCAGTGTCATTAAAGTTTCGATTGTGTGATAAAGAATAGATACAGAATAATTTCTAAGTGAGACTTTTACTTACATGTTTATCACTGGCCTGTTTTGCTGTTTCAAGATAAGACAACTTGAGTCTTTTACCCATGCTGCGTATTTGTTCATCTAATGCTTTATCTTTTGCTACGTCCTTGCATTTGTTTTCACACGGAGTTGGATGTAAACTGTATGACCATTTCTTTTCTAGAAAAATATATAATGTTCTTTAGGGTTTTTTTTAATCTAACTCTTTACCAAACGACAAAATTTTAGACTGGTCCAAAGCACTTGCAGACGTCAAAATAAGCGCAACTCAAAAATTGAAATTTGTATCCAGGAGGTTGGAAAGCATTGTGGGAAAAGGAGAAAATGCTGCTTATTGGCATTTTCTCTCTTTCCCTAAATGTTTACAAAAGGCTTTTATCTCAGGGCCGTAAAAACCAGGGATTGTTTGGTAAAGGGTTAAAAGTTTAACCCATTACCTACTTTTGACGCTCCTGGAAAAGAAGCCTTTTGACAACATTGTGCAAAAAGAAGAAATTTGCAGGTAACCAGAAAACATTGTGTAAAAAGGAGAAAATGCTGCTTACCAGCATTTTATCCTTTTTTACCCCGTTTTTTTAAAAGGCTTCTTTCCAAGTGTCATCAAAAGATGTCATTGTGTGGTAAAGGGGTTAACCCCTTACCAAACAATCCCTGGTTTTTACAAACTGATATAGAAGCCTTTTGAAAACATTGTGGAAAAAGGAGAAAACACTGGAAACCTCTTTCAATCTGGACCAGTCGAAAATTTGTCGTGTGGTAAAGAGTTAACCCATTACCACACAATCCCTACCTTTGACGCCCCTAAGAAATAAGCCTTTTGAAAACACTGTTGGAAAAGGAGAAAATGCTGGTAACCAGCATTTTCTCCTTTTCCTACAGTGTTTTCTACCCTTCCCAGAACAAATTTTCTATTTTTCAGTCACTTTTATTTTGTCATTTGCAAATGCTTTCAATTAGGACCAGTCAAAATTTTCTCACCTGGTAAAGAGTTAAAAAGTCCCTTTACCTTAGTTTTCCTACAAAATGAGTTGTTTGACAAGGGATGAATATTTTCCACAAATACTTACGTGACACTTGAACTGCGCCAGATACTGATACACCTTGCCACTCATCACTACCATCACAGCAATCACATAAACCATCATTGACACGGGAACCAGGAATAAACTGAGGTTCTTCATTAGAATACTGGAATGTACAATAAAACCTGAAAATGTAAAAAAAAGAAAAGTAAATGTATGGCCCTCTGGGAAAAGCCACTTAGCTCTCTACCACACAATAGTTTTAATGACCCTGACAAAGAAGCCCTATGAAAACTGTGTGGGAAAAGGGGAAATTACTGGTATGCAAAGTGATAACATAAACTGGTTCTTTAGTACAAAATTTGCCTTGTTTCCACATGTCGTATTCTTCGAAAATTTGACCTGTCTGCTACGACCCATCACTCCCCCCAATATTGGGGGGATTGTAGTAATACGCTCTATAAAGTAGCAATTGAGAAAATGGCTTAAATCATCAATATGTTTTAGAAGAAATCTGCCCAGATTTCTCTAAACTGCTGAACATAGCTGAATGAATCACACCTGGTAGCGTTTTATTGAGTAAACATTTATTTTAATTTGAAATTCAAAGTAACGGCTGTCGCGTAGAAAAGTAGTACAGTTCTTTACCTTGAATGCCTAAATTAGATACATGTTTACTTGTAGAATGCCATCTAGCAGGGGATAATGACAAAATTTGCTGATGATAAAAAATTTCGACCCAAATAGCCCAACATGGATAGATACTTTTTGCAGATGTATCAAACTACCTCTCTGCAAATATTAATTTTGTCTATGTGAAAGTAACAGAACTTCTGATTGGCTACATCAAATGGTTTAGCCAATCAGAAGTTCTGTTACTTTCACAGTTAAAAAACCTTGAAGAATTAGACAAAGAATGCTCTTAAGAATGGTTGGTGAATACAGAACCAGGAATAGAATGCAGTTCTGCCTTAGAGTACTGGAATGAACAATATAAATGTACAATAAAACCGAGAACCAGAAAATACATACTTTACTATATTGACTAACTTCACTAATGTTTCAACTCATTGCACCCAAATCAAAACATGAACACTCTTATTCTGATGAATTTTCTAAATGAGAAGTTATGTTAACCCTTTACCACACAAGACTTTAAACGACCCTGAGAAAGAAAGCTTTTGAAAACATTGTAGGAAAGGAGAAAATGCTGGTAACCAGCATTTTCTTCTTTTTCCACAATGTTTTCTACCCATCTCATATCAAATTTCAATTTTTAAGCAATGTTTATTTTGTCGTCTGCAAGTGCTTCCAATTTGGACTAGTCCAAAATTTTGTTGTTTGGTAAAGAGTAAAACTCTAAATCTCATTCTGACGTATCAAGAACAGACAGCTTTTGAAAACATTGTGGGAAAAGGAGAAATTGCTCGTAATGAGCAATTTCTCCTTTTCCAACAATGTTTTCCACTCAATCAGATATTTGTATCCTCATTTGTCCATATTTTTGACATCATATCTTTATTTGCTGCTGAAATGGAAGAGTCTCAAATTGGCCTATCAGGTAAAAGGTTAAAGTTCATAGTGATTCTTTATTACTATTATTTTGTCTTTGGAGGGAGAGGGCAGTTATTTGTAATGCCATGTGAAAGGTTCTCTTGGATGTATGTCATGTGATGGAATTAGAATACTTACTGAGAATCTGGGCACGCTGATGTACCGGGTTCATCTGATGAGTCGGGACAATCACAATAGTCATCATTGACGGAAGAATATGGAATTTCAACCTGAAAAATGATTAAGAAATGAATATATTGCCGCTTTTTGGAAAATATAATTAATGGATGTAATAAATTAAAATAGCAAAAGACTTGTGGAACTGCCACATGATCAATAACTTAAAATGACAATGATGATTCTTATTCAAGTCCGTGTAATCCCATATATCTAATGTATTAACCCTTTACAAAACAATTCTGGTTTATACATCCCAAAGGAAAAGGCCTTCTGAAAACAAAACAATGTTTGAAAAAGCAGAAAATTCTGGTAACCTTTATCAAACAATCCCAGAGGAAAAAGCCTTCTGTAACCAACATTTTCTCCTTTTCCTACAATATTTTCTATTCTTCTAAAGTTAAGTGTCAGCTTTGAGTCATGTTTATTTTGTCAAATGCAAATGCTTTTAATTCTGAATGTCTAAAATTTTGTTGTGTGGTAAAGGGTTAAAAATAGAGAGAATAACTGACTGCAAAAAGATCATCCTGTCTTTAACTCTTTACAACTCAAATTCCTAACTTTTAAGGACCCTGAGAGGGAAGGTTTTGGAAAACAATGTTGGAAAAGGAGAAAATGCTGGTAACCTGCATTTTCTCTTCTTCCAATGTTTTCTAACCTTTCAAAAACAGAAATCATCATTTTTTGCATCATCAATTTTTCATCTGCAAATGCTGGCTTATTGGAACAGTCTAGAATTCTGTCATAAGGTAAAAGAAAAGGGTTAAAGGCAAAATTTGTTAATCCTTTAACCTAGGTATTGTGCAATAATAAAGTGTTAATTCTTTACCAAATGTCAAAATTTTAGACGTCCAAATTGAAAGCATTTGCTGATGACAAAATAAAAGTGACTGAAAATTTGAAATTTGTTTTTTTGAAGGGTAGAAAACATTGTGGGAAAGGGAGAAAATGCTGGTTACCAGCATTTTCTCCCTTTCCCACAGTGTTTTCTAAAGACTTCTTTCTCAAAGTCACCAAAAGTCGGGATTGTGTGGTAAAGGGTTAAAGAAAAAAAACAGAAGACAAAAAACTTACTTTTGATTTTAGGCACTGAAACATGCCATTTGCCGACATTTTATAAGATTCCATTTGAAAGATATGTGCACCGAGAGGAAGATCGAAGTCATTGTCATTTGACTGTCTATGTAACTCAGACTCTTTCTCGTCTAAACTTTGTTTCATTTTTACTACAATCCCACCTGTGTCTCTTTTATCAATTATCCGATTATTCATTTTTGAGTCTTGATAATTCTGTTTTGATTCTTTCTTGACAAGAGATCCTAATGTGTCATCGACATCATTTTCTAGAATCATTCCACTGTGTTTTCCACTATAATGATGAGCCTTTCTATTTTCCATGTTAATGAATTGAAAAGAACTAAGTTGAAAACAAATGAAGATGGTCCCTGCTATGAAGATCAATACGCAAACTCTATGTTTACGACGAAGAATGTATTGGTTCATGACTCCAGGTTGCTTTTTCCACCATAGTCTGGATTTCTCTCTGTATCTGTCAAACTAAAGGTCCTGCAGTGAGCTGAAATTTTCATCGATCACTCAATCAAACAAGTTCATATTTTACTGTTCTAGGCAAGCAAGACTTTGAAAACATCATAAGAAAGGGAGAAAATACTGCATTTTCTATTTTTTCCACAGTGAAGAAGAAGACTTTTGACAGCATTATAGAAAGTGGAGAAGATGTTGGTAACAAGCATTTTCTACATTTCTCACAACATTATTATCTAAACTTATATGGATAATGACAACTGTTTCAGACATATGTTTTCTGCAGTCTGCAAACGTTGTTGTAAAAACAAGTTAAATCATTTTAGCAAAATTAAATTTGGTACTGGTCAAAATATCTTGCAGAATGTCCAGCAGTTTAGATCCAACTCATCCTTGGATACCCCGGGGTCTCCCTATTTGCTACGCTGCATCGACCCCTGGGACAATTAATTGAATTTCCCTCGCTTTACCGCTGGCCGAATGCTGACTTTTCATTGGTTCCATCACCATTTTGTGATGGGCAAACGGACTGTACACTATGACGTTTCATATCGATTTTCGGCGGATTCAAAGTTTTATTAGGCAATTGTCCCAGGGGTCGATGTAGCGTAGCAAATAGGGAGACTCCGGGGTATCCGAGGATGGATCCAACTAGAAACTGTGCTTACACTAATGTTAACCCTTTACCAGGTAACAAAATTTTAGCCATGCCCAAATTCAAAGCATTGCAGATTACACTTTAAATGTGGTTCAAATGGTATAATTTTTCTTGATAGTGATGAAAACATTTTGGGAAAAGGAGACAATCTTGGTTACCGGCATTTTCTCCCTTTTTCCCACAATATTTTCAAAAGGCTTCTACCAAACGACAAAATTTGGCTTGTCCAAATCGAAAGCATTGGCTGATGACAAAATAAAAGTGACAGAAAATTTGAAATTTGTTTTGTGAAGGGTAGAAAACATTGTGGGAAAAGGAGAAAATGCTGGTTACCAGCATTTTCTCCTTTTCAAACAATGTTTTCTAAAGGCTTCTTTCTCAGGAGCGTCAAAAGGAGGGATTGTGTGGTAATGGGTTAAAACAACCCCATCTGATCTATGCTCTTTTAAAAAAATGTTGGGAAAAAGTAGTCAGTATTTTCACCTTTGTCCACATTGTTTCCCAGCTTTTCCTATCAATCACAGTTTTAATCTTGTTAGTCACTTTTTCAAATTATTCAAGGATTTTACCAATTAATTAATCAATGGGGTCACGTCAAATTTTTCCTCTGTAAGTGCAACAGGTTAAAGATTTCGACGAGCGAACACGTAATTTAACAGTTTTCTAAGTTGATTCCTTCCATAAAATTGACACATCAATGTTTTAAAGTATTCAATACGTACTTTCCCTCCGAGGATTCAAACCGTAGTAAAATCCGTCGCTGGAAGACCTTCCAATAGCCCCAGGGCAAGGAAAAATTCAGACGCCGGTTACGTTTGTCAATATATCATGGACGTCGCCATTTTGTTTCGTGGCCCTAGGTCACATGATCAAATAAGACACAAACAACGAAATCTACATCGTCTTTCATTTTTTTTTTTAAAAGCAGTACAAGTTTATTAAATATTTAATCTCATTAAACTGGGACTCGTTATTACTCATTTTCTCACAGTGTTCTCTACTGTATTTTCAAAAATCAATGCCATGATTTCAAAGGTATTTAATTTGTTGTTTGCAAGCGCTTTATGTGGACAAGGCAAGAAATTTGTTCTGTGGTTAACTTTCAGAGTTACAAAATAACTTGAAATCCATAGTAATAAGAATGGGAACAGATTGTAAGAAAATAAATGCTAATCTTTGTCTATCTTCATGCCGATATACGTTAGGGTTTGTTGTGATCATAATACATCGTTTAAATCTTTTTAAAAAAACAACAAAATTTTAAACTGGTACAAATTGAAAGCACTTGCAAATGACAAAATAAACATATCACAAAAATTGAAATTTGTTTCTATCAGGCTAGAAAACAATGTGGGAAACGAAGAAAATGCTAGTTCCCAGCATTTTCTCCTTTTTCCCACAATGTTTTCAAAAGGCTTTTATCTCAGGGTCGTAAAACCCAGGGATTGTTTGGTTAAGGGTTATATCTTTATAACACGACAAAATCATACAATAGATTTGTCGAAATTGAAAGCATTTGCAGACTACAATTTTACACTTAGCCTGCTATGCACGACTAGCTGACCTTTTGCGAACATTGTAGCTCAAGATCAGATTGCACAGAACGTGCAGTATGATCTTTGATCTACACCATCCGATAAGAAGTATATAATCCCCAACAGCATAACTTTGAAATACTTCATAATTGGGTTTTAACCCTCTGGCTGCTAAGCGCTACTTGCTAACCTTTTGCGGACAGTATAGATCAAGATCAGACTGCACAGAACGTGCAGTCTGATCTTTGATCTACACTGTCCGATAAGGAAATATCATCCCCAAAAACATAACTTTGAAAGAGTAAATTTTTGTTTATTTAGCAGGAAAATTTAATCTTAGTTATTCAGCGGGATAAGGGTTAAATGTGGTTCAAATCGTCATGATTATTTCTTTGATCGGATGGAAAACATTATAGAAACAGGAGAAAATGCTGGTTACCAGCTTTGCTGCTTGGACACACTATCAAAGCAGAGCCCAGGTAACGCAGTCGGTAGCCTACAGGACTGAAGAACATGAAGTCACTGGTTCGATCCACGGCTGGGCTTATTTCTTTCCGAGGATTAATAACAGTCACTGCGACAGGATGCCTTCCTCCCTCACCGCTAATCATTTTTTTTTTCACGATGGTTATATAAGAAAGCAGCCAGCGATGTGGAAGGGTGTTGTGCGGAGTACTGGTAAAAGAAACTTCAGGAAAGCATAGAAAGGCGAACTAGCCGCTGGGATATAACTGAAATAGTGCTGAAAACGGCGTTAACTCATTACCACACGACAACATTTAAGACAGGTTCAAATTGAAAGCATTTGCAGACTACAAAATAAAGGTGACTGAAAAATTAAAATAAATTTGTTCTGGGAAGGGTAGAAAACACTGTAGGAAAAGGAGAAAATGCTGGTTACCAGCATTTTCTCCTTTTCCTACAGTGTTTTCAAAAGAGTTCTTTCTCAGGGGCGTCAAAAGTAGGGATTCTGTGGTAATGGGTTAAACACCATTAATGAACAAACGATCAGCAGAAGGGCATCCCTGGAGCCGATATCGTAAAAAGAGGTAACTAGGTATGTTTCTTTGGCTATTAGTATTGTGTTTGAATTACTTCCCTTGAAAATATATATTACAGTGCTTCAAGATCAATAAACCAATGAAGTATTCACTGTCTAGCTTCTGAGCTTGATGTGACGTCACTGTACAAAACCAATCGATTGGCCGACTGGTTATAAATATTTAATATTCTGTGCATGCATTATTTTACAATGTGAGGGCTGTTCAACAAACAATGGTTATTTATCAATAATGCCTCCATCTAGTGCCTTAAGAACATTGTGAATTTGTCACATCACATAACTTGAAATATACTATAAGTGATTGATTAATCGATTGTATGGTGTTTTCAAAATTATTTCTGTTATATCGCTGCGACCAGTACACCTATTCATGCCATTCCTAGAATTTCTTTTACCAGTTCCCCGTAGGATAGCCTGTTCTTTCCAAGCTACCGGCTGCTTTCCCACATTACTATTATCGGAACAATGATCAACAGTGAGAGGGAAATGAATGGATCATGTTGCAATGACTATCATCAATCCTCGGAAAGAAATTGGCCGAGCCACAGATCGAACCTACGACCCCTTGTTGTAAAGTCCTGTATACTAACGACTGAGCTACCGGGTCCCAGCGGCATATAATTGGCTTTCAACACGAGAAAAGGGGTATTCGTAAATGTGCGTAAAGTGTCGTCTCGGATCAGCCTGCGCACTCTGCGCAGGCTGATCCGAGACGACACTTGACGACCACAATACATTTTGTGCTACAGTAGACTTGCACAAAACAGAAAGTTATATGAAAACGGAAAAAAAGTCGTTTCGGACCAGCGCACACCCCGCAGGCTAATCCGAGACGGCTCTTTATGCCTGCATTAGATTTTGTCTTGCAGTACACTTCCATGAAATAGAAAAATTAAAAAAAAACGGAAAGTGTCGATTCGAATGCACTTTTTCACGTGTTGAAGGCCATGTCGAGGGGGTATCTGTCTGTTTGCCCTTCCATATGTTTATCTTTCTATCTGTCCCTACGTCCGTCCATCTGTTTGGCTGTTAGTCTATCAGCGGGTCAGTTCGTGGATCGGTGTATCTTTTTGCATGTATAATGCAGAGAAATGACCCTCCCCTACAAAATGACCCATGGGTTATTTCTCAACGTAGAGGAATGACCCGGGTCATTATTCTACGTAGAGAAATAACCCTCTGGTGTCATTTCCCTACGTATGATAATGAGCATGGGGTTATTTCTCTACGTAGAGAAATGACCCATGGGTCATTTTGTAGGGTAGGGTCATTTCTTTAAATTACACAGGAATAATTAGATTAATTTGATATAGGCACATTCTTTTTGAAAGATATATACATAAATGTACGTCGAAGATCTTTGATGGTTTTAAGGTAATTAAGTCAAAGATAACTGACGTTTGATATAGACTTTAGGCCTACTCTTTACCACACGGGGAAATTTTTTAGACTGGTAAAACAATTAAAGTATTTGCAGACGACAAATTAATTATGATGATGTAAATGTTTGGATTTCTCTTAAAAAGGTCAAAGAGTATTGTAGGAAAATGGGGAAATGCTGGTTGACAATTTTTTTTTATAAATTTCCCACGATAGTTTTCAACTCTCTTCTTCGTCAGGGTCTTTGAAACTTTGAATCATGTGGTTAACGGTCAAACTGGAGTCAAAGACGATATTAAGTTGAAGATCAGCTCTAATTGAACATTTGTGCGATCTGATCTCAATCCATGATACAGATCACAAAGACTATTCATGATTCGAAAAACAAACGAGCCAATGTCAGATAAAAAGGGGGGTGGGGTTAATACATTTACAAAAAGTATCCACTCACGTCAGCCTGCGCAGTCCGCCCAGGCTGACGTGAGCCGATACTTTTTGCTATCTTAAATTGTTTCGCATGTCAAAGGATCAGTCTACCTCAAGATTCATCCGGTTGTTGAAATAAATGGAGTTTTTAACCCTTTCCCAAAGAATCCCTCGTATTTACGGGTCAGGAGTAGAAGCCTTTTAAAAACATTGTGGGAAAAGGAGAAAATGCTGGTAACCAGCATTTTCTCCTTTCCCCACAATGTTTTCTACCCTACATTATAGAAAAATCATCTTTTTAGCAACTGTTAAGTTGTCATCTGCAGAATGCTTTCAGTTTGGTGTGGTCCAAATTTTGTCGTTTGGGTAAGGGTTAAGAAAGTCGATAATTATGTGATACCTTGCTTTGTAAAATTTATCTCGGAGATGCATTATGAGGAAGTCGATAATTATGTGATGTCTTGCTTCGTAAAATAGTAATAATAATAATAATAATAATAATAAGAAGAAGTTTATTCAGGTTTAACGGAGATGCATTTAGCCCCACTTAGCCAGAGCACGTATAAAATATTATTTATGTAGAACAGGGTGAACGTTTTTGGCAACTAGGAAACTGTTGACATCGCTGATAGATAACAAAGAATGGACATTAAAACAATATTTGAAAAAGATAGACGGCGTGAGTTTGACCGCAAGCTGGCAGGGGCCCCTAAAATAAACTTGTCTACAAATTAGACCAATCATAAGAGTGTAATTATTCATTTGTTATTAATACCAAGAAATAAGTCAAAAAGCCAGCCAATCAGCTGCAACTTAATAAAGAAACATCTTGTACATCGCAATTTTGACAGTTCAATCTGTTACTCTTAAAATCAATGAAGTATTGGAAATCGAAAATTGTATCGTGTCACCATGGTACCCAATCTATCGCAAATTATAGACTAAATCGGTAATCCTCTTTCCAAACGACAAAGTTTTGGACTCGTCTGTTTTGAATAAAAAAGAAAAAAAAATATTCACTCAACATTTTGGACTTGTCTAGTTTGAAAAAAAAAAAGCAATTGCAGACGACATTTTGAAGTATTGCTAAAATGGCAAATTTTGTCATTTTGAATGGTTGAAGGCGTCACTTGCTACTTATTCCAGCAATGTTGTCATTTCTATCTTGAAATGTTGTGAGAACAATTTTGGGTCCGTATTCACCAACCTTTCTTAAGAACATTCTTAGGTCCTATTCTTCAGAATTTCGTCAATCTGACAGTAACAGAACTTCTGATTGGCTAAACCATTTAGTTTAGCCAATCAGAAGTTCTGTTGCTCTCAACAACGACAAAACCTAGACCAGCCCTAGACCAAATTTAAAACATTGGCAGACGACAAAAATCAACGTGACTCAAACATTGAAAAACGTTTTTGGAAGGAAATAATATAGTGAGGGAAAAAAGGAGAAAACGCTGGTTATCAGCATTTTCTCCTTGTCCAAAACAGTCGTTTCCAAAACACTAATCTTCTTTTTGAGAGCATTATGGAAAAAAGGAGAAAATGCTAGTAACCAGCATTTTCTCTTTTTTCAAAGTCTTTACGTTCAGTGCAGTCTGGGCCCGTATCTACCAATCATTTTTACGAACGTTCTTTGTTTCTTTTCCAGAGTTTTCTACATTTGTAAGTAACACAACTGCTGATTAGCTAAACCATTCCGTTTAGCCAATCAGAAGTTGTTACCGAACGATAAAATTTCAGGCTGGTCCAAATTGAAAGCACTTGCGGACGACAAAATAAACATAACTCAAAAATTGAAATTTGTTTCCAGCAGGGTAGAAAATATTGCGGGAAAAGAAGAAAATGCTGGTTACCAGCATTTTCCCCTTTTCCCACAATGTTTTCGAAAGGCTTCCATTTCAGGATCGTAAAAACCAGGGATTGTTTGGTAAAGGGTTAATTAAAATGTTAGAAAACATTGGAGAATAAGACTAAGAATATTCTCAAGAATGATTGGTGAATACGGGCCCCGATTTCTCCGCAGATCTAAAAATATGAAAATATCAATACTACGGCTCCACCAACGACGAACGTTGTGCCACCTGATCTAGATCTGTTCCGTCCGCAAACACCCCAGGGTCTGTATTCACCAATCATTCTTAAGAATGTTCTTCAAGATTTTTGGACTCTGAAAGTAACAGAATATCTGATTGGCTAAACCAAATGGTTTAGCCAATCAGATGTTCTGTTACTTTCACATTGACAAAATTTTAAAGTATAAGGCTATGAATGTTCTTAGGAATGACTGGTGAAGATGGACCCAGCTAATTTTCGAATGCAGGGCTGAAAATATTAAGCATGCCATATATGGAAAAAAAATGTTTAAGCGATGCGTACATCTTTGACGACCCTCATACAGTCGTATCGAACTGAATGAGAAGAACAGCAGATCTTGGTGTCAAGGTCGTTCAACTTAAGCTTTGTAATTTCACCAACTGTTATAAAGGGAGCTTGTGAGAGGCTGGCATCTTGAGGGGGGTATTGTTACAAAAATGTTACAAGGAAACGTACCGGGGAAACACCTTTTTCTAACCACTAAAATGGATTTAAATATATAAATGAAAGAAAGGGAGGATATCATACTGAAATGTGTATTGGATTTTTATCCTCGACGCAGCAGCCCTCAAATGAAGACTGTTGTTTGTGGTGTAACAAAAATGACTGCCATGGAAATAGCAGTATAGAACGAGTCGTGAGAAACGGAATATAAGCTTTCATTGGAATATATAGCAAACGGAAGTGGGTGTCCCTTTATTTCTGGCATAAAATATGTCGGCTCGGCGGCCCTCTCTGCCCCCTATGCCGGATCTATCCCACCTTAAGGAGGAGGAGAGGAAAATTATCGAAGATGTGCTCCGGAGACAGCGAGAGGAAGAGGAGAAAGAACAAGATATGATACGGTAAAGAACGAAACTTGTCCGCCATATTGGAATTGACTTGGGGGTATAGCATTAAACGGTTTGGAAGCAGTTTTGACGTTATTGTTTGCATGTAACTTGGGTTTTTAAACATGGTCAATATGAATATTATGTTCGTATTTCGGAATAAGTATTTTGTATTTCCTATTGATAGAAATTTCATAGAGAAAATGACGCGTCTGGCTGCCTCTATATCTATGTGCATCTAGACAAGATCTAAAGGTCATGCATAGAGAATAATCACCCTTAAAATTGTATGAGAAATTCCATGACTTTTTACAATCCTGTAAGATGGTATTTTTGAAAACATCATAGGAAAAGAAGTAAGCGCTATTCAACAGTATCGTATTTTCCTTCCTTTCTGGGCAAAGTGCCATTTATTTCTATCCAAACAGAATTTCTCGTCTGCAGAATTTCTCGTCGTTTTACTCCAAAACCCTCATAACTACAACTTTGAAACAAGCTGTAGTTATGTGGTTTTTGAAATAAATTGTCGGTTTACTTCAAAAACCTCGTAACTACAGCTTGAAACAAGCTGTAGTTACGAGGTTTTTGAAGTAAACCGACGAAATGCTCTTGTACGTATACATACAGACTGAATGCTACCAAATTTCACTTCCAGCCCCAAAACTGCTCAAAAAGCGACGTGAAACTTTCGGATCGAGAGTTTACAAAAACCCTAACTCTTGTTGTTTTTTTTTTTTATTTTTTTTATTAGATTTATTATTATTATTTTTTCTTCCTTTTTTTTGTTTCTTGAGGTTGGGGGGGAGGGGGTGATGATACCACCTCATCGAAAAGTGCAGATCTAAGATCAGACGGCACGTCCTTTGCATCCTGTTTTTGATCTACAAAGTGTACACACAAGGTATTTGGCCAGTGCATGCCAGCCTGAGGGTAAAACCGTTCAACCTCATCAGCCAATAGGGCGGCTTTTGCAGTCAGTATAGATCAAGATCAGACTGTACAGAACGGGCAGTCTGATCTTGTATCTGTACTGTCCGAATATTTAGTATCCAGTCTAGCCAATGCTGCAAGATTCTGTAAGATTCTTGTTTGGACTGTATTTCCGTCCAGTAAAAGGAGATCGAGTTTATATACGTAAACGTGACACTAAGCATGTTATTTCAAAGCGTTTGACCCATTACCGAACGACAAAATTCTCGGCTTGTCCAAATCGAAAGCATTTGCAGATGACAAAAATAAAACTGTCTGAAAATTTGAATTTGTTTGGTGAACAGTAGAAAACATTGTGGGAAAAGGAGAAAGTGCTGGTTACCAGCATTTTCTCCTTTTTCCCACAATGTTTTCTATAGGCTTCTTTCTCAGGGTCGTCAAAAGCAGGGATTGTGTGGTAATGGGTTAAAGCGTTTAAGATAGTTTTAATGATGCTATTCAGTCGCGAAGATCATTTTCAGCAAGATCAGTCTGCGCAGTCCGCGCCATCCGCATAGGCTGACCTTTGTCCAAACTTGTTTGCTTTTAAGTAAATGTTCTGCATGTGAAATGACCATTCTACCTCTGATTTAGTCGGATGTTATATAAATTGGATTTCATGGATTTATATGAAAATGCGACGACTTGCTCTGTATCGTGCATCACGGAGATGCGTTCAGTCCCCTTTTCCTAGAGTATTGTTTGCGGCGCATCGTCGTGATTGGGCTTGAATAAGGGTGAAAGTGGTGTAAAGCACAAATCCATGGATCCATGGATCCATGCATCCGTTATTTCCTTCATTCACCCGTCCTTCCACCCATCCATCCATCCATTCATCCATCCGTTATTTCTTTCATTCACCCGTCCTTCCACCCATCAACCCACCCCATCTTCCCATCCATCCATTCGTCCATCATTTCCTTCATCCACCCATCCATCCATTAGTTCCCTCATCCATCCATCCATCCATCAGTTCTTCCATCCATCCACCCATCCATCCAACAAAAACTCACTCACTCACTCACTCGGTCGCTGAGTCACTCACTGATTCACTCACTGATTCACTCAATCGCTCACTCACCCAATAAATGTCACTTTAACAAAACAGCAGACATTGTAAAACCAAGATCAGATTGTGTGTTCTGTCCAATCTCATCTCGATCTACAAGATCCGAAACGACAACTCGTTTTGTGCAAATCTCAGTTAGAGTTTACCACTATACCAAACACTGAATTTTAGACTAATCAGAACTGAGAGCATTTGCAAACATCATTATTAATGTAACTCAAATTTAAGTTTTAGTCAGTGATAAGGTAGAAAGCATTGTAGGAAAAGAAGAAAATGCTGGTTACTAGCATTTTCTCCTTTTCCCACAATGTTTGGATAAGCTTTTTTCTGCAATAAAACACACATGTGTTGGGTAAAGGGGGTGAAATAGAGTCTGCATTCTAGAGTAAAAATTACGATCAACGATCGTGCCATTTCTGTTATCGATAGAACAATGTTTGATCGATTTTTGCCCGTGTAGGAATCTCGTATTAATTATGGAAACAAACGCGGCACAGAGAAGGGTTAAAAATAGATTTCTATTGGGTATCCCTTTTAGGAGCTAAGAGCCACTTAAGGACATTTCGCACACAATGTAGATCCAAAATCAGACCGCAGTCTGATTAAGATTCTATACTGTTTATAAAGAGATATTTTTTCTCAAAGAAAAAAGTTTGAAACGGGATTATAATTCATGTTGTGTTATTTTTTTCGCTATCGGCTTAATTCTTTACCAAACGACAAAATTGAAGACATGTCCAAACTCAAAGCATTTGCAGACGACAATGTAAACTATGGCTCAAAAGTTTAAATTTGTCTTGGGAAGGGTAGAAAACATTGTGGGAAAAGGAGAAAATGCTGTTAACCAGCATTTTCTCCTTTTCCTACAATGTTTTCATCGTAGGTTTCTTTCCCAGGGTCGTTAAAAGTCGGAATTGTGTGGTAAAGACTTAAACTTTACAGATTTTAAATAACAGGTGACAGATAGTGTAATGACTATCGTTTAAATTATTTTTTCCCACAAAAAATGAAAAAAAAAGGAATAATTTAATAATAATAATAATATTCATCATCATCATCATCATCATCATCATATTCATATCATCATCATCATCATCATCATCATCATCAAAGGACTTCAAGTCTTAAATGAGCAGATGTTTATAAATGTATGGCCATGATATTTGGGAATATTAGCAAACATGAACGAAGCAAGTTTTAACGTAACTATTGATCCATAAAGTCCATTTGTCTAGTAACTAATCAGATCGTGTTGTAGAATGATCCTTGAACATACAGATAATTTTAATTTTTGCAAAAGTATTCGGTCCATGTCTGTATGTGGTATGTTGGCCTACTCTTATGTTTATAAGTAGGGAATATAACGTATTCTTTTTTTTTGTATCAAGGCTTCTAGTGGCCAAAGAAATATATGAAATAAGACAAGATCCAAAGTCATATTTATATATTTTTTATAGTATTACGTGATTATCGGCTATGAATCGTCGGGCTCACCTCTTTTCAATGGTTGTGATAAACAAATGGGATCTACATTATCCGTCCCAAGACTTGTTCGCTCCGCCAGTTTTGGCCAGGTTCTTTTCGTCCCACTGAAATTTATCTTGGGATATGAAGAAAACATGGAACTTACTAGCAATTTCTCCTTTTTCTGCAATGTTTCAAAAGCCTTCTTTCTCAGAGTCGTTAAAAGTCGAACTTGTGAGGTAAAGCCAACACGTGGTTGTTTTATACAGGAAATGTTAACCCTTAGACTGTTGAGCACGATTCAATGACCTTTTGCGGCCAATGTAGGGTAAGATCAGACTGCACAGAACGTGCAGTCGGATTTTGGATCTACGCTGTAAGATAATGAGGTGTTATTCGCAAAAACACAACTCTGAGATACCAATATTCGGGGTTTTATATTATCGGATTGAAATTTTCCTTTAACCCTTTCCTAAACGACAAATTTTAGACTCTTCCAAACTGAAAGAGTTTGCAGACAACAATTTTAAATTTGATGAAAATGGTAGAAAGTTCTCCTAAAGGGTAGAAAACACTGAGGGAAAAGGAGAAATTGCTCGTTACGAGCAATTTCTCCTTTTCCCACAGTGTTTTCAAAAGACTTGTACTGCAGACACGTAAAAACCAGGGCTTGTTTGGGAAAGGGTTAAATATTTAGCAGGATATTAAAGCAGTTATTGTATACTTACAGGCAAATGCAGATGGAATTCGACTCGTATCGACAAACAGTCGAGAAGGTGGGCGAGGAGGCCAAACGAACCGAGAACATGGACACGGGGGCCGTCTGCGATATCTGTCATAAAACCAAATTTGCCGACGGTGTGGGTCATAAATGTACATATTGTAATCTAAAGTCGTGCGCTCGCTGTGGTGGCAGAGTAACAATCAAAAATAAGGTAACACCAGTTTTTATGCTGTATATTCACATTCTTTTTGCGCCATTTCCGCTTTATTCTCCTATATAGGGGATGCCAATAAAAATTACAGAGAAGACATTTCTTTAATATGGACGCCGACAGTGAGAGTCCTGGGTTCGTATTCACCAACCATTCTTAAGAACGCTCTAGTCTAATTCCATTTGGTTTAGCCAATCAGTAGTTGTGTTACTTGCAAGTTTAAAACATGTTTGAGAATAAGACAAAGAATATTCTCAAGAACAGTTGGTGAATACCGACCCTGAATGTACATGTCTACTGTAATCTAAAGTCGTGCACTCGCTGTGGCTAGAGACCGTAGCAATCAAACATAAGCCAAAAACTTTTATGTTGTATATTTATATCGGTTTCAATGATACGGTCCACACGGGAAGCCCTTTAAAAAAACAATATGGTGAAGACATTTCTTGTGAATGCTGACGGTATGGACCATATGTATTTATTATACTGCAAAGAAATTTCTCTTGATCTCATTGGATAATATGCCCCGTATATATATCATGTATACTGGCAAAGCCAACGCAAAAGAAGTTTCCCTTTCTGGAGCCCCGTGTACATGACTACACTATCAATGCACATCCAAAATAGCAGCGTCGATCAAGATTAACATCAAGATTATAAATGCACCAAGCTGCACGTTTTAGCGCGTATCATCAAGGTATCAGTGACGTTATGTCCCAGTGACGTCAGTTTTCATTGAATTGGGCATTCTGAAGGGAAATTGTACTTCGTCAGCGTATTCAACTTTTTATACACACGCAAAAAAAAAACAGGACGAATTCGCATAACAAACGTTGGAATAGTAAAACTTTGTAGTAAAATAAATTTGTTGTACAGTCAGGTGGCAGGGGACTTGGAAACTTGTTCACGGATGTGGTGTATCATGTCACCCCGTGCCGAATGGACTTGGAAACTTGTTCATGGCTGTGGTAATCATGTCGCCACCTTGCCTTCGGCCCGGGCCGACATGATTCACCACAGCCGTGAACAAGTTTCCAAGTCCACTGCCACCTGACCGTACAACTTATAAAGCCTATATATTGTAATCTGAAGCCGTGCGGTATCTGTGGTGAGAAATTTGCAAGAAAACAAGCTAAGGCAAATTTTCACGTCATATGTTTGTTTTCTCCATAAGTTAAGCTCCACCACAATCGGAAAGAACAAAGACTCAAACTGTAAACAAAGGGCAAAGCATTGATGAAACGGAAATTAAATACCTCGAACTCTCTCTTCATTAAAAACAAAATGAAAACTTTGGCAAGAGGTACCCCCCCCCCAAAAAAAAAAAAATCGTTCATCCCTAGAAGTAACCATTGCAGAGATCAAATAGCTTTTGCAGCCAGTACTGACCTAGACTAGTCTGCACGAAACGTGTTGTCTGATTCTGATTATTACTGGCTGCGAGACCTGCAGACTAACTCGGCCATTTAAATAGCAATATTTTGCGCGTTACATTTTACAGTTTTCGATGACTGAAAGGGGCGTTTGATTTATTTGCATTATAAGGGATGAGCTTGGTTCCAAACGTTCAATTAAATACTCTTCAATTGCGGAGGTACAATTAAGAAAGAGCGCATGACGGGAAATATTGAACGATACTGTAGTTGATTCAAGAAGATTTCTTGCCTTTTTGTATGTTAATTGTTTTTCATTTCAAAGGATTGGAGAGACCTTTTGACGTACAACTGTATTAGTTTAGTGGCAAGCACAAAGTGTCGATATACATAAATCCACGTCTTGACCAGGAATCGGACCGGGGAATGACACTCTCATGTCTAATACCATTTGTAAAATCGCTCTAGCCCTCCTGACATGTGTTGTTCAGTTACATAGTATAAAACAGAAAAAAAAACTAAGGCTATAAAAGCACAGGTGCTACTGCCACCCCGTCATTTGTTCAGCTTACATCACACACGTTCGTAAAGCCATTACAAAAATTCAATACATTGCAAATTTGTTTGTTTGTATTGGAGTTTAACGCCATTTTAACAGTTTAGGTAACATCACAGCAGTCAGTGTACCTACGCATGTGTTTCCCTGCTTTCTGACACCAGTACTGATACAATTTTCATTCCAAGCCACCACTCTTCTCGCATGCACCGGAGGTGAGAGGGAAAAAAAAACCCGCCTGGAACAAAGTTCCTCAAATGAGCAAAGTAGGGCTTGAATAAAAGAATGAGAACTAGCGCAAAACGAACAAACGAACATGTAATTAGTTGGGTAGCAGTACACGGTTGTCGACTAAACTCTTCTCGGTCCGCCATACGCCGAACTGAACTTCCTCAAACAAAGGTCTATATAGTCAGCCTGAAATTATAAGGAGCACTTAAATGCAACAGCACAATCCTAATTCTTTAGGTTTTATCAATAAATCATGTTCAACTTGTGAAATAGTGATATCAATGATCAATATAAGCAAGTGACATGGTCGCAAAAAAACTGAAAAAAATGCCATTTCAGCTTATATTCCAAAATTCACAAAATCCAAACCCAGGAAGCTAGCCTGAAAATGCCAAGCTGAATTGAAACTCCAAACAACACATAATCTGGGGATGAAATCCAAAATAGCACATTACCATGCCGTTTTTTCGCAATCTTTCGTGCCCTGACCCTACCTTTGTTTTTCTCCGCTAAAAACAGCTGCTTGCTCCATGACCCCTCACTTTCGCATTTGGGGTCAAAACTATAGAACGAAGAAGGAAAGGTCATGACCCCCTGTTTCACATACAAAACAAATGCTTCTTTTCCTTAATCTAACACAATTCATGGGTGTAATAACTACTCTTCTTATCAAAATTGCATTAAAAACCTACCTTACTCACTTATTTTTAATTTTGACCTGGCCAATTCGAAGCAAACTGTTTACTTGTGCCTTGATAAATGGGTGTATTCCTTTCGCTACTCCGAACACTCCGAACATGTTCTAGGTCTAAGGAGTTTTTCGGAACACTGTGCCGTGCTCTTCAGAACATGTTCTGACTGTTCTTATTCAGTCGAGGTACAGCGCACCTGCTGAACGGTTGCTAGAACAGGTGATATAAGATGGATGAAAGACGGACAATTCTTCATGGCCAAATTTGCAATTGTCTTTTTTACGATATGAATGGCATAAATAGGGGCATTTTAGACTCGGCTCTACTCCCTCTCTGCAGCTAACTATATCCTAAACTAACCCAGCTAAGACAGAACAGAACAGAACAGATTTTATTCAGAAAAACGACTTGAACACATAAGGTTCATCGTCGACATACATAATAATATTACACACGTCAGTATGGACATAAACACAATACATGTAAATACATATCATTAGTGCGGAAATAATGTACAATGAAAGATCTTACAAAAAACCTTAATAAGTGTAGAGGATGATATTATATTTAGAATGAAAGACTGAAAATTTAATTACTGATATTGTTTAATTCATGTTTTCTTTTATCTATTGCCTTAGTATAAAATATGCCAATTGCATTTAGAGTTTTAACATTTTCTGAGTTCAACAGTTCTATTAATTTAATCATATTGGGCTTGTTGTAATAATACTTTTTTAAATAATTTTGTCTTAATTCCTTATAAGCGGGGCAAACTAGCAAAAAATGAAATTCGTCTTCTAATTCGTTTTTGTCGCAAAGTTCACAGATTCTTTCATTTCTGGGGATATTTCTATGTCGTCCAGTTTCAATCAATAGTTGGTAGCAGATATTCTTAATTTTATAACAGCGTTTCTATACTTACTAATTTTCATTTTATTTAAGTATGTTGAATAAGTAAAATTATCCTTTAAATTTCTAAAAATTAATAAAGAGGAGCGATTACCAATATCTAGAAACCATTCATTTATATAAATATCCCTTAATCGATTACGGAATATTGGTAAAAAAGCTTTTGTATTGACAGAGGCAGGAAATAACCAAACATCATGAAAACCAGTTCTCTGTAATAAATCCTTCACTTTAAAGGTCCAAAGATTAGGGTTGGTAAGATAAGTCATTTCTGTCAATACAGTTTGTAGTATACAATTCGAATTTTTTTCTGAAAAGAGTTTGACAAAATATTTGATTATTTTAACTTTTATATTTATATGTAGAGGAAATCTTCCCAATTCTCCATAAATTGAATACGTAAAATCCATATTTTCATCTACATGTCTACCTCGACTAAAAATGACTATCTTAGTTTTTTTAACATTAACTTTTAATTTCCATTTATCGCAATACTTTTCAAAAGCAGACAACAAATTTTGTAATCCTGTAGAAGTATCGGAGATTAAAACTGAGTCATCTGCAAACAGCAATAAATAAATCGATAATTGGCCTATTGTAAAACTTTCAGTAGTATTCTGCAGTAAGAATAGTTCAATGTCATTAATGAATAGGGAAAATAAGAATGGCGAAAGTGACTCGCCTTGTAACAATCCAACATCACAATTATATAATTCTGAAACAGAATTCGAGTGTTTAACACATAATTTAACTTCGTCGTATAACGACCGAATGACACTGAAAAGATTACCAGATATATTATTTTTGATTAGTTTTAACCACAGTCCGTTACGATAAATTGAATCAAAACATTTTTCTAAATCTACAAAACAGCAATAAAGTTTTTTTTTATCCATAAATTGTTTCTGTATGAGAGAATTCAAAATGAAAATTGCATCTACTGTGCTATACTTTGCCTTAAAACCAAATTGGGCGTCACTTAAAATATCATATTTTGCAGACCACGCCTTCAGACGTTCATTCACCAGTGATGTAAAAAGCTTAGAAAAACAACTGGTCAATGTAATCCCACGATAATTGGCTGGGTCGGACTGGTCACCCTTTTTGTAAATAGGTATAATTACCCCCTTCGACCAGCTTTTGGGGAATACTTTTTTAGTAAGAATATAATTAAATAAATTTAGAAGAGGTTTATCAAGATAGTCAATACTTTCTTTGAAATATTCATATATTATATTATCAGTGGAACATGCTTTGTTATTACCAAGTTTTTTAACACATTTTCTTAATTCCGATGATGAAAATGGCAAATCTAATTCTTCGTATATTAACTCAATATTCTCAGAATCATCAAAATTTCTCAAGGATTCCTCGCATTCTTCGTCTTCATTTACATCTAACTTTGAAGATAGGTTTTTAAAATGTTCAAAAGACAGTAGCTCTTGCAACAACCATCATGGCAATGTACTTTCATTTCGATATGGTTTAGAACAGTGTTCCGAATATGCTCCATTCAGAACATACTTCCGGAACAGTATATTGTGTTCTGATATATTCCTTTCGCACATTCCAAAACAGCATTCCAGAACACAGAACATTATGCCAGAACAGGTGAAAGAAATACGCCCATGTATCTAATAGATAGAAAGGAGATATAACAAAGCACAAGTACACAGAACATTATGCCAGAACAGGTGAAAGAAATACGCCCATGTATTTAATAGACAGAAAGGAGACATAACTAAACACAAGTAAAGAAAAGGATCCTAACCAATATAATCGATCGGAACAAAGTTTTATGGACATTACTGGTTACCAGTTTGCTATAGGAATTAGCTACATATTGACCTGGGACGTCTAATTCAATATTCATAATTGGTTCATATTTATTGTTGAAATTCCTTTGGGGTTTCCCAGGGATCTTTAGCCCAAGGTATTGGGCTGATAGTTTTAAGGTTTAAGAACATGACTTAATACGCTTTTGCGGTCAGTGTAGATCAAGATCAGACTGCACAGAACGTGCAGTCTGATCTTGGATCTACACTGTCCGATACGGTGAACATTTTTCGGTGAAAAGAACTTATATATGAGTCACGCTCTGCAAAAAGTATCGACCCATGTCAGTGGTGCCCGTGGTTGCGAGGTAGAGCGTCGGCCTCGCAACTATAAGGTCCTGAGTTTGAAACCTTCGGAGCGGATGTCAACTTTGGGATTTCTCATTGGCCCACACATAGGGCGCTAGTACTGGTGTAGTTTCCAGGAAGCAGAACCGAGAGAGCTTTGTATAAGTTGTAGGAACTTGTTTCTCAATCGATGTAAAAGAAATATGTGACCCATCACGCAAAAAAGGAACCTTCTGGGAACTCACGATTCGTGCAGAATGACCAGGGTTGACATTTTCCCGTTTAATGACATTTTCTGTATGAAAAGTGGTTATTGTACCATGTTATACAATCATTTTTGAATTATTAACTTAAACTGACCTGCACTATCGTTAATCTGTCTTCATCTAATTGATGTACAGAATTCCCAGGTGTCCCTTTTTGCGTGATGGGTCACAAATGTTTAACCCTTTACTCCATAGATACTCATTTCTACGCATTGCTTGTAGGAGCCTCCGGAAAACATTGTGGCAAAAGGTGAAATTGCTCGTCACGAGCAATTTCACCTTTTGCCACAATGTTTTCTATGCTATCAAAAGGTGTCATATACACATAAGAAACAGCTTCATCCTTGCGGTTATTTAGGTTCAATTTGAGATACTATAGAAATGCCTTATGGGGTAAAGGGTTAAACTTATCGACCAATGTCAAGATAAGTACGCACAGGCTGACATGGGTCGACATTTTTTTTTTCAATTTGTAAATATTCTACATATCTAAGGACCATTTTACCTGCAAAATCGGACCCCTTTTGCCTCGCCAGAGCGACGATCATGTCATTTCAACATTGTCTGCAGTTAACTGTTAAATTTGTCCAGCAGTTAAAATTGTTCCCAGCTAAGTCAAATTCTTTTCGATGTTTGAAACATTGATAGTTATTGTGACAAGGTTCAGTCCTCTCTCACTGCTGACCCTTGATGGTTATTCGGAAAAGTAGTCAGTGACTGAGAAAGAATGTTGTTCGAAGTACTGGTAACACAAACTTCACGAAAGCATGGAACAATACACTGGCCGCCCCTATATACTTTGAATGGTAGGATTCACTTTTTCAGTGTGGAAAAAAAAACAAGTAGCATAATAAATGTTTAGCTAGTAAACGACGGAAGTCTTAGATGGGGGAAGCCAAATTATCATTAAAAAATGGCGCTCCATTGCTTACGCTCGTTGTAAAACACGTAATTTACTCTTGCTTACGTTCAATGAAACATGAATTATTTTGGGCGTAAAGTTCAAAGCAGTAAAACTTTCGCCGAAACGCTAGTTCATTGTCCTTTTTAACCTTTAGTCTGCTAATTGCGACTCATTGCCTATTGCGAACAGTGTAGATCAAGATCAGACTGCACCGAACGTGCAGTCTGATCTTGGATCTACCCTGTCCGATAATGAGATGTTATTTCCTAAAACATGCGCTTGAAATAGCAAAATTTGAGCTTTTACCATCGAATTGAAAATTTCATTTTAGTTATTTAGCAGGATTAGGGTTAACTCTTCACCAAACGACAAAATTTTAGGTTTGTCCAAATTCAAAGCTTTTGCAGACGACAAAATAAATGTGAATCAAAAACTGAAATTTGATTTGGGAAGGGTAGAAAACATTGCGGGAAAAAGGAGAAAATGCTGGTTACCAGCATTTTCTCCTTTTCCCACAATGTTTTCTAAAGGCTTCTTTCTCAGGGTTGTTAAAAGCCGGGATTGTGTTGTAAGGAGAAAAAGGAGAAAATGCTGGTTTCCTGCATTTTCTCCTTTTCCCACAATGTTTTCTATAGGCTTCTTTCTCAGGGTCGTTAAAAGTCGGGATTGTGTTGTAATGGGTTAAACCATACAGACACCTACATATTATTCAAACATCTCCAGAAATAGATGGGAAAGCCACGTCAGTGTTTACCAGTGAATGTCAAGAAACTAAGAGATAAGGTCGTTAGCATGTATAGAAAATTAGGAATAAGGCATTGTCTTCAGATACTGTAAATGTGAGCTGTCCTCTGTGAAAAGGGGCTAAAGGGGTTTAACTCTTTACCACAAAATTATTGACCTATTCAAATTGAAAGTGTTTGTAGAAGACAATTTCATAGTGGCTCAAATGATGCAATTTTTCTTTGATAGGGTAGAAAACTTTGTCGGAAAAGGAGAAGATGCCGATTCAATAGCATTTTCTCCTTTACCCACAATGTTTTCAAACGCTTTTTCCTCAGAGTCATAGTGGATCAAATGACGCAGTTTTTCTTTGATAGGGTAGAAAACATTGTGGGAAAAGGAGAAAATGCTGGTTACCAGCATTTTCTCTTTTCCCACAATGTTTTCAAAAGGCTTTTTCCTCAGGGCCGTTAAAATCAGTCATTGTGTGTTAAAGGGTTAATGCATCTCCAAGTAGTGCTGACCCCTGTCAGCGTGCACGGACTCTGCAGGCGGACGTAGGTCGAAAGGTTTTGCCATGAGTATTCTTTTGCATGACAAAGGACCAGTCAGCCGTCAAGTTGTATTGGTTGTTAAGCAAAATTGATTTAATGGACCTATACTTTATTTGTTTCACGGTCAGGTGGCATGTACCATGAATTTATTGCACTGCAAAAGTTTTACCATTCCAACCTTTGTTAAGCGAATTTTACCTAATTTTTGGTTTAATAAATTGAGAACTCTGACGAAGAAGAATCTCACTTCTGAGTGCCCCAATTCAATGACATCTGATGTCACTGGGAACTGACGTCATAAAAAAACCTTGGTAAGACGTGCTAAAACGTGCAGCTTGGCGCATAATCTTGATTTTAACCTTGATCGACGCCGCCATTTTGGATGTTGTGTTGATAGTGTTGTCATGTATACGGGGCTCCCGAAAGGGAAACTGCTTTAAACGTTAGTTTTACCAGTGTACATGCTACGTATATTCAGGGCATGTATAATCCAACCAGATCACAAGAATGTTCTTTGCAATATGATATTTGATAGCTTGGTTGGTGCTCCAAAGAGGTGTATTTAGCGTAGTTTTGTCAGAGGGTGGCTTATATATGAATGTAGATGGATGGATGGAGTGGCGGACAGAAATACAGACATGTAGACAATCAAATAAACAGACAGATAGACACACATACAGACAGACAGACAGACAAGCACACAGACAGAACAAATAGACAATCAAACAGAAAGACACGCTTGTTTGCAGACCTGGCAATATACACAAGTATCACATAAATGAGGAATTACGATAATCGGTTTTCCTGTAGATCCCCAAACGTTCAGTGACCGTCCCGTGTGATATCTCTGTACGTAACACTGTAACGTAACTTATGAGGCTGTTTTACATATGAATTATATTTGACCTCTCTGCCAAGACCAGCCAGAGCCTGTATTCACCAACCATTCTGAGGAACTTTTTTAGTCTTATTCCTCAACATTTTGTCAGTGTGAAAGTAAAAGAACTTCTGATTGGCTAACCATTTGGTTTAGCCAATCAGAAGTTCTGTTACTTCCACAGTCAGGAAATCTTGAAGAATAAGACCAAGAACGCTCTTAAGAATAGTCAGTGAATACAGACTCTGCCCGCATAGGTCAGTTTGTATAGTGTTGGACTCGTGAACATTATGTTTCGGGTCACTGGAGGCTGTGGCTTCGATTCCCACCTGTGAAAGTAACAGAACTTCTGATTGGCTAAACCAAAGTAACACAACTGAAATTCTGTTGCTTTCACAGTTAGAAACTATTGAAGAACAAGACAAAGAATGCTGTAAAAGAATGGTTGTTGAAAGAAATGCGTGTCAGTGCTGATGCCAGAAAGCCAGAAAACAAATACATAGGTGCACTGACCGCCATGATATAACCTAAGCTCAAAAAACGGTGTTAAACGTCAATTCAATCAATCATATTATCATTTATAAATCTAGGGTCACTCTATTCTCATTACAAAGGGCTCCTTTTCTGAAAACTAACTAAAATATCAACAAATAATTCAAGATGGACATCAAAGGAATTTCTGGTCGGTTAAAATGTGCAAAAATATTATAGCAGTATAAATTCTTACTTTGTCAAGTGAAAAGAAATTTCATTCCACTTTGCACTAGAGGCGTTAGGATATTAATACGAGGTGTGATCAGAATGTTCTCGACCTGATACGCTTAGAGGCATTTCATTGGACAAAAATCTTGTTCAGTCTGTCATTCTATCTAATTTAATGTCATTTGAAGAGTAAAAAGCATTTGGTCACGCTTGATTGCTTTTGTATGACAGTATTTAGAGAGGACAGTGCGTCAAACTTGCAAAATTGACTCGAGGTGTTCTGCTCTTGCAGGACAATGCGCCTGCTCACACGTCGCAAGTTGCCATGACTGCGGCGGATTTGAAGTCCTTCCTCACCCCCTATATTTTCTTGATATGGCCCCCCTCTGACTTCTATCTGTTCCCAAAACGGAAATCCAACCTTCGTGGAACACAGTTCACAGCAATGAAGGCGTCAGAGAGGCAGTGAACGAGTACTTGGGGGACCAGGAAAAAGACTTCTATTTGGAAGGGATAAGCAAGCTCGAACAGAGATGGACTAAGTGCATTGCCTTGAAGGGGGATTATACTGAAAAGTAATGGCCAGATTTTCATTCCCTAGTAATCGGAAGCACTTGGGGCCGAGAAGTTTTTTATCAAACCTCGTACCTTAACTCTGTACCAAATGACAAACATTTGGACTGGTCAAATTTGGTCAAATTTGAAAGGATTTGCACACAACAAATTAAATTGAATTTGAAATGATAATTTTTGTTTTGGATGAGGAAGAAAACGATGAGGGAAAAGGAGAAAATCCTGGTTACCGGCAGATGCTTTCAATTAGGAGCAGTCTAAAATTTTGTCGTTTGGTAAAAAGAGTTACTAAGATACGTCTATACCTGACCCGGCGCTATTACGAGAAAGCATATCGGATCTAGGCTGAGTGCAGAAACGATTCGGGATAAAAACTACGCAACTAGGCTATTGATTATCGGATCTAGGAATAGAATAGTCGTTTTCCCTCCTTCATTATGTATATGGCTCTGTAGTGGCCACGTTTTGTCTTGGGGACGAATAATTTCCCTGTTCTATCGTTGGGATAAATATCTGTACTTAGATACTATTTGGCACAGCTAGGGTGATCCTATGATCCAATCATTCTGCCATACTATGATGGGTGGCATGCACCGATATACGGAATACCGTTAGGGCCATCGCCTATGAATTAGTTTGTCATACAAGATGCGCGATAGTAGGATGGTGATGACGCGATAGTACGATGACGATATGGCGATAGTACGATGGTGCTATACGGAATACCGTTAGGGCCATCTCCATGAATTTGTTTGTCATACAAGATGCGCGATAGTAGGACGGTAATTACGCGATGGTTTAATGGTGATGATGCCATAGGAAGATGCTGATAACGCGATAGTACGATGGTAAATAACGCGATAATGTAATAGTGATAACGCGATAAATACGACGACGATATCTAAAGCGATAGTACGGTGATGAAAACATGATATTATATCTCACTATCACCATTGTGCTATCGTGTTATCACCATCGTTATATCGAGCAACGCGTTTAAAATCAACAAATTCATAGGCGATACCCCTAACTGCATTCCGTACCTACACGGCACATTGTCTCGCCAGTGTAATGCAGAGAAATGACCCTCCCCTACAAAATGACTTATAGGTCATTCCCCAAATTAGAATAATGACCCTGGGGTTATTTCTCTACGTAGAATAATGACCCGGGTCATTCCTCTACGTAGAATAATGACCCTAGGGTTATTTCTCTACGTAGGAAAATGACCCGGGTCATTCCTCTACATAGAATAATGACCATGTTATTTCTCTACGTAGAATAATGACCCGGCTTATTTCTCTACGTAGAATAATAACCCTGGGGTTATTTCTCTACCTAGAGTAATGACCCGGATCATTCCTCTACGTAGAGCAATGACCCATGAGTCATTTTGTAGGGGAGTCATTTCTCAGCATTACACCGGAAATAAAGCGCTCTACCGTTTCTTATACAGGTAAGACTCCACACACACACGAGTCACAATTATCCATCTTTTTTTATCTAAATACATTTCCATTGACAAACTGCTTGTGCATTAAATATTCAACGAAGGGTATCGATTCCGTTGACAGATCTGACCGATTAGATGAAAGATGTAAATGGCTTCACGTCGTTGTTGAAATTGCCGTTCTTAGATTTAACCCTTAGGGTACTAAGCGTGACTCCCTGACCTTTAACGGACAGTGTAGATCAAAGATCAGACTGCACAAAATGTGCAGTCTGATCTTTGATCCACACTGTCCGACAAAGAGATATTATCCCCAAAACATAACTGTAAAGCAGCAATATTTGTGTCATTTATATCGAATTGGAAATTTAATTTTAGTTATTTAGCAGGATAAGAGTTAATTTAGTACCCCATGGGCGGATCCAGAGGGGGGACAGGGGGTCCGGACCCCCCCCCTGGAATTTTGGCAAAAATATGGTTATCGTATTCATGAAATGGTACTGGTTTGATATTGCATAGCATTTATGTAAAATACAATCTTAAATTTAAAAAAAAAAAGGTTCTAAATGTGGAGACCTCCTCAAGGTCGAAACTGGAAACGTTAACTTTTCTTGTAAACGGCTTACATCCACTAAAATCCAGAAACCAAAAGGCGAGTGTGTTTTCGGTGGGACCCCCCCCCCCCCCCCGAGAAAGATATATGGATCCGCGCATGTACCCGCTATGTTTAACCCTTAGGTTGCTGTGCGCGACATAACTTTGAAAGAGTTATATTTGTTTTTTTCTTAACCCTTTACTCGTTAGATACTCATTTCTACGCATTGCTTGTATGAGTCTTTAGAAAACATTGTGGTAAAAAGGTGAAATTGCTCGTCACGAGCAATTTCACCTTTTGTCACAATGTTTCCTATGCTATCAAAAGGTGTCATATACATGTACACATAAGAAACAGCTTCATCCTTGCTGTTACTTAGGGTCAATTAGAGATACCATAGAAATGTCTTATGGGGTAAAGGGTTAATACCGAATTGAAAATTTTATTGTTAGATCATAGGACTTATATTACTTCTAAATGGATCCTTCCTATGGGACGATGTTGGACCAGGGATCGTAAAGTACTTATATACTATCCCTAATCAGATCTAGTCACAGAACCGGCCGAATTGTGACGAGTGCACAGATCTTGTCTTTGTCTTGGTGGTGTCTGCTTAAGTTTTCGAATAAATCGATTACAAAATAGTTTCAAAATTGACTTCGACATACTCTACAGATATAGCTTTTGAAAACAACCGATAAAAAAAGCCAATAAAACTGAGCAATTGCTTTTACCAAATACAATCTCCATTTACCACATTTTTCCCGTAATCTTTAAATACGATGATGTCATTTTCTTTTCAGATGTTAACGAGTCCTTAATCTTTTTTTTTTCATCTTTTTGATGTACTGTGATTTGTCTAAAAATAGCACGCTACGTATGATCTGTCTAAAAATAGCTTGTAAAGAATTATTTATCCAAAAATAGGTTGTTGAATACACCGTAATCGTTTAATCACATTCTTTCCTGAGCTTCAAAGCCTTTTTTTGTCATAAATCCATCGTTAAATGATAGTTACTTCTAACGATTAATTTGGATTAACTATTTCCCACTTATCCCAAATGTCAATGACCCTGAGGGAGAAAGTTTTGAAAAGGAGATGTTGTAAACCACAATTTGAAATGAAATTTGCTAAATGCATATCCACTTTTAAAGGGCATTTCCTCATATCGTCGGTTTACTTCCAAAACCTCGTAAATACAGCTTGTAACAAGCTGTAGTTACGAGGTTTTGGGAGTAAACCGACGATATATAGCAAATAGTGTCATACGTATGAATCTACAGTCTCACTAGAACCACTGGTTTTGCGTGGGAGTGTCGTAGGGCAAGACATTTCAGAGCCCTAGTCTAGTACTACTGGTGAAGCCCCGGAAATACTGTACATGAAAATGTGGGATGTCTACGTGTTATGGCTGAAATTATGTCGTAAGCGGCGTAAAACACCATTCAATCACTCAATCAATTTTATTCTACCGCAATATTACCAGAACAGTGTAATAGTGAATATTTCTCAAGGGAGAACATGTGGTTAGGATATGTTCAATAATAAACCCTTCTCTCTTTGTGCCAAAAGACAGAATTTTAGGTTGAATCAAATCCTAAGTACGTGCAGACGAGAAACTAATTGTGGTATTGTCGATGAAAATTTTTAAAGAGGGTAGAAAACATTCCGGGAAAAAGGAGAAAATGTTGCTTACCATGTAACATTTTCTCCTTTACCCAAGAAGTTCTCAAAAGACTGGCTGGTTCAAATTCGAAGAACTTGCAGATGAGAAACTAATTGTGGCATAACTGACGAAAGTTGTTTCAGGTTGGGTTGAAAGCATTATGGGAAAAGGAGAAAATGCTGGTAATACAAAGGTTCGAATTTCTGATTCAAAGTACAGTGTAGTTACCCCTTTACGATTTTAGTACCTGAATATTGAAGTATCTGCATATAAATATAAGTATCTACCTTTTTCAGCTTTCAGATTTTCTCATGCCATAAAATCAATTTTGATATTGTGACTTTTCATATATATGTAGCTCTACTAAACAATATAGATTGTGAATTATCAGTCTTAGAAAATCTTCTTGAAAACAATACGGGAAAAAGGAGAAATTGTTGGCTACCAGAAAATGCTGGTAGCCAACAAATTCTCCTTTTCCCAAGGTATGGTACATCTCCATATGTTATACTGCAAAGAAATTTCTCGTGATCTGACTGGTTAACATGCCGGGAACATATATATCATGTACCCTGGCAAAAACCACGTAAAGCCAGTTTCCCTTTTGAGTGCCCCGTAAACATCAAGCTACACAACATCCAAAATGGCGGCGTCGATCGGTCACCAGACTGCACGTTTATGCACCAAACTGCACGATTTAGTGAAGTCAGCTTCCAGTGACGTCAGTTTTCACTGAATTGGGGCACTCAGAAGGGAATTTCTATATTTCGTCGGCATACTCGATTCGTGAGATTATAAAACAGGAAATTTTGGCTTAACGCGCTTTGAAAGGGTAACCTTTTGCAGTATAATAAATTCGTTGAACGGTCAGGTGGCAGGGCACTTGGAAACTTGTTCACGGCTGTGTCCAATCATGTCGCCATCTCGCCTTCGGCTCGGGTCGACATGATTCACCACACCCGTGAACAAGTTTCCAAGTCCCCTGCCACTTGACCGCACAACTAATACTGTATTTTTTCTCTTCCTCCTTCCTTCGCTGTTCTAGCCAAGAACCGGAAAAGGTGGAATGGAGGTAACACCTCCGCCTGGAACTGTAAGTCTATTTTAGGCGTCTGTCAACGTTTCATTGGTGGGATCATGTTACTAGAAACAGAACATTTACGGGGTTTTTTTTTATGTCGCACAATCTGAAAATGCATGTCGTCTATCTGGTATCCTTCGTATATATAATATTTTTTTCTAAATTATACGATGAAGACCAACGTGCTATTTTTTGTTACATCATTCCACCAATGAAGATTCAGATGCCAGTTGTCCACTCTAGATGTTGTTTTGTTGTTGTTTTTGTCTTTGCATTTTGCGTTTTTTTGTTGTTATTCAAGCTTTCGCAGGGAAGATAGAAAGGCTACTTCCTGAAAAAAAAAAACTTCTGACGGATCTCGAACCATTCCTGAGACACAATCTTTTTGTACGTCATCGATTTTTAAAACTTCCTGGGTCCGTATTCACTAACCATTCTTAAGAACGTTCTTGGTCCTATTCTTCAAGATTTTCTGACTGTGAAAGTAACAGAACTTCTGATTGGATAAACCATTTGGTTTAGCCAATCAGAAGTTCTGTTACTTTCATAATGACAAAATTCTGAAGAATAAGATTAAGAATGTTCTTAAGAATGGTTGGTGAATACGAATCCTGTTGTTTTGTTGTTGCTTTAGTCACGTGGCTCTTGCTACACACTTTTAAAATACCTTTGTTTTCTTATCTTTTTTTTTACCTTCTTTGCCATAAAACTGTTGAATTTTGAAAATGTGGGGAGAAAAAAAGCTAAACATTCACAGCAAATATCTTTTGATGGATAAATAATCTTATCAAAGACTTTGTGTGTAGATTTGTTGGAAAGAGAGTACAGTGTTGATGAATATATGTGTGTGAAGGCTCTGGTACATGTACGTGTCAGAATAGTGAGCAATAGTAGCTGTCTGTGTATATGTGTCAGTAAAGGGCAAATGTAGGTATTACCATAAGGCTTTGGTGTTGAAATGTCATAAAAAAGTGCCGTGTCAGTATGTATTCAAGGGCATATGTGTAGGTTTGTCATAATAAAGTGCTGTTTTAGTATGTGTTTTATGGCCTATGGATAAGCGTGCCAAAATATTTCTGGCCCTACGGGTTGGATAGAACCAGACGGGAGCTTCTGTGTAAATGTGTCAAAACAGAGGAAAATTAAATCGTGCACGCTTTAACTTTCCTCTGTTTTGGTTGGTTAGTTGTATTGGGGTTTAACGCCATTTTAACAGCTAAGGTCACATCATGGCGGTCGGTGACGCGCATGTGTTTCCTGGCTTTCGCACACCAGTGCTAACACAGCTGTCTTTCCAAAGCCACCGACTTCTTTTCTCACATGCTTCAGCAGAGGTGAGAGGCGAAAATACGCCGGAAAGAGAGTTCGCCTCAACCAGGTATCGAACTCACAACCACCAGGTCATGAGTCCGACACGCTCACCATTGAATCATCCGGGCGGGCTCCTCTATTTTGACACATCTACACACGAGACCATAATTATATAAATCATGGGCCCGTGTGTAGATGTGTCATTACATATTGTAGTGTTGGTGTGCACTCTTAATTTGTAAATTTTGTGTAGGTCTATCAGACCATGATTGTGTGTTTGGCGTGTATGGAAAGGTCGTCATGCAAAATGCGTCAGAACAGCATGCACTTTGTTGTGTATATGAGGGTTTGAGTGAAGATGTGTTAATTAGCTCCCCCCCCACCTCTTTCCAAGAAACTTTTGAATGGTATAAGCTATTTGGTGGCCTCTGGAGACAGCTTTTTCCCCCAAGATGTGGCTACTATTTTTGCATTGTGCGTTGTTGCGAATCTGTATACAGCTATGCCCATGATATGCTTTTGTTTGTTTGTCAGTGCCATTTGTGGTCTGGCACTGGTATTGCAATCAACACAATTTTCGAGTTCTTTTGTATTATTTTGTTATAAATTCAGCTTGTTATATTGGATTTGCGTTTTTTCTCGTTCACATTTTTAAGAATATGGCATGCATTTTATGTTTTCGTGAATTGAGTTGAGGTACGTTTCTTAAGGTTTATCACGGTGTTTAGTGCCATGTGTAACATCATTTCTGTTAATTCTTCGCGGCCACTTATCCGCGTTTTCTTAAATCTTGTTTTTTCAAGTGCTTCATACATATATTTTTTTCCCATTCAGTGGGTGTTTTTTTCATATATATAAACCTGAAATGTAACACTGGTGTTCACGAAATAACGAAAGTAATAATGCTTGGCCCTTTACCACACGACAAGATTTTAGATCTGTCCGAATTGAAAGCATTTGCTGATGACGCTTTTAATATGGCTCATATTAAATGAGTTTTCTTTGATAGGTTAGTAGAAAACATTGTAGGAAAAGGAGAAAATGCTGGTAACCAGCATTTTCTCCTTTTCCCACATTGTTTTCAAAAGCCATCTCTTTCAGGGGTGTTAAAAGTCTTCATTGTGTGGTAAAGGATTAAAACGAGATTTAACACAAAACAATCCAAAAAAGGATAAAATTGCATAACGAGACTGAGCGAGAAACATTCTGTTATATATACGCTGTAAGTTGTAGGTGGATACTCCTATAAATGGTGGAAATTATCCAATAGTCCATCTGTACACTGTAGGCCAGCAGAACGTTAGGCATAGATCAATTATGACAGCACACATATGTCGTGCGCATTATATTGTGGGGGCTAACCTACAACCTCCAATGAGGACACTAGCATGAATTGCACTACCTTTCCTTCGACAAGGCAACTATTGTCAAAGCTGTTTTGTACCAACTATGGTAGAGATGATCATATTATCATTTCTGTGGTAAACTACATCGAGACGTTAGATACATATCAATAATGACAGATGACATATACCGTGGAAATTATATATCGGGCAAGCATGCAAACTCCAATTTGGACACAGATGGAAATGGTACTACTTTTCCTTTACCAAGTACACTAAATACTGAGTGGAAGAAAAGATGACAATATGCATAGATCAATTGTGACAGCAAACGTATATCGTGGGCGGCCATACAACCTTCAGTTTGGGCATTGCACGGCTTTTCCTTTTCCAAAACCAATGCATTCGAAACTTGTTTGATAGGACTTATGAAAGTCATTTCACAAAGCCCAAATAACTCTCAAACCAGCTTTGTAGTCATTTCACAAAGCCCAAATAACTCTCAAACCAGTATAGTAGGCTAGCACGTTATACAGAGTTCAGTTATGACAGCACAAACATGTGTCGTAGGCATAATATATTTTTTTATATTTTCAGACTGTGTGGGCATGCAACTTGTGCAAAAAGAAACAAGAGATTCTGGCAAAAACCGGCCAATGGTACCACGGTGGCATGGCTAGACCCGTGGGTTTAGACGTAGAAACATTATCCGGTAGTGAAACCACGTCGACAAAAACAGACCCGAGCCCTCCGAATGAAAAACGCCAAAAGTTTGGAGACAAAAGTGAAAGTGGACACACGAGTTCGGAAAAAGAAAATATAGAAAAGACGGATTCTCGAGATCGGGCCCCAATGTCTCGACAGGGATCCCAATTAAAACGACAATATTCTTTAGATGCTCAACGCGGAAAGTTAGGGGAAAGTAGTGTAAATAATAAAGATCAGTCAGATAGGTTAGGAAGTAAGGAACAAGATAAAAATAGAACGAGAGGTAACAATGTACCCACAGAAAGGGGCCGCAATAGGGACAAATCCCCTGCTCGTCATAGATATCATAGTGAATCTAGGTTAACCGAGACAGATAAAAGAATTATTGCTCATGAAAGGGGTGGGGACAATGATAGGTTTGGTGGGCGGAGCCCAAGAGAGGCTCTCGGTAGCCGGACGGATGAAAATAGAGAAAACAGGGAGAAAGGGCGCCATTCGGATGAAAGAGATGGTCGAAGGGGTCACGAAAGGGACCGGAAAGAGGGTCCAGAGAGGATTCACTCTGACAAGGATATCATTAAAAAGGAATCCTCGGCCCGTGATAGAACAAGGTAGGGTAAAGTTTGAAAGATTATAAGTTTATTAACACCAGTATGATAAAGTAATGTCTTTTTCGGCACTCATGTGTGTAAATATGAACAAGTCTCGCGAGACTATGCGATATTATCGGACCATAAACGGTGCATGTATCTTAGCCAAAGTATTATCAAATCCATAACGGAGAAAAAAATTCAGAATCGAAAGCCTATACATATATATTATATTTCATGTGTCTATTTTTAGAAATGTGATGGGTAAAGAAATGTCGTAATTTAAGCTGGGGGGGGATTATTTCCCCGTCACAGTGAATATTTTCCTCCTGCCGAAAATCTGGAACTACCTTTTTTTTAAATTATCGGGTATCCGGTTAACTGACTTGAGATCACTAGTTTTAAAAGTGGCATTCGTTGACAAAATAATCAAAAGAAATATAATATATAATGTATTTCATCAGCTTGTGGTTAATATGGGGAAATATTTGCCTCAAAAGGGAAAGGTCCGCGAGAATACCTCGTGCCTTACGGCACTTTTTCGCATACCTTTTCCTTTTTCGGCAAATATTTCCCCATATTAACCCTTTCCCAAACAATCCCTGGATTTTACCGGACTGGAATAGCAGCCTTTTGAAAACATTGTGGGAAAAGGAGAAAATGCTGGTAACCAGCATTTTCTCCTTTTCCCACAATGTTTTCTACCCTATCACAGAAATCATCTTTTCAGCAACTGTTGAATTGTCGTCTGTAAATGCTTTCAATTTGGTCTAGTCCAAAAGTTTGTCGTTTGGGAAATGATTAAGCACAAGCTAATGAAATAAACTATATTTATTAGACATTGTGTCTAATTACAATAAAATGAGCCTCTGTTAGTATAGGTGGCTGCATTTGGTTGTACTTCATGCAGCATGCCGTTGATTCTTTGACTTTAGTACCACCTTCATTTAAACTGCAAAAATGATAAGCCTGGCATTTTCTACAGACTCTGAACTGAAGTATGATTACAAATTTGTTGGTCTTCATATAAAACATACGACGATAAATGAAAGAAAATTAGGTGCACACTTATATCTGGAACTGAGTATATATTTGTACTTCATTTCATAATTCATTGAGCTTTCTTTTCATATAACTTTCATAACTATAGCTTCAGTTTTAAACAACAAATGCATTAAGAAGTAAAGTTGAAAATAAATGTAGTCATTTGGGCTTCGAACTTTGCTGAAATATTTATGGTCATTAACTGTATATTGTATCATTTCAGAGCGATTCGGGAAACGCCAAGTCCACGCAATAACAGAGATCACACTGAAGACCGAACGGCAAGCGACGAGCGGGTACGACGGAAAGATCCCCCTGATAGATATAGACAGTCACCAATGGACGGGTATTCCCGTTCTCACGAAAGGTTACATGACTATGCAGATAATAAACGAGAACAGCGCAGAGGTTCTCGCGATCGTGCTCCAGACAAAAATGAACTTGCTAAGAACCACGGAACTGAGCGCAACGATCAGTCACATGGTTCTGCGAAGAGCCAATCACAACCTAGTTCACATACAAAGAGCCAATCACAGCCAAGCTCTCATACCAAACCTACTGTGGATAACTTACAACGTACGGGTACCGGGGCTAGCCGCCACGGAAGGGACCGTCATTCACCCATGCCGCAGGAACGTGATCGCCCAAGAGACTCGCAATCCCCTTATAGGGACCAGTTCAAATCCCCGCCTTTACACAGGCATTTCATTCACATAGAACAACCTAGTGATACACAAGTCAGTGCAACAGAGGACATGGTTGACATGGATCGAGCAATGGATATTAGCAAACAACATTTAGATCCAAACTCAGCCGCGGGTAAAAATACTCGCAATAACCGTAAAAAACTGGAAAGTATGTTACGGAATGATTCCCTTAGTTCTGACCCCTCGGATTGTGTGCGACCCCCTCCGCCTAAACCCCATAAGCATAAACGCGGGAAAAAGCAGCGACAACATTCCCTCTCGAGCTCGGATGATGAAATAAGATCTACCCCAGAATGCTCTAGCTGCGAGGAGCTGGACTTAGAGAGTGAGAGCGTTAGTGAAAAAGGTAAGCTTGCAACCTAGTCTAAATAGATTTAAAGTGTTTAGCATAAAAATAGCTCTGTTTTTGCTGATACTGACATTAGAGGTATGTCAACGGTTGACAGAAACTTTGATAAATCACGAAAAGTAAGGGATCGGTATCAGATTAAATGAGCGAGATCTATCAAAATCAGGGGTTGTAGCTTGTATTACCTTATTTCAAAGGTATTGTAAGCACAGACTATAAAAAGATATTTTATTCAAAAGTGAAAAAAGTTTAAATAGGGAAATACAAAACTGATAAATTACAAAGTCATTGAAGATATGGATCCAAACGAATGCGTAGAAAAGCATTTGTTTAATCCTTAATCTCTTGGTAAAATACAAAGCTGGTTTGTGATATGTATGAACGTGCAGGCTTTTTGTTTTGAATGGTGTGTTACAAACAAAAGGTCTAAATTTGCAGTTAGAGACGGAGCAAGTCATGCTAGCCGAAATACAGCTACTTTTAGGCATTATTTTTAACTCATTACCAAACGACAATATTTTAGGCTTGTCCAAATTGAAAGCATTTGCAGACGACAAAATAAAATTGACTGAAAATTTGAAATTTGTTTTGTGAAGGGTAGAAAACATTGTAGGAAAAGGAGAAAATGCTGGTAACCAGCATTTTCTCCTTTTTCCACAATGTATTCTCAAAGCTTCTTTCTCAGGGTCGTCAAAAGTAGGGATTGTGTGGTAATGGGTTAAAAGACATTATAGTCATCTAAGCACATGCATACTTTACTTAAATCTTTACCAACGATCTTTTGTTTCAACAACTCTTTGGAAAATGGCTTTTGAAGGTATCGTAGGAAAAGCAGGTCATAATGGTAAAGGGCATTTTCTCTTTTTTTTTCCATGATATAACCTTCCCTTTCTATGACGAATGTAATTGTTTATGATAATTTGAAATGTCGTCCACCTACCTTTACAATTTGAACCTTGTCTATTTGTGAAGACTAAAGTAATTCCTGAAATGAAAATAGGGAAAATGAAATGCAGTTTCAGAGATGCAAAGCGTCTAACACGCTGTAAAAATATCATCCAGTTATTCTTTACTTTGATTTGATATTTTTGCTATGTGAATATTGATTAGTCTGGGTTCGTATTCACCAATCCATATACAGTCACTGTTCTAATATTGTCAATTAACTCTTTACCAAACGACAAAGATTTAGACTGGTCCAAATTGAAAGCAATTACAGACGTCAAAATAAAGGTAACTCAAAAATTGAAATTTGTTTCCAGCAAGGTAGAAAACATTGTTGGAAAAGCAATGCTGGTGACCAGCATTTTCTCCTTTTCCCACAATGTTTTTAAAATGCTTCTTTCTCACTGTCGTAAAAACCAGAGATTGTTTGGGAAAGGGTTAAAGCCATCTGATAGGCTCAGACAGGCAGTCGGGTCGCAAGCAGTCGTGGAATTAAAAAAAATCGGAAAGGTTGCAAATAACATAAGAATTTAAAGAGAAATGATGGATTTATAATACCATCCTTAACCTTCTCTTGAGCTCTGTTTTTAGTATGGATTTGTTGTTAAATCATTTAATGAATGATACAACTATTTGATGAAAAATAAGCATATCTTTAAGTTTATGTATTAGCCATTCATTGTCATTATAAAACAATCAAAACAGGGGGAGAATATTTATATGAGCATCCTGTTACTGATGACCAATGGAAGAAAGATGAAATTCTTGCAGCAAAAATCAAAAAATTCTTATCGGTGAGTTGATAGACGGGAATCTACGATAGCTATGCATTGTGTATTTTATGTATAATCGTTACAAAAAATACTGTATAACTGGTGGAATTTTCTAGCCAATATGTAATTAACGATTGCAGTACTAGTGGAGCCTTTGTATATTGATGACACAAGTAAATGCAAAAAGTATATGGCAAACATCTTCATTTACTAATATTATCTTTTATTCTATTGATGTTATTGTTTGTCTCAGATGATTATCTACTAAAACAAATAAGCCGCATATGGCTTTGAAAATGTCCTAATTATGTATGGATCAATATGAATTGAGACTTAGAAAATAAAGGTACGTGAAATCATATGGGGGAGACACGACTTGTTTGACAAGAGAAGAATTTCTCCTTATGCTACTATAGTTAAGCAGATAAAAGGTGTTAGTAAATAGCATAATTACTTTTTCTATGATTCGACTTTCGATACATATTGTAAAATTCACCAGTTATACAGAATTTGACTTGAAGAGTAAATGCAAAACTATACTGTTTGCTTTTGCTGGCTGCATTTTATCATTTTGTTTAGTTACAGGCTTGCATTTACTCACGTTAAGAATAATTTTATGTTATATTTATCACAAATATGCCCTATTCTGTTACAAATTAGCTGCTCTTTTGTGCTGATTCTTGACAATTTTTCTAGACGATTTCAGAGAATAAATTGATTGAATAAACAGAACAGAACAGAACAATAAATAGTATGCTTTAAAACATATTTGATTTTTCTAATTCATTATTTATTATCAATCTTCTACGAGAAATGCAAATTATCAGTCAATCAAAAATAGAAACGTTCAAATCTTTAGGCGCGGTTAAAACATTGGGTTGTGTAGAAAGGTGTTTAGAAATCATGTACAGAATAACAGCTAATTTTCAAATGAAGTAACAAGACACTGATTATTTTGTAACAAGACAAAAATTATTTTGTAATAAGAAGTAATTATTTTGTATAAGAAGAATAAGAATCCTAACAAGATTTAGGAAAAAGTGTGTACAGAAAATATCAACTCGTCATGGACGGTTTTATTTACTAACAACACTATTTGTCATTAATTACATAAATGAAAATTGTGTCGTGTCTGGCTGCTTCAGAACGATTAAAGCGCATTGCTTGTGGTATACAAACAACATTAACAGACCAGAGTATGTCTATACAAAAAAATACACAGAACCAAATAGGTCAGTACAAAAACAGAAAAGAATAGATCTACACGAACAACATTAACGGATCAGAAAAGATCTATACAAATAACACTAAACAGATATGTTAGATCTATACAAACAACATTTAACAAAATAGAACACGTCTGTTCAAACAACACTAAACAGAATATATTATATCTACAAGTTTTATGGTGCTTTTACAAGCTTGTAGTTTGAAGTGGAAGGGCCTACATGTATTTTGTACCTTCTGATTTCTGACCTACATGTACATTCTCAAACAAATAGTGAATATTTCTTGCTAATTTGAAAAAAAAAATAGGTTTTCTGTCTTTGCGACAACTAGTACTCATTAGAACGTAGTTATTTTATTCTAATAGTAAACTCTACGATCATGTTATTTTCAAATTTTGGGTTGTTTTTTTAAATAGTAAACTTCACTATCAAGAAAAAAATCTATTCATCAAACTACTGCTTTTTGTATTGAAAATTCTGTTAGTGCTGACAGTATACCACGAGGACTTGCACTCTGAATGAAAACGATGAATCTTCATAAACTCATTTTACAGCCATCATAGTTAGATCATACATTTTGGCGGTTATTTACATAAAGTTTTAACCTTAAGATTGCGAACAAAGAAATAAATAAACCTGAGAGATAACTTATTGAAAAGAAAAAAAAATGCAAGTATTGGACTAGTCATTTGATTATAGGAGCTATGATTCTCTGTTTGATGAATATTTATCATACTAATTGTTTGTCTAACATCTAGAAAATAAAAATACTACATGTATTATAAAAGTTTAAAGCATATGAATACTTAATAGATGGCTATAAAATACATGTACTGACATGGAATTTGTGACAAATAGCTACTGACTTGTATATATATATACACAAACCCCTTTTCTCTCTTTCGCGGAAAAAAATTAAGTGTGAAATGGAAACTTTAATTCAACATTATTCCAAGCATTGTTTGTGCAAGCTTCTTTATAATGACGAAAAGCAGTTTTTACTTCTGAGTAAAAGATACCAAATCTTTTCTTATCAAATTTGAGTTTCATTTTGGAACCATTCTTACCAGAGTTATGATAACTTACCAGTAAATTAGGATTACAAGTCAGAAGCTATCACTTGCGGATGTATATTTAGTGTGTTTAGACGATGGTTTAACTCGTGTTGAAAATCTTTCTTTTTGTTCACTGTATTACATATATAACCTAAACAAAGTATTGATTCAATGTTGTTGTAACATTCTTCACAGGGGAGTTAGAAAGCACCACAAGTGAAACGTCACATGTAGCTCAGCGGAAACAGCCTCGTCCGCTGGCAAATCAACAAGGAGGCGATCTTGACTTTTATCCAAGGTCCGTGGCCTACACAGGCACTTTGGGGCGGGTCAAAAGCACACACGATAAACCGAAGCCTCCATGGCCAGAAAATCAAATAAGAGATCAAATAAAGGATTCTGGGATAGACACGGGGCTATCTTCCAGTTGTCAAACGTTAAGTGAAGAAGTTTTAAAATCAAAGGTACCCTTCACAGACTAGTGTCCTTTTTGTACAATTTCAATATGTTCCGTTGCTTTCCGTATCATTTTTGATTCTTTATCACTATTTTTGCCCACTCGACAAGAAGCTTTGTCTATCTCTAGTCATTTTATCTATTTTTCTTTGAACGTTTTTGAACATCGAAAACTAGAAAAGTTCACATTTTATATGTACAGATATTTCTTTTGGGATCTGAATTTGCGATTCAGATACTGAAACAATCAACCTTTTGAACTTCTCTTTTCCTCAAATAATTTATTAAAAAAAATGCATTGTGATGAATGTTCTAAACATTACTTTGTTTCCAAATTGCAGAGAATTAAAAAAAAATCCAATGTTTTCCTAAAGTTATTTTACACGAAAGAATGATTTTCAAGGTAGAATCTACGCGCACAAAAAGAATAAACAAACAATTGGATTTATCGTATCATTCGTATTTTCTCTTGGAAGTCTTTTTTTTTGCCTTTGATCAAGTGCTTTTTTTTTTCATTTTGGCCATTTTCAGACTATAATTTTTTGTAACCTTTCTTCATCTGCATGGAGTCTAAAAGTGGTTTCAATTACTATGGCTTTCTCTGACTTTTCTCCTTTGATATGTGTGATCAATTTTATTTTTAGTATTATAAGCCTTCAGCTCACAAATAATGAATAATGTGGAACGAACAAAATTTCTCAAGTGAACAGAATAGAACAAGCGATCAAGGCCTCATATTCAGTGACCATTCTTACAAACATTCATTGTCAAATTCGGCCGGTCAAAAAATTGACATCAGTCAAGCTCTAGGTCTAAGCATGCATGCTGAATAATGTTCAAAATCCTAAATCTGAACTCCCTGATATTTTTTCAAGATATTGTGCTAAAATGAGATTTACTTGAATACATACATGTCTCCTTCTTTCTTTGTCTCCACCCTCTGTAAACTCTATGGGCAGAGAGACATGCGCTGCTCTACATTAAATGCACTTTAGGAAAAGTACTTCATGCTAATAACAATTGTGATCATTCTGGAGAGAGAAGTAAGGAAACATTGTGGAAAATTAAGAAATAGCTTTACTAAATGATCCTGCATTTTAATATTGCTTCTATGAATAAAAAGAGGTAATATATTCCGTCAATTCAATTTACAATCTTAGTAAGACTAAAGTTGTACGGCAAAATCCTACTTTTTAACTGTTTGAACAAAAACGACTCGATATGAAAGTGTAGATTGACGATTATTCTAAGTCGATCATTAAATATTCCAGGTTTTCACGGCCCTTGGGAAGGTGTCTTTCTAAAATCCTATGTTTAAAAGGATATAGTACTGGTATTCATTTGACAATTGTAAGTTTTTTCATTATGGACAAGTTAAAGATATTGATCCGGAGTTAATCTAGGAACTTAATTTACATATTCGATAAAAGTACGTAAGAGTAGATCCTTGCAGTTCTAGATTGGAGAAAGCTTGCAAGCTATATATAGTTAAGGATCTCTATACCAGAATAAAAATTTGGGCAAAAATATTGATAGTTTGTATTATACAGTGATGTGTGCTGGAGTGATTGTGCTTTTGTTACCCCACCCACCCATAACGTGCTTTTGTAATAACAAGTAAAATTTTGGGACTATATACGAGCTATTTAGAGCTAATCTACTGGAAAAGGGTGTTTTGTTCATTTCTTCTGAATTTCACATTTTATTGACCGATGAACTGGCTTTAAAATTGACGCTTAAAGTGTGTTACTTTTAGCGCTGCAGATTCCAGATTACTTTAAAGTATTTAAACAAGTAATCTCGTCTTCATCAAGACTTTTTTTATAACTTTTAAGCAATTAGACTTATTGGCAATGACAGTATTATAGAATATGAATTACTCATTATCTGGAAATTAAGAGGGTGTGTCTGACCAGTGAAGTATACGTGAAAACTATGACAGGTTTCTAACTTCCCTGGCAAAGCCTTTTTGTTCTTGTAAATCTTTGCGTTTTGTTTGCTGTGACCCTGTAGATCTATTTGTATCTCAGCCATACTCTGACAAAAGGGAGTTAAATGCATCTTCCAGGTACACTACACCAAGCAAGTCCTTACATAACCAGAGCTCGTATTCACCAACCATTCTTAAGAATGTTCTTTGTCTTATTTTCCAGAATTTTGTACATTTGTATGTAAAACGACTTCTGATTGGCTGAACCATTTGGTTTAGCCAATCAGAAGTTGTGTTACTTACAAATTTAGAAAACCTTGGAGAATAAGGCTGAGAATATTCTCAAGAATGGTTGGTGAATACTGGCCCAGAGCTCGTACTCACCAACCATTCTTAAGAGCATTCTCAGTCTTATTCTTCAGAATTTTATGTGTGTAAAAGTAACAGAACTTCTGATTGACTAAACCATATGGGTTAGCCAAACAGAAGGTCTGTTACTTTCCAAGTCAGAAAATCTTGAAGATTAAGCCAAAGAACGTTCTTAAGAATGGCTGGTGAATTCGGGCCCAGAGCTCCAAATAAGGGAGAGTGATGGTATACTAAATCCATTATTTCTCTTCCAAACCCAATGTTGTGGGTACTCATTAGAATCGTCTCGATGAGACGATTCTAATGAGTACCCATAACATAGGGTTAAGTGGATAATTATTAACTTTTTTTTTTCAATTTTGTAATCAAAATCACTCCCTCAATCTGGTGCTCTGATAAGCATAGGTCCATGAAGTTATTTTTGTATAAGAACCAACTAAACCATGAGGTACACGGTTCTTGACAATTTAACGATTCATCAATAGCGAAAAGTTTCGATCAAGGTCAGCCTGCACAGAATGCGCAGGCTGACCTGGCTGGATAGTTCCTGCAGATGCATCAAGTCCCTTTTCACAAAGCACGGCTTGTGTGTACATGTATTTTTATTCACTGTGGCCCTTTAAAAGATCCTTTTCTGTAAACACAATTAGAGTCAAAAGGCTATAGATTCTGGACTATTTATAATTTGACATATTGGCGTATTTATATTCGATTTTTTTTTAAACTATGTCAACAATATATCACTGCAACACCCAACTTCCTTCCTTTCTACCAATCCTATACTTGGGCTTTGTACAATGCCTTGCTTATAAGCACGTTTACTCCACCAGTTATTCTGCAAATATCGATTATTAACCTTTATTTTCGGTAAAAAGAGAGTAACATGAACTTACCTGAACAGTAAGATGCGGCGCAGACCAGATGTCATTGTACACATACATGTATATAGACATGTTTATCCAAAGTCAACAGAATCTCTTTCTTTTAAAACTTCTCTCGACATTTTTCAGATGTATTTACAGAAAGCTATGCACAATCCTAATCACAAGATTCATCCACTAGAATATTTCCATTGTAATGTCGCCTTTGAGTCCAAAGCGCTGGTTATGCCGTCCGTATACATTGATAACTTGACCCTCTTTTGAAGATCACACAAACCAGGGATCGTACCCTGTACAAACCTTGCGGTTTTATCGTTGTTAAAATACTGTCACGGTAAAATAGCTTATCCCACGAATATGTCTATGTATGCTTAATTATCCTAATACCAAATCTAGGTTTTTTCCTCTGCTTAAAATCATGATTGAAATTCACAAATTCACTCATATGTGAAGTAAACATGGCGGCGATTTTTAACTGTTACTGTGGTAACATTTCAAAGTGTACACTCGTGCGCGTCGGGATGTATAGGGGCGTGGCTTATAAATGTCTGTCGACTTCCAAAACCTCGTAACTACAAATGGAACAGTTTTGAAATATCTTTGGCTTTCTTTTAGTCAATGACACAATAAATAAAAGCTGAATTAATTACAGGTGATTAAGGTGATGTTACCCAACAAATTAACGTTTGTGTCTCAAAGTTATCATTTACCAAATTACCTAGTTACCAATTATTCAGTTTTTGATAAAATAGAGACAAAAAGTATTCAAAGAAGTTGCGTCATTAGCCTATAGACGCACCAATGGTTTTCCAAGAAAGTACAGTTAGTCACATTAGATATTCTGGTTTTTGTAAAGAAAAAAGACAGAACATGTTCCATGAATATGGGGATTTAATGTATCTGCAACAAGAATCTACTCGGGCCAGCCTGCAAAGTCCACGCAGGCAGACTTTGGTTGAAACCTTTTAGCATTGGTCAGTTTTTAGCTCCACTGGCCAAAGGCCAGTTGACTTATGTCCATCATGTGTCCATTCATGTGTTCGTCTGTGTGTTTGTCCGTCCATGCATGAGTGCATTAACTTTTCTTTCAAAAGTCTTCTTCTCAGCAACTATTAATCAAATTTTGCGGAAAGTTTCAAAATCCTCTCATGCCTAACCAGAAGACCAAAGGCTATAAAACTTTGCATGTATATTAATCTAAAAGACCCCTATCATAATTGCCAAGATTGTTCAAATTACAGCCATAGGGTCAAAATTGACCATATCTTACTTATACATTAGTGTATATAGTATAAAACTTTACTGATCTACTTGTTCCTGACCTTTTTCATAACCACACGGTCTCGAGATGTATTATTTGGCATGTGACTTTATCTGTGGACCTCTACTAGAGTGCAAGTAATTTTAGCTCTGTGGTCAAAAATGGCTTTTCCCTGGGCTCATGAATTTTGCTTGGTCTTTTGTGGAGATAACTTTTTTAACCCTTTACCAAACAATCCTTGGTATTTACGACCCTGAGATGGAAGCCTTTTGAAAACATTGTGGGAAAAGGAGAAAAATGCTGGTCACCAGCATTTTCTCCTTTTCCCACAATGTTTCCTACCCTGCTGGAAACAAATTTCAATTTTTGAGTTACATGTATTTTGTCATCTGCAAGTGCTTTCAATGTGGACCAGTCTAAATTTTTGTTGTTTGGTAAAGGGTTAAGTCTTATGGTTTGAAAGCATTTGGCTCAGCATTGTAATGTTTGGTATCTATGGTTTGTAAATATTAGCCAGTTGAGCGATGCAGGGCAATCATGGCCCTCTTGTTGTCATGTCCAAGGACCACCCTACCTCAGGATTTAGTTGGTTGTTACACAAAATGTATTCTATTGGTTTACAACAATAAAAAAATTTAATTGGTCAATACATTACAATACAAATTACAATTTGATTGGTCAATACATCATGGTGATGCATTATGGACCCCAGCTTTTTTCGGTGCATGGTTCATATTATACGTGTTGTGGTCGACCTAGGTCTAGTTTATACTGTAAACCTTTTTGTTGGTTGTTGTGTTATTTCTTCTGCTACTACTACTACATGTCTTTTTTTGTAATTCCTTCTTTATCTTAATTTCATTGTAGGCTTAAAACCCATTCTAGTGCCAAACATGCAAGAGACATTTTTCAGCATTGAAATGATACCTATGCAATTGCAATTTTAGGTTTTTTGTGTTGAACTTGAGTGCATTGGTAGCTCTAGGGTAAATAAGATGTTACTCAAATGATGATTTCTGTCTTTGCTAAGATAGAAAATATTCTGGGAAAAGGAGAACATGCTGATTACCAGCATGTTCTCCTTTTCCCAAAATATTTTCAGAAGACTTCATTTTTTATGGTCTTTAACCCATTACCACACAGTCCCTACTTCTGACAACCCTGATCTAGAAATCTACAGAAAACATTGTCGAAACAGGAGAAAATGCTGGTAACCAGGGAAACAGGAGAAAATGCTGGTAACCAGCATTTTCTCCTTTTCCCACAGTGTTTCCTATCCTTCACAAAACAAAGCTCAGATTTTCAGTCAATTTTATTTTGTTGTCTGCAAATTCTTTCGATTTGGACAAGCCAAAAATTTTGTAAAGAGTCAAAAGTCGGGATTGTGTGATAAAAGATTAATCTTATATGAGACAAACTGTCTGATTGGCTAAGACAGGACAGCATGGCCAATCATATGTTTTGTCAGATTGCTAAGCTTGAAATTTGAAATAAGTTTTAAAATCATAATAGTTCTTGTAACCTGCCACTGACTAACCAGTAACTTCTGTGGATGATGTCACAAGTGTTTTTACTCACGTATAAATATACTTAATTCATTACCAAATGACGAAATTTTAGTTGTGCCCAAATCGAAAGCATTTGCAGACGACAAAATAAAAGTGACTAAAAATTTGAATTTTTTTATGTGAAGGGTAGAAAGCATTGTGGGAAAAGGAAAAAATGCTGGTTACCAGCATTTTCTCCTTTTCCCACAATGTTTTCCAAAGACTTCTTTCACAGGGTCGTCAAAAGTAGGATCGTGTGGTAATGGGTTAAATACCTTGTTGCAAAAAGCAGACATTATGGTTCCATAAAAATGTGATGTTTTACTTATGGATAGTATCATGAATCACAGAGATGCACTTAACTCTTGACCAAACAACAAAATTTTGGACTGGTCCAAATTGATAGTTTTTGCAGACGACAAAATAAATGTGATTCAAAAATTGAAATTTGATTCAGAAAGGGTAGAAAACATTGTGGGAAAAGGAGAAAATGCTGGTCACCAGCATTTTCTCCTTTTCCCACAATGTTTTCCAAGGCTTTCTTTTTCAGGGTCGTTAAAAGTCGGGATTGTGTGGTAAAGCATTAAAGCCCCCTTTTGCCAGTGCATGGTTTATGTAACTTTTTATAATTCTGGTCTAATTAATTTCATTCTTCTTTCGTCCATCCCATTAAATATTTAGGCATAATATGGCTTAACCCATTACCACACAATCCCTACTTTTGACGCCCCTGAGAAAGAAGCCTTTAGAAAACATTGTGGGAAAAGGAGAAAATGCTGGTAACCAGCATTTTCTCCTTTTCCCACAATGTTTTCTACCCTTAGGTTACCAGCATTTTCTCCTTTTCCCACAATGTTTTCTACCCTTCACAAAACAAATTTCAGATTTTCAGTCACTTTTATTTTGTCGTCTGCAAATCCTTTCAATTTGGATAAACCTAAAATTTTGTCGTTTGGTAATGACTTAATCCAAGATAAAGATATAGATGTCTCAAAATTTATATTGTAAAAATAACATTCAGATTACGGGTGACCTGGCAAGTAGTATAGTAACATTTTTTACAGCCCTAGAATTCATTCAAGGTAAAGTTTCAAGGAGCATTTATTCAGGTAGATCATACTATCAAAACTATTAGCAAGAATTATAAAATGTGATCATTAAGGTTTTCATTACAAGGTTTTCATTTAACCCTTTCCCAAACGACAAAGTTTGGACTCTTCCAAACCTAAAGAGTTTACAGACGACAATTTTAGATTGTGAGAAAATGGCAGAAGGTTCTCAAAACGGGTAAAAAACACTGTGGGAAAAGGAGAAATTGCTCGTTACAAGCAATTTCTCCTTTTCCCACAGCATTTTTAAAAGACTTTTCCTGCAGACATGTAAAAACCAGGGCATGTTTGGGAAAGGGTTAAGGTTTTTTCGTTACAAGGTTTTCATTTAACATACCGTTACTGAATTTTGCATTTTAATTCATTTAATCTTGACCTTTTACCTCTGACCCTGAAGAAGACAAAAGTTCGTGTATGACCTTTTCTTTTTTTTTGTTTACACAGCACCCTGTTTCTTGGCAACGTTCGGCAGACAACCAATATTGGATTGGTCACATGATCCTGAAAAAAGCAGTATTAGAGGGAAGTCGGAAGTCTGGTGATTCCAGTGCAATTTTAGGTGAGTCGAGAGACAATGAACCAAGGCATGTCTGCCAAGAACAAGCAAAAATTATATAGTGGTGATACAGTTAAGGAATAATCTTCTTTCCATTGTGGTTTATTGTTCAATAAATCACTTTGTAAGTTATTAGGGGATATGAATAAACCATGAGGAAAATACTGGTAACCAGCGTTTTCTCTTTTTCCCACAATTTTTTTATTTTAAAAGAACATTTTCCTAATGTGGGCAACATTTGGTTTGTCGTTTGCAATGTTTCAATTTTGGACCAGTCTGAAACTTTGTAGTTTGTTAAAGAGATAAGGTGTATCAGTCTAGTAAATAAATTACAACCTAAAGAAGAATTCTTTAACCCTTTCCCAAATGACAGATTTTAGACTCATCTGTAATCAAAGAGTTTGCAGATGATGATTTCAAATGTGATAAAAATGGCAGAAAGTTTTCCAAATGGGTAGAAAACACTGTGGGAAAGGGAGAAATTGCTCATCACAAGCAATTTCTCCTTTTCCCACAGTGTTTTTGAAAGACTTGTACTGCAGACGCGCAAAGACAAGGGCTTGTTTGGGAAAGGGTTAAGCTTACAACTGAACAGTTCGAAAGCGATGTGGCATAAGGAGATTTTTCCTACAACAAGGAATTTTTCAAAATACCAGCATTTTTCACCTGTATAGAAACCACAGGTACCTGTGTTAACAAATAATGGATTTAAACTCTCTTTATAATGTTAGTTAACATCAAGTTATGCTTGGCCATCACAATTGGAGTTTCAGTCCAACCCTCTTACCTTCCCTTAATCATTGCTTTATTATGCAAATAATTTCTACATGGATAGCGCATTATTGCATCTGAAATGTATACATATTTATTGAGATTGTAAAATTATTTGTTTGAAATGCTGGACGCAGTAGTCTTTTTGCCTGCACTTATAAGCTTAATCTCATTACTGGATAGTCATTGTAATTTTTTTACAGTATCTTGTTTGTAGTTTTTCTTTTAACGGCACTTTTATGGTGCTGTTGATAAAAACAAAGGTATAGTCTTCAGTTTGGGCTAAGGTAAAAGAGATTCTTCAAGGGAGATAACTGACCATAAATGAATATCACTTTGATAAAAATAAAAAAATCAGTTGCTCAATTTTTTTACGGGTCTGGAATAGCAGCCTTTTGAAAACATTGTGGGAAAAGGAGAAAATGCTGGTAACCAGCATTTTCTTCTTTTCCCACAATGTTTTCTATCCTATAATAGGCAGATATCATCTTTTCAGCAAGAGTTGAATTGTCGTCTGCAAATGCTTTCAATTTCGTCTAGTCCATAAGTCTGTGGTTTGGGAAAGGGTTAAAAAAAAAATAGCGTGACTTGTAAAGTATTTGGCTTAGATTTGAAAAAGCTGAAAGACATATCAAAATAACTTGTCTCCCATCATTCTGTGCATCTTTGAAGGTCAAGGTTAGTATAGTGTGTGTTAAAACGTACAGACTTGTAGTTGCCATGGTAACTAATCAGTACAATTATTCTTTTTCACACAAGCTTGTTTTAGAATAGGTGTTATATTAACTGCCTCTATATACATTATATAAACTGTGTTTTTTTACACCCTTAGTTGTTTATGTTACTTGCAATTAGGAATCTTTGAGAAACTGGATATTTGCATCATTTATCCGCACATAAAGCTGACTTAAAACTAGATTTTTACTGAATTTCTTCATGCAGAATTTTTATTTTTTGCAAAGTTAGAACTGGATTATTGTCTCATAGTTGAAGAAACAGATTCACATCAAAAAGAATAATGCATAAACCTCAACAGGGATAAGCAGGTTCTTATCTGCCAAGCAAGGAATCATATTGTTCGAATTTAAATAATTTCCATAATTACATGTATGACAAATAACTGTGACTCATAAAATGTCACTCAATGATTGATTAAAAATTCTTATGAATAGGAAGAAAATATTTTTGTAGAAGGAGAAAATCCTGCTTAGTTGTTAAAAACACAGGATTTTGTTTTGAAGGTTTATAATGGGGGAAATAGGGGGGACCTTGGGGTTGTGGGCATTGTAATAATGGAGATAATTTAGGGGTGGCATGTATATCTAGCTGTGTCAGGTCTTTTTTGATGGTAGCTATAGTCATTGTGACAGAAATTATTCATCGCTAGACATTTGGATGCTAGTTATGTAGGAATAGAGTCAGATGCCTGGAGTTAATGTTTATATCGTCCAAAGTGTCTGCAAAAGTTAAGGAAAGACTATGAAGCAGTTCACAACGAGTGGAATCCACACATTATCTCCGGCTAGATGGCATTCTACAAATACTCATCTATCTAATTTGGGCATCCTTGGTACAGAAACGGACTACTTTTCTACGCGACAACCATTGCTTTGAATTTCAAACTAAAACAAACCTTTACTCAATAAAACTCTACCTGGTATGATTCATTCAGCTATGATCAGTAGTTTAGAGAAACCTAAAGCTAAAACAGGCCTGATTTCTCTTCTAACTTATTGATAAAAGCCATTTTCTCCATCGCTAATTTAGAGCGCATATTACTACAATCCCCCCATATCAGGGGGAGTTGAGGGAGTGATGCCTTATATAAGACAGGTCGAGTCTTCAAAGAATTTGACATGCACAGACAATGGGAATCCACATTTCATTGTGTTACATCAATTTTCTGTCCAGTTTCTCATTTGCTCACTTGTACATACATCTATAGACTGTATTATTTGGTGACTTTTCCACTGTTATAATGTCATTTGAATTCTGTTTTTGAGTGGCCAGTAGTGAATTTGTTGTTTAACTCTTTACCACAGAATCACGCTTTTTAGAAATCCCAAGAAACACACCTTCTGGAAAACCTTGTGGGAAAAGGAGAAAATGCTGGTAACCAGCATTTTCTCCTTTTCCCACAATGTTTTCTATGTTTTCTACTCTTCTATAGTCAAGTTTCAATTTTTGAGTCACATTTATTTTGTTGTCTGCAAAATTTTGAATGCTTTCAGTTTGGACAAGTCTAAAATTTTGTCATTTGGTATAGAGTTAAAAGATTATTTTTTGTCTTCATGGTGTTCAATACCATTTCAACATATCAGCTATAGCCTGGCTACAAAAGACCTTTTCGATGCTTTTCTGCATTTTTTTTATATAGAATTACTTGTGCGTTACCACTTTTCTTCCAAAGCCACTGGCTGTTTTCCCAAATAGTTACTGTTGAAATGAAAATCAGCTGTAAGAGAGTCATGAATACTGTTTTATTTCATGTCTTCCGGTAGGATATCGATATAGCAGTGAAAATATTTTTCGATCTTACACTGGTACAACCAGTGAAAATACCAAATTTCATGTTTTTGTTGCCTAGATGAGTTGCGCGTGCCTAACAACCAGATGGGAAATATGATGTCGTATACCTCCAAACTGAAAGAATTTGCTGACAACAAAATAAATGCGATTGAAAAATTGAAATTCCTCTTGGGAAGGGTAAAAAATATTGTGCGAAAAGGAGAAAATGCTGGTTACCAGCATTTTCTCCTTTTCGCACAATGTTTTCAAATGGGTTCTTTCTCAGGGTCGTTAAAAGTCAGGATTGTGTAGTAAAAAGATAAGATCATGAGATTTGTCTTTGAAAGGGTAAAAAGCATAGTCGGAGCAGAAGAAAATGCTGGTTACCAGTACATAATGAGTCAATACATTGGGTTCAGGTCTCTCTTCAATTCTGAAATCTAATCGTAATTCAAAATCTGATTTTTTTTTTTTCAAATAGGGTAGAAAAAATTGCTGGTTACCTTAACTCTTTACCACACAATCCCGACTTCTAACGACCCTGAGAAAAAAGCCCTCTGAAAACATTGAGGGAAAAGGAGAAAATGCTGGTAACCAGCATTTTCTCCTTTTCCACAATGTTTTCTACCCTTCCCAAAACAAATTTCAAATTTTCAGTCACTTTCATTTTGTCGTCTGCAAATGCTTTGAATTTGGACCAGTCTAAAAATTTGTCGTGTGGTAATGAGTTAACTCTTTACCAAATGACAATATTTTAGACTGGTCCCGATTGAAAGAGTTTACAGACGACAAAATAAAAGTGACTGAAAATTTGAAATTTGTTTCGTGAAGGGTAGAAAACATTGTGGGAAAAGGAGAAAATGCTGGTTACCAGCATTTTCTCCTTTTCCCAAAATGTTTTCTAAAGGCTTCTTTCTCAGGGTCGTCAAAAGTAGGGATTGTGTGGTAATGGGTTAATTGCTGGTTGCATTTTCTTCTTAGTGTTTCCAAATGGCTTCTATCTCAGGGTCGTAATAACCAGGCATTGTTTGCTAAAGAGTTATATGGCTAGACCACTGACCATGTGACCTAGGCTTTGGCGTATCACATAAGATCTAATATCATGAAATGTCAATAAATGTAACCTGATCCTTTACCATACAATCCTAAGTTTTAATGACCTTGAGACAGAAGGCTTTTGAAAACATTGTGGGAAAAGGTGTAAATTTTAGTTGCCAGTATGTTATCCTTTTCCTACAATGATTTCTTACCTTTCACAGAGAAATCCCAGAATTTTTGCCACAGTCATGTAGCATGATGTCTAAATATGTTTTGATTTTTGATGAGTCTTACATTGTTTGATAGCTAGCCCTTTACTCAATGGTAAAACCATTTTTTTTGGTCCAGATTGAAGGCATTTGCAGATGAAAACCAAAGTGCATATGTCACTCAAGCAATGAGACTGTCTTTGAATAACCAAAAAACATTGTATGTTTACCAGCATTTTCTCCTTTTCTCACAAAGTTTTTTTTTTCCAACAGTTTAACCCATTACCACACAAACTCTACTTTTGACGCCCCTGGAAATGAAGCCTTTTGAAAACATTGTGGGAAAAGGAGAAAATGCTGGCAACCAGCATTTTCTCCTTTTCCCACAATGTTTTCTAGCATTCACAAAACAAATTTCAATTTTTCAGTCACTTTTATTTTGTCGTCTGCAAATTCCTTCAATTTGGACCAGTCTAAAATATTATTGTTTAGTAATGGGTTAAGGTGGGATTATGTGGTAAGAGATTATCATGGTGTTCTTTGTTTTTCTCTATTTCAGGTTTAAAAATTGTCGGGGGACGACTCACGGAGAAAGGAACCTATGCAGCCTTTATCAGTCAGGTGAAGAAGGGCTCTATAGCGGACACCGTTGGTCATTTGAAACATGGTAGGTGTATAGCATTACTCTTGTGAATGGCTGTTTAACCCATTACCACACAATCCCTACTTTTGACGCCCCTGAGAAAGCCTTTAGAAACCATTGTAGGAAAAGGAGAAAATGCTGGTAACCAGCATTTTCTCCTTTTCCCACAATGTTTTCTACCCTTCACAAAACAAATTTCAAATTTTCAATCACTTTTATTTTGTCGTCTGCAAATGCTTTCAGTTTGGACAATTTCTGTTTTTGTTAGTGTTTTACCATACTTTTGTTAGTGGCCACTTGATTTAAACAACCAGCTTAATTACCTGTAAGGCTTTACCTAACAACAAATTAACTCTTTACCAAACCACAAAATTTAGGACTTGTCCAAATTGAAAGCATTCGCAAAGGACGAAATAAAGGTGAATCAAAAATTGATATTTGATTTGGAAAGGGTAGAAAACATTGTGGGAAAAAGAGAAAATGCTGGTTGCCAGCAAAAGAGGTAAAGAGTTAAATGAAAAAATAGCTATTGGGGTCAAATTTTATTAAACTTGCCCATAAAAATAAAATTAAGCAAATACTTTTGTGTCATTTTTTTTTAAATTCTGTTCATGTCAGATTATTTTCCTAACAGCTGGAAGTAAAGTTACAACCATGTATAATTTTATTTTTTAGGGGACGAGGTGGTGGAGTGGAATGGACGATCACTGCAAGGGAAAACTTTTGAAGAAGTCTGTGACATAGTTTTAGAATCAAAACAAGAGCCGCAAGTGGAACTTATTGTTCATAGAAGGTTAGTTCACTCTACATCAAGGCGGGAGATTTAGTGGTTAGCGTATCTGACTTGTGACCTGGAGGTTTTGGGTTTGATACCTGGTTGCAGCGAACTTTTTTTACTATGATCTTTGCCTTTCACCTCTGATGCATGTGAGAAAAGTAATCAGTGGCTTTGGATAGAAAGTTACGTCAGTATTGCTTTGAGAAAGTCAGGAAACACATGGATGCATCACTGACTACCATGATATGACCTAAGCTGTTAAGGTGGTGTTAACCCATTACCACACAATCCTAACTTTTGAAGACCCTGAGAAAAAAACCCTTAGAAAACATGTGGGAAAAGGAGAAAATGCTGGTAACCAGCATTTTCTCCTTTTCCCACAATGCTTTCTACTCTTCACAAAACAAATTTCAAATTTTCAGTCACTTTGATTTTGTCCTCTGCCCATGCTTTTGATTTGGACAAGCGTAAAATATTGTTGTTTCGTAAAGAGTTAAACTCCAATACAAAGAAACAAACATTCTACAACAAATGACAATACTGAAAGCATATATTTGCAGATGACCAAATCAACATGACTGAAAAAATTAAATTTGATTTGGGAAGAGTAGAAAACATTGTGGGAAATGGAGATAATGCTGGTTACTAGAATTCTTTCCTTTTCCTACTTTTTTTTTCTTTTAAGACTGTTCTCTTTTTAGGTTCATTAAAATTGAGGATTATGTGGTTAGGAAATAAAAACTTTAATTTGATAAAACACAGAAAATATCGTTGGAAATGGAGAAAAAGCTGGTTACAAGCATTGTCTCCTTTTCCCAAAATGTTTATAAAAGTCCCTTGTCATCAGTATAATTAAAACGTTGGATTATCTGGTAAAGAGATAATTCAGTTCTTGTTTATCTCAAATGCCAGCATAATGTCAAATCCCATTTTTAGATATTTTTATTTCTTACAGCTCAGATGAAGTGCCGCCAGGAGCAAGTACACAATATGACGCTCATAGAGGTATGTTAAATTACTACTTGGTTTCGAATTCAGGTATCTAACACTGTTGCTTGTTGCTTGTCACAATTTGGCAACCTAATTCTAATCTTGTAATTAGTACACAATATGATGCTCGTAGAGTATGTTATTACCTGGTTTTGACAAATTCTGATATCTAACACGCTTGTCACAATTTGTCCAGTTTAGTAACCTAATTCCAACCTTGTCGGTTCCAAGGATCCATTTTGAAGTCACTGCCAGTTACATGATCTCAAACATGGCACCGTTTCCTCCCCCCTCACCATGTTAACAGATTATGTTATGGGAGACCACTCCTTCATGCATGGCTTCATCTTAATTTAACCCTTTCCCAAACAAGCCCTGGTTTTTACGTGTCTGCAGTACAGGTCTTTAGAAAACACTGTGGGAAAAGGAGAAATTGCTCGTAATGAGCAATTTCTCCTTTTCCCACAGTGTTTTCTACCCATTTGGAGAACTTTCTGCCATTTTTATCAAATTTGAAAGTGTCGTCTGCAAACTCTTTGAGTTTGGAAGAGTCTAAAATTTGTCGTTTGGGAAAGGGTTAAATACAATACCTAGCAACTACAGTGGCATCAGCAATCACAGTGAAATTATTGTTATTATTCCTATTTTGTTGTCTTACAGTAAAAAAAGAAGACCTTTCTTTCTTTATATCTTTAGAAACAATGATCTTAGTCAATAAGATTTCCTAGAGAAAGACACTGACTATCTGTTCTCTATATGCACACCCATAACTTTTTTATCTCTTTACCAAACAACAAGATTTTAGACTGGTTGAAATTGAAAGCATTTGCAGACGACAGCATTAATGTGACCAAAAATTTGAGACTTATATATGAAAGGGAAGAAAATATGGTGGGAAAAGGAGAAAATGCTTGTTACCAGCATTTTCTCCTTTTCCCACTATGTTTTCAAAAGACTTCTTTCTAAAGGTCATTAAAAGTAGGGATTGTTCAGTTAAGGGTTATATTCTTTCAGATTTCAGTCACATCAAAGATGTTGTTGGTACCACTCGTCTAAACCGACCAAGTTTGAAAGTTACCTCCCCTGGTTCCCCTCAACAACCAAAGACACAAAAACAACATACTCAGCAAATCACTGGAAGAATACAGGTAAAATATGAATAGATATCTTATTATTTCATGCTTTCTAGTAGGTTATTGAAAAATGTTAGAGAAATACTTTTCGATATTTCATGATTACGACCAGTGAAAATAGCAGTTTGTATATTCCAACTCTTCAGTTGAAGCCTTACAGTCAGATGGAAATATGACGTCATTTACTTTACACTTCTCGTGCTTGATGTAACATTGTAATGTGTTGCTACATGTATGTGGAGGGGATCTACATGGGGAATAACCAAAAAAGAACTGTACTGGATTTTTATTAAATTACCACCAGAAAGAATTAAAAGCTTAGTGTTTCAAAAATGTATCATTTTCTGATTATTTGAACAGGGTGTTTGCAAAATAAATCCTTTTTTCATCCTTTACACAGAGTATTTCATAAATATATTTTATTATTCTGTGTGTTGAAATTTTCATTTTGAAAAGGATAGAAAGCTACAAACTTTTTACAGATATGACAGAATTTTATCTAAATATTACTTTAACCCGTTACCACACAATGCTGACTTTTGACGCTCCTGGAGAAGAAGCATTTTGAAAAGATTGTTGAAAAAGAAGAAAATGCTGGTAACCAGCATTTTCTCCTTTTCCCACAATGTTTTCTTCTCTATCAAAGAAAAATTACACCATTTAAGCCACACTGAAATTGTCGTTTGCAAATGCTTTCAATTTGGGCCAGTCTAGAATTTTGTCGTTTGCTGAAGAGTTAAAGGCATTACTCTATCATTAATTGATATATGGCTGTATAATGATATTTAAGTTGTTGTAGCTAATGCATATAATACAGAATTTAGATTGAAATGAGTACCGGGTAATTGGACTTGAATTTTTGTATAGTTATATTAATTGTGCACTACTGATTGATCATACAGATCACAGATTCCCCAGAAGGCGCTTATGTTATTGGTACTGGTAAAATATAGAGGTTGAAATCATAAGTTATGCCCTTACTGCTCAGTTATGTCCTTTGTGTATAGTACTGTCACACAGGACCATAGGTGTTTGTTTTATGATGAATTTCACCATGCATATAATGCAATATATGTCTTATATTATTATATATTACATGTCATAGATCGTGAAGTTTGTCATAAACAATAACCTGTGAACAATACCCGTGTTTAATGTCTCATCTGAGAGACTACTACAGAGCTCCAGATAGAGGGAGTAATTCTGATTTCAAAATTGAAAATATTTCTCATTCTATGCTAAATCTTATGTTGTGGATACTCATTAGACTCGTCTCATTGAGACAATTCTAATGAGTACTCACAACATAGGGTTTTGAAGAGAAATTATGATTTTAGAATACCATTACTCCCTCTTATCAGGAGCTCTGTATTAGTAATTTTTAGTTAACCCTTTACTCCACAGATACTCATTTCTACGCATTGCTTGTATGAGCCTTTGGAAAACATTGTGGCAAAAGGTGAAATTGCTCGTGACGAGCAATTTCACCTTTTGCCACAATGTTTTCTACACTATCAAAAGGTGTCATATACACATAAAAAATGGCTTCATCCTTGCTGTTATTTAGGGTCAATTAGAGATACCATAGAAATGCCTTATGGGGTGAAGGGTTAAAAAGCTGTGGGAGTTGAACCAACACTGCCATGTGTCATACTTTGCCACTTGAGCTAATGTGGCTAACTGAAATGACTGATTAGTTACAAACAAATACATAACAAGACTCCATATTATTTAACCATGGGTTGTATTTTACAATTAGATTAAGACAAAGTTCAAAGTGCAGGTATGCAAACTATTCACATCATTTTATTATTGTTTGCTTTCCAGTCAAATGCACAAAGCTTTGTGGATTGTTCACAAACATGAATGACTGCAATTAAATTTTATGTCCTATTTTTTGTTTCGCAATAAAACATAAGACCCTTCATCACAACATGCCAATATCAAAGACCTTGAAGAGAAAGGCTTTTGAAAACACTGTAGAAAGAGGAGAAAATGCTGGTGACCAATAATGCTGGTGTCTCGGATCAGCGTGTGCAGTCTGCACAGGCCAATCCGAAATAACACTTTCCAATTTTATGTGATTTTCTGTTTTACACAAGTCTACTGTAGCACAAAATCTAATGTAGTTGAAAAGTGCCATCTTGGATTAGCCTGCGCGGACTTTGCAGGCTAATCCGAGACGAAACTTTACGCAAATGTCCGAATGTCCCTTTTCGCGTGTTTCACTCCTTATGTTTTCTACTCTTTAAATGAAATATTTCAACAGTAATGTCAAGCCACATTTAGGCTTAATCTATTTTTAGCAAGTGCCTTCAAACCTGACCAGTCTGAAATTTTGTTTGTCTTGAAGGGTTAATGTATGAGTAACTTTTTCTATTAAAGATTCACAAACACATTAAAGACAGAAATGTATGCCTTAATTTTATTAAGTTTAGGCTTTGTTACTGTGAAAACAGCTATTTTTATCATATATTATTCACAAAAAATAAAATGAAAGAATTTTTTTGTCTTACTTTTATTTCAAAAAGGCATTTGGAACCAGCAATTTTTCACAATATAGACATCAAACATTTACTTAACTTTTGTTGTAAGTTGAAAATAGATATATCATGTAAGGACAGCCATGCAACCTTAATGTGATATAAATGACACAAATTTTTGTCTTGTTTTAATTCTTTACCAAACAATAAATTTTTACACTCGTCCAAATTGAAAGCATTTGCAGATGTCAAAACAGAAGTGACTGTAAATCTGAATTTCGTATTTGAGAGGGTAGAAAATACTGTGGGAAAAGGAGAAAATGCTGTTAACCAGCATTTTCTCTTTTTCCCACAATATTTTCAAAAGTTCGTTAAAAGTTGGGATTGCGTGGTAAAGGGTTAACTGTGGTAACCTATACTATACAATGACAGCAGTTGTTTACAATACATGTACATCGACAACATAAATGAGTAATGCCCTGTGAAAAAAAGGGTTCATGGAATCTACAAAAAGTATTGACCCATGTCAGTCTTTGTGAATTTTTTTATACCCCTGCAAAACGAATGTTTTTGAGGGTATACTGGAATCAGCCTGTCTGTCTGTGTGTCCGTTTATGTGTCTGTGCGAGTCTGTGTACAAAATACCAGTAATTTTGTGTCGCAAACTCCTCCTATGTGCAGTTTTCCTTCAATTGTATTGAAACTTTACACATATATTGATCATATATTGAAGATGTGTAAGATGCAATTTTCAAGTGTCAAGTCTCGCTGGTTGAGGAATTATCTCCCCTTGAACTTGACACTTTTTTCTGTTAAAGCGCTGGTGGGGGTATAAAGTCACAGTCAGTGACAGCTCTAGTTATATTTGTAAATTTTCTGGATACCTGCAAACCATATTACCTCATGATTTTACATGGTTAGTAGACAAAATTCATTCCATGGATCCATGATGTCGTGCTTGGTACAATGCACCATATGGCCTGCAACACGCCAAAAGGGTCATTCGGACATTTGTGTAAAGTGTCATCTCGATCAGCGTGTGCAGTCCGCGCAGGCTAATCCGAAACGAAACTTTCCGATTCTATGTGATTTTCTGTTTTATGTAAGTCTACTGTTGCACAAAATCTAATGTAATCGTAAAGTGCCATCTTTACGCAAATGTCCGGATGCCCCTTTTTGCGTGTTGCACTCCATATGGAGGTACAAGAAACCTCCTTCTGCTCGAACATGGCTCAAATTTATTTCTTTCATTTTGTTACATTAGAACATAAATTAATGCAAGAACTGCTACATATTGCTAGAAAAATATACCGGTAAGTGACAGAAAGCTATATACATGTATATCTTATTTTTGTTGCATAGAAATTCAGGCGTTTAATTATTAATGCAAGAACAGCCATTGTTTACACACATAAATAGTAGAAAACTATGTTTTACATTTTCTCGTCAAGATAGAAGAGTATCAAATAAGCATTTGATAAATTAATAGATGGTTGAACTCCAACCAAAAAATTATGATTTAAGAAATAATCTTCTTTCTATCATGGTTTATTGTTCAATAAACCACAGTTGTGAGTTATGAGCAGAATAGATAATCCACAAGAGCAAAAGCCCAAATGGTTTATTCATTGTGCATCAAAACTTATAACATGGTTTATTGAATGATAAACCATGATAGAGAGAAGATTATTTCAATTCTAACTTGACCAACTCTTAATCAAAGGAAACAAGTTCATACTTACAGTAAAAACGTTGATGAAGATTATATTCCTTTGAATAACTTATTCACTCAGTTTATACAGAATGATGTCACTCAATATAGAATGACATCACTCTATATAGAATGACGTCACTCTACATAGAATAGCATAGATTTTAACATGCTTTCATTGCAATGTGTTTATAGAGCTGAATTCATGTGCCATCTTAGAATAAGGTAATTCTATCAACCATCATATTATGATCATGATCCTTCAGGTGTTCATGAATATTTCAATGCAGATGCTAGCATTTGATAACCTGGATGTATGCCCTTAGTCATCAAATGCTTGCATCCACAATGAAATCTTGATGACCATCTGAGGGATCATGATTATTAACTCTTTACCACATGAAAAAGTTTTAGACCAGTCCAAATTGAAAGCATTTGCAGACGACAAAATAAATGTGAATGAAAAATTGAAATTTGATTTGTGAAAGGTAGAAAACATCGTGGGAAAAGGAGAAAATGGTAACCCAGCATTTTCTCCTTTTCCCACAATGTTTTCTAAAGGCTTCTTTCCTAAGGTCATCAAAAGTAGGGATTGTGTGGTAATGGGTTAAATTATGATAGACATATCACCTTGATTTATTGCAGACATATTTCTTTTTGTGAACAGGTGAAATTATGGTATGAAAAAAGAAGCTATGAGCTGATAATTACAATACTGAATGCTATCGATCTTCCAATGACATCGGATGGGAAATTTAGAAATCCGTACTGCAAGATATATCTACTACCAGATAGAAGGTAACTTTCAACTACTGAATCTCAAGTGTTGGGCTTGCTTACCTAAAGGTCCCAGGTTTGAGACCTGATTGAATCAATGGATTTTTTGCAGAGTCTCGTTATACAAGAAATTTCAGAGCTCTACCCTAGCTTCGGTTAAACACACGACATATTGTACATTCTTATGAATGATGTCCGTAACAAAGAAACAAATAAATGCATAGCTCAAATACAAACCGCATCTGGTGGGATTCGAACCCAGGAAGGACAAATATCCTTGTTTTTCGACGATTAAAAGACCAATACCATAACCAATGAGCCAAAGAGATATCTCTCTGATGCAGTTGTCAGGTTTTTACCACTGGTGTCCACTCAGTGAAATAAATTTTGATCTTTCACTGAAAAAAACAAATGTCCTCTTTTTTTCCTAAGGGCCCCTATTTGCTGGCAGTTTTGTTATATCTGTTGTTTTAACTTTAACGATATTTTATGTTTCACCTTCAGTGAGAAAAGTAAACGCAGAACTACCACAATATCCAACACAAACGAGCCGAACTGGAATCAAACATTTATGTACAGACCTGTAAAACCAGAAGACTTTGCGGAAAGAATGATAGAAATTACTGTATGGGATTATGATAGAATAGGAGCCAGTGAATTTATGGGAGAGGTACGGTAACAATTTTTTTTTCATATTCATGGCAATATGTATACCCACCACCTACAAAGTGGAGGGAGGTATACTGGTTTCACCATGTCTGTCTGTCTGTCAGTTTGTCTGTCCATGTCCAATATACCCATGTTTTCATTTTCATGCTCTAACTCAAAAGTTGTTTGACAAAGGACCCTGAAACTTAAGCCAAGCCACGGTAGCTCAGTCTTGGGAGCAAAGGGTCCATGGTTTAATCCCTGGCTATGACCCCTGGCTCGGCCAATATCTTTCCAAGGATTGATGATAGTCTCTGTGACAGGACTGATTCCTCTGCCATTGCTGTCTAATGATCATGTGAGAATGCAGGAAAGAAAATTGTGAGTAGTACTGGTAAAAATGTGTGTGACTGAAAAATTGAAATCTTGTTTGGGAAGGGTTGAAAACAATGTGGGAAAAAGGAGAAAATGCTGGTTACCAGCATTTTCTCCTTTTCCCACAATGTTTTCAAAAGTTTTCTTTCTCAGGGATTGTGTGGTAAATAGTTAAACCAAACAAGTCATTATACAACTATGAATCCAGAAAATCCATTTTATCTAACAATAGGCTGTAAATTGAGGTTGAATGGTACTTGCACATGGAGAAAATTTACCGAAAGCAGAAAGTTAGGGCACCTCCACAATCAGCAAAGGTTGACCTCCGTCAAGGCTTTTTGCAGATGCATTAAACCCTCTTTTTACAGAGTACTGCTCATATTATTTGTTGTTTTATATTATTTATTTCAGGTTCTTATAGACTTGACAACTGCATGTCTGACTGATGAACCATATTGGTATCAGCTTAGTAACCATGACAACACTAGTCTACCACTCCCAAGTTCCTCACCTAGAACTGTAAGTATTCTGTATGATTTAAAGTATGAGCATTTTAATTCTGTCAATAACATAGACAATACAAGAAGACATTGTAGATCACAGAATGTGCAGTCTAATTAAGAAATAATCTTCTTTCTATCATGGTTTATCATTCAATAAACCACAGTTGTGAGTTATGAGGCAAAATAAATAATCTACAAGGGTGATAGCAACATGGTTTATTGAACAATAAACACGTGGTTTATTGAACAATAAACCATGATAAAAAGAAGATTATTGATTCTATCATAACCGACTCTTACCGGTAATTGAAGCAAAACAACTTCATACTTCAGTAGAGTAAAACCGCGGATGGAGGTAAGATCTATATTCCTTTGAATAACTTACTTTGTACAGCATGATGTCACTCTATATGGAATGATGTCACTCTACATAGAGTAACTTAGATTTTACTAGGCTTTTGTTGCTCTGTGTTTATTGAGTCAAATTCACATGTCATCTTAGAATGTCTAATCTAAACTGACCACTGTTTTATTCTAGACTATGACTGAACTCTCTTTTGATCTAGCACCGAAACTGAATTTATAGCTTTTGAGAAAATGCAATTTATTTATTCAGTAATGAAAGAGTTAACCCATCCAGAATGGATTTGTACTCTTTGAAAAAGATGTTTAATGCATCTGCTTAAAGTAGTTAGGCAGTGCAGTCTGCCTGAGTACTGGCTACTTTCCCAGAAAGCTTCCATTTAAAGTTATAATAAAGCCTTACAGGGCCTTTTACAAGGGTAACCTTTGCAGCCAATGTGGATGAAAATCAGAATGCAGTCTGATCTTTGTCTGTTTGGCTTCACCCTTTTCCAAACAGCAAATTTTATACTCTTCCAAACTGTAAGCATCCACAGATGATCTGCAAGTTGCCTTCTAGTGACTTCAGTTTGGACTAGTCCTTAATTTTGTCCTTTGGTAAAGAGTTAAGGATTAAGATATAGAGGATAGTCAACTGGTTCTATGTGATATTTAAAATTTATCACTAGAATGAAGTGTGATGGGGTTAAAAAAAATTAGTCCAAAGGACGAGATTTTTAACTGCATAAACCCATTCAAGTAACAAACTTTTAATATCAAGCACATACAGTCAATCATACTATTTATAATATTCCTAATTCACCTTTTTTAATTCAAATAATGATAAAAAATGGTACAAAATGAGCAATACAGGAAAAAGTAGTTCCGGCAAACATTGAGTAATTATACCATTTTATCATTACTAGTGGTGTTATTCACTGTGAAATTACAGTAATTCACAGATAAAAATATTTAACATTTCTTTTATTCTCCACAATATATAGAAAAGCAGTCAGGACCCGCATGATGTACGACGAGAACACATGTCTCCAGCTGCAGCGGGGCGAGCTGACAGTGAAGTCTCAGAGTTTGAGCTATGTGATGATAGTATTGGCGTTGTCGGAGGTAAGTTGATAGACAATTGATGGTTGATGACTCCGATTAAGTAAATTTATTTGGCCAGGCATTGGAATTTCATTTCAGTTTGATGCAGTCTAAAATGGAGTCGGATGAAATTTGTAAAAGGAGCCCAATTATATTTCTTAACTCTTTACCACACAAACCCTTCTTTGATGACCCTGAGAAAGAAGCCTTTAGAAAACATTGTGGGAAAAGGAGAAAATGCTGGAAACCAGCATTTTCTCCTTTTCCCACAATGTTTTCTACTATTCACAAAACAAATTTCAACTTTTCAGTCACTTTTATTTTGTCATCTGCAAATGCTTTCGATTTGTACAAGTCTAAAATGTTGTTGTTTGGTAATGAGTTAATTCAGTGTCCAAGCCCTTTTTACAGATTTTACCCGTATCCTATCTTTGATTTACAATCCATAAGTTCATTAATTTTTACATTTTGCATCAAAAATGGATAAATTAAATTTTAACCCTCTTCCTGTTAATATATAACTAAAAAGGAAATCTTACATCAATAAGTAAAAACCCAAATATTGCTATCTTTAAGTCTTGTGTTGTGAAATAATATCTCTTTATCGGACAGTGTACCAAATGACAAATATTTAGGACCAGGCGAAATTAAATCATTTGCAGACAACAATTTTGGCATGGCTCAGGTGATTGGATCTGTCGTTGATCGAGTTGAAAATATTGTGGGAAAAGGAGAGAAAGCTAGTAACCAGCACTTCCACAGTTACCTACAATGTTTTCTTGAGGTTTGTTCCCAAGATTCATTGAAACCCGGGATTGTTTGCTAAACAATGAAATGTTGCTTAACCCTTTCCCAAACAACCCCTGGTTTTTAAGGGTCTGGAATAGTAGCCTTTTGAAAACATTGTGGGAAAAGGAGAAAATGCTGGTAACCAGCATTTTCTCCTTTTCCCACAATGTTTTCTACCCTACCATAGACAGAAATCATCTTGTCAGCAAGAGTTGAATTGTTGTCTGCAAATGCTTTCAATTTGGTCTAGTCCAAAAGTTTGTCGTTTGGGAATGGGTTAACTCATTAACAGACGACAATATTTTAGACTTGTCCAAATTGAAAGCATTTACAGACGACAAAATAAAAGTGACTGAAAATTTGAAATTTGTTTTGTGAAGGCTAGAAAACATTGTGGGAAAAGGAGAAAATGCTGGTAACCAGCATTTTCTCCTTTTCCCACAATGTTTTCAAAAGGCTTCTTTTTCAGGGGCGTCAAAAGTAGGGATTGTGTGGTAATGGGTTAAATGATGAGATTTAACTTTATTAGTGTAAAACATTGTGGGTGAAAGAGAAAATGTTGGTAACCAGCATTTTCTCCTTTTCTCACGATGTTTTTTATAAACATGTTTCCCTATGGTAATTAAAACCCAGAATTGTTCATTAAAAGTTTAAAAAGTTTAAATCTTTACCACGCAATCCCTGCCTTTAACAACCCTGAGAAAGAAGCCTTTTGAAAAAATTGTGGGTAAAGGAGAAAATGCTGGTTACCAGCATTTTCTCCTTTTCCTACAATGTTTTCTACCTTTCCCAAAACAAATTTCAATTTTTTAGTCACATTAAATTTGTCATCTACAAATGCTTTCGGTTTTGACTAGTCTAAAATTTTGTCGTTAGGCAAAGAGTTAATGGGGATCAAACAATTTTATACAGGATCACAGCATGACCAGCCTGACGCAAGCAGACGACGCCTCGCAAGTTCAGGCGGAGAGAAATTACATGTCCCCGAAACTTCCTCTAGTCGACAGCGATCCAAGTCTCCGACACCAGATGTAGGTCAAAGAAAGCGGTCGAAGTCCCCGTCAACCCACCATCGCATGCCTGAACCCCTCCCACGCTCTATCTCACCCACAGATCTCAGGTAATTTACTAAGTCAAAGAGAAGATGCTATGCTTGTTTTGTTTTTGTATGTACTGTATTTCTCCTAATAAAAGCTCCCTGGAGCCAGCATTTTCTCCCTTTCCCACAATGTTTTCAAAAGGTTTCTTCTTTGATGTTGTCACTGCATGGAATTTTTTTTATAAAGGATTATCACTTTTCCAGTTGATCCCATGTGTTTATGACCCCATCCTCGTTGACCCAGTTTCGATTCATACTGTAATCAACCCTGGGTTATTTGGCTGGCGTTTCCTCGTTCTCATGGATTATTCATGAAGCATTTTGATTGGTAATCTCAGTTTTTCTTTGAGTAAATTTAAACTATTTTTATCGCTAAAATGCCATCATTTCTATTTTTAGTAACTGATGAAATAAAATTGCTCTCCCTACAAGAGAGAATGTATATGTTATTGATCTTTCGATTGGCTATTAGGGTACCTTCCAACCATATGAATATTCCTAAGAAACGAAGATTTGCTAGTCAATTTTCCCAGGGGTAATGCATGGAGAGTAACGTAATGCTTAAACCAGGGTTCCAAGGATGTTATGACCCTAATGAAGAGAGCTTTAAATACCATTGTAGAAAATTAATTCTAACATGACACGTGAATTCATTTTTATGAACACAGTGCATTGAAAGTGTGGTAAAGACTACCTTATTCTGTATAGAGTGATGTCATTCTATGTAGAGTGATGTCATTCCATATAAAGTAAGTAAGTAGGTTATTCAATGGAACATAATCTGCATCCATGTTTTCATCTTAAGTATGAACTTTTTTCCCTTTCATTAAGAGTTGATCATGTTAGAATCGAAATAATCTTCTTTCTGTTCTGGTTTATCGTTCAGTAAACTGTGTCGTGAGTTATGAGGCACAATGAATAAACCACTCAAGCTATCACACTCATGGATTATTTATTGTACCTCATAACTCACAAATGTGGTATTTTGAATGTTAAACCACTATAGAAAGAAGATTATTTCTTAATCTTAATTATTAGATGTATATTTTACATAAGCTTTCGACAACCGCTTTCCTCGAATGTAATTCTATGATACAATGCACTTGTTCAGATAAAATCAAGGTAGAAATAGTGTTATTAACATGATGTTGTCATTGCCTTGATGTTACATTATTAGTTGTATGGTGAGGTTGCAGGGGACTTGGAAACTTGTTCACGGCTGTGGTGAACCATGTTGCCACCTCGCCTTCGGTTCAGGGCGACATGATTAACCACAGCCATGAACAAGTTTCCAAGTCCCCTCCACCTCACCATACAACAAATTTATTATACTGCAAAGTTTTACCCTTCTATTCTTTATCAAGCGAATTTAACCTGTTTTTTTGTTTAGAAAAATGAGTACGCTAACAAAGTAGAATTTTCCTTCTGAATGCCCAGATTCAATGGAAACTGACATCACTGGGAAATGATGTCAGTGAAACCTTGGTAATACATGCTAGAAGGTGTAGCTTAGTGCATTATTTTGATGTTAATCTTGATCAACGGCACCATTTTCGATGTTGTGCTAATATTGTAGTTATGTATATGGGACTCCCAAAAGGGAAACTGCTTTTACGTTGGTTTTGCCAGTGTACATTATATATATATGTTTGGGGCATATTATCCAGTCAGATCATGAGAAATTTCTTTGCAGTATAATAACAACAATTATTACACTGCAAAGAAATTTCTCGTGATCTGATTGGTTAACATGCCCGGAACATATATATCATGAACCCTGGCAAAAACCATGTAAAGCCAGTTTCCCTTTTGAGTGCCCCGTAAACATCACTACACGTGCAACACAACACCCAAAATGGCATCATCGATCTATAACCAAACTGTACGTTTATGCACCAAACTGTACTTTTTGTGACGTCAGTTTCCAGTGAAGTCAGTTTTCATTGAATTGAGGCACTCAGAAGGGAATTTCTATTTCGTCAGCATACTCGATTTGTGAGATTATAAAACAGGAAATTTCGCTTAACGCACTTTGAAAAGGTAAAATTTTGCAATATAATAAATTTGTTGTACGGTCAGGTGACAGGGGACTTGGAAACTTGTTCATAGCTGTGTTGAGTCATGTCGTCATGTCGCCTTTGGCTCAGGGAGACATGATTTGTCTCCTTTACGGGAATGTTTATCAAACTTCTTTTACACCAGGATATCTAAAACACAGGACTGTTTTATGCAGGTTTTTTATTTCAAAATTCTGTTTCTTTTTTACAGTAGATCTTCAGCAAGCAGTACCCCTGTAAGGGTCCCTGGAATGTCCCCGACAAGCACCCCATCCCCGAAAAAACGTATTTTACCTGCTATACCTGTTGAAGCTCAGAGATCTAGTAGAGACAGAGGTGAGAAAAACTTAACTTTTTACCAGATGAGAAAATTTTAGACTTTTCCAAATTACAATCATTTGCAGCCCATTTGCAGCAACTCAAAATATGAAATTTATGAGAAACCATTGTGGAAAAAGAGAAATTGCTGGTGATCAGCATTTTCTCTTTTTCCCAGAATGTTTTCAAAGGCCATCCTCTTAAGAATGGTTAGAAGTGTGATGGCATAGTAAAAGGTTGAATTGCATATTGTATACAAACGATCCATATTCTAATACTTATACGTACTGTTTCTGTGTTTCAAGGAAGAAAATAGCAAATGATTTATCCAGTCAGAAATTGTGTTATTATTCTCTATTTGTCAACAGTTACACAAGAGCTAGAGGAAAGAGCCAAACTTATGAAACAGAGAATAATACGACAGGTGGAGAATTCAAACTTGCCTCATTCTGATAGCGAGGGATACAGATATAGTCATGAGAGCAGGCGTGATAGATCACGTGACAGGGGGTTTGGACGGGATCGACTAGATCGGGAATATGACTTTCGACATGGCAGAGATATTGATAGAGGATATCACGTTAGGAGAAGAAAAGGTATGTCATTACCATGTTAATACTTATATTTAGGTTAAGCCATCAAAAGAAGGCAATTTTTTCACTTGTCCATTTCAAAAGCATTTTACAGGCAACAAGTTCGATGTGGTGCCAATGATGGAATTTATCTTAACTCTTTTCCAAACCACAATATTCTAGGCTTGTCCAAATCGAAAGCATTTGCAGATGACAAAATAAAAGTGACTATAAATTTGGAATATGGTTTGTGAAGGGTAGAAAACATTGTGGGAAAAGGAGAAAATGCTGGTAACCAGCATTTTCTCTTTTTATCACAATGGTTTCTAAAGGCTTCTTTCTCAGGGTTGTCAAAAGTAGGGATTGTGTGGTAATGGGTTAAAAGGGGTAAATATGTTGTAGGCCAGATAAGAATCTAGGCAAATCCCGAATCTGCCCGGGCAGATCCCAAATCTGCCTAGACCAAATTAGAATTATAATTTTGTGTAGACCAAACATTTTCTTTTCCAAATTTTTCAAATCATATTAATCCACATATATGTATGTTTACAACTGAGGTATTTCTAATTAAAGCAATTTATTTGTTTTTTTTTCCACAGTTGCTGTTTTTCACATTGTGTGTGGTTTTTTTTTTTGGTAAAGTGCAAAACATTCAAATTTAATCTTACTCTGTATTTCTTATAAAAACTGTTTTTTTTTATTTTTTGGGTTTAAGTAAAATGAGAATGGTTTATATGAAGTAGCATTATATCAAAGGAGAAAATATTCCATTTTGGTCTTGACAGAATTCTAGTTTGGTCTAGGCAGATCCCGGATCTGTCTAGACTTCATCTTGGACTATGACATACATATAAAAAGAGAGGTAGGAAAAGAAGAAAATGCTGATTACCAGCATTTACTTCTTATCCCACTACTGTTTCAAAAGCCTCATTTTGGTGGATCACCCTCTACCACCTAATTTTATTTTTTGAAAACCTGACAAAGAAGCCTTTTGGGAATATTGTGGGAAAGCAGACAATTCTCATAACCATGTAGCATTTTCTCCTTTTCCCACGAAGTTTTTTACTGTATTAAAGACAAGTTCTTTTATGTGAATAATAAATCAATGAATATGCAGACAACAAAATACATGTAAATTCAACTGAAAAATTGAAACTTGACTTTAGAAAAGTAGAAAATATTGTGGGAAAAGGAGAAAGCTTCTTCCTCCTGGTCATAAAAACCAGGGATTGTATGGTTAAAAGGTTAAACATGAATTATTTTGACATTACAGAATTTGCGCCTGAAGGATCAGATGATGTACAGAGTGATGCTTCAGAGACTAGTGATATGTCAGAGGTCTCAAAAGTCAGTACCGTCAGCGTACGCTCCACTCAGTCAGAGAGGCCGCGTAAATTTAGGTATGTATTTGACCTTTAACCCTTTCCCTAAAGGACGAAATATCACATTTGTTGATAATGAAAGCACTTGTTTACATTGAGAGCATTTGTTTATATTGAAAACATTTGTTTATATTCAAGGCATTTGCCGACAATGAATTAGATAAAGCACAAGTTCAAATGAGGGGAATTTCTTTAACCCTTTACCAAACAATCCCTGATTTTTACGACCCAGGGAAAGAAGGCTTTTGAAAACTTTGTGGGAAAAGGAGAAAATGCTGGTAACCAGCATTTTCTCCTTTTCCCACAATGTTTTCTACCCTATCAGAGACCTAAAGCTAATTTGCACCAACTCTGAATTTGTCGTCTGTAGATGCTATCAATCTGGAAGAGTCTAAAATTTGTCATTTGGGAAAGGGTTAATATACTTTTTCTGACATCAAATTTTGGACTTGTCTATGTAAACAGGACTTTCAGTGGATAAAGTAAAATTTAACATACCGGTGGGTAAAATTTTGAGAATTGTTTGTTGTATTAAAAGAGAACAATGTGGGAAAAGGAGAAAATGCTGATTAACAGCTTTTTCTCCTTTTCTCACAATGCTTTCAAAAGAAGTCCTCTAGCTTAGGATCTAAAAACCTTTGAAACTGTGTGATCAAAGGTCAACATTTCTTTTTTTCAAATTCCAGTGAATTTTCCAATAGAATGGAGAGTAGAATTCCCCCAATGCCTTCCCGTAGACCCCCACCTCGTAGTTCTAGTAATGACAGTCAAGGCTTCGAGAAGACGGATGGAAGCCAGTCAGATTCCGCTGTGTCCAACAGTATAACAGAGGGGAGAAGTAAACGCAGACCAAGTCTTTCACATAAAATCGGCAGTTTTGTCGGACTTAGACGAAGAAGCAGCAGTGCAAACCAACTAGGTACGTTTATTTTTGTTTTGTATAACCCATTATTATATTTTCTACCCTTCACAAAACAAATTTCAAATTTTCAGTCACTTTTATTTTGTTGTCTGCAAATGCTTTCAATTTGGACAAACCTAAAATATTGTTGTTTGGTAATGAGTTAAACCTCTACTATACAGTACCGATTTTTGATGACCTTGGGAAACAAATCTTTTAAAAACATTGTGGGAAAAGGAAAAAATGCTGGTAACCAGCATTTTCTCCCTTTTCCCACAATGCTTTCCATCCTATCAAAGAAAACTTGTACCCTTTGCTAAAATTTTGTCGTATGGTAAAGGGTTAAGCTTGCATGAAAACAAAGCCACCCAGAGTACAAAATGCTCAATATGCAGTTATAGACCCCAAATGCTTTTCATGTGAATCTGGCAGTTTTGCTCAGTTTATACTAATGACATATATGTCATGCTCTGTGGAAAGGGGGTTTAACCCATAACCACACAATCCCTACTTTTGACGCCCCTGGAAAAGAAGCCTTTTGAAAACACTGTGGGAAAAGGAGAAAATGCTGGTAACCAGCATTTTCTCCTTTTCCCACAGTGTTTTCTACCCTTCCCAGAACAAATTTCAATATTTTTAGTCACCTTTATTTTGTCGTCTGCAAATGCTTTCAATTTGGACCAGTCTAAAATTTTCTCGTATGGTAAAGAGTTAATGCAAATTTGTCTGCAAATGCTTACAGTGTGGACAAGTCTAAGAGTTTGTTCTTTGATAGTTATGGTTAGTAAAAAGCACACAAGAGCAATTAAACAGTTAATTATTTTTCTGTTGCCATTGTCAGTACACCAGAGGGTTGCTGATTCAAGTCACCTGCTATACCAGTTGTTTTTCAAAGATGAATTGCTTCTCACCTATGATCACTGTATCAACAATGCTTACTGACATGCATTTATTAAAGCAGCCAGTAACGAGAGAAGAGTATTCTGCAAAAAGTTGTCAGAACAAATAATTACAAAAATGACCAAAAACCCAAAACAAACAATCAGTACATTGTACTTGAAAGGAAAACACTCCTTTGTAAAGAGTTCGGAGCATAATGCAGAGTACTCTGTCGGCCAGGCCCATACACGTTTCACTTTCACAAAGTCACTCCATTGTTTTCTCAGCCCTGAATCTTTCAGAAACTTATGCATTGAAACACCATTTGCATTTGTGTTGCCGCAATTAGCAGCAACACAATGCACTCCTGAACCTCTACTTTCACCTCCTTTGTCTCCTCTTGGCATAATTCTGTTTTAAAACGTGCGATTTTGGCAACTTCGCGCAAGATCTGCAGGTTACTTTTACAATTAACAGGAAGTACATTGCCGTTCATAACATGATGTCACAAGGATTTTTCGATCAAATCGATTCGAGAATAGCTAATTGGATTTTTCCATTTGCACACCTATGCGGATAAACACAAAAAACAAATTCAAATCGTCATCAGATAGGCAGAAAAGTAAATAATAATACATAACTAATCAGGAAATAAATAAAGAAAAAAACGTAAATCTAGGTTAGAAGTACACTTTAAGCAATCTTTCCTCCGATAGCCTGCAAGACAAATTCAGAGTCAATTTTACAAGTAGAGTCTTTTTAAATGAGAGCAAGTAACTTTTGTCAAATTGACATTATTGCAGGATTAAGATGGTCTCTGAAGTTGACAATTTTCTTAACTATCAGACTAGCTTGCAAATATACAGTCAGACATAAGTTAAGCATCACCAGAACAAATTTAGTCATACCATTTTTTTAATGGATAACCTTTTATTTGGTATATTTCCAAGCTATGCATGGACCTACTAGACAAGTAACAGGCTGCGTTATGAGCCAAATGAAAGGACGGCTATGAGAAAACTTTCCAAAGCCCAGAAATGGCAAATTGTGGGTATGAGTAATGTTGGTCTAAGCACATGGGCTATTGTTGGTCAGTTTTGATGTTGCTTAACTAATGTCTGACTGTATACATTGGAAAAATAGAAATGCTTCTTTCCAGAAAATACAAGTATGTTTTTTACCCTTACAGAGACAAATTACAATATTTGATTTCTGTCACAGCAATATTCACTTGTCTTATTTTAAAGCAGATGGGAAGAAAAGAAGTTCCTTTACACGATGTGAAGAGGTGTTGCCCGTAGAGGACGGGAGGAACATGTATAAACAAGGTAGTCGAGAGTCAACAGACGGAAGTGTTAGCAGTGACTCGGGTAGTGTGTAAGTACATGTACAATGGAATCTGTCCATTTATGTACCGTGCCCTCCTGGTAGCTCAGTCAATTACATGTACATACAGGGCTTAACGCCAGGAAATTAACTCACTGCCTCATACGTCAGGGAATCTTTGAGCTTGACTGATTTCTTTTTGAGGATTAATTGTTCACAATGCAGGATTCATTTTTAACTCAACTGTTTTCAAAGAAAATGACAAGCTATTGTTGTAGCCCAGGTGTCGTCATTTTCATTTTTCTCTCACAGCTGATTATGATATCACACAATTGTTAAATCAAATGTGCAAAAGATATATAGGATCTTCCATGAGTGGGCTTTTGAGATAAGATTTTATTAAACGAGTCTAGGGAAATGTTATTAAGCGAGCCTTTGGCGAGCTTAATAACATTCTACCGTCACAAGTTTAATAAAATCTTATCTCAAATGCCCACGAATGCCAGATTCTTTTTAGCAAATAACAGTATTTCAAAAAATATAGATCAGATGGTGCAAAAACGTTCATAGATGCACCCACAGTAATATTCATAAGACCCATTCACTTCTATGAAATACATGTATGTACTAAATGATGTCACACAAATGTGATATCAAACGTGCATAAGATAATAAAATTCATAATGGCTGTATTACATTGAAAACAAGGGAGGTTATGTGATAAAAGAGCATTTGTAACAGCTGTATTACATTGAAAACAAGGGAGGTTATGTGATAAAAGAACATTTGTAATGGCTGTATTAGATTGAAAACAAGGGAGGTTATGTGATTAAATCATTTCTTCCTTTCAACAGACTATGGCTTCCTCCAGGGATGAGAGCAGGGGTCGAAGGTCAGTTTGGGGACTTTATCGAAGGTCTGGGTCCAGCTCAGCTTGTAGGTAGACAGGTTCTAGGTTCAGCATGTTTAGGTGAAATACAATTAGGACTGTACGATCGTAAAGGTCGATTAGAGGTGGAAGTGATACGAGCAAGAGGACTGCTTGCTAAACCTGGCGCTAAAATTCTTCCAGGTAAATTGAAATATTTACTGTAATACTCTAAGGTTATTTAACCCTTTACTCCATAGATACTCATTTCTACACATTGCTTGTAAGAGCCTTTGGAAAACATTGTGGCAAAAGATGAAATTGCTCGTCACGAGCAATTTCACCTTTTGCCACAATGTTTTCTACACTATTAAAAAGTGTCATATACACATAAGAAACAGCTTCATCCTTGCTGCTATTTAGGGTCAATTGGAGATACTGTAGAAATGCCTTTCAGGGTAAAGGGTTAAGCCATTACCAAACGACAAAATTCTAGGTTTGTCCAAATTGAAAGCATTTGCAGACGACATAATAAAAGTGACTGAAAATTTTAGATTTGTTTTTTGAAGACTTGAAAACATTGTGGGAATAGGAGAAAATGCTGGTTACAAGCATTTTCTCCTTTTCCCACAATGTTTTCAAAAGGCTTCTTTCTCAGGGTCGTCAAAAGTAGGGGTTGTGTGGTAACGGGTTAACATGCTGGGGTACAGTACTGATTCTACTGGATGAGTTCAGTGCATAATAGGTCTATGTTTTGGATGAGACGACAGCCAAGTCCAAAATAAAGACTGGTTCTGCAGTGTACTAGCATTTTCTCCTTTTCCCAAAATGTTTCTAAAAGCTTTCTCTCCCTTGATCAGATTGTGTGGTAAAGGGTCAAAGTTACAGAATACCCTTAACTCTTTACCGAATGACAAAATTCTAGTCTGGTCCAAATTGAAAGCAATTGCAGACAACAAAATAAACATAACTCAATTGAAATTTGTTTCCAGCAGGGTAGAAAATATTGTGGGGAAAAGGAGAAGATGTTGGTTAAGAGCATTTTTTTCCTTTTCCCACAATGTTTCCAAAAGGTTTTATCGCAGGGTTGTTTGTTAAAGGGTTAACTGCTCTGAAACAAGTTTTATCAATTTCTCCTTCATCAGGGAGCATTATTGATTTTATGTTTACTGTATTTCTCTTCATAAAAGCACTTTACCTAATAGTAGCCCCCCCCCCCCCCCCCCGCCCTTAAAAAAAACCATAATCCATTACTACACAATCCCTGCTTTTGACGCCCCTGAGAAAGAAGCCTTTAGAAAACATTGTGGGAAAAGGAGAAAATGCTGGTAACCAGTATTTTCTCTTTTTCCCACAATGTTTTCTACCCTTCACTAAACAAATTTGAAAATTTCAGTCGCTTTTATTTTGTCCTCTGCAAATGCTTTCGATCTGGACAAACCTGAAGTTTTGTCGTTTGGTAATGAGTTAAACCATGATAAGTTAATGTACATTAGTACTGGGTAGTTTTAAATTACAATATTTGAATAATTTTATCAATATTTCCTCCGATTTTATTAATATTTCCTCATAGCAATCGCTAAATCACAAAGAAATACAAAATTGGACACACTTTTTGCTTTGCAAATTGGGTACAAAATAAAGGCTCCCTTTCTGTGTTCTACATAGCTCCCGGAGCTTTTGTTAGGAGAAATACGGTATTTTTTTGTTTATTTCAGCCCCCTATGTAAAAGTCTATCTTATAGAAGGCAAACATTGTGTGGAAAAACAGAAGACAACAGTAGCAAGACGGACTTTAGACCCCCTCTATCAACAACAACTTGTGTTCACAGAGGCCTACACTGGCAAGATACTGCAAGTAAGTATCTTCTAGTAGAGGCTACAGAAACTCAGTTGATTTATAATGAATGAATGAATGGATGGATGGATGGATGGATGGGATGGATGGATGGATGTATACTATTTTTTTTTTTTTTTTTTTATGAACAATCGCAAGTTCTGATTGGGTAAAAAAAAACTCTTATAGCTCTATGAAAAAAAGAATCAGCAGTGCTGGGACTACTTTTGCAGTTAAAGTAATATAAACAAACATGTATACAAGATTTTGTAATGGTTTTCTTTCTTATTTTAGATATTTATCGAGTCCGAAGTTCAAATTGCTATCTGAAGTTATTTTTCTCTAAATAGTGAAAAAATATCCAACAGTAAATTCAAAGAAAATTTGAAAACTCATTGTCACTTTGCTGGGTTCTAACACTCTTATTTTCAGCTTAACTCTGGCATATTGAACTTCTAATAATAAATCTACTAAACAAATGTTCAATACTCTATATGAATTTACGTCATTGTTACATCATGAACCAGCAGTTTTACAGCACTATGAATTTTGAATGAAATTAGAATTAACTCTTTACCAAACAACAAAATTTATGATTGGTCCAAATTGAAAGCACTTGCAGACGACAAAATAAACGTAACTCAGAAATTGAAATTTGTTTCCAGCAGGATAGAAAACGTTGTGGGAAAAGGAGAAAATGCTGCTTACCTCTGCCTCTGGGTCGTAAAAACCAGGGATAGTGTGGTAAAGGGTTAAATAAATATGCAATGGTGGATTTTCAATGAAAAAAAAAATTTTTTTAAGTGCATATTTGTAGTCTGTGATATTGAATTATAAGGAATGAAGAGATTTTTCTTGTAATAGAGTTTAATAGGTTCTTTTTTACTGTTTTTGACTAATTTGTTGTTGATTTTCATCTTACAGTTAACAGTGTGGGGAGACTATGGCAGAATGGATCGCAAAGTGTTCATGGGAGTGGCCCAAATCTTATTGGACCAACTTGATCTTTCAAACATTGTCATTGGTTGGTACAAACTGTTTACTTCTTCCTCATTGGTTGGTCATCATTCCTCGACTGGTACCCTGGCTACAAGTAGGAAGGGCTCAAGTACATCTTTAGATAGTGGATACAATAATAGCACCAAGACTTAGGGAACCAGTAAATGGGTTTTGATAGGTGGATTACAACTATTATTACATGAGAAATTTCAACACTGTGAGAAATACATGTGCTACTTTGAATGAAGTGTTTTGTGTGCAAGATTAAAAAACAAGCAATGCAGTTATAGGAATGAATTTGGAAGAATTTGCTCAAAAACTTTGAAAGGAAGAACATTGTATAGTTGTGAAAAAATACCCAACCTGTCAATTCTTTAACATACAACAAAAATTTAAATTCATCTGAATTGAAAGCATTTGTAGAAGTTAAAAAAATATGCTTCAGTCAATGGGATTTGTCATTGAAAGGTTTGAAAACATTGTGGGAAAAGGAGAAAATGCTGATTACCAGATTTGTCATTGAAAGGTTTGAAAACATTGTGGGAAAAGGAGAAAATGCTGATTACCAGCATTTTCTCCTTTTCCTACAATGTTTGTAAAAACTCTTTTTCTCAGGGTTGTTGAAACAAATGGATGTATTGGTATAGGTTTATATTACAATTTTGTTGTCATCATGTTGTATACCATTGTGGTAAATTCTGTACAATTTTATGAAACTTGAACGCATCAACAACTCTCGAGAATATTTTGGGAAAAGAATGATTGAATTTGATTGATTGAATACTAAATTTTCTCTCTGCAATTGCTTTCATTGAGGAAGATTCTGACATTACATGTATGTTGTCTTACAAACATGAAAGTTTGCAACGTATGCAAAGCTGAAATACAAACTGCATTTTGCGAGATTCAAATCCATGGTGAACAAATATCCGTTTTTCGAGGTTGAACTCTTTAACACACAATCCTGACTTCTGAAGACCCTGAGAAAGAGAGCTTATGAAAACATTGTAGGAAAAGGAGAAAATGCTGGAAACCAGCATCTTCTCCTTGTCCCACAATGTTTTCAACCCTGACCATAACAAATGTCAATTTTTCAGTCACATTTATTTTGTTGTCTGCAAATACTTTCAATTTCAACCTGTTTAAAAATTTGTTGTTTGGTAAAGAGTTAAAAGACCAATGCCATAACCACTTAGCTAAAGAGATATCTCCCTAATTCAGTTGGTATGTATTGTACTTAACCCTTTACTCCATAGATACTCATTTCTACGCATTGCTTGTAGGAGCCTTAGGAAAACATTGTGGCGAAAGGTGAAATTGCTCATGACGAGCAATTTCACCTTTTGTCACAATGTTTTCTATGCTATCAAAAGGTGTCATATACACATAAGAAACGGCTTCATCCTAGCTGTTATTTAGGGTCAATTAGAGATTCCATAGAAATGCCTTATGGAGTAAAGGGTTAAATCAGGATGAAGCCATGCTTGAAGGAGTGGTCTCCCATAACAGTTGCTTGTTAGTAAAAGTTTAAGACCTTACCATACAGTGTTTCCATGCACATTTGAAAAAAGGCAAGTTGGCTGTTTTTAAAGAAAACTCCACACTATTGTCATAGCCCACTCGTCAGCTTTGTCAACTGTGCATCAATCTCATGGTGCAAACGTTTTGGCATTTTCTCATGTCTCGAACACTACCAAAGATATATAGGATCTGGCACGAGTTGTTTTTTGAGATAAAAATTTATTAAATAAGTCTACAAAAAAGTTATTAAGCAAGGGTTTGGCAAGCTTAATAACATTTTTTTGTGGACATGTTTAATAAATTTTTACCTCAAACACCAACGAGTGTCAGATTCTTTTTATCACTTTACTGATTAAGAAGAATTATAATCCAAAATGTGTTAAACCAGAAGCATATGAGTAAATGTGTCATACATATAGTGAAATTTACATGAAGCCTGTGCACTTACTTTGACAGGTACATTACAAACAAAAATAGTTCCAAAGAAACTTGAATAATATTGATTTTTGTTTGAGTATTACAGTGATTAAATTAAGAACTTTATCATCACAAGAACTTTGACCGTTAATTTCCTTCAGAACTCTAGGCCAGCAATGTTTTAGAAATGAAGCGTATAATTACTAAGTGTTGACCAAATACAGCACTATTTTCTTATCTCACACATGTGCGAGACAAGAAAATTCGTAATGGCTGTATCATATTGAAAACAAGGAGAGTTATGTGATAAATAACTGTTAACAATGGAAAAAAGAAACAATTCCAGAAGAGCAAGTAATGCTGACAAAGTCAGACCCTTTTTACTACATCCAAAGGATCGATTCATGTTATGGACCCAGTTGTTTGTCCAGCCATTAACAATTTCTTGTGTGTGCAGCTCCTCCTACAGTCTTCATTGGAATAAGTTCAAACTTGCCACAATAAATCCCATTGATGTGTAGTTGTGGATGTGACTCTTAAAATTTGGATATCTGCAGGTGTTCTAGATTTTAAGCCATTTTACTGAAAAGCCCCTTCTGGGCATATGTGTATCGCTTTGCGAAGCTCTTTTTTCACTTTTGAGTTTCAAGGTTAAAAAAAAACATAGTTGAGCTTTGGCCAACAGCTTCTGGCACTCATGCTATTTCTTGGTATTCCCATATATGCATGTTTGTGTGAATAAACTATTTATAGGTAAACAATTTTTTCATCTTTACAAATGGGTAAAATAAAATGGTTCACCAGTCAGCAATCACCAATAGTAACTGTTGGGAATCATCATCATTTTGTTGTTGTTGTTATCGTTGTTGTTGTATTTGTTTCATTTTTCATCATTTTTGTTTTTTTGCATTTTTTTGTTGAGATTGAATTGTTAAGGTGTGTTAGTATTTTTTGAGCATTTTAGAATATTTATCTTGTTACAAATACATTTTTTCTCTCAAAACAACAACTCCTTTTTGCCTGAAAAGACAGTACAATCCTATATTATGTTTCATGTGTCTATTTTTAGAAATGTTATGGGTGAAATGTCATAAATTAAGCTGGGGAGGGAATTATTTCCCCATCACAGTGAATATTTTCCTCCTGCCGAAAATCTGGAGTTACCTTTTATTAAAAGTGGCATTTGTTGACAAAATAATTAGAGGAAATATAATATTTGTTTCAGCAGCTTGTGGTTGATAGGGGGAATTTTTTGCCTCAAAAGGGAAAGGTCCGCGAAAATAACTTGTGCATTAAGATGCTTGTTATTTTTGCATACCTTTCCGTTTTTTGGCAAATATTTTACCATATTAACCACAAGCTGATAAAATAAAACTCTATGTAATAATACACAAGCAGCAGTAGGACTGAATAAAGCTTGCTGAGGACAGATGCCTGCTGAGAGCAAGTGCTTGCCAAAGGCAGGTGCTTGTTGAGGGCAAGTGCTTGCTGAAGGCAGGTGCTTATTGAGAGCAGGTGCTTGTTGAGGACAAGCGCTTGTTGAGGGCAAGTGCTTGCTGAGGGCAGGTGCTTGTTAAGAGCAGGTGCTTGTTGAGAGCAGGTGCTTGCTGAGAGCAGGTGCTTGCTGAAGACAGGTGCTTATTGAGGGATGGTGTTTATTGAGAGAAGGTGCTTGTTTAAGGCAGGTGCTTGTTAAGACCAGGTGCTTGCTGAAGGCAAGTGTTTGTTGAGAGTGGGTGCTTGCTGAAGTCAGAAGCTTTCTTTAGGCTGTCTCTTGTTTACCTCCTTACCACACATCAAAATGAAAACTTGTCAAAATTGAAATCAAATGCAGATGACAATTTTAATATGGGCTTGAAAGATTAAATTTATCCATAATAGGAGAGAAAATATTATGGGAATTTATCAGCACTTTCTCCTTTTCCTTTTTTTTCCTTAAGGCTTCTTTCTCAGGGTGGTCAAAAGTAGGGATTGTGTGGTAATGGGTTAAATGACCCGAGTCAAAAAGACCTTTGGAAGTATTATAAAAAAAAGGATGAAAGTGTTGGTTTCAAAAATGTTATTTTTGCCATAATATTTTTCTACCCTCAAAGACTAGTTTTGCCATTTGACCAAAAGTAAATACATTTTCATTGTAGACCAACTTAACATGTCATTGACTGGTAAAGACTAAGGTGTTGTGTGCTATTACCACAAAATCCCTACTTTTGATGACACTGAGAAAGAAGCCTTTGGAAAACATTGTGGGAAAAGGAGAAAATGCTGGTAACCAGCATTTTCTCCTTTTCCTACAATGCATTCTACCCTTCACAACACAAATTTCAAATTTTCAGTCACTTTTATTTTGTCGTCTGCAAATACTTTCAATTTGGATAAGTCAAAAATTTGTCATTTGGTAAAGAATTAAGTATATACCCAGAGCATAACTGATGTTTTCTAAACTAGACTACTGCAGTCCTTCTTAATATAAAATTGTTTCGAATGTTAGTTTGAATGTTTGTTTTTGTTTTTCTACATTTTATTTTAGTCTTTCAAACCAATAAAGTATATATGAAATGTTTCAGTTTGTTGGAAAGACTGACAGGTACGTTTTGTAGGTAAGAATGACATTTGCCCCTCGGTAGATCAACCCCTGAATTGGTATTATTCTGAATGATTGAATGGGAATTTACACCACTTTCAACATTATTTCAGTCTTATCACAGTGACAGCTCACTCATTTACATACCGGATTCCACCAGTTAACACATAACCACACAATCCCTACTTTTGATGACCCTGAGAAGGAAGCTGTAAAAAAACACTGTGGGAAAACGAGAAAATGCTGGTGGTAACCAGCATTTTCTCCTTTTCCCACAATGTTTTCTACCCATCACAAAACAAATTTCAAATTTTCAGCCACTTTTATTTTGTCGTCTGCAAATGCTTTGGATTTGGACAGACCTAGAATTTTGTCATTTGGTAATGAGTTAATTGAATTAAATTTGAAATTACATGTAATGATTTTTTGTTATTTTAGACTGAATTGATTAATTGATTGTATGTTGTTTAATGCCATTTTCAACATTATTTCAGTTATATCATGGCGGCCTGTACACATGTCCATGCTTTCCTGGAGTCTCTTTTAACAGTAGCCCGCATAATTTTCTTCCCAAGCCAATGGCCATCCTCTAAACAATGGTCAGCAATGGGAGAGGAAATGAATCCTGTCGCAATGACTATCATCTATCTTCGGAAAGAAATTGGCTAAGCCTGGGTTCAAACTCATGACCCCTGTTCTCAAGTCCTGTACGCTACCAACTGAGCTACCGGGACTTGGCTTTTTTAGACTGAAAATATCCAGTGGGTTGATTTGGCACTCATTGCGTTGTGACATTTTCTAGCCAGAAAGCGTTGTGGCTAATAGAGATAAATGTTGAAGCAAACAAAAAAGTTCTTTCAAATAGTAACTTTTCCAAAATTGTTGTGATGTATGGCTGTTCGTATCTTTGTTAAACATAATCAGTTGTAATAAATATGTGTGATAATTATATATGGAAATGCACCTTCGATACATGTTTCTTAATCATGACCTTGTACGCATTTTATTGTTACCGTTTCGAAATATAAATATACTCGTTAATGCATTTTTGTACATAACCGTTAGTTTAATGCATTGATTTAACAAAGAACCTGTTGTTATAAATATTGCCGAATGTAAACAAATTCGTATATAATGTAAATGCATGTTTTAGCCTAATTTTCACTCACAAAACAGTTGTTTTTGCGTTTTCTATCTTGTGTTTTAAGATATGTTGGTAATATGAATACAACAAAGGGGTCTCCTTTTTCAATTTTCCATAGATCTTTATCAGTCCCAATTAAGAAATAGTGGTTGTTAAACTGGTTACCTTCTGAAACAAATTTAACTCTTTACCACACGAGAAAATTTTAGACTGGTCCAAATTAAAAGCATATGCAGATGACAAAATAATGATGACTGAAAAATTGAAATTTGTTCTGGGAAGGGTAGAAAACACTTTTCCCACAGTGTTTTCAAAAGGCTTCTTTCTCAGGGGCGTCAAAAGTAGGGATTGTGTGGTAATGGGTTAAAGCAGAAAAATGTGAACATGTTCTTGGAAGAGATCATTAACCCTTTACCTCACTATGACAACTTTTAAAGACATTTGGAAAGAAAAGTTTTTTTCAAAATATTTTGGGAACTGGGGAAAATGCTGGTAACCAGTATTTCCTCCTTTTTCCCACAACATTTTCAAAAAGCGTCTACCTCAGGGTCGTCAAAAGTTGATATTCTGTGGTAAAGACTTAACTCTTTACCACACGAGAAAATTTTAGACTGGTCCAAATTGAAAGCATTTGCAGACGACAAAATGAAGGTGACTGAAAAATTAAAATTTGTTCTGGGAAGGGTAGAAAACATTGTGGGAAAAGGAGAAAATGCTGGTTACCAGCATTTTCTCCTTTTCCCACAGTGTTTTCAAAAGGCTTCTTTCTCAGGGGCGTCAAAAGTAGGAATTGTGTGGTAATGGGTTCAATAAGACAAAAATGAAAATTTGGTATTTCATTGAATAAAGTATAAGAATTCAAACTTTGAAAGAAGTAGGAGTACAAATGTATTGAAATGATAAAAGGAAACATTGTGATAAAAGGAGATTTTGCTCATGATGTTTTCAAGTGTCCTTTGAAAGGATAAGGGACTGATACAGAATCTATTTTAGGAACAAATGACCCCTACTTACATATGACTTTTTATTTGAATAAAGCACTTTCCTGGATAATGGCAGTTGTTTTAGCGTTTTATTTGACAAAACTTGTATTAGTCCAGCAAAGGGAATATTTTAAATTATTTCATGCTTTTCAGCAGGATATGGAGAAATAGCAGGGAAAATATTTTTCGATCTTACACTGGTACCACCAGTGAAAATACCGATTTTCACATTCTTGTTGCCTAGGTTAATCGCGCGTGCCTAACATCCAGATAGGAAATATGATGTCATATACCTTACATTTCTCGCACTTGACGTAATATTGTAATGCATTGCTATGCGGGAGGGGAACACCATGGGGAATAACAAAAAAGAACTGCACTGGATTTTAATAAAGCTCCTCCCAGAAAGGGTTAAAAGCATGAAATAAATAGAATATTTGTTTTTTTTCTATGAAAGATCAAAATTTATTTCATCTCATGAACACCATCGGTAATATTTTCGCTCGTGGCTGTGCCACTCATGAAAATATTACCGATGGTGTCCACTCGATGAAGTAAATTTCTATCTTTCACCAAAAAAAACAAATATGTATTCTCTATGTCTACAGCCCCCCCCCCCCCCCAACTCTCATATTAACTCTTTACCAAACAACAAAATTTTGGACTAGTCCAAATTGAATGCAATTACAGAAGACAAAATAAATGCGACCAAAAAATTGAAATTTAATTTTGGAGGGGTAGAAACATTGTGGGAGTAGGAGAAAATGCTGGTTACCAGCATTTTCATCTTTTCCTACAATGTTTTTGAAAAGCTGTCTTTCTCAGGGAAGTCAAAAGTCGGAATTGTGTGGTAAAGGGTTGAAAGATGGCAGCTTTCTAGATTGGCTAAGTAGCCTTTACAAAAATATCATGCTACAAGATATTTACAGATGAGTAAGTGAGTCTACAGCGCCTAACTGTCATATTGAAATACGGAAAGTGCTGTGATTGGGCAAATAGCCTTTAAAAAATGTCACTGATAAAGGACTGAAGTAGCATTTGACACAAAACACACAATAAAGGCCTACTATATTTCTTAGATTTCTAATTTTATTAATCTATTAATTCTTGTGTCCCTGACAATCAATAAGATTAACAATTTAATTTTCACAAAAATAAATTTTAACATACACTATTTTGTTCATAAACACGGACTGAGGCTTGCCCTGTAAAAAGGAGTTTCAATGAATCTGCAATAAGTAATGATCTAGCCCCCACAGGCTGACCTGGGTCAAAATGTAAGCATTAAATTAACCCATTATCACACAATCCCTACTTTTGACAACCCTGAGAAAGAGGCCTTTTGAAAAAACGTTGTGGGAAAAGGAGAAAATGCTGTTTTTTCTACCCTTCACAAAACAAACTACAAATTTTCAGTCACTTTTATTCTGTTGTCTGCAAATGCTTTCAATTTGGACAAGTCAAAAATTTTGCATTTGGTAATGAGTTTAATTCACACTATGTTACGAGAGTGGATCGTCAAATATATCATCCAATGATTTGCCCTTGTCTTTTACGACAGTTTTAGTCGTATCTGTGGTCTTCTTCTTCTCTTTTTTCTTCTCTTTTGGTTTTGATGGGGCACTTGTGTCAGCAAATATATCATCTGCAAAGTATAAAAATAGATCTCCTATTTTCTCCATTTTTCATGATATTTTACAGCAAGTAACAAAGTGTTTTTTGTTATTTCATTTCACTAGGTATCAAGCTCATTATAACCAAGCTTTCAGTCATTTTCTCTCAATAACGGCCCTGTAGCTGCCATGAGTTAACCCTTTACCAGACGACAAAATCAGCCATGTCCAAATTCAGATCATTTGCAGACGACAATTTCATTGTGGTGCAAAAAGCACAACTCTTCTTTTATCAGGTAGAAAATATGGTGGGAAAAGGGAAAAATGCTGGTTACCAGCATTTTCTTCTTTTCCCACAATGTTTTCAGAAGGTTTCTTTCCCAGGGTCAGCATTGTGCAGGAAAGGTTTAACTCTTGAACAGATGACAAAATTGCAGACTAGTTCAAATTGAAAGCATTTGCAGATAACATAATGAATGTTGCTCAAAAATTAAAATTTGTTTTGGGAAGAGTAGAAAACATTGTGGGGAAAGGAGAAAATGCTGGTTACCAATGTTTTCAAAAGGCCTATTTCCAAAGGTCATCAAAAGTCGTCATTGTGTGGTAAAGGGTTAACAAAGTGTTGGTAAAATGCATTGAAATTTAAGTCATACCTTTGAAGAGTAAAGAAATTATTATTAAGATAACAATTTGTTATTATATGGTTGCCCCATATGGGGCTGTTTGGTAAGGTATGGAAATTGATAAGGAAACAGAGAAACTGTTACAGAAAAGCATATTTCCAAAAGCTATGAAATGATCCGTGACCACACAATCCCAGCTTTTGACAATAGCAAAGGAAAAGGACTTGTGATAACATTGATGGAAAAGAAGAAAATACTGGTAACTGCAGAAATGCCAACCATTCCGATTTTTGCAGAATCATACCTATCTTTAAGTCTCATTTCCACATTACAATCTTGAACATCGAAATTCCTATAAATTCCAACAAAGAATGATTTTTAATGGTGCCCAAAAAAAATTAAATAAACTTCTTTATTATGCAAAGGAGAGTAGCCTGATTATGGATCAATTAGAGTAACTTCCCTTTGACAGACTGGTTACAGTATTTTGTCTAGTTTCATGTACTCATGGTAAATAGTAAAATAGTTGTAAACCCGACTAGTCAATAGACAAAATGGCTTCCCCAGCCATAAAACGTCATGTCAGGCAGAAATCTACCAATCTGTGGCCTGTTCTCAAGCCATCTAGTAAAGGGAGAGAGTTGGTATATACTGTGCTCTTTGGCCATTATGTCTTTGATAAGTCTATATTCACAAATAAAATTATATTTTAAGTACATGAACATGGTATTCTTGAAAATGTCCTCAGATTCCTGAAAAATGCCTACAAGATTCCAGATAAGTGTCGTTTAGGGTTGGCATCTCTGTAACTGGGATTCTCTCCTTTTCCATCAATGTTTGCTACCTTTTCAAAGATCAGCTTCTTGATTTGTACAACATTTATTTTGTTGTCTGCAAATACTTCTAATACAGACTGTGTCCATTTCTTTTTTCATTTGGTAAGGGGTTAAGAGCATATTCTTCATTTCCCAAAATGTTTTCAACAACAAATACAACTGAAGTGCCTTTTAACCCTTGACCCCATAAAGCATTTCTATGGTATCTCTAATTGACCCAAAATAACAGCAAAGGATGAAGCTGTTTCTTATGTGTATTTGACACCTTTTGATAGCATAGAAAACATTGTGGCAAAAGGTGAAATTGCTCGTCACGAGCAATTTCACCTTTTGCCACAATGTTTTCCAAAGGCTCCTACAAGCAATGCGTAGAAATGAGTATCTATGGAGTAAAGGGTTAACTCACCGATATCGTCTTTAAATATCTGTTTCTTGGGTGCCGCAGTTTTCTTCTTCACTTTCTTCTCTTTAGGTTTGGCTTTTGGAATGTCGTCAAATATGTCAGTTTTGTCGTCAAACAAGTCTTCATCTTTGGTCATCGCTTTCTTTGCCTTGGTCTTTTTCTCTGGTTTTGTCGTGGCAAAAATGTCATCATCATTTCCAGCAGGTGCGGCACTGACTTCTGCTTTCTTTTGTTCCTCTGTAATGAAAATCGTCGCAGGTTTTATTACCATACATGTATTATATTCTGTGCTGATATCTCAACTACATGTATTTATTTGTTACGCAGTTCGAATGAGGTTTTCAGCTGCTTTCAACCATACTTTAATCTTATCAAGGTGAAAGCCCATGTAAAAGCTGTATTCCTCCCTGGAGCCCCATATACATGACTACACTATCAACACAAAATCCAAAATGGCGGCACTGATCAAGATTAACTCTTTACCACACAATCCCGACTTTTAACGACCCTGTGGAAGAAGCCTTTTCAAAACATTGTGGAAAAAGGAGAAAATGCTGGTAACCAGCATTTTCTCCTTTTCCCACAATGTTTTCTACCCTTTCCAAATGAATTCCTTTTTTGATTCACATTTATTTTGTCGTCTGCAAATGCTTTCAATTTGGACTGGTCCAAAATTTTGTCGTTTGGTTATGAGTTAACATCAAAATTATGCACCAAGCTTCATGTTTTAGCACAAATTACCCAGGTTTCAGTGACATAAGTGCCCAATGACATCAGTTTTCATTGGATTGGGGCACTCAGAATAGAAATTCTACTTCATCAGCATACAACATTTTTTCAAACAAAAAACGGGTAAAATTCCTTAACAAACATTGGAATGGTAAAACTTGCAAAATAATAAATTTGTTATAGGATCAGATGGCAGGGGACTTAAAACTTGTACAAAGTTTTTCTATAAAGCCAATGGGGGGAGTTGTGACCCAAAGGCCAGAGCCAATTTTGATCATAGAGCTGTAATTCCTTGATTCTGGTAGAGGTCCAAAAGATAAAGCCATGTGCAAAATAATACAGGTTTGTACGGGAATAAACAAGTACATTTTCAAAATTATCTCAATATAGGGCCTATGTAAAACATAAGACCCGACTCAGGGCTGATTTTGATCCCAGGGCTAAATTTTGAACAATTCAGAGATAGCCCAAATTTGGTATCCTTATATTTATGGCTGGGAGCAAAAAAATCCTTAGAGTTTTCAATCTATAGGTACGTGTTTAATTCATGACCTATGGGGTGGGGCCAATTTTGACACCAGGGCTTTGACTCATTACCACAAAATCCCGACCTTTAACAGCCCTAACGAAAAAGCCTATTAAAAAACACTGTGGGAAAAGGAGAAAATGCTGATAACCAGCATTTTCTTTTTTTCCCACAATGTTTTCTACCCTTTTCAAAACAAGTTTCAATTTTTCAGTCACATTTATTTTGCTGTCTGCAAATGCTACGATCTGGACAAGTCTAAAATTTTGTTGTGTGGTAAGGAATTAATTTGAACAGGTTTGAAAGATGCCTATTAGATGATAACGCTCACAAAATGTTAAATCTGATATCTTAAGGTGAGGAACAAGATCTTTTAAGTGTTTAATTCAAAAGCCTACATAAAATTTATGACTTCTGGGGGTTTGGCAACAAAGTTGATAGAGAAACTTCTGTATTTGAAACAGCATGTTGAGAAATTTACAGTTGTAAAGTCACACGCCTGGTAACCAGTAATTTCTCCTTTGCCCACCATGTTTTAATAAGAATTTTCCCTATGGTCATTAAAACTTTGGCTTGTGTGGTAATCCCCCCCCCCTTTTTTTTTCATTAAAACTTTGGCTGGTGTGGTATTTCCCTCCAAAAGCCATTAAAACTTTGGCTTGTGTAGTATTCCAACAATGCCATTAAAACTTTGGCTTGTGTGGTATTCCCCCAAGGTCATTAAAACTTTGGCTTGAGTGGTAAATGGTTAAAAGGTATACAAGCAATGCTGACCTTTTTTCTTGTTCAAACTCGAACTCGAATCCCCAAATATATCATCCTCCCTTCCAGGATTTCCTTTTGCCTCTCTGTTTGCCTTGTCTTTACTTTTGGTCAGTGCTGGCGAAGAAAATAGGTCATCATCTTCTGGCGCTATCACAGATTTTGATTTCTTTTCATTTGTCTTGTCATCTGATTTCTCTGGTTCCTTTTTCTTGTCTTCTTTAATTTTGGACTTTGATAAGGCAGGTGAGGAGAATAAATCATCATCATCATCATCAATTTTATTATTTGTCAATGGTTTAGATTTAGGTTTGGAATCTGTCATAGTTTTACCAACATTGTTAAATAGGTCATCATTTTGCGCTTTGTTCACGTTCGATTTCATTGCACTTGTAACTGACGGGGAAGCAAACATGTCGTCAAGGCTGTCTGATTGCTTCTTATTATTTTTATCGGCAAAGGCATTAGAAGTAAATACATCACTTGTGTCTGTCAATGTACTTTTGGGTTCAATCACAGATTTTGTTGTTGATTTAGGGGACGTCTCGCCAAACAAATCTTCATTACCAAACATATCTGTTTTACGAGGACTTGCTGACTGCGTCTCAGGGGAAGGCACTCTTGGAGGGGTATCTAAAATACAAGATAAAACTTACACCAAACAATCACCACTGGTTTTCACGTCCATGGAAATAAGGCTTTTGAAAACATTGTGGGGAAAAGGAAAAAAAGCTGGTAACCAGCATTTTGTCCTTTTCCCAAAATGTTTCCTAGCTTACCAGAGACCCTAAGTTCATTTGTACCAATTTTGCATTTATTTTTAGCAGGTCTATGCTTTTGAATTAGAAAGTCTAAAACTTGTCGATTGGGAAAGAATTAACCCATTACCACACAATCCCTACTTTTGACGCCCCTGAGAAAGAAGCCTTTTGAAAACATTGTGGGAAAGGAGAAAATGCTGGTGACCAGCATTTTCTCCTTTTCCCACAGTGTTTTCTACCCTACCCAGAACAAATTTTAACCTACCCAGAACAAATTTTAATTTTTCAGTCACCTTTACTGTGTCGTCTGCAAATGCTTTCAATTTGGACGAGTCTAAAATTTTCTCGTGTGGTAAAGAGTTAATCCTCATCAAGCTATTATTATCTTTTACAACCCTGTCCTTCTTAACCTTTTACCACACAATCCCATGTCCATAACAAAGAAACAAATGAACAAATATATGGCAGAAATAAGGTACCAGGCAGGATTCGAACCCCAGAATCCTAGAACAAAAGGCCAATACCTTAACCACTATGCCAAAGAGATATCTACCCGACGCAGTAGTTAGGTATTGTATTTAAATCAGGACAAAGCCATGCATGAAGGGGTGGTCTCCCGTAACAACATGCAGGACCTCTAGTAAAATGTTGGATGAATGGAAAATACAAAACTCAGAGCTCCAGATAGAGGGCAAGATTTTGATTTCAAAATTGACAAGATGTCTGTTTGTAAAACAATCATGCCCCCTCTACTGCCATATTGATACAGGAAGTGGCACAGTTTATAAACTACTATCAAAATGAGCATGCGACTTCAGCTTTTTCCCAGTCGACTTCGATGCTTACTTCGTCTCCGATAAAATGTTGGAAGCACAAGTTAAGCCACATACAATTATTTTTGAGACACTTTAATTTTCTTTTAGCAAATGGCTCAAGTGACGAACCCCAGTGCTGGTCCTGAATCATCTGGTGGTCATCGTGACCTTGACCTTTCACAAATTAACCTTAAAATCGATAGGGATCATTTACACTCCAAGATGAATATCTGTGCACAATTTGAAGGACCTAGGTCAATTCTGTGTCTAGTTATCATCTGGACAAGGTTTGGTCTATATATCAACATGTTGAAGGCCACTGTGACCTTGACCTTTGACAGATTAATCTCAAAATCTATAGGAATCATCTAGACTCCAAGACAAATGTCTGTGCAAAATTTGAAGAACCTAGGTCAATTCTGTGTCTAGTTATCATCCGGACAAGGTTTGGTCTATATATCAACATGTTGATGGTCACTGTGACCTTGATATTTGACTGATTGACCTCAAAATCAATAGGGATCATCTAGACTCCAAAATGCATGTCTGTTCCTAATTTGATGAATCTAGATCAATTCTGATCTAGTAATAATCTGGACAAGGTTTGGTCTATATATCAACATGTTGACTGTCACTGTGACCTTGACCTTGGACCAATTGACCTCAAAATCAATAGGGACCATCTATATTCAGAGACGCATGTCTGTGCAAAATTTGATGAACCTAGGTCAATTCTTTGTCTATTTATCATCCGGACAAGGTAAGGACTACCGACAGATGGACCAACCGACATTAGCAAAGCAATATACCCCTACTTCGATGAAAGGAGACATAAAAATATTAATTATTGTCCACTAAACCTTATGCTGTGGTACTCATGAGAATCATCTCATCGAGACGATTCTAATAAGTACCCACAACATAGGGTTTTGAATAGAAATAATGGATTTAAAAAACCATCACTCCTTCTTATCTGGAGCTCTGATAAACCCACACATATACTACCTGACAAAGGAGGGGGTATTCTAGACGAATTGAAACCCACATCTGGAGATTTGGGCGACAAGGGGCTTGTGGGCGATGAGAAGAATTCATCAGCAGCCCTATCTGGACTCTGAGCAGATGCTCTCTTTCTTGCAACCCTGGACTGGGGCCGTCTCTTTGCTTGAATCTTTGCTCTATCCTGAAATAAGAAAATGCAAGTGGAAAAATTAGATCTGACAGATCTGGCTTGTGAAAATTCCCGAAAATAGTCATACAGTTTAGCCATTTAGAAGTTATGTTGCTTTCAAATTAACCCTTTACCACACAATGCCAACTTTTGACGCTCCTGGAAAAGAAGCCTTTTGAAAGCATTGCGGGGAAAGAAGAAAATGCTGGTAACCAGCATTTCCTCTTTTTCCCACAATGTTTTCTACTCTATCAAAGAAAAATTACACCATTTGAGCCACTTTGAAATTTTTGTCTGCAAATTTGGACAAGGCTAAAATTTTGTCGTCCGGTAAAGGGTTGAAGAATTGATCACGTCATCAGAAAAATATCCACAAGAACTCTTTAACATCTCTAATGCCCACCTAACAACTATTAACTCTTTACCAAATGACAATATTTAAGGTTTGTCCAAATCGAAAGCGTTTGCAAATGACAAAATAGAAGTGACTGAAAATTTGAAATTTGTATGGAGAGGGGTAGAAAACATTGTGGGAAAAGGAGAAAATGCTGGTTACCAGCATTTTCTCCTTTTCTCACAATGTTTTCTAAAGGCTTCTTTCTCAGGGGCGTCAAAAGTAGGGATTGTGTGGTAATGGGTGAACTCTTTACCACACAACAGGCCCGTTGGAAGGAAATTTCATTTGGTCCGGCCAGTATGGCGAGCGACGAAGTTGCGAAGCCATGCTGTGGGGGGGAGGGGTCCGGGGACATGCTCCCCTGAAAAATTTTGAAAAATAAGACGCTCTCTGGTGCATTCTGGTGCATTTTTTGAGGTTTATGGTACGCATTTAAGCCATGCTGGGGGGGGGGGGTCCGGGGGCATGCTCCCCCAGAAAAATTTTGAAAAATATGACGCTCACTGGTGCATTCTGGCGCATTTTTTGAGGTTTATATTATGCATTTTTTTTTCGAAAATTGATCTGGCCATTTTTCATTTTCGGCCGAAAATTTGGTCCGGCCATGGCCGGACCGGCCGGACCGCTTCCGACGGCCTTGCACAATCGCTACTTTTAATGACCCTGAGGAAGAAACTTTTTGAAAACATAGTGGGAAAAGGAGAAAATGCTGGTAACCAGCATTTTCTCCTGTTCCCACAAAGCTTTCTACCCCTCTCCATACAAATTTCAATTTTTCAGTCACTTTAATTTTGTTGTCTGCTTTATAATGCTTTAAATTTCAACTAGCCTAAATTTTTTTTAAAACTCGCATGCACTTCAGCGGCAACATCTCATCTAACCCAAGTTTTATAAAACTCATAGAAATTCAACACTTCAACAGACAACAAATTTGATATTGTTAAATATGAGCTTCACCTCTCTGAGAGGGTAGAAAGCATTATTGCAAAATGGAGAAATCGTGGAAACTAGCATATTCTTTATTTCCACCAATGTTTTCAAAAGCACCCTCTTTCAGCCTTGTTAAACCTTTCAATTGTGTGGTTCAGAAAGATGGTAATATGAAGAAACAGAATAAAGAGTTTAGACTATGACTTTTGACCGTATCCTTCATCTTAATTTTGTTTATGCTTTTATCTGGCTTAGACTTGTGACTAAATCCTTTGTTTCCATTTTGTTTATGCTTTTATCTGGCTTCGACTTGTAACTAAATCCTTTGTTTCCATTTTGTTTATGCTTTTATTTGGCTTAGATTTGTGAGTACAACCTTTGTTTCCATGTTGTTTATGCTTTTATTTGGCTATGACAAGTGACTGCATCCTTTGTTTTCACTATGGTAAGTATTTTATTTAACTGTTTTCTGCACTTTCAAAGACAAACCTTATAATTTAGGCCATATTTAATTCAGCAACTGCTTATGCTTTCAATTTGATTAAGACTAAAATATTTGTTGTTTACATTAGCATTGAAATTTATTTTGCTTAGCATTCTAGGATAGGGTACATCAGCGTGACGTCACATTCCCTAGCAACGAGCGGTCGCCATTTTCGGAGGTGAATTGATAACATAGCAACCATATATTTTTATGCTGTTTGCAATTTTTTTCGTTGAGAAAAACTACCTTATTTTACGAATCAGAGCTTTTAACAGTTACGATAACTATTAGGAATATACTTTAGAAAACGTATGGCTAGTTGTCAACTTTTCTTTGAGTCGATTTACATTAAATGTGCCTACACAATTTGACCTACCATTTAAATATATAGTGGATCTAGACCCTTCAGACATGGAAATAAATGTTAATTTTTTCTTAATCTGCTTCATGTCCGAGCCTAAAGAAAAGTGTCAACACATCATGTTGTTCATCAGATTTAAAGAAAGGTCGGAGAATTCCATGGCTCCCAATGTTTCTCTCTCTCTCTCTCTCTCGCTCGCGCGCGCGCGCTCTCTCTCTCTCTCTCTCTCTCACCAGAGCTATTTCCTGAATTTTCAAAGGCTGATAAGCTAAAAAACGTCTCAAGTATCATCATGAAAAATTACCATACCTGTAAAATATCTTGGTATTCGATGGTGATTATTTTAATTGTCTAATTTTTGAGCGAAAAAAAAAAAGAGAGTAGTTTGATGAAACTTTTTAAGATCTAACCCATTACAAATAAATTCCAGAGGTTTTCTGACCATGAACAGACAGAATTCTGAAAATATTGCAGTGAAAGGAAAATACCAATCAGCATCCTTTCTTTAATTTTTCCACAATATTGCTACTCTTTCAAAGACAAATTATATCACTTCAAAATGGTATGTTTCGTTCGAAAATACTTTTTAATTTTGATAAATATGTTTAGATTGAAGAATTAACTTACCCTCTGTAACCTGTGAAAAATTCCAAATTTTAAACACAAATGGTCACCATAAGGGTGAATGAAGATCAGTAGCAGACATAAACAGTCAGTGTAATGTGACACGTGTGCGTTATTTTTTTTATTTCCACCAAGCAATTACGTTACAGCTCTTGGATCGTCCACCCTGCAGTGCGATACCGAGATCAAAGGCACACGGAACACCCTTCACCATTTTTGTGAAAATTCATATGACACGTACAAAGTATTTCTTAAAAAGTTTTGAGAACTGGATTATAAATATTTTGTGAATGGGGATGAAAATTAAAAATTTGAACAGAAGCTATGTTTTGGAACATGACTAAGTTATGCACAACATAAAAAGTTCGGGTTTTTTCTTTAAGATCGTAATTTTCGTAATATTCAAAAGTATGCTTTAATTTTAGTAAATGGACTCTCTCTATTTTTTTCAAGACACCGGAAAGATTTTTAACCCTCTACCAAACGATACCAAGTTTTATCAACCCTGGACATGTAGGGTGCTTGAACAAAAAAAAAAAGTGAAATGCTTGAACCAGCATTTTCTCCTTTTCCCAGGATATTTGCTACTTTTTCAAAAGCCTTTTCAACAATTTGACCCACATCTAAACTGTCGCCTTCAAATGCTATGGATTTTGATAGGTCCCAAGTTTTGCAGTTTACTAAGATTTTTAGTCAAATAAGCCATTACTCTCTTTGTTCAAACCCGACTTTTAAATACCCTAAGAAAAAAATCCCTTAGAAAACATTGTGGGAAAAGGAGAACATTCTAGTTAGAAACATTGTCTCCTTTTGCAATGTCTTCTACCCTTTCTAAACGAAATTCCACTTCTGAGCCACACTTATTTTTGTTAACCTCAAATGCATTTAACTTGGACAAGTCAAAATTTTGTTGCTCTGTAAAGGATGAATTAATTTTATAAAAATTGCCATAGATAGTCCGATTGTTCAGCACATGTCAGACATTGCTAAGTTGGTAAAGTGCAGGGCATAAAACCCAGGGATAACTGGTTTGATATATTTTAAGTACAAGTATTAAACTTTTACCACACAATCCCCAGTTAAAAACTGAAGAAAGAAATCATTGTAGGAATGGTAGAAAGTGCTCGTGACCAGCATTTTCGTCTTCTCCTACGATATTTTCAATTCAGTTTCATCAGTTAAGCCATATAAAATTGAAGTGTGTAAATGTTTACAATTTGGAGATGTCTTTTTTTTTTAACTTTGAAAAGGATTAGGGTGGTGATAAATTTCTGTAATAAGAAAAAGGAGTTTTATTGTGTGCAAAGTTTGAAAGTTGGAACACGATAAAGTTTGAGTTTCTTGATAAAATTCTTGCCGAAGAAGATATCATATACATGTATCTTCTTAGTTGCATTTTTTACATCCCGTTTAATCAATGATTATCTTAACGACGAAGGTCTGTTCAAACTTTAAACCTCTCTTACCATCTAAAAATGGTTGTGTAAGTTTCATTTTTAGGCAGAAATATGTGCTAAAGATGTTTTCGTTTTAAAGCTGGTAAAGGGTTAGCTGGGTGTTCCTTTGATCTCGGTATATCACTGCAGTAATGGGTGACACATAGTCTTTGCTAAACACAAACATACACGTGTCATAAAAATGTGTCTGCCCTGTTTAATTTTCACTTGATCATTTGTAAATACGGTAAACAGGATCTGGAGTAATCAACTTTTTTTTACATAGGGTAAGTCCATTCTCATTTTTGAGTTCCGAAAACTTTTTTTGTTTTCAAATGCATTTTTATTAATTCCCGATTTAACTACAGTTCGCTTTTCGTTTTCTCTTTTAAATTCTTGTCTTATAAATCTAAGGCAGTTTGCTAGAAATAATTATTTCTTTCTCGGTGTTAATAATGTAGTCTGCACACGAAAGTTTCTATAAAAACCAAAAGGAGACAGCGCTTGAGCTATAACTCTTTTTTTCTGTATGATACCGGAAAATTGATAAATCGACAGTTTTTGCCTCTTCGAAAGTGATAATGGATACAACTACCGACACGGCCGATTTTGGCATATTTATCGTTTTTACGGTGAATTTCATTTCTAAAATGTCACCTAATAACTATACGGGTATATTCAAGTTGGCGTTTGCTTTCACCTCCGCATTTGTTGCTATCACGTGATCAATGAAAATGCTCGGATGTCCGACGCTATCAATTGTCTTTGTCCTTAAACATTGTTTTTTGACTCCTTACCAAACGAAAAAATGTAGACTTGGCCAAATTGAAAGCATTTGCAGATGACAAATTAAAATGTGGCTTGAATAGTTATTTCTTTATTTGACGGGGTTAAAATCAAAGGAGAAAATACTTGTTACCAGCATCTTTTCCTTTTCCCTCCATGTTTACAAAAGGTTTCCTCCTCAGGGTCGTTAAAACTTGGGATTGTGTGGTTATGAGTTAATGAGATAATGCTAGTTACAAGCATTTTCTCCTTTTCTGACAATATTTTTAAAAGTAATCTTCCTCAATTATGTTAAAATGCAACTCTACCGTAAAGAGGTACTTAACACAATTTTTTTTCTTTGCTAAAATTTTGTTATTTGGTAAAAGGTTAATTCTAACATAACATGCAAATCTGGCACCATCAACACAGTTCAACAAAAGCGTGGTAAAATCCATGTTATTCTATGTGGATTGACGTCATTCCACATAGAGTGACGTCATTCTGTATAAAGTTAGTAAGTAAATTATTCAATGGAATATAATCTGCATCCATGTTTTCACTCCCAGCTTGTTTTTCTTTCATTAAGAGTCAGTCATGTTAGAATCAAAATAATCTTCTTTCTATCGTGGCTTATCATTAATAAACCAGGATAGAAAGAAGAATAATCCAATAGGGCTATTGCCGATATGAAGACCATTATTTCTTAATTTACCTTATTTGCACTCTGTAATGTTCTAGCCTCTGCAGGAATATCAAAGCCTATGTTGATTGGCTCTGGTTCTTTAGTAGGCGGAGCTGCACCAGGTAACATAGCCGCTGGGTTAAAGTTCAAGTTAGCCTGTAAAACACAGTAACATTTAAAGGTAGGTATTAAGATTTTTCACATCTCACCAAATTAAAAAAATATATACTACTGAAATTTATCTGGAAAAACAATACAAATCATTAATAATTAAGAATCATAAAATTAAATTAAAAATATATTTCTTTTTATGGTGTTCTCTTAAAAGGCTAAGTAGCCTCTTAAGGTATTTTTAGATTTTGTGCCAGAAATCATAAAAGCATTGTGGGAATGGCAAGTAACTGCCATGTGACTAATGACGCTTATGTTGCATAACATAACAAACATGTAATTATTTTCCATAATGTCTTCTTCGGACACTATGTTTGAAGCTTTGTCTGTGTTTTTCAGGTACATAAATGAGCGAGTTGCTCATGTATTACTGTAAAAGTAGAATATTTTTACCCTTGGTGTCAACCTGGACCATAGTAAATCTCTTAATTTCTCTTGTTGTCGGATGGTTTTTGACTACTGGGGTTTTATGAATGAAAACTAAAAGGCTTTGGGAGTAAAAGGATGATTTTTTTTCAGCTCCCAGTGATCAGTTTTCAGGCTCACTTTATGTTAGTTCTGATACTTAGTCCATGCTTGATGTATGTGGCTTCAATAATAACACTGACATAAAGAGAATGTCAAAGTTTTCACATTTCACATATTTTCTCCTTTTCCCACAATGTCTTCAAAGGCTTCTTTAACCCTTTACTCCATAGATACTCATTTCTACGCATGGCTTGTAGGAGCCTTTGGAAAACATTGTGGCAAAACGTGAAATTGCTCGTGACGAGCAATTTCACCTTTTGCCACAATGTTTTCTATGCTATCAAAAGGTGTCATATACACATAAGAAACTGCTTCATCCTTGCTGTTATTTAAGGTCAATTAGCAATGCCATAGAAATGCCTTAAGGGGTAAAGGGTTAAAGTTGCAGGAAATCTGCGGTGAAAAGTTAACAGCAAAGCTAAACAAGAGCACTTAATGTTGGTCCCAACACTCAGTTATAGTTGCATCAACTCTTTACCACACAATCCCGACTTTTAACGACCCTGAGGAAGACAGCTTTTGAAAACAATGTAGGAAAAAAAGAAAATGCTGGTAACCAGCATTTTCTTCTTTTTCCTACAATGTTTTCTACCCTGCTGGCAACAAGTTTCAAATTTTGAAGTTATGTTTATTTTGTTGTCTGCTAATGCTTTAAATTTGGAATAGTCTGAAATTTTGTCCTTTGGGAAAGACTTAAATGAAACTTTTGAGTTCAGAAAGAGCATAACTGTATCAAAAATATTTTGATGGTTATCTGCCATGCTAGTACTTGCATATGTTTCCCTTTTTAATAACTTTGTAAAAACAGAGATGTTAAAGTTTCTGCACAACAAAACTCCAGCTGAAGCAAACAAAGATGCTGGAGTCTACGACTAAACCTTGGCATTTTTCTTCGAAGAGAGCAAAGCTAAAGATGAAAATCCAGGATATTTCAGTTTTGTTCACCTGTAATTTTCCTATTTTTCCTGTCACTGGAGATTTATTTTCCTTTGGCACAACTGGTTCAACTTTCTTGGTATCTACCTTTGGTTTCTACATTACAAAACACAACAGAAAAAGCATAAATTGTTTACAGTGAAGTCTAAAGTTTTCCCAAAATAGAAGAACTGAGCTGACTGACTAATGGTATGTGTTAATCTTGGCTGCCAAAGCACCTATCCATAATTTCCAAGAGTTTCATTTACCTTTTACCCCATTAGGCATTTCTGTGGTATCTCTAATTGACCCTATATAACAGCAAGGATGAAGCCATTTCTTATGTGTATATGACACCTTTTGATAGTGTAGAAAGCATTGTGGCAAAAGGTGAAATTGCTCGTCACGAGCAATTTCACCTTTTGCCACAATGTTTTCCAAAGACTTCTACAAGCAATGCGTAGAAATGAGTAGAATTGAGCATGTATGGAGTAAAGGGTTAACCAGTGCTTTGCAACAAATTCTTCACAAGCCACTAGCTGTTTTCTAACATAACCATTGTCGAAACAATGCTCAGTAATGAGAGAGGAATGAATCTTGTTAAAGTGACTATTATCAATCCTTGGAATGAAACTGGGAAAGCTGAAGAATTGAGGCGGCTTAAATCTTCACCAAACGACAAAAGTTTAGACTGGTCCAAATTGAAAGCATTTGCAGACGACAAAATAAAAGTGACAGAAAATTTGAAATTTGCTTGGGGAAGGGAAGAAAACATTGTGGAAAAAGGAGAAAATGCTGTATGGACTGCACAGGCTAACCTGGATTGATACAGTTCACAGATGCATTAAGCCCCTTTTTCACAGAGCATGGCTCATTCATGTTTTTCCAACACTACTTTCTCAGTCATTCTGGTTTTTAAGGCTATCAAGAATTCACTGTAAAACTATATTAGCCAGAATATAAAAGCAAACTGCTAAAAAAAGTCAAAAGCAAAGACAAGCCAGGCTAGTCTATAAACTAAATTTCTAAACTCATTACAAAACAACATGTTAGGTTGGTCCAAATCGAAAGCATTAATTTTGCAAACAACAAAATAAAAGTGACTGAAATTTTGAAATTTGTTTGGTGAAGGGTAGAAAAACATTGTGGGAAAAGGAGAAAATGCTAGTTACCAGCATTTTCTCCTTTTCCTACAATGTTTTCTTAAGGCATCTTTCTCGGGGGAATCGAAAGTCGGCATTGGGTGGTAACATGCAATAAACGGACCCAACATCAAAAAGTTTTGAATCAAGACAGCCCGCTCAGGCTGAGCAGGCTGTCATGGATCCTTACTTTTTTCAAATGCATTAAACTCCTTTTTCACAAAGTCCAATTGCATTGCAGAGTTAAAAGTTAAGCAAAGAAAAAACAAATAAAAGAGCAAACACACATATTTCAAAACTCTATAAATGCAGAAAGATAATTCTGCATTTATTTATCTTACCTGATTGGGCGAAGAGAATAGATCATCTTCTGGACTTGAAATATCTATAACACGAAAAAATAGATAATAATGGATCTGAGATAAATTGGCATTTGAGATAAACTTTTATTAAATTTCTTACCACAAACCATAAATGTAGACTCTTCAAATTTGATAGTGTTTGCAGATGAAGTGAATGTGGCTTAACCCTTTATTCCATAGATACTCATTTCTACGCATTGCTAGTAGGAGCCTTTGGAAAACATTGTGGCAAAAGGTGAAATTGCTCGTGACGAGCAATTTCACCTTTTGCCACAATGTTTTCTACAGTATCAAAAGGTGTCATGTACAGATAAGAAACAGCTTCGTCCTTGCTGTTATTTAGGGTCAGTTAGAGATACCATAGAAATGCCTTATGGGGTAAAGGGTTAAACAATGAAAGCAGTCTTTTGTTGGGAAGAAAGTTATGTAACTCTTTACCAACCATGATATATCCTCTTCTTGAGATATGTAACTTTTAATTATAAAATGAACACAAGCTTTCGGCGGTACAACTGCCTTCTTCAAGTGTGATCCTGTGATAGAATGCCTGCAGACTGCAGGCATTCCATCATAGGATCACACTTGAAGAAGGCGGTTGTACCGCCGAAAGCTTGTGTTCATTTTATAATTAAAAGTAACTCTTCACCACACAAGAAAATTTTAGATTGGTCCAAATTGAAAGAATATGCAGACGACAAAATAAAAGTGACTGAAAATTTGAAATTTGTTTTGTGAAGGGTAGAAAACATTGTGGGAAAAGGACAAAATGCGGGTTACCAGCATTTTCTCCTTTTCCCACAATGTTTTCTAAAGGCTTCTTTCTCAGGGGCATCAAAAGTAGGGATTGTGTGGTAATGGGTTAAACATAATATTCCACATGTATCTAACTCATTACCAAACAACAAAATCTTAGGTTTGTCCAAATCGAAAGCATTTGCAGAGGACAAAATAAAAGTGACCGAAAATTAGAAATTTGTTTTGTGAAGAGTAGAAAATATTGTGGGAAAAAGAGAAAATGCAGATTACCAACATTTTCTCCTTTTTCCTAAATGTTTTTAAAAGGCCTTTTTTATTAGGGTTGTTCAATTTCAGGACTATTTGATAAGGGGTTGAGGTGTTTCTACTATTGATAAGCTACAGGCCTACCTGGAGAGGTTCCCAATACAGGTTCTACTTCAGCTTGCTTTTTCACCCGTCCTGCAAATGGGTTCATTCCACCAAACATACTGACCCCACCCACAGGTTTCTTGGGCTTAGCTTCTGTTGGAGAGTCAGGCTGCAATATATCAAAGCCACACTAAACCCTTTATCACACAATCCAGAGTTTCAACAACCCTGCCTAAGATGTCTTTTGAAAAAATTGTGGGAAAAGAAGAAAATGCTGGTAACCAGCATTTTCTCCTTTCCCTACAATGTTTTTATCCCTATCAAAGAGATATTCCACCATATGTACCACAACTGAATTGTTGTGTGTGAACACTTTCAGTTTGAGTAGCCTGCATTTTTTTCTCTTTTGGCAAAGAGTCGATATTTCTTTTAAACTTAAGAATGCTAAGCACAACTTTTATAGCTTTTGACATATCACATAGATCAAGATCAGACATCCTACAGATGCAAAAAAAAAAAATGTAAATCAAGACATGGCGGAATGTATTGTCTTGACCCTAGATCTATTAATTCACTATCTTATAAAATGTTAGGGCTAAAATACCCATGAAATTGCAATGTCTTTGTCTGTTTGTGAAAACTGTTGCCTTTAACGCTTTCCCAAATGACAAAATTTCAAACTGGTGCAAATTGAGAGCACTTGCAGACGACAAAATAAACCTAACTCAAAAATTGAAAATTGTTTAAAGCAGGGTAGAAAGCATTGTGGGAAAAGGAGAAAATGCTGGTTACCAGCATTTTCTCCTTTTCCCACAATGTTTTCAAAAGGCTTCTATCTCAGGGTCATAAAAACCAAGGATTGTTTGGTAAAGGGTTAAAATCCACATTTTTTTTCATTTCCTAATCTTATTCATAATTATTCATAGTTAACAGAGATATGTAGGATCTGAGATGTGTTGGGATTTGAGATAAAATTTCATGAAATAAGTCTAGGAAAAATGTTGTCATGTGTGCCTTAGGCAAACTTAATGACATTTTTTTCTTGAAAAGTTTAGTAAAATGTTATCTCAAACACCCACAAATGTCAGATTCTTTTTATCAAATTTCAATATTCCACAAACAAGTGGCTTCTTTAAAAAAGAAGCCAGGAGAGGTCGACATCATTATTTTCTAATACTTTTTATGCTTTTAGGTTAAATATATCTAGGTACATGTAAAGAAACAAGCAAGACAATAAACGGGTAGTTGAAATCTGTTCAGTTGTAAATACACATTCATCAAAATGGATGGCAAAAACTGGATTCCGTATCATCCATCCTTGTAATTTATGTAAGTCAAGTCACATGACCTTCTTTCCGCGTTTTAAGGTCACGTGATTTTTTCCGCTGTGTTCGTTTCTATTTTTAACGAAATTCTTTTTTCTTTTTCTTCTTTTTGTTTAGATTTAAGATTGTAATACAAAATTAAAATTGTTGGAAAGGGAATATGCAAATAAATCCTTACAATTTTGTTGAAATTCGCGATATAGAAACAAACCACGTCTATTTCCTATTTCAGTTTTTAGACTTCGATTTCTTTATAAAATCATGACGAAACAGACTGTGTATCGGAACAATTCCCCTACAAAGATTGGATTTAGACAGCAGTTTCTGAGGCAGTCTGCCTTTTAAACTCAACACTGTTGGAGAGGTCTGATGACCTCTCCAATTATCGATCAAAAAATGCAAAACCATATGTTGATGCATGTTCTGTAATGTCGATAAAGCCCATTCACTTCTATGAAATATGTGCAAAAGAACCTCAAAAAATGACATCACTTATTTGTGATATCAAATTGTATATAAGATAAGAAAATTTGTGATAGGTATATTACACTGAAAACAAGGGGCGATATGTAATAAAATATGTTTCTTGCAGTAATGAGTCAAGATTACTTGGAAATACTAGGCATGCAATTACGAAAAATTGAAAGTGCTGATCTAATTCTGGAATAGTATCATTTTCATATATTTTGCATTTTGTAACTTAAATCTTTACCAAACCACAAAATTTTGGACTAGTCCAAACTGAAAGCATTTGCAGACAACAAATGTGAATCAAAAATTGAAATTTGATTTGGGAAGAGTAGAAAACATTGTGGGAAATGGAGAAAATGCTGGTTACCATTTTTTTTCAAAAGCTTTCTTTCACAAGGTCATTCAAAGTCATGATCGTGTAGTAAAGAGTTAAAAGATGAGAAAAGTTTAGGAAATATACTTGTTTGGCTTCATCAGTTTTCTTTGCATCTTGTTTACCAGTCCCAAACAAATCATCATCATCATTATCATCCAAGTTGTCAAGGATACCATTATCAAGCGGGGGTGGAGTTATAAGGCTGGTTGGTTTGACTGGTTTCACTTCCTCTTTCTTGGGTAAAGGTTTAACTTCCTGTTTCTTGACTGGTCCACCCCCGAATAAGTCATCTTCTTCCTCTTCATCACCAAATAAGGGATCAACTGCGATAAAAAATTGTGTTTAGCTTTATTTAACCCTTTACCAAACAATCCCGACTTTTAATGACCCTGAGAAAGAAAGCTTTTGAAAACATTGTGGGAAAAGGAGAAAATGCTGGTGACCAGCATTTTCTCCTTTTCCCACAATGTTTTCTGCCCTTCCCAAATCAAACTTTGATTTTTGATTATAACCCTTTACCAAACAATCTCGACTTTTAACGACCCTGAGAAAGAAAGCTTTTGAAAACATTGTGGGAAAAGGAGAAACATTTTCTCCTTTTTCCCACAATGTTTTCTGCCCTTCCCAAATCAAACTTTGATTTTTGATTCACATTTATTTTTTTGTCTGCAAGTGCTTTCATCTGCACTAGTCTAAAATTTTGTTGTTTGGTAAAGAGTTAAAGACCCCGAAGAAGAAAGCTTGAGAAAAAATTGTGGGAAAGAGCAAAAATGTAGACAACACGCATTGGTAACTAGCATTTTCCATAGCATGTTCTATCTAATCAAAATGCGGAGCCACAGTAGCTCAGTCAGTAGTGTACAGGACTTGAGAACAGAGTGTCGTGAGTTTGATCCCCTGTTTGGCCAGTTTCTATCTGGGGATTGATGATAGTCATTGTGACAGGATTCATTCCTCTCTCACCTCTGATTGTTGTTTTGAGAATGGTTATTTGGGAAAGCAGCGAGTGGCTTTGAAAGAAAAAAATTATGCGGAGTACTGGTAACAGAAACTCCAGGAAAGCATGGATAGGTGCACTGGCCGCCACGATATAACTGAAATAATGTTGAAAACCACGTTAAACACCATACCATTAACAAACTTATCAAAATCAAACCTCTCTGAACCGAGTTTCATACAAGATTGCAAATCAATACAATTTGAATGAGTCTAAAATCTCGTCATCTGGTAAAGAGTTAAACTTTTACCAAACAATCTTGTGTTTTGATGACCATGAGCAGGAGGGCTTTTGTAAATACTGTGGGAAAAAGAGAAAAAGCTTTTTTTCTTTGATGTTTTCAACAGTTTAAGATATAAAACCCATTATTTAACCCTTTACCACACAGCAGAATTTTAGACCTTTCCATACCGAAAGCAGTTGTAGGTGATAAGTTCACAGTGGTTCAAACGATGCAATTTTTTCTGTAATGGAGTAGAAAACTTTGTGGGAAAAGGAGAAAATGCTGGTTACCAGCATTTTCTCCTTTTCCAACAAAGCTTTCAAAAGGCCTCTTCCTCAGGGTCGTTAAAAGTCATCATTGTGTGGTAAAGGGTTAACTCTTTACCACACAAACCCGACTTGTAACAACCCTAATAAAGAAGCCTACAGAAAAAATATTTTTCCACAATATTTTCCACCCTACCAAAGTCAGAAATCATCACATTAGATTTAATTTTTCCTCTGCAGATGCTTTGAATTTAGTCTTGACCAAAATTTGTCATTTGGTAAAGAGTTAAAATACAATTCCCAACATCTAACTCTTTACCAAACGACAAAATTTTAGACTTGCCCAGTCTGAAAGCATTTGCAAGCGACAAATCAAAAATGACTCAGAAGTTAAAATTTATTTTGGGAAAGGTAGAAAACATTGAAGGAAAAGGAGAAAATGCTAGTTACCAGCATTTTCCCCTTTTCCTACTATGTTTTCAAAAAGCCTCTTTCTCAGGGTCGTTAAAAGTTGGGATTGTGTGGTAGAGGGTTCAGTGACTCTTTTTTACCATCTATCAATACTTTCAAAATTTGACAAGTCTAAATTTTTACCATCTAGTTTAGAGATAAGTGGCGAAATAATTACCAGGTTTCTTTGTTGAAGATTTGACTTCTTCTTTCTCTTTGTCTGGTTTAACATCGGCTTGTTCATCTTCAGTTTTCTCCTGCTTTTTCTTCAACCCAGGAAGCAGGGCACCTGCCCCAGGTCCAAACATCGACACCCCACCCACTGGAGGTTTCTTCTGTTGAGGTTTATGGACATCTTGCTCATCCTGTAAGACCAAGTCATTGTAACATTTTTCTACTTGTAAATTTCACTCTCTCTCTCTCTGTATTTTCAAAATTTTTGGCCAGTGATGTGTTAACCCTTCACCACACAATCCAAACTTTTAACGACCTTGAGAAAGAAGCTTTTTGAAAACATTGTGGGAAAAGGAGAAAATGCTGGTGACAAGCATTAAATATTTCTCCTTTTCCCACAATGTTTTCTACCCTTCCAAACACAAGTTTTGATTTTTCAGTTACATTTATTTTTTGTCTGCAAATGCTTTCAATTTGGGCCAGTCTATAATTTTGTTGTTTGGTAAAGAGGTAAAAGAGCCAAATATTGTTGGAAAAGGAGAAAATGCTTTTCACAGTTTTCTAAAGACTGCTTTCTCAGGGACATTAAAAGTCAGGATTGTGTGGTAAAGAGTTAAACATCCCATCACCAATATCTTTCAATACAAAAACAAAAAGTGCCAAGTAACATACCTCTTTAGCAGCCAGTGGTTTACTGAACAAGTCTCCCTCCTCTTCCTCTTCACCAAATAAACCAGCACCAGCAGCTGGTTTTGTAGCTTTTGGTTTCGTGACTTTAGTTACACTGGTTGTTGTATCCACTTTCTGTAGAATCATAAAGGCTTCAACACTTTACCAAACAATACCTAATATTAATGATCATGCAGAAGAAGTCTTTTGAAAACATTGTTGGAAAAGGAGAAAATGCTGGTAACCAGCATTTTCTCCTATTCCCACAATGTTTTCTACTCTATCAAAGACAAATCTAATAATCTGACCTACACTCAATTCATCATTTTCTTTTGTCTGTAGGCAATTTTAATATGGAACTACACTCAATTCATCATTTTCTTTTGTCTGTAGGCAATTTTAATATGAAACTACACTCAATTCATCCTTTTCATTTGTTTGTACGCAATTTTATTATGGGACTACACTCAATTCGTCATTTTCATTTATTGTGCACAATTTTAATATGGAACTACACTCAATTCATCATTTTAATTTGTTTGTAGGCAATTTTAATAGGGAACTACACTCAATTCATCCTTTTCATTTGTTTGTAGGCAATTTTAATATGGTACTACACTCAATTCATCCTTTTCATTTGTTTGTACGCAATTTTATTATGGGACTACACTCAATTCATCATTTTCATTTGTTGTGCGCAATTTTAATATGGAACTACACTCAATTCATCCTTTTCGTTTGTTTGTAGGCAATTTTAATATGGAACTACACTCAATTCATCCTTTTCATTTGTTTGTAGGCAATTTTAATACTATGCAATTTTAGTACCTTAGGTCACATTATGGCAGTCAGTGCAACAACACATATTTTTCCCAACTTTCTCACACCAGCACAGACACAACTTTTTTTCCAAATCACTGACTACTTTTCTCAAAACTATCAAACAGGAGAGGTAAAAATTTGCTAGAAAGAAACTTTGCTGCAACTGGGTATTGAACTTACAACCACCAAGTTACAAGTCAGATATACTAACCAATGAGCTGTCCTGCATGGTTCTTTGTCTATAGATGGTTTCAAATTGCACTTGTTCAAAAATTTGTTGTTTTCTTAAGAATTTTGTCGACTATTAAAGAGTAAATATTTGAGTTAAGGGCCAAATTAGGATTTGAAGCCAAAGGTATTATTTTGGAGCAAGGACATGCGTTGGAACCTGTTAACACACAATCCTGACTTTTAATGATTTTGGAAAAGAAGCCTTTTGAAAACATTGTGGGAAAAGTTTAAAATGCTGGTCTGAAGGACAGGCACTCAAACACCTTTCAAGAGACCTCTCCTAAACAAATTATGGTTTGAAGCCCAAGATATTATTTTTCAAGCAAGGATATGCATTCGAAAATCTTTCAAGAGTCCTCCCCTAAAAAGGCATGCACAAAAGTGTTTATGACAGAATACCAGTTACATGAAATTCATCTGACCTTTTGTTCAACCTTTGAAGGTTCTGTTGGAAGAGGTTTAGTTTGTTCTGTTGGTTTACTAAATAAATCATCCTGTTTAGAGCCAAACAAGTCATCATCATCATCATCAAACATGGACTTTGTCTTCCCAGCTGTGACCTACGAGTACGAGTAACATTGAGGATAATCAATTCCTTTTTTCTGTAAGATAAATATTCTATTTACCCAAAAAGATAAATATTCATTTTCTCTGCATTGATATTCTCAAGAGTGGAAAAACCACAGTGAAAATATCTCTGAGTATTGAGTGGACCTCCCATCATTTAACGACAAAATTTTAAGTTTGTCCGAATCGAAATGGGTTCAGCTACATTCGCAGATGACAAAACAAAAGTGACTGAAAATTTGAAATTTGTTTGTGAAGGGTAGAAAATACTGAAGGAAAAAGAGAAAATGCTGATTACCAGCATTTTTTTCTTTTCCCACAATGTGTTCTATAGGCTTCCTTTTTCAGGGTTGTCAAAAGTCAGGATTGTAAAGTAAGGAGTTCTGTCTGATTTTTTATGTAAATTGGTTTACATTATCAATAGATAAAGCATATCTTCACATACAAAATTAACTTTTCTCAACGATTTTTCTTACTTGTTTAACAGGAGCAGGTTTCGTGTCCCCACCACCAAATAAACCATCTTCAGTTTCATCATCTCCAAATAAGGAAACAGCTGCCTTTTTGGGAGGTTCTTCTTTCTTATCTTCTTTCTACAAACCATACCATATAAGATGTGTATAATATATATAACGTCGTGACTCTACATCTTTTCCACACTTTAATAATCCCGAGTTAAAAAGCTTTTAGAAAACAAAGTGGGAAAAAGAGAAAATGCTGTTAATCAGCATTTTCTCCTTTTCCCACAATGTTTTCTGCCCTCTTGAAGCCAAATTTCACAATTTGAGCCACACTTCCATTGTTGTCTAAAAAAGCTAATTTGGACGGGTCTGAATTTTCGTCATCTGGTAAAGACTTAACACTTTACCACATGACAAATTAATCATCGCTCAAAACATGAAACTTGTCTCTGAAAGGGAAAAATATTGTGGGAAAAGAAGAAAATCGTCATTATATAGAGTGGCAAAGCCACATGTGAAAGTATTGAATACTGGTGAAAATAAATACAAATACAACAACATTTATATTGCACAGAATTTATCAAACATATTCTGCACTTTACAATCATACAGAAGTCCTACCTATGCTGAGAACTTATTAATAGTGTTTGTTGAAGAAAAAGAAACATTTTTTTTTTCAATATAGATCTACATCAAAATATTTTTTTCTTTCTTTTTCTAACATCACAAAAACACTTACCGTACAAAATTGAATATTTAAACAATTTTTCTAATAAATGTATTTCTATGAGAGATCACATTCGTGACAAAATATGCATGATGTCATCAATACCTTTTAACCATTTGGCAAATCTGCCAATATTGCCCTGTACAGATATACAAATCCTCACCAGTAGCCAAATTACACCTGTGAAAGGGCTATAAACCATTGATGTATATCTACAGTCAATAAAATACAAACTCTCACAGTGTTGTGCCTAGGCCGCTGGATTTGCGGGATTCCCGCAATTTTTTTAACAATGTCCCTTAAAATTTAAGCCATTGCGGGTTGTCGGGCACGCCCATGAAAATCTGACAACTTTTCCTTACCTGGAGTCCACTTCGGTATTTACATACTCTTACGAACGAAGTCCGTAACAAAGAAACAAATGAATAAATGCATGGCAGAAATAAGGATCGGAGCGGGATTCGAACTCCGAACTCCCGGACGCAAGGCCAATACCCTAACCACTGAGCCAAAGAGATATCTCCCTGACGCAGTAGCCAGGTATTGTATTTAAATCGGGAGTATGCCATGCAGGAAGGAGTGGTCTCCTGTAACACACCCCCTCTTAAAGTCATCATTTATTGATGACTCGAAGCCTTATCAGGCAGGAAGTCCGATTTTGGACAACAAATGGGACTAATGGCTCAATGGCCAATCCCGGACGAGCCCCCATCTTACGAACGAAGTCCGTAACAAAGAAACAAATGAATAAATGCATGGCAGAAATAAGGATCGGAGCGGGATTCGAACTCCGAACTCCCGGACGCAAGGCCAATACCCTAACCACTGAGCCAAAGAGATATCTCCCTGACGCAGTAGCCAGGTATTGTATTTAAATCGGGAGTATGCCATGCAGGAAGGAGTGGTCTCCCGTAACAATACATTGCGTTAATTACAATGGGCACCTGTACAGCGCAGACTGTGACCGCGGAATTTACTGAGATAAAGTCGCTTAGGGATATCCAATATTTAAACCAGTCTTACTGTTGTCAATAAAACAATATGGCGAAATGCCAGATGCGGTTGACCGACTTTATGTAAGGAAATGTTAAAAATATAGAAGTTGCAGATGAAATTGAATGGCAGAGGACTGTTGAAAACCCAGAATCGATCGCGTCATCTGATCCTGATGGTGACCAGTCAACATCTACTGGCGCAGATACTGAACCATCGGCTTCTTCAACCTCCGGGACAAGTAAGAAAAAGGACAGAGAATTTCAGAAAAATTGGCTCATAAAATTTCCGTGGTTACAAGAGTCGAATGGAAGTATGAAATGTGTCCCCTAGATTTTTCTAGTGTCCCCTTGAAATTAAGGTAGGGGGCCACCTGTGTCCCCCAAACATTTTGGCCTGGGCACAGCACTGCTCTCATGTTGAAATAAAGAAAGATAATACAACATTACCTTTGGTTCCTGCACTTGCTCTTTCTTTTCACCAAAAGGATCTACACCTCCTGGAAACAGGGATACAGCCCCTACAGGGGGTTTCTTTGTTCTGAAAAACAAAATAGAAAAGATTATTGATCAACTAGTTAGGATCATGATGATGGTGTAGAAGTTTAAAGAAAAACGTTGTGGCAAACGGAGAAACTGCAAGATAAGAGCAAAGCTATCTTAACCCTTTCCCAAACGGCAAATTTTGGACCAGGCCAAATTGAAAGCATTTTGCAGATGAAAAAATTAACACATGCTAAAAAGACGATTTTACTATATGATAGGGTAGAAAACATTGTGGGAAAAGGAGAAAATGCTGATTACTAGCATTTTCTCCTTTTCCCACAAAGTTTTCAAAAGGCTTCTATTATTGACCCCTAAAAACCAGGGATTGTTTGGGAAAGGGTTAAACCTCTACCACACATTCCAGACATTTAACAACCCTGAAAAAGAAAGGCTTTGAAAACACTGTAAGAAAAAGAAGAAAATGCTGGTAACCAGCATTTTCTCTTGTTCCCATGATCTTTTGTACTCTTTCAAAGACAAATCCCATGGTGTTAGCCCTATTTATCTTATTACCTGCATGTTCTGTTTACCTTTGACCACAAAGCAAAATTTCAGACTCTTTCATACAGAAACAATTTACAGACAACCATTCAAATGTTTTTCTTTCAATGGATAGTATTTGTCTGTGAATAGGTAGAAAACAGTGTGGAAAAAGGAGAAAATGCTGGTTACCAGCATTTTCTCCTTTTCCCACAATGTTTTCTAAAAGCTTCTTTCTCAGAGTCATTTAAACTTGGGATTGTGTGGTAAAGGCTTAGTTTATGCCATCTAAAATTTTGACAAATTTAACCCTTTAACACACAATTCCCAGTTTTAACAAACCCAGATAGGAGGGCTTTTGAAAATATTGTGGTAACCATTATTTTTTCCTTTTTCCACAATGTTTTCTGTCCTATGTGTCACACAAATCTGGCCATTTGAGCCATTTTTGTCATCTGCAAATGCTATCAATTTGGCCCAGTCTAAAATTTGCCATTTGGTAAAGAAAAAGAGGAAGTGCTGCCTTACTGTTCTTTAGGTTTTTCTGCAGGTTTCGAGCCAAACAAATCTTCCTCCTCCCCGTCATCATCGTCAAATAAGCTGCCAGACCTTGGTTTCTCTTCCTGCATTATAGAAAATTGAAATAAAGGGAAGAACAATCAATCGATATATTTATTCAAGAACATGTACTTAGGCCTCTGGTCATTATACACTTACAAAATATACAACTATGTAGAATGAGAGATATATTTATAAATATATACATTTAAAATCAGAGTTCAGTTTACTTTTTAATGCATAAAATGAAAAGAAGCCAATAGAGTAAAAGATGTGCTCCATCACAGAGTTATGATAGTAACTCAATGTTTTCTCCCAAGACAGCCAGGCTAACTCAGACATAACTGAAAAAGTTCTGTATTTATATTTTTGTTATAGATAATAATTCAAAAGTGACTGAAATGGTAAAAAATGCCTTGGAAAATCACCTCAAAAACATAAACAGAAAACACTGTGGGAAAGGGAGAAAATGCTGGTTACCAGCATTTTCTCCATTTTCTGGGAGTGTTTCGAAAAGCTACCTTCCTAATAGTATTGACCCTCTGCCACACAATGAGGACTTTTAATGCCCCTGAAAGAGAAGGCGTTTGAAAACATTGTGGGAAAAGGAGAAAATGCTTGTTACCAGCATTTTCTCCTTTTGCCACAATGTTTTCTACCCAATCAAAGAAAAATAATTTGGTATGAGCCACATTGAAACTGTCATCTGCAAATGCTTTCAATTCAGACAAGTCTAAAATTTTGTCGTTTGGTAAAGGCATGGTTAAACCCACAGGACTGTTCCCTGAAGCATCAAGCCATGTGCAAAATACATATATATGAGCAAGTGATCACCTGTAATTTTTTCTTTTCTGGCTGTTTTGTGGCCGGTGGTTGGGCTGAAACACCAAACAGGTCATCACCCTCCTCCTCGTCAAAAATACCAGCTGTAGATTTTGCATTTCTTGAGAAACTGTACAGAAAAAAAGAAAAAAAAATCCATTTGAGCCATGGTAACTGGCATTTTCTCCTTTTCCCACAATGTTTTCAAAAACTTCATGCATAGGGTCGTTAAAAGTCGGGATTGTGTGGTAAAGGGTTAAGCTCACCAAAGGAATGCTTAACCCTTTACCAAACGACAAAATTTTAGACTGGTCCAAATTGAAAGCATTTGCAGACGACAAAATAAAAGTGACTGAAAATTTGAAATTTGTTTTGTGAACGGTAGAAAACATTGTGGGAAAAGGAGAAAATGCTGGTTACCAGCATTTTCTCCTTTTCCCTCAATGTTTTCCAAAGGCTTCTTTCTCAGAGTAGTCAAAAGTAGGGATTGTATGGTAATGGGTTAATAACAATTCCCTGGACATGTTTAATTTCAAATCTTATTTCAAAAGCCAACTCATCTCAGATCCTATATATCTTGAAGTAGGTGTTTAACCCATTACCACACAATCCTACTTTGATGACCCTCAGATAGAAGCCTACTGAAAACATAGTGGGAAAAGGAGTAAATGCTGGTAACCAGCATTTTCACCTTTTCCCACAATGTTTTCTACCCTTCACAAGACAAATTTCAAATCTTCAGTCATTTTTATTTTGTAGTCTGCAAATGCTTTAGAGTTGGACAAGCTTAAAATATTGTCGTTTGGTAATGAGTTAAGTTACAATACAAGTTCTGAAGAAATACAGTGGTTTTCTGTTCCTCTTACTCACTGGCAGATGTGTAAGACATCTGATTTGCATACCTTGTAAACAGTAAAGTCTTCAAATTTTTTACAAACCTGTTTGATTTGGGCTTTGAGGACAAACTCTGCACTGAAGATTTTGATGCTGTTGATTGGTTAGATTTTAAACTTCCACTGCGAGACTTCTCCCCATCTGACCAATCATCGTCCTCCTAGAATTATACAGAAAATCACTGTCTAGACCGAGATCTTTACTTTTTGCGACAAAAAGAAAATTTAGACATGCTCAAATTCAAAAACTTTTGCAAATGACAAAATCAAGAGTGGCTCAAATTATGAAGCTGGTATTTGAAATGATGAAAAACATGGGGGAACAAGAGCTTATCTGAATGGCCCATAATAATGGAAGATATACCCAAAAAGGGGCTTGTCAGTGAAATGGGTAAAAATATACAATGCCTACAGAGATCCAAATTTTTAGAGAATCATATGCACAACTACATGTCACACAGATTCATTGTGGTATGTATGATAAAAAGTGGTAGGTTCAATTGCTTGGCTGAGCACATTAACTCTTTACCACACGAGAACATTCTAGACTGGTCCAAATTGAAAGCATTTGCAGATGACAAAATAAAGGTAACTGAAAAATAGGAATTTGTTCGGGGAAGGGTAGAAAACACTGTGGGAAAAGGGGAAAAAGCTGGTTACCAGCATTTTCTCCTTTTCCCACAGTGTTTTCAAAAGGCTTCTTTCTCAGGGGCAAAAAAAGTAGGGATTGTGTGATAATGGGTTAAAAAGCTCTATTTGACCTGCAACAGGAGCATTTGAACATTTGCATAAAGTGTCGTCTCGGATCAGCCTGTGCAGTATACCATGCAAATCTGGAACTACACTTTCAGTTCTTATGTCATTCTTTGTTTTTGCTAAAGTCTACTGTAGCACAATATCTAATTTAGTCATAAAGTGCACTCTCAGATTAACTGCGCAACTGCGCAGCCTGATCCGGAACTATTCTTTACGCCAATGTCCAAATGCCCTTTTTTGTGTGTTGCGAGCTACTTAATCTGAAACAGAAATGTAAATACCTCATCTGACCCAGGCCTCTGTTTCTTCAAGGCTGCTGCAAGTGGATTTACCCCACCTGGGCCAAACATGGACACTGCCCCAGCAGGTAGCTGGAAAAAAATAATTCTAAGATTTTACCTAGGTCTTCTTTTTCCCCTGACAATGGAGATTTGAACTGCTGACCATATCAAGTCCTGTAGTCTACCGACTGTGCTACATGGAGTTGGTTAGCTCTGCATTAAGTTTGACCATAGGTCATCAGGACTAAGACAAGAACTCAAAATGTCAGTGTGCATGCAATAACAAGCAAATGTACTTAAATATTATACATGTAGTTTAACCCATTACCACACAATCCCTACTTTTGTTGACCCTGAGAAAGTAGCCTTTACAAAACATTGTAAGAAAAGGAGAAAATGCTGGTTAACCAGCATTTTCTCCTTTTCCCAGTGTCTTTTACCCTTCACAAAACAAGTTTCAAATTTTCAGACACTGTTATTTTGTCGCCTGCAAATGCTTTCGATATGAACAAGCCTAAAATATTGTCATTTGGTAATGAGTTAATAAACAATGGATATGATACCCAGGTCATCTCACAATAATTGGGTCAATGTTAACCTAAGATCAGAAAGCTTGCACTAAGATCAGTCTGATCTTAATCTACATAGTCTAGAAAGAAAAGATTTAAAACCTTTAGACAGCGAAAAAATTTGCTGACAACTTTACCTTCTTTTTTGGTGGTTCCTTTTTCTCCTCTGTTGGTTTAGATTCTGGTTTCACAACTGAACTTCCAAAATCATCAGCACCTTCATCGTCATCATCATCATCAAATAACGAAAGTTTCTTTGAGTCTACAAATATAAAAACATTCCAGTTCATTTTTCAACTGTAATTCTACCATTTTTTTAACCCTTTACCTCACAATCTTTACATTTAACAACCCTGAGAAAGAAGTCTCTTGAAAGCATTGTGGGAAAAGGAGAAAATCCTGGTAACCAGCATTTTCTCCTTTGCCCACAGTATTTTCTTCCCTTCCATTAATAGATTTCAAAATTTTACTCACATTTATTTTGTCATCTGCAAATGCTCTCAATTTTGACCAATCTAAAATTTTGTTGTTTGGTACAGAATTAAACTGTTAAGCAGACAATAAAAATAATTATAGACTATTAAATTCAAAACACTTGCAGATAATCTGTTAAATATGGCTGGAATGATTAGAATTCTTTCCCATATTGTTTTTAAAAGTCTTCTTCCTAACGGTTGTTTGTGCATAGAATTGTATGGTAACATATTATTATCCCCCGCCTTCGGTAAAGGGATATATATTGTAGTTTTAATATTATCCATCCATCCATCCGTTCATCTGTCCCGCTGTCCCATAATCCGTCTATCTGACGAGTCCATCCACGACAGTATCTCCAACATCATTGGACAGAATTTCGTGGAACTATATGTATGTACGATAATCTATTCCGCCAATATACTTTTTTTTTCTGTATTTTGATTTGATGCAAAATGGCCGACTGCTGGAAAAAAAGGTCTTTTTCAGCAGTGGATATCATCTCAACAAAATTGCTTAAAAACCCTTTACCAAACAGTCCCTGGTTTCTATGACCCAGAGATAAAAGTATGTTGAAAACATCATGGGAAAAGGAGAAAACGCTGGTAACAAGCATTTTCTCCTTTCCCCACAATGTTTTCTACCCTGCTGGAAACAAACTTCAATTTGTGCATAACATTTATTTAGTCGTCTGCAAGTGCTTTCAATTTGGAACTGTCTAAAATTTTGTTGTTTGGAAAAGGGTTAATACTTGTATATTACCTTGTTGTTTAGTAGCTGACTTTGATATGTTTGTAGAAGCTGCAGGTTTTCCACCAAAGAGATCATCATCTTCTTCATCATCAGCAAATAGGCCTGATCCTCCTGACTTGGGAGCTACAAGGTAAATAAAGGTAGATACCATCTAGGGGATTTTTTAAGTTTTTGCTGTGGATTACAATCTATTGTTTAAAATGACAAAAAATGCTTATCTATGGAAATAAGTAGAAACTGAGTGCCCCAATTCAATAAAAAATGATGTCACTGGAAATTGACGTCACTAAAATGTGCAATTGGTGCATAAACATGCAGTCTGGTGATCGATTGATGCTGCCATTTTGGATGTTGTGTGTTGCAAGTGTAGTAATGTTTACGTGGCACTCAAAAGGGAAACTGGCTTTACATGGTTTTTGCCAGGGTACATGATATATATGTTCCCGGCACGTTAAACAATCAGATCTTGAGAAATTTCTTTGCAGTATAATAAAACAATATGGTACCTGGGGCAGATTTCTGCTCTGGGGCTTTCTCGGACAAACTGTCTGACTTGGGTTTGGATGTGCTGTTGAACAAGTCATCTTCATCCTCATCATCAAAGAGCCCATCACCTCCGCCACTCTTCTGGATAGCTAATCAATGATAAAATGATACATTGTTGACAGTATTATACACTACAGCTGTCTTGGAAAGTGACTTGATACCCCTATTAAGTGCTGTTTCCTAATTTGATTTTCAAATCTGACAGACATTTTTCACATTAACCCTTTCCAAAACAAGCCCTGGTTTTTACGTGTCTGCAGTAAAAGTCTTTTGAAAACACTGTGGGAAAAGGAGAAATTGCTCGTAACGAGCAATTTCTCCTTTTCCCACAGTGTTTTCTACCTTTTTAGAGAACTTTCTGGCATTTTCTCCAAATCTAAAATTGTCGTCTGCAAACTTTTTTGGTTTGGAAGAGTCCAAAATTTGTTGTTTGGGAAAGGGTTAAACCTTTACCATACGACAAGATTTTAGACCTGTCCGAATTGAAAGCATCTGCTGATGACAGTTTCAATGTAGCTCATATAAAATGAGGGTTTTTTTTTTTAATAGGGTAGAAAATATTGTGGGAAAAGGAGAAAATGCTGGAATCTAGCATTTTCTCCTTTTCCCTCAATGTTTTCAAAAGTCATCTCTTTCAGGGATGTTAAAAGTCGTAATTGTGTGGTAAAGGGTTAAATTTGTATTTTCTATTTGAAAGTATAGTATACCTGTCTATTCCACAGATAGATATAAATGTATGGCTTGTGTTTGTGTAAGGGGACACTTATACAGCCTTGCTCAGGGCTCCAGATAGGGGGAGTGATTTTGATTTCAAAATTGAAAATGTTAATAAATCTGCACTAAATCCTATGTTGTGGGTACTCATTAGACTTGTCTCATTGAGTACCCACAAATTAGTGTTTCAATGAGAAATAATGGATTTAGAATACCATAACTCGCTCTTATCTTAAGCTCTGTTGCTATAGAACTAGCTTTTGTTGAGATGTGGTTGAGCATTTGCCTTGGGATCTAGAGGTCCCTGGGTTAAATCCTAGCCTAAGGAGGCCTTGGGTGTATTCCTTTCGCTACTCCGTTCAGTCCAAACATGTTCTAGGTGAATGGAGTATTTTGGAACATGGCCATGTTCTTAAGAACATTTTCTGATTGTTCTAATTCAATCAAGGTGCAGCTCATCTGCTGAACAGTTGCTTAGTAATAAAAGATGGCTGAAAAGTGGACAATTCTTCATGGCAAAACTTGCAATTGTCTTTTTTACGATATATGAACTACTCCCTCTCTGCAGCTAATCATATATTTCACTAACACAGCTAGGAGAGTAGCTCTTGCGACAGCCATCATGAAATTGTACATTTATTTCAGTATTCAGAAGAATAGTGTCCGAAAATGCTCCATTCAGAACACAATTCCAGAACAGTATACATGTTCTGAAATATTCCATTGCCATATTCCGGTCACATGCATGAATTTTTGAGACAATCTGAAAAATGCTTATTTCAACAAACTCTTTTACAAACAAGCTTTTTTCAACAAACTCTTTTACAAACAAGCTTATTTCAACAAACTCTTTAACAAACAAACTTTTTAACTATCATACCTGCACCTCCAAATATAGACACGCCCCCAGCTGGAATTTTCTTCCCACTTGCAGTTCTACCTCTCTTCTTATCAGCTACTGCTTCCTCTGAAACATTAGAATGGAAATGAGATATCTAACTCTTTACCAGATGATAAAAGTTTAGACTGATCTAAATTCTAATTTACCTTTCAGACAACAAAAATTACAGAAGTATGCATAAATGTTACGGGAGACCACTCCTTCATGCATAGCTTCATCCAGATTTAAATACAATACCTGACAACTGTGTCAGAGAGATATTTCTTTGGCTCAGTGGTTATGGTATTGGTCTTTTAAACCTCGAAAAACGAGGATATTTGTCCCTTCAAGGGTTAGAATCCCGCCAGATGTGGTTTGTATTTGAGCTATGCATTTGTATGTTTCTTTGTTGTGGACTTCGTTCGAAAGATATAATTCTAACTCACCTTCAGCCTGAACTTCCTCCTCTTCCTCTTCATCCTCTTTTTCATCTACTTTCTTCACTGAAGATTTCCTCTTTTGTGTGCTGTCTCCAAACATATCCTCCTATTCATATATATATAGATATTGTGTTATATAAGCAGATCTGTGCTATTGTAAAAATAAATGTACTAAACATGTATGAGCCATACCACATACTGTGAAAAGGGCTCTCAATGTATCTGCGACCAAGATCGACCAAGGACAAGCTAAGCAGGCTGATCTTGGTCAAAACTTTTTGCTAATGGTTAATTTTCTGCATGCTAAAGGACTTCTGTACCTCATAATTCAGTTGGGTTAATAATTGGTTTTAATATCATAAGTATTATAAAAGTTTTAATAATGTTTATTAACTCACTGGCTGTAAAGATTTATGTTTATAACAAAGTTTTTCAGTAACCAGTTAACCCTTTACCTGAAAGCCAATTTGAGGCTCTTCTATTTCAGCAGCAAATAAATATATGATGTCAAAAATACGGATAACTGAGGATACAAATATCTGACTGGAAAACATTGTGGGAAAAGGAGAAATTGCTCGTTACGAGCAATTTCTCCTTTTCACACAATGTTTTCAAAAACTGTCTGTTGTTGATATGTCAAAATGAGCATCTTTGGAGTAAAGGGTTAACATGTTAAGTACCTCGTCACTTTCATCATCCTTGTCAAACAATCCTCCAGACTTTTTAGCAAACATGCCGCCTCCAAACAAGTCATCATCTGAATTGTCCTTTTCTGGTTGGAAAAGATCTGTCAATAAAAATAAACTTTACTCAAATTTGTACATAACAGCATCAGCTATAAATATAAGTGATAATCAAGTCTGTAAAGAACTATTCCTTCACTATATGGTAAATACCTATCAGAGATTTCTCGTTGAACATCAGAACAGTATCAGAGGTCAAAATATAAGTGGTTATCAAATACACAAGGTCAAAATATAAGTGGTTATCAAATACATACAGTCAAAATACAAGTGGTTACCAAATACATACAGTCAAAATATAAGTGGTTATCAAACGCATAGTCAAAATATAAGTGGTTATCAACTAAATCATAGGTCAAAAAGTAAGTGGCAATCAAATGTGTCAAAGATCAAACTTTATGTGTTTATCCAATTCTGAAAATACTGTTTCTTCACAAACACCTAAGCTGTGGATACTTATTAGAGTTTTCCAATCAAATTCTAAAACAAGAAGAGAATCAATATATAAAAAATACCCATGCTCCCCGGGCCATCATGGAACAGAATCCCTATATGACTGAAATCTTTCTGTTAGAGAGAGAGAGAGAGAGAGAGAGAGAGAGGTAGGTTTTGATACAAATTTAAAACTACATTTTGGAAACTGAAAACCCTAAATCAAAATAGAAAAATGCTATATTTTCAAAAGGATAATAGACAAAAACTGTTTTTTGTTTGTAGGGCACTAATAGGCTGTACAAGCAGCTATGCAAATATATTCCCCTCCACAATGAACATATTTATGTGCCATGCTCTATCAAGCAGGGTGTACTAGATTTCCGTGATCCATCATGCTAAGCAAGTGATAACGCTATTACGGATTCATAAAATCTATAACAATCCACTGAATCCTGAGTTACACTGATTCTTTGACATGCAGAAAACTGACCAATAGCAAAGAGTTTCAAACTTGGTCAGCCTGTGTGTACTGCTTAGGTTTATCTCGTTCCAAACATTTGCAGAAGCATTCCACGCCCATTCACAGAGCATAACTTGTATGTTTTGTGTATAAATATGTTATGTTTTAACCCATTACCACACAGTCCCTACTTTTGACCACGCTGAGATAGAAGCCTTTAGAAAACATGTGGGAAAAGAAGAAAATGCTGGTTAACCAGCATTTTCTCCTTTTCCTACAATGTTTTCTACCCTTCACAAAACAAATTTCAAATTATCAGTCACTTTTGTCATCTTCAACTGTTTTAGATTTGAACAAACCTAAAATATTATTGTTTGGTAATGAGTTAATTGCTTCCTTACTAAAAATGGCAGAGGCATATATGGGAGTATGAGTTAATGAATTATGACTTACCATCCTCGTCCTTCTCTATAGATTTGGTTTTGTGTCTCTTCTTTTCCTTCTCTTTCTTCTTTTTCTTCTTCTGTTTCTCTGCAATTCATATTGGATCCTTTGTTAAATTCAAGATATCATTGGAACCATATCCCCTGCATAAATTATGCTAACAATACAGATACCTAGAATTTTGCCGTCTCTTAGCCAACAATAATGAGAAAAGGAGTAAACAGCACATTCTCCTTTTCTCACCATAGCAAACAGTGTTTTTAAATACAAGTCATAATGTCTGTGCTCAATTTGTCATCTACAAGTGCTTTTAATATGAAAAAGCCTTAAATTTTGTTGCCTTTAGCCTTCTAATAGGTGCACATTAAATTTTTCCAGTCCTCAAGGAAAAAGATGCTTTGAAAACACTGTGAAAAAAAAAATATTTGTTATCCCCAATTTCACGTTAAGTCATCATATGTCAATTTCAAAGAATAGTCCCATATTTCAACTACCATGAAGAAGAAGCTTTAGAAAATATTGCGAATGTATTTTCTCCTTTTCCCCAATGTTTTGTACAATTCTAAAGACAGAGATCATTTTTGGAGCTTGAATGCTTTTGTCATCCACAGTTGCTCTTTATTCTGTCAATTCTTACATGTTGTTTATTGAAGGCTATAATTCATATCATTTTTGCCACAATTTAATTCTAGTCTGCAGATACTTTCAATATGGGTATGCACCAAGCTATGTCATACCTGTAGATCTAGATATGTCATCATCAAAATCTTCCTTGTCTTCGTCAACCATCTTGGGTGTGGGTGGTTTAGGCGGGGCTCCACCACCCAGCTTGCGGGCAAGTTCTGCTTGGAAGTCTACAGGTTCTTGGCTTGAGACCTGATAATAGAAATGAGTCATGTTCTGAAAAAAGGGGTTTAATGCATTTGCAAAAATTATCGACCAATGTCAGCCCGCAGCAATGTCAGCCCGCAGCAATGTCAGCCCGCGTCAATGTCAGCCCGCAGCAATGTCAGCCTGCGCAGGTTGATATGGATCAAAACTTTTTTGCTTTTTGTGAATTTTCTGTATTTCCAAGGTGTGATTAAGTCCTTTTTTGCTACAAAACGGTTTTAATGGATCCATAAATGTATTACAGCTTGCTTGGTATACTTCATCCTGAAGATAAACTGCTTGGTATACTTCATCCTGAAGATAAATTACTTGGTATACTTCATCCTGAAGATAAACTGCTTGGTATACTTCATTCTGAAGATAAACTGGTTGATATACTTTATCCTGCAGATAAATTGTTTGGTATACTTTATCCTGAAGATAAATCAACTTTTTACCAGGTAATCTCGACTTTTAACAACCCTGAGAAACAAGCCTTCTGAAAAACATTGTGACCCTGAGAATGAAACCTTCTGAAAACATCATGGGAAAAAGAGAAAATGCTGGTAACCAGCATTTTCTCCTTTTCCCACAATGTTTTCTACCCTTTCGACAACAAATTTTGAATCTTCAGTAACTTTCATTTTGTTGTCTGCAAACGCTTTCAATTTGGTCAAGCCTAAAATTATGTTGTTTGGTAAAGAGTTAGGTCCCCCTTGTTCCAGAACATGACTCATTTTTATTCATGCTGAAAACATGAATTTTTTTTATTTTATTCCTACCTTATCCTGACTCTGTTCTCTCTCATCGACATCTGACTCTTCAGTCTCGTCATCCCCGTCACTGTGTTTTTTACTGTCACCAAACAGGTCTCCTTCACTGTCTGAATCCTCGTCATCATCCTCCTGACAGACAAAAAAAAATGTATGATCTATCACACAAAGTTTTGAACAACAACATTATCTGAAATTAGTTGTATTTCGAGATAAAAATCTTACTAAACCCTTTACCACACAATGACGGCTTTTAGCGACCCTGAGGAAGAAGTCTTTTGAAAACATTGTGGGAAAAGGAGAAAATGCTGGTAACCAGCATTTTCTCCTTTTCCCGCAAAGTTTTCTACCCTATCAAAGAAAAGTTGTGTCATTTTATGAATTTGTCACCTGCAAATACTTTCAAATTGGATAGGTCTAAAATTTTGCTGTGAGGTAAAATATAATTTTAAACCAGTCCAAATTAAAAGCATTTGCAGACGACAAAGTAAATGTGACCTGAAAATTGGAATTTGTAAAATGAAGGGTAGAAACCATTGTAGAAAGCAGAAAATGCTGGTAAGCAGCATTTTTTGCCTTCCACACCAATGTTTTCAAAAGGCCTCTTTTCCAGGGTCATTGCATCAGAGTTACTGAAGGTCTGGATTGTGTAATGAAGGGTTAATCCATTCCCAAACAACAGATTTTAGACTCTTCCAACTTGAGACTATCTGCAGGCAACAAAACTAAAAAAGTGCTATCAATGAACTGAAGGACCTTAAAAAAATGTGGGAAAAGGAGACAATCATTTTCTCCTTTTCTCCCAATGTTTTTAAAAGGCCTCTTCCTCAGTATCGTAAAAACATGGCATTGTTTGGTAAAGAATAGTAAAGTCTACAATAGGTAGCTACCACAACACGGCTCCCATATTAATAATTACTGCTCCAGGGCACGAAGTGGAGCTGTCACTGAATGTGACTTTAAAACACCGCTAGCACTTTGATAGTATGTTGTACACAGACGGACACAAGGACCCATAGACACACACAAGGACAGACGGACACACGGGCAGACAGGCTGATTCCAGTAGACCCCCGAAAACATTCATTTTGCAGGAGTCTGATAATATAGATTGGCTGACAGGGTAGATGGGAAAAGGAGAAAATGTTGGTTACCAGCATTTTCTCCTTTTCTAAAAATGTTTTCAAAACACACTGTCTTCAGGAGCTACCACAACAGATCACATATCAGCACCTTGTGCTAACATGAGCTTATTATATGAGATGTAAATATTTCTTACACTGTGCACAATTTTCTTTCTCGGTTTTGATTTCTCGATTTCCGAGTCATCTGACATTGAGTCACTGTAGGAATATTCCGATTCTTGCTTTTTGTCGTCTTTTTCTGCTTCCTCTTCTGATTCGCTCTCACTGATACTTCCAGCATCTGATTCTTCATCTAAAAGTAAGTGACAAAAGAATGAGGATACATTTAACCAGGTAACAGAATTTTAGATTTGTCTGAATGAAAAGTAATTTCGGGCGACAAATTTGACATGGCTTAAATTGTAAGATATCTCTGTAGAAAAGGTAGAGGAAACATTTTAACCAATCAGTTACAGATGACTTTTCAACATATTGTAAGAAAAGGAGGAAGTGCTGGCAGGCAGCATTTTCTCCGTTTCCCACAATGTTTTCAAAGAAGTCATAGACATTCACATCATCTGAGGAACATTTAATCAAATGCAAAGACAAATTCCATTATTATAATGTCATTCAACCCATTACCACACAATCCCTACTTTTGACGCCCCTGAGAAAGAAACCTTTAGAAAACATTGTGGGAAAAGGAGAAAATGCTGGTAACCAGCATTTTCTCCTTTTCCAACAATGTTTTCTTTAGAAAACATTGTGGGAAAAGGAGAAAATACTGGTAACCAGCATTTTCTCCTTTTCCAACAATGTTTTCTATCCTTCACAAAACAAATTTCATATTTTCAGTCACTTTTATTTTGTCATCTGCAAATGCTTTCGATTCGGACAAACCTAAAATTTTGTCGTTTGGTAATGAGTTAACAAATACTTTCAATTTGGTCCAGTCCAAAATTTTGTAATTTGGGAAAGAGTTATATAAAATTTTATGACAGGTCAAAGAAATAATCTAAAATTTATAACAAGAAAAAAAATCTGCATCAAATATCTAGTTATTTGATTACATTAACTCTTTCAGTGCTAAATATGTTAACTCAATCCTTTTCAAAGCCCCAAAATAGAATCCACTGAGAGCTGGATGGTTTTTCATCCAAACAAGCGGACGGAATAGATCCAAGATCAGACTGCATGTTCTGTGCAGTCTGATCTTGATCTGTGCTGTCTGCCGAAGTCACTGTGCCGTCTGCAGAAGTCATTGTTTTGACCTATGGCACCAAAAGGGTTAAAGAGGTTAAATAGACTGGTTTACCTGAAATATCCTTAAGGCCTACATCATCATCATTCATGAAATTAGGAGAACCAATCAGGTAGGGAAGTAGTCTGTCTACATAGGGATCCTGAAAAATTAGATACATGCACTTTAAAAAAGGGGCTAAATACATCTACCAAAGTACTGCACATTCTTTCCAGGCTGAGCTTACTCAAAACTTTTTGCTTTTCGTTTGGTTCACTACCCTTTTAAATCCAGAGTAAAATAAGATTAAAAATTATGCCTGTGAAGCAGTCATGACATTCAAACAAGTGATTGATTGATTGTATGGTGTTTAATGCAATTTCAATATTATTTCAGTTATATCGTGGTGGCCAGTGCACCTAACCATGCTTTCCTGGAGTCTCTCGTACCAGTACTCCGCACAATATTCTCTCCAAGCCACTGGCTGCTTTCCCACATAATCATCATCAAAACAATGGTCAGCGGTGAGAGAGGAATGAATCTTGTCGCAGAGACTATCGTCAGTCCTCGGAAAGAAATTGGTCGAGCCAGAGGTCATAGCCAGGGATTGAACCCTGGACCCAGTGTTCTCAAGTACTGCACACTACCAACTGAGCTACAAGGGCTCGGCTTTACCCAAATGGACAAACATTTAAGACTTGTTCAAACTGACATGTTTAGGATCGGATATATAGATTTATCTTTGAATGGGTAGAAAAAACACTGATGGATACAAAATATTTTGAAAAGCTTACCTTCTCAAAGTCATAATTATAAAATGAACACAAGCTTTAGGCGGTACAACCGCCTTCTTCAAGTGTGATCCTGTAATAGAATGCCTGCAGTAATGATATTACTGCAGGCATTCTATCACAGGATCACACTTGAAGAAGGCGGTTGTACCGCCTAAAGCTTGTGTTCATTTTATAATTAAAAGTTACATTTCTCAAGAAGACAAAATTTTAGACTGGTCCAAATTCGATGCATCTGCAGACAGCAAATTAAAACCTGTTACTATGATGATTGATAGTGTAAAAAATATTGTGGGAAAAGGGGAAAATGCTGGTTACCAGCATTTTTCCCTTTTCCCACAATGTTTTCTATACACTTCTTTCTCAGGGTTGTTAAAAGTCGTGATTATGTGGTAAGGAGTTAAAGTAGGGATCGTTTGTTACAGGTTTAAGACTGACCTTGGCTTCCAAGATGGGATCAACCCTATAGGACTCATCCTCGTCTTCACTGTCAGTGTTGTCAACATTGGTGTCGAGTTTCTCGAATGCTTCTTCAATCACGTTCACTCCCAGTTTTATAGCTTCCGTTACTTTTGGTATCAGCTCAGATTCTCTTTGTTCTCGGCTTTTTTCCTACAACGAGATAAAAAACAGCCTTAACCCTTTATAAAACACAATGACGACTTTTAACGACCCCGAGGAAGAAACCATTTGAAAACATTGTGGGAAAAGGAGAAAATGCTGGTAACCAGCATTTTCTCCTTTTCCCACAAAGTTTTCTACTCTATAAAAAGATAAATGGGTCATTTGAGCCACTACGAAATTATCATCTGCAAATGCTTTCAATTTGAGTAAGTCTAAAATTCCGACGTGTGGTAAAGGGTTAAATAGAGGAAAACTTAACCTATTCTTTACCAATCAACAAAATCTTTCACTCGTTCAATTTGAAAGTATTTAAACATAGCACCTATTTATGGTATTCTGCAGTTCCTATCACCAGACCTTGCCTCAACGTTCTTGCCAAGCCGCTGGCTGCTTTCCAACTTGACCATCATCGAAAAAGTGATCAGCAGTAAGAGAAAAGTGAATCGTATCATGACTATCATCAATCTTGGTGAAGAAATCGAAAGAGCTGGGGACTCAACCAGCAAACCCTCTCTTTTTAACCTTTTACCACACAATCCCAACTTTAAACGACCCTGACAAGGAAAACTTTTGAAAACATTCTGGGAAAAGAAGAAAATGCTGGTTACCAGCATTTTCTTCTTTTCCCACAATGTTTTCTAAGGCTTTTTTCTCAGGGTTGTTAAAAGTCTGCCTTGTGTGGTAAAGAGTTAACCCTTTACCATACAGTTTTAATGACCCTGACAGATTTTGCTTTTGAGAGCAATGTGGGAAATGGAGAAAAAATGCTAGAAAACAACATGTTCTCCTTTTCTACCTATGCTTTCTACACTATTAGAGAACCTAAGCTAATTTGTACCAATATCAAATTAGTCGTTTGCAGATATATTTGAATATTGGAATTGTCTGAAATTTGTCATTTGAACACAGATTAATTCAGCACTATCAAGAATATACCTGCTCTTCTGATTTTTTCTCCTCTGTGGTATTCTTTTCTTGTATTTCTTCGTCATCAACATACACCCTCTGCAAGTAAAACAAACTTGTTGCTTAAAATTTAGCACACAAACTCATGTTTTAATGACATCAATGACAAAAGTTTTTGAAAACATTGAGGGAAAAGGAGAAAATGCTGGTAATTAGCATTTTCTCTTTTTCCCACAATGATTTCAACGATTTCAAATATGTATTCAATCATTTTAGCTACATTTGAATCGTTGTCTGCCAATCTTTGGATTTTTGTATGAAAACATGACATTTTACATTCCGTCAGTGGATAGCTTTTGACAACATCATGAGGAAAGGAGCAATTACCTGAAACAAAGCACAGCTCCCATTACCACAATTATTTTCTATTCCTTGACAGAAAAAAGAGGCTTCCTTTTCCTGGAAATTTTTGTAACAATTCTGTTGGCTGGAATTCAGAATTTTCTCCTTTGCAGTCTTTTTTACACTTTCAATGCACCATGTCAGCTTCTTTACTTTCTTTTTTTCACTTTCAATGAACCATCTCGGCTCCCTTGCAGTCTTTTTTACACTTTCAATAAACCATCTCGGCTCCCTTGCAGTCTTTTTTACACTTTCAATGAACCATCTGGGCTCCCTTGCAATCTTTTTTACACTTTCAATGAACCACCTCGGCTCCTTTGCAATCTTTTTTACACTTTCAATGAACCATCTCAGATCCTTTACAATCTTTTTTACACATTCAAAGAACCATCTCAGCATTTGAGCCACATTAGAACTGTTGTCTGCAAATGCATTCAGCCACACAAGAGTATTTACAAGAGGACCTCTCTAAGTCCAAAGCAATTTTAGAAAATAAATTAAACTTGACTCAAGTGGTCAAAATCATACATGAATGGGATGAAAACAGTGTAGGACAAGGTGGAAATGATGGTTAACTCATTACCAAACCACAAAATTTAAGTTTGTCCAAATCGAAAGCATTTGTAGACGACAAAATAAAAGTGAAAAAAGGAATTGAAATTTGTTTTGTGATGGGTAGAAAACATTGTGGGAAAAGGAGAAAATGCTGGTTACCAGCATTTTCTCCTTTTCCCACAATGTTTTCTAAATGCTTCTTTCTCAGGGTCTCCACAAAAGTAGGGATTGTGTGGTAATGGGTTAATAGTGTGTTCTCCTTTACTCATCTTCTTTTCAATAGGCATCTTCCTCAGAGTCACTCAGGATTGTGTGGCAGATGGCTTAACACAGACTGCACTGTCTGGTACAAAATTATGTATCTGAAAGCTATTTGTATTAACAAGTCTACAATTTCACGATCTAGCAAAGGAATTATCAATGTACAAGCTTTGTTGATGATACTTACATTTTCCACAAACTGTGTATTGGCTAACATCATAAAATCATTGAATGCATTGTTAACTCTCACCCCAGTCAGCTGGAAATAACAAAATAGGACTAACCCTTTACCACATGACAAAATTTCAGACCTATCCAAACAAAGGCCAATAGCAGACAACAAATCAAATGTGGCTTCAAATTTTAGAAGTCTATGATTGGGTAGAAAACACTGTGGGAAAAGGAGAAAATGCTGGTTACCACCATTTCTCCTTTCCTCACAATGTTTTCAACAGTCTTCTTCCTTCGTGTCGTTAAAAGTCGGCATTGTCTGGTAAAGGGTTAAGAGGTCAAACAGAAAAAATTCTCAGTACACCTTTGTCGCTTATTTAAGAAATATAAATGCTAGAGGAAGCATCATATTACCTCCCGTTAATGGATCACCTTTTCCCACAATGTTTTTTTTCCCCTGTAAAAGAAAAATTGCACCATTTGAGCCACACTGATATTGTCATTTGTGAATGTTTTCAATATGGATAAGGCTAAAATTTTGTCATATGGTAAAGATTTAATGAAATAAAACATCAAGCATTTGCAACTCATACCTTTGACTCGTGTATCAAGTTAGCAACTTCCTTCTCTATTTCATGTGTTCTTGAGATCATCTTCTGTGAAAAGTCTTGAAGATACTGCAAAAGCTGAAACATAAACATAACATCAAACTACTATGTTCTATAATAATCAAACTTTCTTTAAAATTTGTTTTTAACCCTTTACCGAATGACAAAGTTTCAGACTTGTCCAAAATTGAAAGCATTTTCAGATGACAAATTAAATTTAGCTCCATTGGGAAATCTACTCTGAGAAAGGGTAGAAAACACTGTTGGAAACAGAGAAAGTGCTGGTTACCAGCATTTTCTCCTTTTCCCACAATGTTTTCAAGAGCCTCCCTCTTCAAGGTCGAAGAAACTCTTCCAATTCAGGCATAACTCAACAAAAGCTGCTTTCTGTGCCCCTCCAAATGACAGCATTGAAATGCATTGCATGAAAAGAGGCAGGTCATTAAAATGAAATCACTTTCTGTTTTATTTCCTAAGAAATTCAATTCAGCCAATTATACAAATACATGTAAATGCTTTTCACTACCATCCAACTGACAACTTCAAAAAGTCATATCCCATACAGACCCCATAGAAGATGAATTTTGCAAACTGGCAATCAGCAGTTTTTTTTTCCTATTCCCCTACATTATTTTAAAAAGAAGTTTTGCATTTTGAATCACATTTGTCATCTGCAAACCCTTTCAATTTGGACCAGTCTAAAACATTGCCATTTGGTAAAAACTTCACCCTTAACTCTTTACCACAAAACAAAATTTTAGACCTATCCAAAACACAGCCTTTGATAGACAAAAATTCATTGAAGCTTAAAAAGCCAATCTCTGTTTGAAATAGAATAAAACATAGTGATTATAGGAGAAAATGCCTGTTATCAGCACATGCATTTTCTCCCTTTCACACAATGTTTCCTAAAGCTTACTTCCTCAAAATTGTTAAAACTTGGGATTGTGGAATTTCTAAGAATTGTCTTCTTTATGGACAAACACAGTGCAGTGACTGAAAATTTTCATTTTTTGGGGGGAAGGGTAGAAAACATTGTGGGAAAAGGAGAAAATCTGGTTACATGCATTTTCTCCTTTTCCAACAATGTTTTCAAGAGGCTTCTTTCTCAGGGTCGTTAAAAGTCGGGATTGTGAGGTAAAGGGTTAAATTAGATGTCTGGTGAAGAGTTGAAATACAATGCCAAAAAAGAAGATGAAAATCAAAGTAAAATGTCACACCATACTGTGACTAGAGACAAAAACAGTACTTACCCCAGCATCTCCAGCCAGCGTCCAGTGGTCCGCGCCTTTTCTCATCTCGTCTAGAGTCCATGCTCTCTCCCAGGATCTATCACCACCAGTATCCTACACAATATTAAAAGATCTTGCATTATTTCATGCTTTCCGTTAGGATATCTTAAAATACCAGTGAAAATATTTTTCAATATTACACGGGTACAACCAGTGAAAAAAACGATTTTCATGTTCTTGTTACCTAGGTAAAATGAGCGTGACTTCACAACTAAATGGAAATATGATGTCATTTGCATTGGGTTTCTCCGTCTTGACATAATATTGTAATGCGTTGCATTGCTGAGGGTGGTGCGCAATGGGGAATAACTGAAAAAATAAACTATGCTAAATATATCCGCTCAGAAAGGGTTAACAGCATGAAATAAATAGAATATTTGGGGGGGGGGGGTTTGAGAAAGTTCAAAATTTATTTCATATCATGAACACCTTCAATAATATTTTCACTCATGGCACAAAACAAATATCCTCTATAGCATAGATACAGTGGCCCATTTCTACAGCACTATCATATAAATACATGTAGATAACTTGAGTACTGAGTACTTAACCCTTTACCACACAATAATAATACAGCGTTTTCTCCTTTTCCTACACTGTTTTCTACCCTTCCAAAGACAAGTCACATTTCTTTATTAAGACTGAATTTGTCTTCTTCAGAGGCTTTCAATTTGGTTGTTTGGTGAAGAGTTTACAAAGTTTGAATGCAAAATTTCTAAAGGACTTTAACCCTTTACGCCATAAGGCATTTCTATGGTATCTCTAACTGACCCTAAATAACAGCAAGGATGAAGCCCTTTCTTATGTGTATATGACACCTTTTGATAGTGTAAAAAACATTGTGGCAAAAGGTGAAATTGCTCGTCACGAGCAATTTCACCTTTTGCCACAATGTTTTCCAAATGCTCCGACAAGCAATGAGTAGAAATGAGTATCCATGGAGTAAAGGGTTAACATGAATAGATAACTTAAGTAGTGGGTACTTAACCCTTGACCACACAATCCCAAGTTTAAACAACCCTACAAAAGAGGCCATTTGAAAGCATAGTGGAAACTGAAGAAAATTATGGTAACCAGCATTTTCTCCTTTTCCCATAATGTTTTTATGAGGCCTCCCTTATAGGGTCATAAAGATCCAGGGTTGTTTGGTAAAGGGTTAATTAGTAGATAATGCAATTTCTGTCTTTGCTATACATGTATTTCGAAAAGAATTTTTCCCCGAGTGTGATAAAACCATGGGATTGTCTTGTATAGGGTTAATTGTTGATGTAATATTAACTCACTACCAAACAACAAAATTTTAGGTTGGTCCAAATCGAAAGCATTTGCAGACGACAAAATTAAAGTGACTGAAAATTGGAAATTTGTTTTGTGAAGGGTAGAAAACATTGTGGGAAAAGGAGAAAATGCTGGTTACCAGCATTTTCTCCTTTTCCCACAGTGTTTTCTAAAGGCTTCTTTCTCAGGGCATCAAAAGTAGGAATTGTGTGGTAATGGGTAAACTCTTTACCATTATGACAATTCTATGCAGTGGTCCAAATTGAAAGCATTTGCAGGCCACAAAATAAATGTGGCTGAAATTTGATTTGGGAAGTGTAGAAAATATTATGGAAAAGAAGAAAATGCTTGTTACCAGCATTTTCTCCTTTTCCCGAAATGTCTTCAAAGGGCTTCTATACACAGGGTCGTCAAAAGTCATCATTGCGTGGTAAACGGTTAAGTCTATAGCAGCTATTGTTTATTCATAATGAACATGAAAGACATCCTTGATGGAATTCTGTGACCTTTTGAATCATGTTTCCGGCTGTTAACCCATAACCACACAGTCCCTACTTTTGACGCCCCTGAGAAAGAAGGCTTTAGAAAAAATTGTGGGAAAAGGAGAAAATGCTGGTAACCAGCATTTTTTCCTTTTCCCACAATGTTTTCTACCCTTCACAAAACACATTTCAACTCTTTGCCATACAACCACAAGTTTCAACCCTAGAAAGCAAGCTCCTTGAAACAGTGTATAAAAAAGATAAATTGCTGAGTTACTCCTTTTTCAGCAATGTTTATACCCCTTCAAAGAGACAAATCAAATCGTCTAAGCAAAATTCAGGTTGTCCTTTGCAAATATTTTCAAACTGGGCAACTTCAAAGTTATATGTGGTGCATTTAAAAGTAGACAGTACCTGGTCCATCTAAACTTTGTCAGTTTTAAACCTTTTCCAACCAACCATGTGTCTTAACTCTTTACTAAACGACAAAATTTTTTACTGGTCCAAATTGAAAGCAATTGCTGACAATAAATTAAAAGTGCGAAAATGACACAATTTTCCCTTGATATAGCAGAAAACATTGTGGGAAAAGGAGAAAATGCTGGTTACCAGCATTTTCTCCATTTCTTACAATGTTTTCAAAAGGCTTCTTTCTTAGGGTCGTTAAAAGTCATGATTGTGTGGTATAGTAGAGATAACCACCCTGAGGTGAGGCATTGTTGGAAAAGTAGAAAATGCTCTTTAACAACATTTTCTTCTATTCTCACAATATTTTCTACTCTTCAAAATGAAAAGTCTAGGCTTAGAAGAACTTTTAATTTATCATCTGTAATATAGGCAAGTTGAAGTAAATCATGATAGAAAAGTGGGCCCAATGTGGTACTCGAACCAACAACCCCCGGAACACTATTACTATTACTGTCTTCCAACTGAGCTAGCCGAGCAACTGGTCATGAGTCTACCCAACATCATCAATAACAAAAAGTCTACATTTTGTTCATTTGATATAGTTGTAAAAGCGATATTTCCTAGTCCCAACCCAACAGTTTCGATTTTAAATCTTATTTTTGGAAATGATTTTACGATCAATCATTTCACAGTTAGTAACACACAGCAGTCCAGTTATTTGTAAAGGATAAAAAAGACAAAAATTGATAAAGACGTGTTGAGATCAATACTGCCAGGTGTGCAGTGGGACAATATACTGGTACTATCCGAATAACGGGATAGTAAACCAATTTTAGTACTAATGCGATTTAGAAGGTGTGTTCTATATGTTCCATAAAATCTATAATGCAAGATAGTGTGGGAATGAAAGTGTATCAAAAACGGTTCATTAATCAATCGAGCAATCATCTACCTGTGATGTTGCAGCCGGAGTATTAGATATTTGCTCGGAAGTAGGTGGTTCTTCTGCCATTTTGTTCTCAACCGTGTCACATGACTTTGAAACAGTACATTGGTTTTCGAACCATGTAAGACTCTTCAGATTAAAGCAGATGACCAGCCTCAAAACGATTAGCCCGTACCTAAGTCGAAATTCCGGAAAAGGGTGTGCTTCCAAAAAAGTGGAAAGTATTTAAACGGTGCTTTTCTGCGTTCTGCACACAAGATCAGGCGGTTCGCTTTCAACTATCGCGATCTTTATCCAGATATCCATGAAAGCAACTAAATTTGTCCCCGGTATCATACGAATAACTCTTTATCGGATGACAAAATTTTAGAATTGTCCATCATTTGCAGACGGCTTAATAAATGTGACTGAAAATTGAAATTTGTTTTAGGAAGCGTACAAAACATTGTGGAAAAAGAGAAAATTCCAGAGGCTTCTTTCTCAGTGTTGGAGAAACAGAAAAGGCTGGGAAAAAAAAGAAAGTGATATTGCTCCTTTTCCTACAAAATTTTTAAATGCATTCTTTCTCAGGATTCTCAATACTTGGGATTGTTTGGTAAACTATTACAATGAATTACCATTGGACACATTTCTAGATTCGTAGTGATTAACCAATTACCAAACGACAATATTTTAGACTGATCCAAACTGAAAGCATTTGCAGAGACAAAATAAAAGTGACTGAAAATTTGAAATTTGCTTTGAGAAGGTTAGAAAACATTGTGGGAAAAGGAGAAAATGCTGGTAACCAGCATTTTCTCCTTTTCCCACCATGTTTTCTAAAGGCTTCTTTCTCAGAGGCGTCAAAAGTAGGAATTGTGTGGTAATGGGTTAACTCATTACCACCAATTCCTACTTTTGACGACCCTGTGAAAGAAGCCTTTAGAAAACATTGTGGTAAAAGGAAAAAATGCTGGTTACCAGCATTTTCTCCTTTTCCCAAAATGTTTTCTACTTTACAAAAAACGAATTTCGAATTTTAAGTCACTTTTATTTTGTCGTCTGTAAATGCTTTCAATTTGGACCAGTCTAAAATTTTGTTTGGTAAAGAGTTAAAAGAATGTCTGCTCTGAGTTTACTGTACAAAACATTGTTGGAAAAGCAGGAAAGGTTGATAAACATAATATTTTCAAGCGCCTTCTCTCCTTGGCTGTTTAAAAAGTTGAGAAATTTCGACAAACTGCTTATAAATTACCATGGGACATATAAAAGATTCATAGTACTTAGAACAATTATGTGTTAATTATATTGTGTAAAACACTTTGGGTAAAGGAAAAAAGGCGGATGCCTTTATTTTCCACTTTCTTTACACTATTTCTAAGTGTTCTCTTTCTCGATGAGAATTGAATTTGTTTGGCAAACAATGAATAAGTTACCACACAATCTCGCTCGCTCGCGTTTTAACAACACTGAAGAAGACAGCATTTGAAAACAATGTGGGAAAAGGAGAAAATGCTGGTAATCAGCATTTTCTCCTTTTCCCACAATGTTTTCTACTCAATTAAAGATAAGCTTTATCTTTGTAGCCAGCCTTTATTTGACGTCTGCATATGCTATGAATTTTGACAAAAATAACATTTTTTCGTTTGATAAACGATTAACTAGCTACCATGGGACATATTGGGATTTACTACAGTTAGTGGGGGCTTCCCTAATTGTATTGTTTTTGTCTGTGCAAATTGCTAAGACGTATTTTACTACAATAAATAACTCACAAAGTCCTGTCTACGAATTCCCAAAGCGAACACGTGGTGTTTACTGTAATTAAAAAAGGTTCTTTTACTTCAGTCAAAGTTGAACGTTCGGTGCTATCTGGCGTAAAAAGTTAGCTGACTGCAGCAAAGGTTAAGAGACTTTATGAAGATGAGATTCGCCGAAGTCTGCCAGGTTCGTTCCTTGAATCAGGGATCGTACATATATGATCTTTGCTTGAATGATATATACGTGTAAATCTTTCATATCTAGAGCATCTGAAGCGATCGTTGTCGTATTACTTTGCTACCTTTCAGCCGTCATCTAGTGCGACCGTAGGTTGCTTTGGTTCCTTGAATCACGCTTCTCCTGCAGTATAACGGTCGTTTGTAATATATGTTGCAATCGTTTGTCGTATCTGTTACTGTCTCTGGTCATGTCTGATGCGATCGTTAACCAGTCGTATAGATCTGTTGAGATCGTTTGTCGTATCTGTAGTATATGATCTTTGGACATTATCTGATGCGATCGTAAGTCGTATAGATCTGTTGTGATCGTTTGTCGTATCTGTAAATATCTTTGGACATTATCCGATGCGACTGTTGACCAGTCGTATAGATCATCGTTTGTCGTATTTGTAAATATATTTGCACATAATCTGATGCGATCGTAAGTCGTATAGATCCGTTGAGATTGTTTGTCGTGTCTGTAAATATCCTTGGACATAATCTGATGCAATCGTAAGAAGTACAGATCTGTTGCCATTGTTTGTAGTTTGTACCATCTGTATACGTAACTGGTTGGTCTTAGAAGTAAAAATAAATTTATAAATTTGATATAAAAACCATGTGTTACAGCGTTTCATCAAAACAATTTGTGTGACGACCGGTCTGTAACAGGTCTACGTATCCGCTGGGTAGTTTTCAGTAAACGGCGGCGTTGATTTATGCGATTTTTTGGAGGGAATGAATATACTAACTAACATATGATCACCACGGATCCATGTATAGTCTTACTTTTTCCTGTGAAAGGGTCGAAAACGTTGTGTAAAAAGGAGAAAATGCTTGTTGTAAACCAGCATTTTCTCCCTTTTCCACAATGTTTACAAAAGCCTTATGGCTCAGGGTCGTTAGAACTGGGGATTGTGTTGTAAAGTGTTAAATAAAAGAAAGACAAATTTAATCCAATAAATCTTTTATTTTCCTACATACAGAGTTGAAAACATTTAAAAGGATATATCAGCAGAATATACATACAGAAATAAACTTTAAGCAAAAAACCTTTTACGACATGGTTTTTCGATATGAATCAAAGTTTCAAACATGACAAAAGATGAAAGTATTGTAGAATTTAGAAAAAAAAAGAATTCTTTGTTACGAGCAATTTCTACGTTAGCATATGTTCCAGTCCGGCAAATTTCTTCCCTCTTAATATATGGACGTTACATTGTCCAATATGACTCAATTTTGACAAAGTAAAATCCGAATATATTAAAGCTGCACCCTTACAGCCAGAGAGTAAACAAACGCCGTGAAAACTCTACAGTGTGTGGGATTTAGATAGCCGTGAAAATCAATATCGTCGGTTTACTTGAAAAACCTCGTAACAAGCAGTAGTTACGAGGTTTTCGAAGAAAACCGACGATATAAGGTGTATGGAGTACAGAAACTGTATGGATTTGTGATCGATATAAACCGGAAACTGTGGTTGTTTGTCTTTGGCCAGCCCCGATAGAATGAAATACATTTTCTATCCGTCGTAATCTGTACAACCTTGCAACCGTTAGTGACAATAGTTCGCACGAAGCTAAAAGAATGATTATAATTTAAAAAAAAAAGATAAAATTGGTTACAAAACTGGATGAAAACTTGTAATGGTGCATCTTTAAGGAAAATTTTAAAAAAATATATTGGACTGGAACCCGGGCTATTTCTACCTCTCTACAATTAGGAATCGTATAACTATAATGGCGGACCCCTGCATTTATCATGTTTTCAATGGTAATCAGTTAAGAGACGCAAGCAGTCTTCGGCAGGACATAATATTGTTTATCACATAGGCTACCTTGTTTACAATGAAATATGACTTTTATACACACGTCTGAGATAGAATTGTGTGACGTCATACGTGACGTACATTTTATATATCTTTCAGATATGGAAATGAATTGGGTTTGTATGGAAAGAACAATTTATGCATGTAAAGCATATTCGATCTACAATTTGCGAAATTTCGTGTCAAGATAAATCTGATATCCGTTGCCTTTTGAAAGATAAAAGCAAAACAAAAAACTCGTTTTCAGAACACAGTGGAAACAACGGCGGAAACAAATTCACTCAAAATACTACAAGAAAATACAAGAACAGCTGCCATTTCCAAAGTTTCCGATTTCTTTAAATCTAAGTACAAAACATGGCTTTGAATTTGAACAGTATGTTGCTTTTAACTCTTTAAAATATCAAACAATCCCAGGTTTTTAACGGCCTAAAGGAAGAAGCCTTCTGAAAACATTTTAGGAAAAGGAGAAAATGCTGGTAACCAGCTTTTTCTCCTTTTTCTAAAATGTTTTCTGTCTTTCAAAAAACAAACAAACAAACAAACAAATTTCAACCCCTTTTTCATAGAGTTAAACCCCCTTTTCATAGAACAAGGCCCATATACATTTGAATTGTCTCGAAGAAACAGATGATTCACAATAAACACTTTTGACAAAGTTTTAGAAAAAGTTTTCAAGATTAAAAAAAAAGCAAAACAATAGATCTACCCATCACGTTTAGTGCCATGCCTTACAGACCTAGAGAGTTAGAGCGAGAAACCGGAAGTATAAATCTAACTATTCAGTCTATTTTTAGATCATATCCAGTAATTTTCTTCAACCACCGGTTCCCAACTCTCAGTGGATCCGGTAGCGGGACTGGGGTAAACATCTGTGCAAAATTTCGTCCCATGTCGTAAACTTTTACCATGAATTTTATCATTTTCCGGAATAAAGACATCCTGTCGGCTTTAATCCTATATTTGTCCTTATTTATTATCTCCAAATCGGGTTGACTGTTACTATATTTAGAACACAATCTAGATCTATAATAAATTCTCCGATAGGGATATAAATTGTTTCCGTAAACCGGTAACAAAATAATAGTTTGAATAAATCAAATGGTCAATAAATATAATGTTACACGCCTTTAATGAGCACTTCCAAACACCTGTCTTCCTGTCTGCGCATGCGTGGGTGTCGATTGCTGCTTGATCGTCTCTTATCGAACAAATCTGTTGACGAATGATTGATAGACGTATTCAAATGGCGCTTGCCTGTCACACTACTTGACTGTAAGTCACAGCTGACCTTGGTGAAGCAACCTTGACCTTGATCTTATTCTGAGCGATATTGTGGTGTGTTATTTCTGTAAACGCCTGTCTTGAAACGGTTTTCTCAAACCAACCTATAGAGTGAAAAAAGCATCATCGATTTAATACATATTTACAATACACATTCCCAAGTTTTAACGTTCTCTAGAAAGAAAGCTTTTGAAAATGTCGTGGAAAAATTACTACAGTCTTTTCTACGTTGATAGAAAAGACTGTATAACAAGGCACAATGGCCGCTTTTCATACAGAAAATGTCAAAAGCAAGCAGATCTAATATCAATTCAATGGAAATTTAAATCCGTCCTCAGCATATATACGATCCCTGTATTTACACAAGTAAAAAGGAGATCTATTTGTCGTTTTGTAAAAAGTTATCAAATTTTATGGACACAGGTCTGATCCAGACCATAGGAAAAACTGTGACAAATGTAGGGGACCAAAACAAAGCTGATAGTGTTCATGCCCCCCCCCCCCCCTTTTCTTTATCATCTATGCATTTTATTAACCAGTTCTTTATTTTTTTCATTATAAGCATTCTAATCTCTCAAAGACAAATCTCAACATCTCATCACAAATTATTTTGTCGTCCAAAATCTAGTACAGAGGTTAAATATGTTCCCTTTATGTGTGTTTCTGACAGCGTCGTAAATCATTTATGTATAGTTTTTTTTTTGCGTAGCTGAACGTTGTCTGCGCATGTCATATTCTTCGAAAATTCGACCTGTCTGATATGACGCATCACTCTCCCGAAAGTTGGGAGGATTGTAGTAATACGCGCTATAAAGTAGCAATGGAGAAAATGAGTTTTATCGAAACGTTTGAGGAGAAATCAGGCCTGTTTTAGCCCCAGATTTCTCTAAACTGCTGATCATTGCTGAATGAAATGCACCAGGTAGCGTTTTATTGAGTAAAAGTTTATTTTGAAATTCAAATTAACGGTTGTCGCGTAGAAAATTACTCCGGTTCAGGACCCAGAATGCCCAAATTAGATAGATGTGTATTTGTAGAATGCCATCTAGCGGGAAATAATGCGTACCTAAATGTACGGGCCTTTGACTTACTTTTTGATACTGATAACAAATGAATAAACGAAAGATTGTAATTGGTCAAAAATGGATACATGTTTATTCTACGTACCCCTACCTTTTTGTTGCCAAAATTACGCCATATTTTTTTCGAAGATACATGTATTTCTTGTCTATTTTTATATTATATTTTCTATCCCAACACTCAAGCACCATTCAATTTTGTCGTCTGCGATTGCTTTCAATTTGGACAGGTCTGAAAAACATTGTCGTCTGTTAAAGATTTTTAAACCAACTCCCTTTATATATGTTTCTGACACTGTCGTGAATCATTAACGTCTAGTTTTTTTTCTTCTCTTCTTTGTCTTTTTTTTCACCTCATTTACCTTTATGCTGCAAAACCCTACTCAAATCTCGTAATGCGGACAGTATAGATCAAAATCAGACTGCACAAAGCATGCATTCTGATCTCGGATCTGCACTGTCCAATAGGGAAGCATTTTTTCCCCAAAAGGTAACTTTGAAATAGCAAATTTATGGGTGTTGCTATCTGCATTAACTCTTTACCAAACGACAAAATTTTAGACTGGTCCAAATTGAAAGCACTCGCAGACGTCATAGTAAATGTAACTCAAAAACTTAAATTTGTTTCCAGCAGGATAGAAAACATTGTGGGAAAAGGAGAAAATGCTTGTTACCAGCATTTTCTCCTTTTTTCCACGATGTTTTCTAAGGGCTTCTTTCTCATGGGTGGTCAAAAGTAGGGTAATGGGTCAAAGTTTTTTTTTTCACGCATCTAGCAGGTTAACAACCGATAGAATATCAAAAATTAGGATTTGTTCATATAAAACAATTGTAGACGACAAAATAAATGTCGCTTTTAAAGTGGGATTTGTTTTAGCAAGAGCATAAAACATTGCAGGAAAAAGAAAAAATGCTGCTTACCAACATTTTCTCCCTTTACCACAGTGTTTTCCTAAGCTTTTTTTTCGTCAGAAACGTAAATAAAAGTGTTGGCACACAATCCCGATGTTGGAACGACCCCCGAGGTAGAAGCCTTTAGAAAACATTGTGGGAAAAGGAGAAAATGCTAGTAACCAGCATTTTCTCCTTTTCCCAAAATGTTTTCTACCATATCAAAGACAAATTCCATCAGGTGAGCTATAACTAATGTTTCGTCTGCAACTGACTTTTTCAGTTTGGACAAGTGTAAATATTCGACATCTATTGTAGAGACATAATTAATGAACAAACTCGCTGTAGCGTACCATCTTAATAGTTGAAATAACTCGTTATGAATTCAGAAATATGAGCTGATTTTACATATACCCCTTTACAAATAAAATGTATTAGAATCCAGCCAACACATCCTTTTTAGAAATGAATAATTAAAATGAATGAAAAACAAGAGATGTTTGTAAAACATGTATACCCCCCTATAATCTCTTACGTTCAAAATGTAAAAACGAACAAAGGGTAATTAGTCAAAAATTATTAATGATAAATTAACAATTCTTGGGCACTGTACTTCCCATTTAAGTGAACTATCAACTTTGAAAGTTTCATGATTTTACCTCACATACTTTTTGAGTTATGCTCCGGAAAAAAAAAATAAGTACGAAAATCAACAAAGGGCAGTAATTGCAAAAATATAATGGGCAGAGTTATGGTTCTTGTGCAATGCACTTCTCCTGAATAAGATCTATCCACATATATGGTTTCAAGATGATACCTGAAAAACCTTTTGAGTTATGCTCTGGACAAAAATTAAGTATGAAAATCAACAAAGGGCAAAAGCTCCAAAAATATAATGGGCAGAGTTATGGTTCTTGTGCACTGCACTTCTCCTTAATAAGGTTAATCCACCTATAAGGTTTCAAGGTGATACCTGAAATACATTTTGAGTTATGCTCCAGACAAAAATTAACTATGAAAATCAACAAAGGGCAATAACTCCAAAAAAATGATGGGCAGAGTTAAGGTACTTGTGCACTGCACTTCTCCTTAGTATAATCTATCCACCTATGAGGTTTTAGGATAATACCTGAAATACTTTTAGAGTTATGCTACGGACAAAAATTAAGTATGAAAATCAACAAAGGGCAATAACTCCATAAATATGATAGGCAGAGTTGTTGTTCTTCTGCACTGCACTTCTCCTTAATGAGATCTATCCACCTATGTAGTTTCAAGATGATACCTAAAATACTTTTTGAGTTATGCTCTGGACAAAAATTAACTATGAAAATCAACAAAGAGCAATAACTCCAAAAATATGATAGGCAGAGTTATGGTTCTTGTGCACTGCACTTCTCCTTAATAAGATCTTTTCACATATAAGGTTTCAAGGTGATACCTGAAATACTTTTAGAGTTATGCTACGGACAAAAATTAAATATGAAAATAAACAAAGGGCAATAACTCCAAAAATATGATGGGCAGAGTTATGGTACTTGTGCACTGCACTTCTCCTTAATGAGATCTATCCACCTATGTAATTTCAAGATGATACCTGAAAGAGTTTTTGAGTTATGCTCCGGACAAAAATTAAGTATGAAAATCAACAAAGGGCAATAACTCCAAAAATATGATGGGCAGAGTTGTTGTTATTGTGCACTGCACTTCTCCTTAATGAGATCTATCCACCTATGTAGTTTCAAGATGATACCTTAAATAGTTTTTGAGTTATGCTCCGGACAAAAATTAAGTATGAAAATCAACAAAGGTCAATAACTCCAAAAATATGATGGGCAGAGTTATGGTTCTTGTGCACTGCACTTCTCCTTAATGAGATCTATCCACCTATGAAGTTTCAAGATGATACCTTAAATAGTTTTTGAGTTATGCTCCGGACAAACTTTGGTGTACGGACCGACCGACGGACCGACGGACCGACGGACCGACCAACAATTGCAAAGCAATATACCCCCATTTCTTCGAAAGGGGGGCATAATTACATGAGGAAAAAAAGGGGGACTGCGTGTACAAAAAAAAACTGAGCGTTGACAAATGAAGGCGAGAATGAAAATCTTGCCTTCCAAAAATGGGGGAAAAATTGCTTTATTTAAACACCATTTTTTGTTTGATTACATGTATCATTAAAAAGTTTTCCATTTCGATAACATCATCCGAAGTTGAATCTGCCTTGAATGTCTGTTATATTTGACACTTTGTTTGCCAAAATGATTTCTTGTACTTTTATTCATTCGTTTATATCGTAAACATTAGTTCTTTTTGGTTATCTATTATTTTATTTAAGCTAGTCAGTCAGCCAGTCAGTCAGTCAGTCAGTCAGTCAGTAAGTCAGTCAGTCAGTCAGTCAGTCAGTTAGTCGGCCAGTCAGTCAGCAAGCCAGCCAGCCAGTCAGTCAGTCAGTCAGTCAGTCAGTCAGTCAGTTAGTGAGTCAGTCAGTCAGTCAGTCAGCCAGCCAGTCAGTCAGTCACTCAGCCAACCAGCCAGCTAGTCAGTCAGTCAGTCAGCCAACCAGGAAGCCAGCCAGTCAGCCAGCAAGCCAGTCAGTCAGTCAGTCAGTAAGCCAGCCAGCCAGTCAGTCAGCCAGCCAGTAAGCAAGTCAGTCAGTCAGTCAGTCAGTCAGCCAGTCAGTCAGCCAGCCAGCCAGCCAGCCAACCAGCCAGCCAGCCAGTCAGTCAGTCAGTCAGTCAGTCAGTCAGTCAGTCAGTCAGTCAGTCAGCCAGCCAGCCAGTCAGTCAGTCAGTCAGTCAGTCAGTCAGCCAGCCAGTCAGTTAGTCAGTCAGTCAGTCAGTCAGTCAGCCAGCCAGTCAGCCAGCCAGCCAGTCAGCCAGCCAGTCAGCCAGCCAGCCAGACAGCCAGCCAGCCAGTCAGCCAGCCAGCCAGCCAGTCAGTCTGTCAGTCAGTCAGTCAGCCAGTCAGTCAGCCAGTCCGTCAGTCAAATCCTTTAACTGGCTAAAAAACAGTGGTTTTTTTTTTTGTCAAGTTTTACTTCCACTGAAAGACAGAACAAGATTAGCTATTGTACAATATCACTTCAACAACGTTTACAACATTATTTCTGCTATATCTCACCGGTCAGTGCACCTATCCATGATGTCTTAGAACTTCTTTTACCATTACATTTGACAGCATTCTTCCTGAACCGCTGTCTACCTTTCCCACATTACCGTCACCGAAATAATGATTAGGGTTGAGACAGTAATGAATTCCATCGCAAAGACGACCATAAATCTCCGAAAAAAAATGACCACTCAAGATGATGGTTCGAACCAGCTTCCCCATGATGTTTTAGTCCAACGACTCTTTATGAAGTCGTCTTCTGATTTTTAATCTTTTATTTAGAAAAAAAAGTAAAGCGTGTTAACAGAAAGCGCGGGAAATCCTATAACATCCAACAAACTCTAGTTTGACCACATACACATATAGATATTATTTGTATTATTAGACTTATATGCTGGGAAAAGGGAGGTTTGATGCATTTTAGTGCATATAAAGTCTTAGGCACAGTGTAAATCCATTCTGTCTGAAAAAAGGCAGAATGTTGAGCTAGAATAGTCCTGTGACATACAGAAAATTTACCAATAGCAAAACAGTATCGACTCATGGCAGCCTGCGCGGACTGCGCAGGCTGACATGAGTCGATACTTTTTTACAGATGGAGCAAACCTCCTTTCCCAAGCGTATGGCCAAATTTTATTTCGTGCTTTCCGTTAGGATATCGAGAAATAACAGTAAAAATATTTTTCGATCTTACACTGGTACCACCAGTGAAAATGCCTTGTTGCCTAGGTAAATTGCGCGGTCCTCACAACCAGATGGGAAATATGACGTCATATACCTTGCATTTCTCGCACTTGACGTAATGTTGTAATGCGTTGCTATGTGGGAGGGGTACGCCACGGGGAATAACGGAAAAGAATTGTCCTGGATTTTGATAAATCGCCTCCCAGAAAGGGTTAAAAGCATGCAATAAATAGAATACTAGTATTTGTTTTTTTCAGTGAAAGATCGAAATTTATTTCATCTTGTGAACACCTTCTGTAATTTTTTTCACTCGTGGCTGCGCCGCTCGTGAAAATATTACCGATGATGTTCACTCGATGAAATAAATTTCGATCTTTCACCGTGAAAAAGAAATATCCTCTATATATTCGTACTAACCTTTATTCAGTAAGTTTTTGAAGTATGTAGATCCACTGAAAGTAAACTAAAGTGTAATATCCGTGTTACCTCGACCTATTGACCATGTTATGTACACGACGTACACCCTTATAGCCCTAGGTAAATAAAATGAACCGTCTCAACCAGTGAAAATGACTATTGCATTGTAATATCAAAGGTTGGGCCTTTTGTTCCAAATATCTTAACAAAATAGCAGACAGCGTAGATTGAAGATCGTAATGAAAGTTTTGGCAGATTGATCTTGATCTACATTTTACATAAAAGACAGTCTGGTCCTGATCTACACTTTCCACAAAAACAAATTTAGGTTCTGCTTACCGTTCGAGTGGTAATGATGATGAGAGTGAAAAAACATTCGGTAAACTTCGGATGACTCGTTGAGCTATTCGGCATAGGCCTCGGATGACTCGTTGAGCTATTCGGCAAACCTCGGGCTTGTTCACCTCTATTCAAACATGTTTTGAAGTAGGTTGGCTTACTGTAACCCATCTATTCATCGATATAAAATCGGATTTTCTAGACAATTTTTTCCCTCGTACGTGCAGTCTGATCTTGTGCTGCATTCTTCACTGCTCTATCTGTGGTTTAAATCCCAATCCAATGCCATTTAATCGAATTTCAACTCGATACTTTTGGCAACTGCACTAAGCCCCTTTTTAAAAGACCATATCATAAATTGTTCTTCAATTATCATTGAAGCCATCGTGGAAAAGGGGGGAAAAAAAATGCTGCTAAACAAGGGAGAACACTTCCAGAGGTTCTCTTTAACCCTTTACCCCACACAGCAGAATTTTAGACATATCCGAATGGAAAACATTTGCATGGCAATAATTTGATAGTGGCTCAATTGACACATTTTTTTTTCTTTGATAGAGAAGAAAACTTTGTAGGAAAAGGAGAAAATGCTGGTTTACCAGCATTTTCTCCTTTTCCCACAAAGTTTTCAAAAGTCGTCACTATGGCATCTTAGGCGGGAAAAAGAAAGCTGTACACGTTATTTAGAACTGTATTGCGGTTAAAAAAGGGTAACAATTCACAAGTCAATTCAAGTCACTGTTTAAATTTGCACAGGGCTTGACGATTCTCCTGAACGGAAATTTATCTAATTAGGTACAGGAAACCCAGAGGCCTGAGAGAGAGAGTGGGAGAGAGAGAGAGAGGGGAGAGAGAGAGAGAGAGAGAGAGAGAGAGAGTGGTTGCTAGAACAACGCGGGAAAGAGAGAGACAGAGACAGAGAGACAGAGACAGAGAGAAGAAGAGAGAGAGGAGTGGTTTCTAGAACAACGCGGAAAAGAGAGAGAGAGAGAGAGAGAGAGTGGTTGCTGCAACAATGCAGGCTGAGCTGGCTGATATGAGTCGATACTTAATGAGGATGCATTTAGCACCAATATTCACACAGCATAGATACAGGTCTATACCTATTGTTGCTGTATTATATTGTTTACAAAGGGCCATAGGTCATACTGTCTGTTTCGACCTTTTGACCCCAAGTCATGTTTTTCATGTCAAATTTTCCTTTTGCATAGATAGGCCTATACATGGCCAACTTTTATTTCAACCTTTCACTTATTGTCTCTGTTGAGTAGGATAAGAGTTAACTCTCTACCACACGGGAAAATTTTAGACTGGTCCAAATTGAAAGCATTTGCAGACGACAAAATAAAGGTAACTAAAAAATAGAAATTTGTGCTGGGAAGGGCAGAAAACACTGTGGGAAAAGGAGAAAATGCTGGTTACCAGCATTTTCTCCTTTTCCCACAGTGTTTTCAAAAGGCTTCTTTCTCAGGGGCGTCAAAAGTAGGGACTGTGTGGTAATGGGTTAACAGGCACATTTCTTTTTTTTCCAAATGTTTATACAACGTGTCACTCTAACTGGAGTGTTTAAGATCAAGATTAAGCCCAGAGGAAATGGACTCTATGATCCCTGACGAGTGCAAACAAACTTGCCTTTCCTTCTCATCAATTACCTCACAATTGGGGCGGTTAGTTTTCTTTTAACCCTGTACCACACAATGCCGCCTTTTGACGCCCATGGGAAAGAAGCCGTTTGAAAACATTGTGGGCTAACAGCATTTTCTCCTTTTCCCACAATGGTTTCTACCCTATCAAAGGAAAATTACACCATTTGAGCCACACTGAAATTGCCGTCTGCAAATGCTTTCAATTTGGACAAGGCTAAAATTTTGTCGTCTGATAAAGGATTAAATCTGAATTTTAAGACTTGCCTATTTTGATGCATGACTTTAACCTTTAGAAGGTCAATAGAGGATTCGTAAAGGACAAACCAGCAGAGACTAAACCCAGGAAGACATGAATAGATGAACTATTGCCGTAATTTAAAAAAAAAAAACGCACCAAAGTGGTACAGTTATGACGTAAGTCATACTGACAAACACAGCAACGGTCCTTTTCTTTGAGAAAGCCAATGGAGGGAAGGCAAGGAAAAGTCCACTGGCCAAGTATGAATAGAAGAGCTATCACCATAATACAACAGACAAAATTTAAAGGATATAAGTGGCATATGACACGATTAAAACTGACGGCATTATCTCCAGCTAGATGGTATTCAACAAATTCTCATCTATCTAATTTGGGCATCTTGGGTATAGAGCCAGACTACTTTTCTACGCGACAACCTATACTTTGAATTTCAAACTGAAAAAAAAGTTTACTCAATAAAATGCTACCTGGTGCGATTCATTTAGCTATGATCAGCAGTTCTGAGAAATCTGGAGCTAAAAGAGGCCTGATTTCTCCTCGAACATACTGGTAAAAACTACCATTTTCTCTATTTCTACTCTATAGCGCGTATTACTACAATCCCCCCAAATTTGGGGGGAGTGGTGCGTCACATTAAGACAGGTAGAATATTCGAAGAAGATCAGACAACGAAACTGACCGAGCAAAAGTTTTTTTTTTTTGGAGAGCATCGAAGTTGATAAAACTGTCCGAAAAGGGCGTGAGTTGTTGACAAAATATTGACCAAGAGTAAACATTGCATTAATGTACTGCCCCCTATTTCAACTCTTTTAATTAACTACCTTACTTAAGCCTTAAGCTGCTTATCGCAACTTACTGACCTTTTGCGGACAGCGTAGATCAAGATCAGACTGCACAGAACGTGCAGTCTGATCTTGGATCTACACTGTCCGATAAAGAAATATTTTTCTTAAAAAATATAGTTGAAATAGCATCGTTTGGGTTTTTACTATTGGCCTGAAAAGTTTAATTTGATTTATTCAGCAGGAAAAGGGTTAATAGTTAGTTAACAGCGAAGATCGAGAGCTTTTGCGGACTGTATAGATCAAGATCGGAGTGCACAAAACGTGCAGTCTAATCTTTGATCTACACTGTCCGACCAGGAGATGATAATCATTTTTCTCCAAAATGTGTACACAGCTGGACCATTCTACTCACTTTCAAGTTTTGGTGGCGTTTTTTCTCTCTAGCTTTAAGGGTATGCTTAACTCATTACCAAACGACAATATTTTAGGTTTGTCCAAATTGAAAGCATTTGCAGACGACAAAATCAAAGTGACTGAAAATTTGAAATTTATTTTGTGAATGGTAGAAAACATTGTGGGAAAAGGAGAAAATGCTGGTTACCAGCATTTTCTCCTTTTCTCTCAATGTTTTCAAAAGGCTTCTTTTCTAGGGGCGTCAAAAGTAGGGATTATGTGGTAATGGGTTAACTCTTTAGATAACAAGTGACGATAGCAGATGAATTAATTGGCAGTTTAGATAAAGATCAACTTGCCACAGTACTTGCAGTCCAATTTTGAACCTTCCTACTCTTATACTCAGTAAAATATTTCTCACCGTAGAGCAATACTGACTCAAGATTCTTTCCTACCCAAAAATCTTGACTAAATGTTTACCCTGAGCAAACATTACATTTTCAACTGTCCTGTATTTGAACTCATAACATGACATGTGTAGCCGGAAGTTATTTTGCGGGCGGTGTAAATCAAAATCAGACAGAATAATCCATACCAGTCTGATCTCGGATCCACAAAGTTTGTTATTTTCTGGTAGTTAATCTAAATAAAACGAGCATGGCTGCTCGTGAAAACAACGCTGTCTGTAATTTGCTGGTTATTAGTACTTTTTCCGTTTCCCACAATGTTTTTTTTTTTAATTCAAGCTTTATTCCACAGGGTACCTAAAACACTGGGAAAGGTTCGAATCACCAACAACGTTCGAACTGTCGCCACAAAAACTGCAATTAATGTCTTAGTATAGTATTAGAGTGGAGGCGGATTCTAGCTGTTTCTTTAACCCTTTCCCAAACAAGCCCTTGTTTTTAGATGTCCGCAGTACAAGTCTTTTGAAAACACTGTGGGAAAAGGAGAAATTGCTCGTAACGAGCAATTTCTCCTTTTCCCACAGTGTTTTCTGCCCTTTCAGATAATTTTCTGCCATTGTTATGAAAGTTAAAATTGTCGTCTGCAAACTCTTTCAATTTGGAAGGAGTCTAAAATTTGTCGTTTGGGAAAGGGTTAACGCATAACCTGATTAACGTAACTCTGCACGCTTGTACAGACAGTGTAGATCAAGATCAGACTGCACAGAACGTGCAGTCTGATCTTTAATCTACTCTGTCCGATACTGTAGGATTTTTCAAGACAAATTGCCTTTCAAATCGCAATATTTTAGATACATATGATTGGCTTGAAGTTTGGATTTTAGATCTATAAAGTAGTTCAGGGGATGTAACTCTTAACCAATCGACAAATATTGTTCGATAGTTTCAAATGCTCTTTCCGAGGATTGGAGATTGTCAGTCACTGCGTCAGGATTCATTTCTCTCCCACCGCTAACCATTGTTTCGATAATGGTTATGTGGGAAAGCAGCCAGTGGCTTGAAAAGAAAATTGTGTGGAGTACTGGTAGAAGTGGCTCCAGGAAAGCATGGGTTGGTGCACTGGCTGCCGCGATATAACTGAAATAATGTTGAAAACGGCAATAAACACCATACAATTAATTATTTATCAGCCACAATTTTTTAGAAAAACGTCTTAACGTTCCCTAAATGACAGGAATTCTTTGGTGAAGGGTTTCTTTTGTTTGTCGGTATGTATGGCCCGGTTTTAACGCCGTTTAAAACATTGTTTAATTCATATCTCGGCCGCCAGTTCACCTATTCACGCTTTTCACATGTTTCTTTTACGCTGCACAATATTCTTCTGAATCCATAGGCTACTTTCCCTCAGAAACAATTATCATCAGCGAGGAGGTAAAGAGCGTAAACTTTCACCTGCAAATAGGTGGAATGTGACTTTCAAATTAATAGTGAAAACGACAAAAAAGTGCTAATTGAATGGTATTTTATATCTCCTTATTGGACAGTGTAGATCCAAGATCAGACTACATGTTACGTGCAGTCTGATCTTGATCTACACTGTCCACAAAAGGTCCTTGGATCACATTTACCAGTCTAAATAATATAAAGTAAAATAAATAATCTATAATAAATAAGTTGTCAAAATAACGAAAAAATGTTCAAATTGAAACGTATTTTGATATCTCCTTATCAGACAGTGTAGATCCAAGATCAGACTGCACGTTCCGTGCAGTCTGATCTTGATCTACACTGTCCGAAAAAGGTCCTTGGATCACATTTACCAGTCTAAGGGTATAAGAAAACTCATTTGTTTATATCATAAATAAGTTGTCCGAATAAAGTAATAATGGGCATTAGTGACGGGCTCGGCTAGTCTAGAGGGACCGTCGCCAAGAACGGAATTGGCGGCCCCACGACAATTATCTGAACTCGATCCGTTTTTATCATTCTTTTGGGAGATAGATAATGACTGTTTTCTGACGTTATATCATTTTTATAACTTATATCTCTGTTTCCCCTTCATCCATAGAACTGATCTATGTTCTAAGAAAAAGGGGACTTAATGTGTCTACAAAAATGTCGGCTCAGGGTAAGCCTGGGTACCTAAAACACTGAAAACTAAAACAGCGCAGGATAACTGGACTGGACCGGCTAACCGGACTGGGGCAGGCTAACCGGACTGGGGCAGGCTAACCGGATTGGGGCAGGCTAACCGGATTGGGGCAGGCTAACCGGACTGGGGCAGGCTAACCGAACTGGGCAGGCTAACCGGATTGGGGCAGGCTAACCGGATTTGGGCAGGCTAACCAGACTGGAAAGGCTAACCCGACTGGGACAGGCTAACCGGACTGGAAAGGCTAACTGGACTGGGGTAGGCTAACCGAACTGGGCAGGCTAACCGGATTGGGGTAGGCTAATCGGACTGGGCAGGCTAATCGGACTGGGGCAGGCTAACCGAACTGGGGCAGGCTAACCCGAATGGAGCAGGCTAACTGGACTGGATCAGGCTAACCGAACTGGGGCAGGCTAACCGAACTGGAGCAGGCTAACCCGAATGGAGCAGGCTAACCGGACTGGATCAGGCTAACCGGACTGGGCAGCTTTTATAACTTATGTCTCTGTTTTTCCCTCATCCATAATCTATAACTATTTATATTACATAAACAGTGATTGCGACTGTCTCTTATATTCAACACAAATGATTCTACAAAGCTAATGATCTCATAAGTATGGGCCCATAATATCCACTCCACAACGGACTGCACATATCATGAGGTCCAATGGTCATTTGGCATGAAGAATAATTATTGAGTCAGAGCAAACAGTTTCGACACAGGTCAGCCTGCGCAGTTTGCGCAGGCTGACCTGGGTCGAAACTTTTTGCAGATGCATATAGGCCTAAACCCCCTTCTCAGAAAACATGGCTCAAATTTACTTGACCCAGAAGTTCATTCTACACGTCACAAGTCATCAAGATGATTTACATGTGTCATGCGCGGATCCAGATATTTTTCTCAGGGGGGCCCCACCGAAAACGCCCTCGTCTTATTGTATGATACTTTGATTTCCGGATTTCAGCGGATGTTAATCGTTTACAAGAAAAGACAACTTTTCCAGTTCTAACCATGAAGAGTTCTCCACATTTAGAACTTTTTTTTTAATTTTCATAACCACATTTTGCGAAAATTCCAGGCGGGGTCCGGACCCCCGGTCCCCCCCTCTGGATCCGCCCTTGTGTGTAATGTTCCACTTTCATTTTCAATTCTTGGAAGGAAGATTTATATAATATATTACATAAACAGTGTTTGCGACTGTCTCCTGTCTTTAACACAAATGAAATGAATTTTTGGATCGCCAGAAATAAATCGGGCAAGTACTAATCAGGTGTTTGACATTTAGTACCCTCGAGTACAAAGCTTCGCACGCACTGTCATCTCTCTTTTCCTTCGTTACGTAGCTGTATAAACTTGTTGTTGTATTTGTCGAAGACAATACCACTATGAGTTCAATATTGAATGTTTTACACCATGCATCGTATTTTGTGCAAAGCCGAAGGAAATAACACCAATTAAACTCAAGTTTTCTCAGGCAACTGAGTTTTTCGGTATCACACAGTTGTGAAATCGGAAATGACATATTAAAATACATTGGGTGAGGCTATCGATCGTGGAAATACTAATTTTTTTTATTGAAAATAGCTTCACTCGCTTATAGTCTTCTATCTGCGCAATGATACAAAACTTTTCTACCGATCGATTGGTCCTGGGCTTTATCGTTCCAAAACCAGTTCGTCCCATGGCTTGTTCATCCTATGATTGCCCGTAACTCCATTTGATTGAGCATGAATATTTATAGATCGAAATAAATGATCGTAATGCTGGGATTTAAATGTTAATAGCTAAAGATATATCAAAAACATAGTTTTCAGGTACAAACTTAATTTTATTTGATAATTTTTTATATTTTTTGTCACTATCCATCATGCGTCTTACTGTCAAGGGACATTATTCTTAATTCCTAATGATCAAAGGGAGACCACCAGTATTCAAATAATCCAAATTTTGTCAGTAGTACTCTCCTTTCATCTGCAATGGTATTTATTTGCGTAGTAGGTTGACTTTTAAGCCAATATTTGAACACTATTTCTCTTTTTTTAAATTATCTATTCTATACAATGGGTTCCATGACAAATACCACTTCAGTGTTCTCAACGCTTTGATTTTTGATCCACTTATTGGTAATAGTCGAGAATTACTAAATAGTAATTTATGATTGGTTTAAAATGCGTACGTGTTTATGATGTGGTCTACAGCAAGCCTCTAGATTTGAGGACCTTTTTAAATGACACCAATATTAACGGGTCGCTACAGTTAATTGATACCCTCTTTCTCTTATTAACCCTTTACCAAACAGTTTTTTACCGACTTTTAACGATCCTGAGAAAGACAGCCTCTAGAAAACATTGTGGAAAAAGGAGAAAATGCTGGTAACCAGCATTTTCTCCTTTTCCCACAATATTTTTCTACCCTTCACAAAACAAATTTCAAATTTTCAGTCACTTTTATTTTGTCGTCTGCAAATACTTTCGATTTGGACAAGCCAAAAATTTTGTCGTTATAGTAAAGAGGTAATCCCTGTCCTAATTATGACTGGCTTGCAACACGCGGAAAGGGTCATTCAGACAATTGCGTAAAGTGTCGCCTCGGATTAGTCCGCGCATGCTAATCCGAGTTGGCACTTTCCGTTTGTATGTAATTTTCTGTTTTGCATAAGTCTGTTGTAGCACAAAATCTAATGTAGTCATAAAGTGCCGTCTCGGATTAGCCTGCGCGGACTGCGCAGGCTAATCCGAGACGACACTTTATGCAAATGTCCGAATGCCCCTTTTCGCGTGTTGCAGCCCATGTGAAATGAAACTTTAAAACCTGTTGTAAAACCCAAGATTTGTTATTTTTTAGGGAATGTATGTCTTTATCAGACACCATGGACCAAACAGACAGACTGTATAGTGTTGTCTGACTGTCTGATATGACGCATCACACTCCCCAAATTTGGGGGGAATTGTAGTAATATGCGGTATGAAGTAGCAATAGAGAAAATGGCTTTTATCAATACATTTGAGAAGAAATCAGATCTCTTTTAGCTCCAGATTTCTCAAAACTCCTGCTGATCATAGCTGAATGAATCGCACCAGATAGCGTTTTGTTGTGTAAACGTTTATTTTAATTTGAAATTCAATGTAACGGTTGTCGCTTAGAAAAGTAGTGCGGTTCTATACCCAGAATGTCCAAATTAGATAGAAGTGTATTAGAATGCCATCTAGCGGAAGATAATGGACTGTACCGGTAACAAATTCATGAATATTTGGTCAAAAAAAATAGTTTATTCTTAGGGTCCTATGGTGAAAAAAAAGTTGGCATGTTTAAACTGTTGCAGCCAATCTCTGGGAATTTCAATGACTTTTTCGCTGGCTGTCGACCTAGCAAGAGACATAACTCTCTGGATATAGAAAATGGACTAATTTTCCAATAAATGGGCGCTTATGACCGTTTGTAAACACGGAGTAGTTTCATAAAAATGACAACCACTTCCTTTGTCCACAAATAAATGAGTATTTAATGGACGAAATGCCAGCAAAGCTCCGGAAGGTGTGGGGTTACACGAAATATACATGTACCGATAATAATTATCTCGACTGGTTCTAGTTATAATGTTTGATACACAGTCACTTTATCTTTGGTTGATGACCATTCTAGAATATTACCCTTCCCCCTTTACATTGCGACATAATTTTAGACTCATCCATTTAGCAAAGTCTACATTTTTGTCGAGAAATAAAAAAAAAAAAGGAGGGCGAACGAACAATCAAACAAATGAACAAACAAACGTACAAACAAACAAATTGAAAATGACTGCTATGAAACATAAATAAAACCTTCCAGTACCCAATAACTGCACTTAAAAAAAAAATAAGAAGTACATGCAGCCTGTAATTGAATAATAACAGATTCATTTCCATCGATAAATCAGACTTATGAAACTGAAACTGAAACGCTCTCCCTGATGGCGACGAAAACAGTGCAAATAGAAGAAAAAAATCATGCAAAAAAATACCAACCATTTGTTATTATAATACTGCAAAGAAATTTCTCGTGATCTGATTGGATAATATGCCTGAACATTATTTCATGTACACCCAAAACCAACTTAAAAGCAGTTTCCCTTTCGGATGCCCCGTATACAAGACTACACTATCAACACCACATCCAAAATGGCTGCGTCGATCAAGTCTAACATCAAGATTATGCACCAAGCTACACGTTTTAGCATGTATTACCAAGGTTTCTGTGACGTCAATTCCCAGTGACGTCAGTTTTCGTTGAATTTGAGACATTTAGAGGGAAAATTCTACTTTGTCAGCGTACTCAATTTTTACCCCCCAAAATACTGGTAAAATTCGCTTAATAAAGGTTGGAATGGTAAAACTTTGCAGTAAAATAAATTCTTTGTACGGTAGGTGGCAGGGGACTTTGAAACTTGTTCACGGCTCTGGTGAATCAAGTCACAACCTTGCCTTTGGCTCGGAGTGACATGATTCGCCACAGCCGTGAACAAGTTTCCAAGTCCGCTGCGACCTGACCGTACAAATAATATTGTGTCCTGCTACATCTTGACTTAAATCCAAGGCTTAAAGTAAACACTTCATACTTCAGCTTTTTGATCAATGAAAAAGAGATTTCTAGAAAATTGTAAAAACCAAAATACATGTAATTCAAATGAATCGGTAAAGTTTATTTTCGCAGGAAATATCTCATTGTATCAAAAAGCGATAATCCAAGATCAGACTGCACATGCTTAACGTTACGCTCCGTCTGATCTTGATCTGCACTGTCCGTTAAAACGAGCTTTTTCTCGCTTAGCTGCCCAAAGTTTGAAAATAAACATTCACATTCAGTGAGTAGGCCACTTCTTGTCTCAATGTCAGTCAAGGCCAAGGGCAAACGAAACACAGAAAAAAAAGTAAGCATGCTTAAATAATTAATTCTTACAAGTGAAAGATTACAACAACTAATTAAATAATCATTAATCTATAAGATCTGTGACAGGACTGGTCTCAATGCTTCATGAAGAATCTCTAATCGCCCGAGGACATTCACTTTGTAGGATTCACTGCTTTATTTGATAAGCTGATGGTGTAACCGGAAATGAGATATAAAGAGAGCTTCCAGCAGAAATCAAAGTACTGATAACACTGAATGTAGTGTAGATTCGTTACCTCCTTTGATAAGTCTGTGGTGGGTGTAGGAAGGGATTTTGCTCTCAGGTTTTATATTCCCATATCGTCAGTATTTCTCTTTTTTTTAAATGACTTCATGTGAGAAGTTTCAAATCTGATATACGTTTAGGCAGCTCGTGATACTTAATTTGAACCGTGCAGATATATTTTCGTTTCCCCAAACCTCTTTCCTTTTATTTCTTAATCTGCTAGGTAAAACCAAAGAACCTTTCGCTGACAGTTTAGATGCAGATCAGACTAAATGGAACGTGCAACCTGATCTTAGATCTATGCTGTCCAATAAGGACATAATTTTCCCCCATAAATAACTTTGAAATGTTACTCTTTAGCCTTTACTTTGGGCTTAACTCTTTACCACACGAGAAAATTTTGGACTGGTCCAAATTGAAAGCATTTGCAGACGACAAAATAAAGGTGACTGAAAAATTGAAATTTGTTCTGGGAAGGGTAGAAAACACTGTGGGAAAAGGAGAAAATGCTGGTTACCAGCATTTTCTCCTTTTCCCACAGTGTTTTCAAAAGGCTTCTTTCTCAGGGGCGTCAAAAGTAGGGATTGTGTGGTAATGGGTTAAAAGTTAAAAGCATTTGTAGACGACAATTTCAAAGCGGCTTAAATGGTGCAATTTTGCTTTGATAGAGAAGAAAACTTAGTGAGAAAAGGAGAAAATGCTGGTTACCAGACCCTTCTAGCCTCCCCCCCCCCCTTTTTTTTAGGAAAGGCCGAAATTCATAGCATGATTTCTTTCAATACTTAGTATGAGTATCTTCTAACTGACTACGTGTAAGTGATGACTGTAATAAATGTATAGCAAAACAATTTTGACTCTTGGCTGTTTTATCGCCCTTTTGAAATTGAAATTATTGAATTATTAATATCAAAACTTTACGATACATGTATATTGTAAATATTATATAGTATTGATTTCTCTTGTTTTAGCACTTTCCATTTAAGGCAACATTTCGTCCCTCTCAAAGCAATAAACAAATCAGTGAAAACAAGAAGAAATGACGTAACACATACGTGTTGCATTTACAGATGATCATCTCCATTAAAATATTGATATATCTCCAAGACAACCTACACAATGCCGCCTGTGCCTATATGATTCGACAAAAAAAATCTTTGATGTCAAAAACAGGCGATGCTTAATTATTTTACTGCAAATGGGTAACATTGATACACTTTGCAGACGATGTAGATCCAGATCAGTCTGCACACAAAGGGTAGTCTGATCTTGAATCTACACTCTTCGTTCCTTCAATTCACTCGACAATTAAATGCATCTTCGTTTTGAATGAAATAGTATTTACGACTGACAAAAAGGGCTTATTTATCCGACTGGTAGCGAAAGAGTAACAATGACAGAGTCTGTCCAGAATATTAAACAGTATCTTCTTTATGAGAATCACACATGTTGTTGTGTTAGATATCTTTGTTTGTCATATTATTTTTGAATAGCGTACTTTCATAGATTGTAAAATGGTTCATCTAGTTATTGCAGGCTCACTTGACAAATCTTTAATCTTTTAAAAGAAATCAAGAAACAGAGATGTATAAGAACTTTCTCTTTTTACAACGAAGTGTCAAGATTAGATGCGATCTAAAAGGTTATTTATTCATTCATTTCCATTTTTCTTGTTTTCTATTTGTTTTATATCTACATTCGATCTATCATTGTTTCGTTCGACAAAAAATCTTGATAACTTCTGGAAAACATAAGCTTACTGTAATCGACGTTGTTTTTTTTTTTTTTTTATTCATTTATGTATTTATTGTTATTTATATATATTCTTTGTTATCCAACCCGTTTACATATATGTTATCGAGATTGCTTAATAACGTTTTGCTACACTCGTTTAATGAACTTCATCTCAAACGCCAAGTTGTCTCAAAGCGTATAATATATCTACTTAGAAAAAATCGAAAAGTTGTGCTAGTAGTGTTTGTAAGATGTAAAATAAAATTTCTTCAAACATTAAATAAACAGTCAAACAGTTTCTTTATTGTCATTCAGAAAAAAATTTCTCTACATCTGGAACAAAACTGTCTCCAATCATACTCTGTGAAAATACTATATTTAGGATACATGTATTCTCCTCTTTTTTTTTTCTCTCTTGAAAACTGAGGCGTGTTCAACAGAGCGAGCGCTTCAAGCGCTCTCGAGCGCTTTCGTACTGAACGCGGGAGCCCGCTTCGGCGCTCGATAGCGCCGCAGCGGACACCCTTGATAGGAGTTTCGCTTGTATTTCCAAGATGGCATCCAATAGCAGAAGTTTTATCCAAATGAGAGAGTCTAATGGGAATCTAAACAATAAGGCGATTGAACAAAATTACATCATGCAGGTCCCTTTAAATGTTTTTTATATGTTCTGGAGAAAAGTTTAATATTTTCGTTTTTTTTTTTTTTTTTTTTCTTTTAATGAACACGGAGAATTAACAGATTGTGATCGGAACAAAGAGATTCAACATACGCTGTTTTCTTTGTTTATGCTTTTTTTATCATTAGTTAGTTTACAGAATTTTACAGATAGCTCTGTAATGATGGCCAATCTTACGTCCCAGAAAGATCTTTTTAGACTCCATTTTGAAAAAATAAGCGAGCGCTCGCTTGCGTTCAATTAACGAGGTGCATTTCCGCCAGGCGTCCGGAAGCGCCCGCAATGTTGAACACGCCTCTGCTATACCATGTAAGTTCAATAAGGGGATGACCGAATCTAAGTTGGGAGAACTTGTGGTCAAACCCTTTTATGTTATTTATTTTGTATGCATAAATGTATTCTATGTAAGAATTTTAATGACAATAAAATATGTTTTACCCTTTCCCAAACGACACACTTTAAACTCTTCTAAACGGAAAGAGTTTGGAGACAACAGTTTTGAATTTGATGAAATGGTAAAAAGGTTCTTCTGAAGGATAGAAAACACTGTGGGAAAAGGAGAAATTACTCATTACGAGCAATTTCTCCTTTTCCCACAGTGTTTTCAAAAGACTGGTACTGCAGACACGTAAAAACCAGGGCTAGTTTGGGAAAGGGTTAAACTAAACTAAATAAACAGTTCCATGTTCTAGCGATCCCGAACGAAAAGGCTTTTGAAAAGTTTTTAAGACGAGGGAAAGTTCCGACCATCAAAAAATAGAAAGGGCATTGTGTCATACCATGCTAATATATAAGAACATCGAAAAAATCTTTTAGGTTTTCCCTGATGTGAAACCTTCCTTAATAGAAATAATACTATAGATGCATGGGTGGACGGACAGACAACCACCCGACGGCTAATTGCTCCGTAAATGCTCAGCCAAAATTCTCTAGGGAAGTATAAAAATGCCTTCGATTTAATCCTTTACAAAACAATCCAAAACTTCAACGACCAAATGGAGACAACCTTTTAAAAACATTGTAGGAAAAGGAGAAAATGCTGATAACCAGCATTTTCTCCTTTTCCTACATGTTTTTCTTCCATATTAAAAACAATTCCAATGTCTTGAGAAACACCTAATTTGTCGTCTGCAATGCTTTCAATTTGGACTTGTGCTAAATGTTGACATAATGGTAAAGAATAAGAACGACAAAATGGAGACAGCCTTTCAAAAACATTGTAGGAAAAGGACAAAATGCTGATAACCAGCATTTTCTCCTTTTCCTACATGTTTTTCTTCCATATTAAAAGCAAATCCAATGTCTTGAGACACACCTAATTTGTCGTCTGCAAATGCTTTCAGTTTGGACTTGTGCTAAATGTTGTCATATGGTAAAGAATACCAACGACCAAAGGTTCATAAATGGCTTGCAACACACGAAAAGGGGCATTCGGACATCTGCGCAAAGTGTCGTATCGGATCAACCTGTGTACTCCGCGCAGGCTAATCCAAGACGACACTTTCCGTTTTTATGTGATTTTCTGTTTTGCACATGTCTACTGTAGCACAAAATCTAATGTAGTCGTAAAGTGTCGTCTCAGATTAGCCTGCGCGGACTGCGCAGGCTAATCCGAGACGACACTTTACGCAAATGTCCGAATGCCCCTTTTTGCATGTTGCAAGCCAAATGGTCATTCCCAATCACAGTTTGTTTTGCGAGACACAGGTCCCCAGACACTCATGAAGGAGATATTTATGATCATTTGTGCAATAATTGGCTTTTTCCGTCGTTTTCCTTTTGTATTTGATGTCAAACAAAGTACTTTAAGTCCTGAAACTCTGATTTCGGTGGAGCAGTACATTGCAATGGCATGGAGGAATGAAACATTAAGTTTTCATCTCGTATGAAACTTGTTTGCAACATCAACCCTACAATGCCAAACTCCAACCGAAAAACATTTTGAGTCTTGGAATAAGATCTAAAAAAAATGTCTAAAAAAATTGCTTAAAAAAAGTCTATCAAAAAAAACAAACAATCAACCAAACAAGTAAAAACAACAACAAGGAAACGATATTGAAGTATTATCAATACAATGGTACAGTGGCCTAGAGAGTAAGATATTTAAATGTTAGATTTGTCATTTCGTTTTTCAAATGAATATCTGTTAGGCAGAACGTATAGATCAACTGTTGCCCTTAAAGATATAAACATCTAAATTAATTGCCATACAAGGCTTGAAGCGGAGAATATAGATGTACGGCCTGATCTTACTCTACACCCTCCGTAAAAAAGGTAGACAAGTACTTGTATTCGACAGGTTAAGGAGTAAAAGGATGGAAAACCTTGAAAATTGATTGAACTTTCCTCTTCCTGTTCATCAGTTTTTGAGTTGCACAGATTATAGAGAAACAAAGCCCATTTGTTTCCAAGCTATCACTCACGTGTTCCGTGACCCGATGTAATTAATACGATATTTGTGATTCTAATGATGCACGATACGATCTAAGACGGTGTCATTGTTGCAGAAATGTAATTCTAAACCTTAGACTCTAATGGCGTGTATCGAACGAATGTACAATATCCGACAAAATATAAGTTATACCGCACATAGCAAAACTACAAAACTAGATATTTACGATGTTGGCTTAGACTGTACATAACATACGAGTATCCTCTTGAAATTGGTAACTCAATCCTTTAACATTACAACGACCGATTTCTGTACAGGCTGTTTTTAGATCAAGCAATAACAATCCTTTGAAAAGACAGGCGACAAAAGGGATGATATAATGCTAGTATTGAAACTCGTTTCTGGTTTGATATAGAGAGAAGTTATGAAAAGTTACTCTATCAGCAATTTCCTCTTTTTCCTCATTGTTTTGCGTGTTATTCGACGAAGAAATTTTCGGTAAGATATATTTTTTCAGATTCAGAGTTTATCGGGATCATCTTTGGAAAAAGAGCGATTGCAACTAAATTTGATGTCTCTGAATATACATGTAGATATATATTGATGCAATCCACTATAATTCACAAAAATGTTAGCGTGAGCAACGCTTTTATATTATTGTCATAAATTTGTCCGCAAAAGGGCCTACCTTTACAGGCCTGCAGCACAAATATGTCTAAACTTGTTATTAATCAAGAACTAATATACTCGTATATTCATACCGATACATATCAATACAAAGAGGAAAGTCAAGGGTAGCGAAGTCGGCTACACCCATGCACAGAAATTAATTGATATTATACTTAGGACAGATATTTTAGACCTAGATAATTATTTACGTTTTAAGTGAGTATAAAAGGTACTAAGGGGAAGAAAGAGAATACTTAAATTTCTTCAATTTGAAGCTGTTAACATGAGTTGCTCAAAAAGTGGTACTAAGAGTAAGAGGTTTAAGACGTATTCAAATGTCCGTGTGTGCTTCAGTTCGACTTGTTCAGTACTACAGCTGTAACACAGTTAAATTAGTGGCATGTTTGAAATATATTACGGCAGGAGCGAAGTTCACGGAACTTTAGAATTAAAGGTCAACGAACTCTTATTGCACATCAAAAAAAAAAGAAGTTAATCAGACATAAAACCAGAGGGTACAATGTATATCTTTTTTTTAATTCCAGAAAATGTTCTTTGACATTCAAAATGTACAATCAACAGAGGCACTGGTACCACAACCTATAAATACAGTTATTATACTGCAAAGACATTTCTCGTGATCTGATTGGATAATGATGCTCCAAACATATATCATGTACACTGGCAAAATCTACTTAAAAGCAGTTTTCCTTTCGGGAGCCCCGTATACATGACTACAATATCAACACAACATCCAAAATGGCGGCTTCGATCAAGATTAACATCAAGATTATGCGCCAAGCTGCACATTTTAGCACTTATTACCAAGGTGTCGTGTGACGTCAGGTCCCAGTGACGTCAGTTTTCATTGAATTGGGACACTTAGAAGGGAAATTCGACTTCGTCAGAGTGTTCAATTTTTTAAACCAAAAAACAGGTACAATTGGCTTAACAAACGTTGGAATGGTAAAACTTTGCAGTATAATAAATTTGCTGCACGGTCAGGTGGCAGGGGACTTGGAAACTTGTACTTTCATAAATTATCTGTTTTAAATTATTACCAGCCATACTTTGTAAGTGAAGACCTCTACGAACTCATTATCAAACTGTAGCACAATCCTTTCCCTGGATATATTATTACAGTTACTCGAATGCTGTTAAATATTTTCTGAATATTAATCTTTTCAAGGCACAATGAAATATGGAGTTATGTGAGGTGAGGCAAGGCTAAATACTCGTTAGCAAACATACAGACGGTTGCTACTTTATTGCCAAGTACAGGAGTTATTTGTTTGTAATATACACAAGGTATTTTACCCTTGAGACTAGTCAATCAATATGAAGGCACTTCAATTTGATAGGGAGTGTACAGTTCGCTAATATTTTGTTCTTCGTTTGTTTGTTTGTTTGTTTGCCTTTTTGTTTAGCACGCCGTTTTCAACAACAATGCTGTTGTTTCACGGTGGTAAATGCGCCTGTCATGTGGTAAATGCACCTTTCATGTTTTGTTTTGTTTTTTTCAACAAGTTCTCTAACCAGGACGCGTATCATAGCCATTCCTAGTAACATTATTAGTTTAATTCTCAATTAAAGTCTTAATCGATTAATTTATTGAAATAAATGTCTAAACACAGCTCCTGTTAGGCTATATAAATTTTACAGTGAAAGCGATACGGATGCAATAACTCTACACCAAAGAACAGAATTTTGGGCCAATCCGAATTGAAAGCATTTGTAGATGACAAAATAAAAAGGGCTCAGAATTTGAGTTTTGTATTTGGAAAGGTAGAAAATATTATGGGGAAAAAGGAGAAAATGATAGTTATTGACATTTTCTCCTTTTCTCAAATTGTTTTCAAAAGGCTTTTTGCCAGGGTCGTTTGTATGGTAAAGGGTTAATATAGACAGGGACGCAAAATCTTACACAGGAAAGCAAAAGATAGGTGCTTTTGCCGACTCAGAGTAAATGAAATAATGTTGAAAACTGCGTGAAGCAGCATACAAATAATGAAACAATTGTTCGCATTAAGTGCAACTATGAACAAAAAACTTGCATCCTCTATAGATTTTCTCAGATCATTCCGTTACGTGTGAAACAGAAGTAAAAACAGAAAATGTCGTTAAAACGTTATAGTTGCTTTTCAATGAAATCTGTGTGTTTATTAACCCTTTCCTAAACATCAAAATTTTAGACTAGTCCAAATTGAAAGCACTTGCAGACGACAAAATAACATGTAACTCAAAAATTGAAATTTATTTCCAGCAGGGAAGAAAACATTGTGGGAAAAGGAGAAAATGCTGGTTACCAGCATTTTCTCCTTTTCCCACAATGTTTTCAAAAGGCTCCTATCTCAGGGTCTCAGGGTCGTAAAAACCAGGGATTGTTTGGTAAAGGGTTAAGTGAGTGCCCAATAAATTTTGAGACCGGCTTTCTACTGAATTGTTTGGCGCAGAAAGCTGACCTAAAAGACATTTCAGATTTAGGAAAAAAAGAAAAGTTTCCTCCTGTTTATTCCTTTGGGTCTCATTGAAATTTTCCAGCTATTGTTTTACCGTCAGTAATCTCGAGCTATGGACGATTAAGGCCCGGTGTTATGTTCCAGTCTACTGGCTAAGGTTCGCAGAAATAGTGGTTACAGCTTAATCTTTACCTCCGGGCAGGCGCCTGTTGTTGTCCTTCAGTAGACCACATCTGGTGTCACACCTGTGGTCTTTTTCCCTAATTACAAATAGAGCAAAATTGAACATATCTGAAGCTTCGCATATTACTTGACGGTAAACTTATGGCTTGTCCGTTCCTTACTCTGAAAAGTGCCACCATAGACCCACTCTCTTGCACTCCGGATCATTCACATTCACCTCTGTAGTGAGCTCAGAAAATGGTCAGTCATTACGTCATATTTTCGTCACATGACCAGAACTCAAAATGGCGATACAAACGCCGGTGAAAGAATAACCAATATCGATTGTTTCGTGTGCTGTTCAAACGGCATGGGACCAATCAGACTTAGTGGTAGGAAATGTAAACAACAGGGATTTTCTGAAAAGCCTAAATATCTGTAAAGGACGATAACTTGATATCGTCATTTAACAGAACAAAAGTGCTACTGCAAAATTTCACATAGGACTACTTTTGACTACTACGACCCGGAAATATATATGAGTATATAATGAAAGCACATCTTGGTGGTCCTCCACTACCCAAATGTGGAGCAAATCTAACTTTATACCGACAAACCCTCTCAGCTCCAAGAAATAGTGCCACAAAAAGTGGTACAGCTAATTTTGACAAGAGACTAGTATTGATACTCCGACCCGGAAGCAGTTTCCTAGTGGCAAGACACTTTAGGTCAAACCGGATGTTCTTATATAACGCAATTAAAACATCATATAAGGTGTCACACCGATAACTTTTTCGCCCGTTGAAAATATAATAAAAATCACTAAATGTGACTGGCTGCTGCTGAATCCCTGACGAAGCGGGAGCTTTGTCGTTTTTTTCCTTCAAATATATGTTCAGTGCCCTCCACAAAACGCAGCAGAAAATGGCGCAATGAGCGATGAACCTTTTTGCTATTCATCTTCAAACACATGGACCCTCGGAAAATTGCTGTCGGTCTAGGCCCTATCTGGTGATAGACCATGTCTCTTTGCCTGGTCACATATCAAAAAATAGCCCTAAAAGAAATACATAAAATGCATTCATTCTCTGAGGAAATAATCAAATTAACTTCAGAAACACATTTTAGACCCGTCCTCTCATACTTCATAATAAAACAGTGTGGCAGAAGGGCTTGGTATCAAATTTTCAAGTGGGACTACTTTTGACTTCTACGACCCGGAAGCATCTCGTTCTGGTGTTACACCATAAACGAACTAAGTGACCAAAAGGCCGCCAAATCAACCGGCTGACATGTGCCCGTATTTCAAGGTTTTCGTAGGGGGCGGAGAGAGATTAATTTTTATATCTTTTTAATGAAAACGTCCAATTTCTAGGTCAAAAGACTGTTGTTATTTATCCCTGAAAATTACCAGACACTATTTCTGGAGGGACGAGTATTATTTCGTACAATTTAAAATTAGATTAAAGTCATATTTTAGAAACCAGCTGATCTTTTTAATTGAATAATCCCGATGATTTTTTTTTCTTAACTCTTTACCACGACAAATTTATAGACTGGTCCAAATTGAAAGCATTTACAGACAACAAAATGAATATGACGGAAGAATCGAAATTTGATCGGGGAAGACTAGAAAACATTGTGGAAAAAGGAGAAAATGCTGGTTACCAGCTTTTTCTCCTTTTCCCACAATGTTTTCTAAAGGCTTTTTTCTCAGGGGCGTCAAAAGGAGGAATTGTGTGGTAATGGGTTAAACGAAGGCTTTGTTAAAAGGGGCTCAATTCATCCACAGAAACTATCGCTCCATTTGGTCGAGCCAATCAGAAGTTGCGTTACTTTCAAATTTAGAAAATGTTGGAGAATAAGACTATGAATATTCTTAAGAATGGTCCGTGAAGTCCCCTGCTACCTGACCGTAAAACTAATATAGTCAGCAATGTTTCAGAAATTATAGCGGATAGTTATAGATCATTGAACAAATACGGCACCATTTTCCTATCCTGCACGTACATGTATGTTAGACATATAGAATCTGATATGAGTTGGCTTTTGAGATAAGATTTTGTTAAATGAGCCAAGGGAAATGTTATTAGGCGAGCCTTTGGCGAGCTTAAAAACATTTTCCCTGACGAGTTTGATAAAATCTTATCTTAAACGCCCACAAATGTCAGATTCTTCTTATTACATACGCTGTGTCACAAAATTTAGATCAGATGATGCAAAAACATTCATAAAAACACCCGCCGTATTTCCCAGACCCATTCACTGGTATGAAATGCTTACAAAATGATGTCAAAAATGACGTCACGCAAATGCGATATCAAACCTGTAAAAGATAAGAAAATTATAAGATAAGAAAATTCGTAATGAGTATATTACACTGAAAGCAAGGGAGGTTATGTGATTAAAAAAAAATCGTTATGGCTACATGTATCTTACTTTTAAAAACGAGAAAGTGTGTGTGTGTGTGTGTGGGGGGGGGGTTATGTGATAAATTGGTCGCCATCAGTTTGACGGGATCTGCAACCATGCTCGAGAATGTTGACATTCCTAATACCTCGGTAAATCGTCCATTACATTTATCACTTTTAATGTAAATCTTTACCAGATGATCCATAGTGTAATCGATCCTGGCATTTAGAAAACATTGTGGACATGGACAAAGGAGAAAATGCTGGTAACCAGCATTTTTACCTTTGCCCACAATGGTTTCGTCGCTTTGATTGAAAAATGCCATTATTAAAGTCACATTTGTCAATCAGCATATAAATCGTCCATTACATATCTCACTTTTTATCGTGGCGCTTCAGGAGCGGCGGCACTATATTTTTATTCGGTTTTGAAAAGTACCTATAGAGGCAGCAATATTATTTACTCGGCTTCAATTCATTGCGTAACTAGGTCATTTCGTACCTCGGCCATTTCCTACAATTTTGGTCATTTCATACCCACCCATTTTTTGGTCATTTCGTACTCACTTCGGTCATTTTGTACCCACTTTGGTCTTTTCATATCCAGTTTTTAATATCAATAATATTTTCTTGCGTTGTTTTCTCCAATGACAACTGCTATTGTACATAGTTCGAATTAAAATTGTGTTAATTTTCGCCGAAGAATGGCTATAAGTGTGTCTTACCATTTTAATTTTTTTTTTTTTTTTGAAGTTGCAGTTTAAGGATTGTTTAGGACACCTCAATTCATTTCTCACTGAGCTCTGCAAAAATTTACTTTAGTAAATTTAAGATGCTGTAATATTTCTAATTTTAGAAAAAAACTGCTTTGCGGCGCCATTGATGTTATGCATCAATATTTTCTCATTTGACCTTTTTTCTAATTTCCTTTAAAAGACAGAATCCCGTCGTATAAATCATATTTGACTGTAAGCAATGAATTCATGTAAGGGAAGTCTGAATATCCATCGTTGTGAAAGGAATGAAATAATAAAATACACAAAAATAACCTCCCCCCCTCCCCCCCCCCCACACACACAAACATAATTTCAATTCAGAAATTTGACTATACTGATATTTCTTTGGTCCAAAACACCTCCGCAATGCTGACAGTCTAGATCAAAGACCAAGCTACACGTTTTGTACCATACAAGCAGATGTAGTTGTGTTAGACGCTTTTAGGTTTGTAGTATACGGTAAGACCTGTGTAATGGAAAACAACTATTCCCACAAAAATATCATCCTGCAAAATTAGCTATAGTTAAAAATGAGTATTATTGAACTACTTTCACCGATTCATTTTTTCAATTTTGTCCTTCTTTGAATTATCATTTACAAATCTAAAACCACTATATTCTCAATTCAAAAACAGATAATAATTTCCTCCCTTTTCAGAAAACAAAAGTATCAAAAAAATAATTTCAAGATAAACATAAATGGAATTTCTGATCCGTTAGAAATGTGCAAAAATATCATTTCTGCATAAATCCTTATTTATCCGTATTTAACATCCAATTAGAATTTTCACCGGAAGTGCATTACACAGGTCTTACCTTAAACATATTTATTGTACATCGACTGAGAAACAAGTTTTTACAACCGATACTTATCTCTCTCTATTCTGCTTCCTGGAAACCGCACCAGTGCTCGTGCCGAATTTTTGGGTCAATGAAAAATCTAGATCTAAGGTTTGTAAAAGGGGCGAATATAAATGTGATAGCTTTTCTCTTTAAAAAAAAAAAACGGACTGGGCGCACAAAACGCAGTCTGGTGTTCATCTATCGAACATGGCAGGGAAACCAATCTAAGTTGATTTGAGTGCCCAAACTATGAATGCGATCACTTTCCTCGATAAAATTTAATTTATAAAAGTTACGAGTATAAACAAACAGTTCGACCCTGGCATTTTCGATCCTGCAAACATAATAACCCGAGTAAAACAGTCATCTTGTTTAATTACGGCTGAATAAAACTTGGCTACCGCGTAGCATCTGTCGTATTTATTTGATTGGCCTTCAATTATCTGACGTCATTAATCGCGGTGAGTCACGTGCTACCTCCCCCGCAAACAGTAACTTGATATTGTATTTGACCCATACAATAGTTTCAAAAAAATATGCCAAAACTTATTTAGTTAAAAGAAATCAACGAACAAATGTATGATATCCGATTGCGGGTGTTCAGCGATTCAAAAGGCCCCAGTCGAAGTATCGTTCAGCTCGCCAAACATGCATGTGTATTTACGAACCTGCGAGAAAAAAAGGCTTTGAAAACATTGTACAAAAAAGAATGGATTCTGGTTTAAATCATTTTATTCATTTTCCTAACATACTTTCTATTTTTTGATGGACGAATTCCATAATGTCAAACAAGGCTTTACAATTCGGAAAGTACTTGATTTTTCAACTAAACGTTTGTATGGAGAAATAATCACGTGTTTAAATTCTTTCTCAGACAAAAAAAAATGTGTTTTTTCTTTTCATTTTAAACTTATAGCGTTTGTATACACGGCACATTACGTGAGGTCAACTCATTACCAAGCGACATTATTTTAGACTAGTCCAAATTGAAAGCATTTGCTGACGACAAAATAAAAGTGACTGAAAATTTGAAATTTGTTTTGTTAAGATTAGAAAACATTGTGGTAAAAGCAGAAAATGCTGGTTACCAGCATTTTCTCCTTTTTCCACAATGTTTTTAAAGGCCTCTTTCTCAGGGTCGTCAAATGTAGGGATAGCGGTAATGGGTTAAAATTATAGGGTTTGTTCTTGAAAGCTCATAAAAAAAATTAAAAAAGGAAGAAATGTTGAATACCAGCATTTTTTTCTTTCCTTACATTTTTTCCCAATAAACCCTCTCCCTGAAGATTACACATCTCTAGCTGTGACTTTTCTGCACTAGATTTTCAGTGTCAAATGAAATAAACATCTTAAAAAAAACTGACATTTAGGTAATACAATGTTTTATAAATAATCAATAAAATTATAATAGCAGAAACTCGACAGAAAAAAATCGATAATTCGGTTCATATTTTTTATAGCAGTATTTTCCAACTGTCAATTTTGAAACTGAACTTGCTTGCTATATATTCATAAAAACTGAGAAGGCACTTTGTAAGAAGTAAGTTACCTTGGAAATGTTAAACTACCTCCTAACCCATTACCACACAATCCCTACTTTTGACGCCCATGGGAAAGAAGCCTGTAGAAAACATTGTGGGAAAAGGAGAAAATGCTGGTAACCAGCATTTTTTCCTTTTCCCACAATGTTTTCTACCCTTCACAAAACAAATTTCAAATTTTCAGTCACTGTTATTTTGTCGTCTGCAAATGCTTTCGAGTTGGACAAACCTAAAATTTTGTCGTTTGGTAATGAGTTAAATTGATTTATACTGTAACAAATGCAATATTGGAATGCTTCTTAGGGCCCTTAACGACACTTTTTTTACATCGGATATTTTCCGACAGCAGGAAAAAAATCCATAAATTGCCAATTTCATAACTTTTTTCTAAAGTGTATATCTCCAGGAATATCGGACGGTGTTGAATCAAGATCAGACTGCACGTTCTGTGCAGTCTGATCTTGATCTACACTGTCCTTAAAAAAGGTAGGTTTAACTAGCCTGTAAGTGTCTTGGGGTTAATGATCAGGTATCCGATTTAATTTTCTAAGATAGTGAAAATCCTTACAAATGTTAAAAATTATCCTCAGGCATTGAAAGTAATTACTGATAAGCCTCACGCGATTCCGTTGGTATGTAAAATTGTTTTAAAACAATAAAACTACATGTATAAAGTAAAGAGAGTACTATTGAGCATTACTGTTAAATAACATGAATGCTTTTACATTTCTTGGCAACCATATAGAAAAGATAAAAGTCTTAGCTGTTTGGCCTTTAACCCATTACCACACAATCCCTACTTTTGACGCCCCTGAGAAAGAAGCCTTTAGAAAACATTGTGGGAAAACGAGAAAATGCTGGTAACCAGTATTTTCTCCTTTTCCCACAATGTTTTCTACCCTTCACAAAACAAATTTCAAATTTTCAGTCACTTTTATTTTGTCGTCTGCAATTGCTTTCAATTAAGACCAGTCTAAAGTATTGTCGTTTGGTAATGGGTTAACGCCATTTTCAACGTTATTGCAGTAATATCTTTCCCCATGCACTTCTCCATAAGTCTTAATCTTTTTTCCCCAGTACTACTCTTTCAAATTTCTTTTAGAGTGGCTGGCTGCTTTCCCATAGAAATATCGTCGGAACTATGTAAAGAGCAGGGAGTTCTAAGCTTTTATATTCTGAAGGGGATGGGATGGGGAAAGAATTTATTATACTGCAAGGTTTTACAATTCCAACGTTTGTTAAGCCAATTTTACCTGTTTTTTTTTTTTTTTTTTTAAAGGAGTACGCTGACGAAGCAGAATTTTCCTTCTGAGTGCCCCAATTCAACGAAAACTGACGTTACTGGGAAATGACGTCACCCAAACCTGGTATAAATACGTGCTAAAACGTTCAGCTTGGCGCATAATCTTGATGTTAATTTTGATCGATTCATTTTGGATGTTATATTGATAGTATTGTCATGTACAGGGGCATCCGAAAGGGAAACTGTTTTTACGTTGGCTTTGCAAGTGTACATGATATAAATGTGCGGGGCTTATTATCCAATCAAGCTGTAGTTACGACGTTTTTGAAGTAAACCGACAATATACGGGTTGCTAACGTTGACCGATAGCTCTCGCGCCTATACCCCGATAGCTCTCGCGCCTATTTACGCCATAGCTATGATTGGGAACATTCCATTTTCTTGTTCCATGTGGTTATCTAGAACGCTTTAATGCGTTACCCAATCACATATAAATATACAGTCTACATATTCTTTCAGACACATCATTTCAGCCGCAAAGACTCCTTTTCCATCGATAACTTTACACATCTTTAATGATCTAATAGTTCGTTGTCTTCGCATGTGTGTCATATTCTTCGAAGATTCGTCCTGTCTGCCATGACGCATCAAACCCCCCCCCCCCTCCAACCATTTTTGGGGGGGAAATTGTAGTAATACGCGCTATAAAGGCTTTATCAAGAGAAATGAGGCCTGTTTTAGCATCAGACTTCTCTCAACTGCTCATCAAAGCTGAATGAATCGCATCAAGTTGCGTTTTATCGAGTAAACGTTTAATTTAGTTTGAAATTCAAAATAACGGTTGTGGAGTAGAAAAGTAGTTCGCTTTTGCACCCAGGATGCCCAAGTTAGATAGATGTGTATTTGTAGAATGCCATCTAGCGGGAATAATGTCTAATCGTTTATAAAAGATTTCACATATCAACAATACACAAAACAATAAGGAAACAGAATCAGTTGTTGACATGCTCTCTTTTCATTAATTTTCATTTCTCTTGGACCACTAAAAGAAGTTCTAGTATTTCTATAATTGGCTTGCAACACGCGAAAAGGGGCATTCGAGCATTTGCGTAAAGTGTCGTCTCGGATCAGCCTGCGCAGTGCGCGCAGGCTAATCCGAGACGGCACCTTACGAATACAATAGATTTTGTGTCACAGGAGACATGCACAAAACAGAAAATTGAATAAAAACGGAGTGTTGTCTCTGATAAGCCTGTGCTGACTGTGTAGTCTGATCCGAGATGACACCTAAAGCAAATGTCCGAATGCTCCTTTTCGCGTGTTGCAACCCAATTATGTTCCCTCTTGCTATCAGTTGTTGACATGCTCACTTTTCATTAATTTTTTTCCATCTTGGACCTCTAAAAGAAGTTCTAGTACTTCTATCTGGCCCCTCTTGCATCCCATATATATTTCATTTCAATGGCCAGTCTGCTTTAAGTCCTTCACTCCAGAAAAACACTATCCGTTTTATTTACCTGGGAGCGTTGGAGCTTTAACTCTGTAACAGACGACAAAAGTTTATACTGGTCCAAATTGAAAGCACTTGCAGATACATGTATACGTAACACAAAAACTGAAATTTGATTCCAACAGGGTAGAAAACGTTACATAGGAAAATAAGAAAATGCTTGTTACCAGCATTTTCTGCCTTTGCCAGAATGCTTTTCAAAAGTCTTTGATCTCAGTGTCGTTAAAACCAGGGACTTTTTGGTTAAAGTGCTTAAAGACCACACCTATAGGAATAATACAAATAAGGAAAAAAAACACACACACACTTTTTTACTAAATGTGACGAACAAGCAGAAAATGTCATCCGCCCCAATATTGTTAGGCACTAAGTATGCTTTGGGGTCCACGTAAAAACGAAAGGAGGCGCTATTGGTTATTTGGTTATTATTTCATATCCCGGTATCGCACGCTTCATATTACGTATGAACTGCGGACAAATAAAACCCGGGGAACTAGCAGAATGATCAAATAATTGTTTGATAGAATTACACGGAAATATTTGTCGGACCTTCAGTTCAATTTGTGATTTTCAGAGCAGAAACTAAAAACAGTAAAAGGTAAACATTTTGTTGTACATTCATAGTTGTCATTCATTCCAATTTTCTTTCTCTCTTTTTTTGTCCTTTATCAACGAAAGAAAAATAAATAAATATTTTTCCGTGAACTTTCGGACGTGATGCTGCTAAAGTACATTCAAGTTCTTCCTGTAGATTTTTTTTGCATCAACAATTTTAACTACTTACACATGATGAATTTTATCTCTTTCATTGTCGATTGTGACTTAAATACATATTGTGGCGGCAAGCATAGAACTTGCATTCTGATCTTTGATCTAAACCTTTACCTATCCGATGCAAAAATACCAAAATCAATGTTGTGTAAGTCTTCTTTTAGATCTTTTAGATCTCAGAAAAAGTCACAAAAATTTTCCTGGATAAGCCTACTAAAACTTTAACCTTTAAGCTGCTAACCGCGACTCACAGAACTTTTCTGGACAGCGTAGATCAAAGATCAGACTGCACAGAACGTGCAGTCTGATCTTTGATCTACACTGTACGATAAGGACATGATTATTTACCTCTCCTTAACTACTCAACAGTCACCCACTACAACAAAAATGTTTTTGTGAAGGTATGTGTCTAGGAAGGCCGTTGAGAAAAAAATCACAAAAATTAAATGCAATTAACCTATTACCACACAATCCCTACTTTTGACGACCGTGAGAAAGAAGCCTTTAGAAAACATTGTGGGAAAAGGAGAAAATGCTGGTAACCAGCATTTTCTCCTTTTCCCACAATGTTTCCTGCCTTTTAAAAAACAAATTTCAAAATTTTGAGTCACTTTTATTTTGCCGTCTGCAAATGCTTTCGATTTGGACAAACCTTTTTTTTTTTTTGGTTTGGTAATGAGTTAATTCGTTTAGCAAGATAGGAGTTGAAAGTTTAGCTTTTAATTTTGTAAATTTAGTCATCTTTGATTTGTCGTCTGCAAATGCTTTCAATTTGGACAAACCTAAAATTTTGTCGTTTGGTAATGAGTTCAAAGTTTCATTTCATCGTTTTAGCAGGATAAGGGTTAAGAAATATTTGAGCTATGTTCTGGGAAAAAGGGGGTTTGATGCAACTCCATGAAGCATTATACCAAGATAGCTATCATAGTTGTAAATAATGATCCGTAGAATCCATTTTGTCTTAAAAAGGAATGAACTGTGAGGTAGACTGATCCTTTGACCAGCAAAAAGAAAATCAACAGAGAAACACTTTTTTTATATACAGTACTTTTTGAAGATGAATAAATTCTTTTCACAGAGCCGATGATAATTTCTTTTGTACTGTATTAACCCTTTCCCAAACAATACCTGTTTTTCACGACCCTGGCATAAAAGCCTTTTGAAAACATCGTGGGAAAAGGAGAAAATGCTGGTAACCAGCATTTTCTCCTTTTCCCACAATGTTTTCTACCCTCCCAAAACAAATTTTTAATTTTTGTGTGATGTTAATTTTGTCGTCTACAAATGCTTTCAATTTGGACCAGTTTCAAATTTTGTCGTTTGGTAAAGATTTAAGATGACTTTTTTTACTGTCCAAAGAAAAACATTTTTAACGTAAAGTCATATTAATCACAAAAAATAAAATCTGATTTATCTGTTTGGCTGCAACAGATTAAAAAATGATAAAAATAATATTAGATGAAATTGTAACATAAGTAATATCCGATATACCACGAAACATTTCAAGGCATATCCAAATGGTTTACTTTGACCGAGTTAGAAAATGGAAGAAATAAAATTAGATATCTTATTGAATGTACAGGTTATCATAGGATTCGATTCAAGCGTGTATTTAAAGCACGATGTTTTATTATTTTGAAAAAAGAAAGTTGTTTACATGTGATATGACTGTTTACCAGAAAACGAAAATCAAAATTTCACGACGGCATTTGCAGTTAACCCTTTACTCCGTAGATACTCATATTGATACATTAACTACAGACAACTTTTAAAAACATTGTGGGAAAAGGAGAAATTGCTCGTAACGAGCAATTTCTTCTTTTCCTACAATGTTTTTCACTCAATCAGATAATTGTTTCTCCATTTGTCCATGTTTTTGACATCATATGTTTATTTGCTGCTGAATTGAAGGAGCCTAAAATTGACGTGACTCAAAAAATGGTACAGGGTGATTCATAATATATGTCACGGTTTTACTTTCACTGAATTTCTTTCACGTCTAGAATATAGCAAAGTTTTACAAGTGGCTAGAGAGAGCTTTAAAGGTGCCCCTTCAGAATTTGGGACGAAAATCTTACAAAAATACAAAAATATTGTCCTTATACTCCCAAAGCCTTATAATCGTCATTCATAAACACCAGTAGTCGAAAACCATCCGACAATACGAGAAATTAGAGATTTGCTACGGCCAAGGTCGACATCGACGGGAAACAAGTTCTATTTTTACATGAATAACTCGCTCATTTACATACTGGAAATACACAGACGAAGCTTCAAACATAGCGTCCAAAGAAGATATTATGAAAAATAATTACATGTTTGTTATGTAATGGAATTTAAGCGTCATTAGTCACGTGCCAGTCACTAACATTCACACAATGCATTTTTTTTTATTTTGGCGCGAAATCTAAGAATAGCTTAAGAGGCTACGTAGCCTTTTAAGGGAATCCATCAAAAAAAGATTTTGGGGTAATTTTATGATTCTTAAGTATTGATGATTTGTATTGTTTTTTCATATAAATTTCAGTGATATATGTATTTTTTGATTTAGTGTGATGTGAAAATTCTGGGTACCCACCTTTAAATGAAGTTTTATTTACGTACGATAAATCTATATGCGTATATATTTACTCTAAATTTTGACGAAATAAAAATGTGCTTGTTTTCCGAAATGGCGCTACCTAAGGAAATGAATGCTGAACCACTCCAGCTCTTTTCAAAGTCGTTCTGCTTAAGAAATTTAAAAAAGAAAAAAGATCGATACCAAAATGATGTAAAAAATTACAAAACTTTCCCGAAGGAATTTATACAAACTTGTTGAACAATTTGAAGGAAAAGGGGTCCGTATTCCTCATACGGTTTCAACTCCGTTCTTAGTCTCATTTGAAAAAAGTAATACAATTTCTGATTGGCTTAACCGTTCGGTTTAGCTAATCAGAATCCGTGTTACTTTTAGACTACATCGAAGAAAAAAATGAAGATAAGACAATCTTGAATGTTCTTAAGAATGGTTGATTAATACGGGCTCTGGTCACTTAAAGACAATTGCCTTGAGACTTGACATCGTTTTTGCTCAAAACAGAAGTCTCATTACATTTATAGAGGATTCTTTTTTTCGGTCAAAGTTCTAAATTCATCGGTATATTTTAACTCGTGACGCTTCGATCTTTCAAAGAAAAACACAAATATTCTATTTATTTCATGCTTCAACACCCATTTTGGAGGAAAAGGATTACATAAAATTCATTGCAGTGGTTTTCAGTAATTCCCCTCGGCGTACCCCCTCTGTATAACATCGGATTGCAATATGACGTAAAGCGCGAAAAATGCAGGGTAAATTACGCCATATTTTCATCTGGTTGAATAGCAGGCACTCTATCTAGGTAATTAGTGCGCGGGAACAACTGTTTCCGCTTTCAATTAAAGATTTAGAAAATAAATTCGGTATATTTACTGGTCGTTACCATGAAATATAGAACATTATTTCATGCTTTCCGGTAGGATATCGAGAAACAGCAGTGAAAATATTTTTCGATCTTACACTGGTATCACCATTGAAAATACCGATTTTCACGTTCTTGTCGCCTAGGTAAATTGCGCGTGCCTGACAACAAGATGGGAAATATGACGTCATTTACCTTAGATTTCTCGCGCATGACGTAATATTGCAATGCGTTGCTATGCGGGAGGGGTATGCCACGGAGAATAACGGAAAAAAACTGTACTGGGATTTTGATAAAACTCCTCCCAGAAAGGGTTAAAAGCATGAAATAAATAGAATATTTGTTTTTTTCGGTGAAAGATCGAAATTTATTTCATCTCGTGAACACCATCGGTAATATTTTCACTCGTTGCACGAGATGAAATAAATTTCGATCTTTCACCGAAAAAAACAAACATCCCCTATTTCTAACATGACACGTGAATTCGATAATGATGAACACAGTGCAATGAAAGCGTGGTAAAATATACGTTGAAGTGACGTCATTCTATATAGAGTGACGTCATTCTGAATAAAGTAAGTAAGTAAGTTATTCAATGGAATGTACTCTGCATCCTCGTTTTTACTCTGAGTTTGAACTTGTTTTCCTTTGATTGAGAGTTGGTCATGTTAGAATCGAAATAATCTTCTATCTATCGCTGTTTATCGTTCAATAAACCACGTTGTGATTTAAGATGCTCAATTAATAAATCACTCGGACTAGATCGCCCTCGTGGATTATATATTTTGCCTTTTAACTCACAACCATGGTTCATTTAAGAAATAATCTTCTTTCTATCGTGGTATATCGTTCAATAAACCACAGTTGTGAGTTATGAGGCACAATAAATAATCCACGAGGGCGATAGCCCGAGTGGGTTATTCATTGCGCCTCATAACTCACAACGTGGTTTATTGAACGATATACCACGATAGAAAGAAGATTATTTCGATTCTAACATGGGCAATTCTTAATGAAAGGAAAACAAGTTCAAACTCAGAGTAAAAACGCGGATGAACATTGTGTTCCATTGAATAACCCATGAATGACGTCACTCGATATAGGATGACGTCACTCTACATGGATTGTCGCATATTTTACCACGCTTTCCTTGCACTGTGTTTATAGAGCCAAATTCACGTGTCATGTTAGAATGAACAATAAACTACGGCAGAAAGAAGACATTTTTTCTTTGATATTCCACCTTTATTTCTCGATAAACTACCGAAAAATATTAAATAAATATAGATACATGTATCTTGTTATGCTTGCATATTTCTGCCAGGAGGCTCGGGTATCATGCTATCATTACTGCCAATGATCATCAGTTGGACCGACTTTAACCCTTTACTCCATAGATACTCATTTCTACGCATTGCTTGTAGATGCCTTTGGAAAATATTGTGGCAAAAGGTGAAATTGCTCGTGACGAGCAATTTCACCTTTTGCCACAATGTTTTCTACACCATCAAAAGGTGTCATATACACATAAGAAACGGCTTCATCCTTGCTGTTTTTTAGGGTCAATTAGAGATACCATAGAAATGCCTTTTGGGGTAAAGGGTTAATGATCAAATAGAGGGTATACACATTTTTTCGTTGAAAGATCGATACTTATTTCATAGGATGAACGTCATAGGTAATGTTTTCACGGATGGTGCAGCCACAAGTGAAAATACAACAGATAATGTTCAAGAGATGAACGGAATTTCGATTTTTCACTGGGGGAAAAAACGACTCCTGTACTTATTTCATGGTTTTTGGTCCTATTTATTGAACTTTCATCAAAATCCCGTACAGTGTTTTCGGTAATGCTCGTTTCTGTACCCTTCCCAACTAAAAACGCATCAATATTATGAATAATATTCTCTCTATCGTAGTTTATCGTTCCATAAAACCACAGTTGTGAGTTATGAGGTACAATAAATAATCCACGAGGGCGATAGCCCGAGTGGTTTATTTATTGAGCCTCATAACTCACAACGTGGTTTATTGAACAATAAACCACGATAGAAATAAGATTATTTCGATTTTAACATGACCAAATCTTAATGAAAGGAAAACAAGTTCAAACTAAGAGTAAAAACGCGGATACAGATTATATTCCATTTAACTTACTTGCTTTATGCAGAATGACGTCACCCTGTACAGAATGACGTCACTCTACATAGAATGACGTAGATTTTGCTACACATGCGTTGCACTGTGTTTATAGAGCCGAATTCACGTACCATGTTAGAATAGTAAGTTCAGGTAAGACCTGTGTAATACACTTCCGGTGAACATTGGGCAAAAATTCTAATTGGTTGTTAAATAAGGATAAATAAGGATTTATGCAGAAATCATATTTTTGCATATTTCTAGTGGATCAGAAATTCCGTTTATGTCTGTATCGAAACTATATTTTGATACTTTGGCTTGTTTTCTAAACGGGAGGTAATTATTATCTCTTTTTCAATTGAGAATATAGGAGTTTTAGATTTATAAATGATAATTCAAAGAAGGAAAAAATTGACAAAATGAAAAGGTGAAAGTAGATCTAGTTCAATAATAGTCAATTTCAATTATAGCTAATTTTGCAGGGTGATATTTTAGTGGAAATATCTGTTTTCCATTACACAGGTCTTACCTTAAGCACGAGAAATGTAGGGTTGTAAATTACGTCATATTTCCGTCTGGCTGAAGGGCACGCACTTTTTACCTAGGTTACTGTTGCCCGGGAACTACTGTTTCTGACTTCAACTAGAAAGTTATGGAAACATTTACGACGAAATTTCACTGGTCGTTAAGATGGATTATCAAACGTTATATTTCACCGTTATTTCCCGATAAACTACCGAAAAACATAAAATACGTATTTATTATCGTCTTCAAAATGATTTCTGTACTATTAAATGGCTTGATTTGAATGTAAATACACTTTAACTCTTTACCAAACGACAAATTTATAGATTGGTGCAAATTGAAAGCATTTGCAGACGACAAAATAAATGTGACTGAGGAATCGAAATTTGATTTGGAAAGGGTAGAAAATATTGTGGGAAAAGGAGTAAAACAGGTATAGTGTATAAAAAAGTCATTTCAAATCAGACCTGAGACTATGTGACTTAGAGCGAATGATGCTTGGGGCAACAGCGTGTTATTTTGGTGTCTGGTACTCTTCATTTCTAATCCCTCTGTGGATCAGCCCTTTACCCCACAATTCCGAGTTTTAAAGACCTTGAGGAAGAAGTTTTTTGAAAGCATTGTAAGAAAAGGAGAAAATGCTGGCAAGCAGCATTTTCACCTTTTCCCACAATGTTTTCTACGCTCCCAAAACAAATTTCATTTTTCAGTAACATCTATATTGTCGTCGGCAAGTTCTAAGAATTTGAAAAAAGTCCAAAAACTGTGTCGTTTGGTAAAGAGTAAACTCCCTACCAGACGTTAAAATTTTAGACTTTTTTACATTTCGAAAACATTAGCAGACAACAAAGTTGAAAATCAAAGCACTTGTAGATAACATCGTGGGAAAAGTCGACTCTTTACTGCCCGACAAAGTTTTAGACTGGTTCAAATTCAAAGCACTTACTGGTGACATATGGAATGGTACTCAAACGATCAGATTTATATCAGAAAGAACCATTGTGGAAACAGAAAAAAATGCTGCTTGTAAACCTGAATTCCAACAACCTTAAGGAGAAAGTTTTTTCTTATTACTTAAACATTGTGGGAAAAGGAGAAATTGCTGGTTACCAGCATTTTCTCCTTGTTCCACAATGTTTTTGAAAAGCGTTTTCCTCATGGTCTTTTAAACACGTGATTGTTTGGTAACTGACTATAGTGCACGTATAGCACAAATTGAAGAATTTATCTTTAAATGAATTGAAAACATTGGAAAAGGAGGAGAGTTTGTTATTTTCTGCAACGTTTTCAATCGACTGCCGATTTTAGTACAGGACTTGAGAACAGGGTCCGTATTCACCAACTATTCTTAAGAACGTTCTTCGTCTTATTCTTCAAGATTTTGGGACTCTGGAAGTAACAGAACATCTGATTGGCTAAACCAAATGGTTTAGCCAATCAGATGTTCTGTTACTTTCACACCGACAAAATTCTGAAGAATAAGACTAAGAATGTTCTTAAGAATGGTTGGTGAATACGGACCCAGGAGACGGAAGGTTCGATCCCAGGGTCGGCCGAATTCCGAGGATTGATGATTGTCATTACTACAAGATTCATTCCTCTCTCACTGCTGACCAATCTTTCCACAATAATTATGTGGGAAAGCAGCCAGTGGCTTGGAACAAATATTGTACGGAGTACTGGTGAAAGAAATTCCGGGAAAGTATGGAAAGGCGCGTTGGCTGCGGCGATATAAATGAAATGATGTTGAAAACGACGTTAAACATTATACAATCAATCAATGGTGTGTTTGGTGAACAGAAATGCAGTCCATCTTCGTCTAGCGTGTCGAACCTTGTCATGCATGCACGGATAGAGACAGAATTTTACAATCCAAAATTTTTCCACAGAGGTCAAAAACTTCGTCAAAGTAGTCCCTGTGGAACTGTCATATTTTATATTAATCCGCGTCGAATTGGAAGTTGGAAGTCATAAGTCTGTAGTTCAGGTCCTACTTCCTCTAGAGACTGAACTGCTGTCTGTCATTTGTATTTATCCGCGATTGACATTTCATAAGTAATCCCTGTTAGAGTAAATATAACTAAACCTACAATTTTGGGAGCTTAGCTTTATCCAAATTGCGTCTACGGAAGGTTGTAATTTCTTAATTGCAGAAAAATGTTTACCACAGCCGTAAATCATTTATGCAGAAAAAAATGTCTTCATTGAGGTTTTTAGATGGGTAGACTGATTCGCTATAGACAATACTTTATTTCATGCTTTCCGGTAGGACATCGAGAAATAGCAGTGAAAGTATTTTTCGATATTCCACTGGTACGACCAGTGAAAATACTATTTTTTACATTCTAATTACCTAGGTAAATTGTGCGTGACTCACAACCAGATTGGAAATATTACGTCATTAACCTCACATTTCATGCACCTGACGTAATATTGTAATGCGTTGCTATGCGGGAGGGGTACGCCACGGGGAATAACCGAAAAGAACTGTATTGGATTTTGTTGAAGCTCCTCCCAGAAAGGTTTAAGAGCATGAAATAGATAGAATATTTGTTTTTTTAGGCGAAAGATCGAAATTTAGTTCAGCTCGTGAACACCATGGGTAATATTTTCACGAGTGGCGCAATCAAATTTGTTTTCATTTCGTGAACACCATCGGTAATATTTACATGAATGGCGCAGCCACTCGTCAAAATGTTACCGATGGTGTTCACAAGATGAAATAAATTTCGATCTTTCACCACTATGTATCTCTTAATCATAACAAGTTTTCTGTTCATATCAGTTATTGAATACATTTTCGAGATGTGTTCAAGAAGCTCGTTAACTTCCGGCTCATCTTTCAACAGGTTTAGTGACCAGCCGGCAAAACTCTATTGGTAGAGCGTAGGACTCGTGATCAAGAGGGTGTGGGTTCGATCCCCACTGCTGGCCATCTAAAATTACTAATAGTCCTTCGGATGAGACGAGGTCCCGTGTGACGGTGCTATACACCGAGCACGTTAAAGATCCAGGCGAAACTTAAGATGGGTTTCGTCCTGTATCTGCAGTATCCCCCCGTAACAATACTAACGGCCTTCGAGGGGGGGGGGGGGGCGTCGCCCATATGGGAAACGGGTTGCGACGATAAATAAACGCAAATTCAATCAATCAACGGTTTTAGTCGACGAAATTCCAAATTAAAGCACTCGAAATTTATATCATGCCCAGGCCTACTTTCCATATATCATAAAAATACATCCTGATTTTACAAATGTAGATACGCATGCATTATCCCTCCACCAAACAACCCCGGGATTTTACGGACCTGAGAAAGAAGCTTCTAAAAGCCTTGTGGGAAAAGGAGAAAATGCTGGTAACCAGCATTTTCTCCTTTTCCCACGATGTTTTCTACGGTTTCCAAAGTAAATTTCAGTTTTTGAGTCACATAATTTTGTTGTCTGCAAATGCTCCCAATTCGGAGTAGTCTAAAATTATGTTGTTTGGTAAAGACTTTACTCTTTACCACACGAGAAAATTTTAGACTGGTCCAAATTGAAAGCATTTGCAGACGACAAAACAAAGGTGACTGAAAAATTAAAATTTGTTCTGGGAAGGGTAGAAAACACTGTGGGAAAAGGAGAAAATGCTGGTTACCAGCATTTTCTCCTTTTCCCACAGTGTTTTCGAAAGACTTCTTTCTCAGAGGCGTCAAAAGTAGGGATTGTGTGGCAACGGATAAAACCACGTTTTGCTCGAGCAAGACTCATTTACATTTGAATAGGAATATCGGCATCAATAATAATAGTAATTTTAATAATAATAATACTTACGAAAATAATAATGTTTAAAGATTAAACAACAAAAAAAAAAGAACAACGACTAAAATCAAATTGAAAAATGTAAAAATATGCTAAATTCATTTCTATCACATAATTGTGTATCAGGAGTTATAGTATCACGAGTTATAGTATCACGAGTTATAGTATATTCTAACATGACACGCGACTTTGGCTCTATAAACACAGTGCAAGGAAAACGTGGTAAAATCTGCGACAATCCATGTAGAGTGACGTCATCCTATATCGAGTGACGTCATTCAATGAGTGAGTTATTCAATGGAACATTATCTTCATCCGCGTTTTTACTCTTGGTTTGAACTTGTTTTCCTTTCATAAACAATTGGTCATGTTAGAATCGAAATAATCTTCTTTCTATCGTGGTATATCGTTCAATAAACCACGTTGTGAGTTATGAGGCGCAATGAATAACCCACTCGGGCTATCGCCCTCGTGGATTATTTATTGTGCCTCATAACTCACAACTGTGGTTTATTGAACGATATACCACGATAGAAAGAAGATTATTTCTTAAACGAATTATAGTATCACAGTTATAGTATCACGAGTTATAGTATATGTTAAAATGTAGGCTTACATCTACATTTGTAGTTAAATTTACAAAAAGCCTATTCAGTTCCTTGACAGGTACATTACACAAAAAAGTAGTTTCAAAGGAATTCGCTTGTAATTATTTTAACCTTCTTTTTAAAACTGTAAAATCCATAGCTTTATCGCGATCACCAATTTTGACACAATTCTTTACCAAACGACAAGGTTTTAGGCCATGCCACATTGAAATCGCGAGCAGACGACAAATTAAATGTGGCTGAAAAAGTAAAACATATTGTGAGAGGGGTTAAAAGCATTGTGGGAAAAGGAGAAAATGCTGGTTACCAGCATTTTCTCCTTTTCTAACAATGTTTCCTGAAGGCTTCTTTCTCATGATCGTTAAAAGTAGGGACTGTGTGGTATTGGGTTAACTTTCAAACAAAAACTGGATAGACAACGAGTTATAAATGGCATTATTTAATTGCAAATGTGTGTAAGATAAACAAAAAAAAAGTTGTATTTGCTGTATTACATCCAAAATAATGGTATTTATGTGATAACTAGCAGTTCTCTTTTGTCCATAAAGGAACATCCAATTAGACTGCCACAAATTTATTGATATCATGGTTTTATCCTTCTTCGTCTCTATTTTTTCATAGCGAAAACCAGAAAACGTCAGAGTGAGAATAAAAGAACATTTTGTATCCTTGAGTCGAAGTAGGTACTGTATATAAAATATACAGTATCTATATACATGTACATGTATATACGTTCTTTTGATTCTGAGTTCTTAACCCTTTACTCCATAGATACTCATTTCTACCCATTGCTTGTACGAGCCTTTGGAAAACATTGTGGCAAAAGGTGAAATTGCTCATGACAAGCAATTTCACCTTTTGTCACACTGTTTTCTATGCTATCAAAAGGTGTCATGTACACAAAAGAAATGGCTTCATCCTTGCTGTTATTTAGGACAAATTAGACATACCATAGAAATGCCTTATAAGGTAGGCCTAAAGGGTTAAATTAAATTTCGGGGGTTTTTTTTTTTTTGTTATAAACATATAATTAGGTGCCGCTTTAAACACCAATTTATCACATAAAACCTCCTCCTCAGTCATGAGCCAGTGAAGCTTGAGAAACCAACCATATTAAACGCTAGAATTTGTACTACTATGTCGTTTTGCGGGAAAATGGCGTCATTGTTACAGCAAAGCCTTTTTAAAACGGCGAAATTGCCTTCGGCTCGGAGCGACAGGATTTACCACAGCCGTGAACAAGTTTCTTTATTATACCGCAAAGAAATTTCTCGTGATCTGATTGGATAACTGGCCCCAAACATATATATCATATACACTGGCAAAACCAACATAAAAGCAGTTTCCCTTTCGGGAGCCCCGTAAAAATTACTACACTATCAACACAAAATGCAATCGATCAAGAATACCATCAGGATTGTGCGCCAAGATACACGTTTTAGCACGTATTACCAAGGTTTCAGTGACGTTAGTTCCCAGTGACGTCAGTTTTCATTGAATCGGGGCACTCAGAAGGGTAATTCTATTTCCTCAGCGTACCCATTTTTTTTAAACACACAAAAATACATTAAAATTTGCTTAACAAACGTTGACATGGTTAAACTTTGCAGTATGATAAATTCGTTATACGGTTAGGTGGCAGGGCACTTGGAAACTTTTTCACGGCTGTGGTGAATCATGTTGCTACCTCGGTGGCAGAGGACTTAGAAACATGAGCCAACGACATGATTCGCAACAGTCGTAAACAGGTTTCCAAGTCCCCATCCATCTGACATTAAAGTCATGTATTATCAGACTCATAATTATCAAAATTTCTAAATTTTTAATATATTTTAATTGAATTTATCTGCATCTTGAATCCTAAATTGTTTAATTTTGGCCACTGGTGGGCTTTTAATATTGTTATCAAATCTGTTCGAATCGATCATTTTTCGTCAAAATCGACAATAATAGAAACAAATCAAATGAAATTGAAATTTCTCGTTCTGTTTTGACAGGTTGCTGTCGAGTGAACTGCGCAGTATCCAGTCGATGAATCTTCTCGTTACTGTTTTTGTCTTGTTTTCAACCACTGAAATAAATTGCACAAATGATTTGGAGGAAAAAGAAGATGGAAGAAAAACAGAAAGAAAGCACGAAAGAAAGAGAGAGAGAGAGAGAGAGAGAGAGAGAGAGAGAGAGAGAGAGAGAGCAGGCAGTCATACAGACAATCAGACAAACAATCAGACAGAGAAAGGAGGAGAAAGAAAGAAAGAAAAAATGAAAAATACTAAAAGGATAATTGTTAATAATAGTAGGATAATATCATAGTGGAAATAGCTGCTGTTTTCAATTACGGGTCCACTACCTTAACCCTTTCCCAAACGACAAACTTTTGGACTATACCAAATTGAAAGCATTTGCAGACGACAATTCAATTCTTGCTGAAAAGATGATTTCTGTCTATGGTAGGACAGAAAACATTGTGGGAAAAGGAGAAAATGCTGGTTACTATTCCAGACCCGTAAGAACCAGTGATTGTTTGGGAAAGGGTTAAGGTAGTAGACCCCTAATGCCTTTAGTGCTGCATTGCATAAAGTTTTCTTGATTAATCCGGATTTATACAGATATAATACTTTTGCACATTTTTAACTGACCAGAAGTTTCTTTATGCATATCTTGAAATTATTTGTAGATACTTTTGTTAGTTTTCAGAAAAGGGAGGTAATTTCTATCTTTCTTTGTAATGAAAAAATAGTTGTTTTAGATTTACAAATGATAATTCTAGAAAAGACAAATAGGGAAAACTGGTTTGGCTAAAGCAGTACAATAACACTCTTTTTTAATCATAGCAAATTTTGTAGGACAATATTAGAGTAGAAATTTGTTTTCTATTACGGGTCCACAACCTTAAACCCCCAGTTCCACAGAGCGCGGCTCGATTGAGGTACTAGTATTCTAATGGAAAACAGCTATTTCCGCTTTAGTATTTTCCTAAAAAAAAGTTGCTATGGTTGAAAATGAGTATTGACCCAGCCACTTTTTCCTTTTTGTCCTTCTTAGAATTATCATTTATAAATTAAGGGCCATTCTATTCACATTATAAAGGGAGATAATCATTACCTCCCTTTTCTGAAAACTAACAAAAATATCAATAGGTAATTTCAAGATGGACATCAAAGGAATTTCTGGTCGGTTAGAAATGTGCAAAAATATTATATCAGTATAAATTCTTATTTATCAACTAATAAGAAATTTTATTCCATATTGCGCTAGAAGCGTTAGGATGGTAAAACCTTAATGAATCGAAACTAAATTGACCGTCAGGAAATTCGTGATAGAGGCATGTCATTTCGATAAATATCATAGGACTTCGTTTCGACCGTCGTCATCATAATTTCTCTGGCGTAACGTGCAAGAGGTAAAATATCATTATTGTCCCTAACGAGACAGTTCCTCTAACATGTCCGGTTTGTGTGAAGGACAGCCCGTCATTATCATGGTCAGCCATCAATCAAACAGACTACTGGTCATCATACAATTATCGTTATGAATGGACAACATGTGCCCGTGTTTGTTTTCAGTGTTGCTGTCCTTGGTGTACAGAACTTGACAACAGGTGGTCGCTTGTTCGAATCCCAAGTTGATTGATTGATTGGTTGATTGATTGGTTGGTTGATTGACTGATTGATTGGTTGATTGATTGGTAAGTTGGTCGGTCGGTTGGTTTGACGGATGGAAGGATAGATTGGTTGGTTGGTTGGTTGGTTGGTTGATTGATTGATTGATTGATTGATTGATCGGTTGGTTGGTTGGTTGGTTGGTTGGTTGGTTGGTTGGTTGGTTGGTTGTTGGTTGGTTGGTTGGTTGGTTGGATGGATGGATGGATGATGGATGGATGGATGGATGGTTGGTTGGTTGGTTGGTTGGTTGGTTGATTGATTGATTGGATTGATTGATTGATTGACTGAATAGTGTTTTACGCTGCTTTCAATATATCATGGCGACAGTTCACATATTCATGTTTTCCTGTGTTTCACCAGAACAAGACTAGGGCTCGATAGTGTCTTGCCCAAAGACTCGAATCCCAAACAGAACGTGCAATATCCGATAAGGCGATACCTTTCGCCGAAAAATATCTTTGAAATGTGGCACATCACGCGAAAAGGGACAATCTGAGAACTCTGTACATTAATCAGATGAAAACAGATCAACAATAATGGAGGTCAGTTTAAGTTGATAGTTCAAATAGGATTGTATAACCGGGTAGAATGACCACTGTTCATACAAAAAATGTCCTTAAAGCGAAAAGTGTCAACCCTAGTCAGCCTGCGCAGTTCGCGCAGTCTGACCAGGGTTGACACTTTTCGCAGTTTCCCAGATGGTACGTTTTTGTGTGACAGGTCACAAATACTTTGCTTGTTACTATTGGCTTGAAAGTTCAAATTCAAAAAACTATCAGAAAATGGTTCAACACACCCAGGTCATTTTTAGAGAAATTACAAAGACTTTTTTAACATATGGTCGGTTTACCTAAAAAAACCTCGTAACTACAGCTTGAAATAAGTTTTAGAAGTAAACCGACGATATTAAGAATCAACGGTGCCCGTTGTTGTGAGATAGAGCGTCAGCCACATAACCATACGGTCCTGAGTTCGATATCCAGAAGCGGGGGGTGTCAACTCTGGGATAATTCATTGGCCCACACATTCGGCGCGAGCACTGGTCTAGTTCCCAGAAAGCAGAATTGAGAGAGATCAGTAAAGCGATGGACAGTGTAGATCAGAGATCAGACTGCATGTTTTGTGCAGTCTGATCTTGATCTGTTGTGTTCACAAAAGCTTCTTGTGTCATCAATTGTATGGAGAGATATTATCTGAAACCAGAACCTGCGGGAAGCTCTGACCGTTACAGACTTCGATACTAGCCTTGGTCACGGCAGAACTACAAAGAAAAAGATTATGTATAAAAATGGCATATTTTACTCTGTGTACTATTTCATACCTTTCGGTACTTTATGGATAAATAACGGTTGAAAATATTGTTCGATATTTCATAGTTACGACTAGAGAAAAATACCGAGTTTATTTTCTAACTCTTCAATTGAAGGCGGAAACAATTCTCCCCCCCCCCCCCCCGGGCACCAATGCCCCCCCCCCCGGACAATTCCCCCGGACTATATAATAGTCTATATAATAGTCTGTGGAGAATTGTCATCGGGGGGCAATAGTCCGGGGGAATTGTCCTCAGGGGGCAATGGTCCGGGGGGCAATTGTCTTCGGGGGGAAATAGTCCGGGGAGGGGGGTAGTTGTCCGGGGACGTGGGGGGGGGGAAGAGGGGGGCGGGGGGGGGGGAATTGTCCTGATACGAGTTAGATATCTAAACAGAGCCTGCCATTCAAACCGGATGAAAATATAACGTAATTTTCCCTACATTTCCCGCACTTTACGTAATATTGTGACCGTTGTTATACGGAGGGTTACGCTACGGGAACGTATCGAAAACAACCGTGCTGGATTTTGATATAAGTTCCCCCCAAAAATAGGGGTCGATGTATGAAATAGAGTAATCGATGCGCCACTCGTGGAAATAATACCGATGAAATGAATTGCGATCTTTCACCGAAAAAAAAAACCCAAATATCCTCTATATATTCCATCTTTATCAACTCATACACGATTCATTTTTGTACCATTGTATTCTAAAACCGTGACATGTTATATGATGATTTTTTGCGCGGTAAATTAGATTTACTGTAGTTCACTTCCCTGACCAATGGACACAATGAAAGGTTTTGTATACACTAGGCACGTCTTCGTTTGTCATGCCGTACATGTTTCTGTATACATGATGGTTGTAGTTGGTTGTATTGGGGTTTAACGCCACTTTAACAGCTAAGGTCATATCATGGCGGTCGGTGACGCACATGTGTTTCCTGGCTTTCTCATACCAGTACTGACACAACTTTCTTTCCAAAGCCACTAACTACTTTTCTCACATGCTTCAGCAGATGTGAAAGGCGAAAATACGCCGGAAAGAAAGTTCGCCTCAACCGGGTATCGAACTCACAACCATGAGGTCATGACTCCGACACGCTCACCACTGAGCCATCCCGGCAGGCTCTGTATACATGAGCAACGCTCTGTAAAAAGTGGTCTTAATACATATGCGAAAAGTTTCGACCCAGGTCAGCCTGCGCAGTCCGCGCAGGCTGACCTGGGCCAAAACTTTTTGCCATTGGTGTATAATCTGTATGTATAAGGACCAGTCTACTTCATGATTAAGTCAGTTGCTGTGCAAAACAGATTTATGGATCGACAATGATGTAATGACTCGATCATTTATCACAATGATGCATGAAGACCCCTTTTCACAGAGCATTACTTACATATTTGGCGCAGAAAATTAAACGTATCTGTTGCAAATACTTTTTGGGTCAAAAGCTGCTTAAAAGTTAAAAAAAAAAAAATGAAAAAAAAAAGCAAACAAAAGGGTGGGCGAATATATTACACAAAACAAAAACTTGATGATCGACTCAACAACTCTTTACCAAACAACAAAATCAAAATTTTAGATTGGTCCAAGTTCAAAACACTTGCAGACGAGAGAACAAATTTAACCTAAAATTTGAAATATGTTTCCAAGTCGGTAGAAGAACATTCTCGGAAAAGGAGAAAATGCTGGATACCAGCATTTCCTCCATTTCCCACAATGGTTTCAAATGGCTTCTATCTCAGGGTCGTAAAAGCCAGGGATTTTTTGGTAAAAGGTTATTTAGATTCCTGTTCGTTTTTTCAGGTATACCGAAGGTACAATGTCAAATCATCACCTTTCAACCGTCTTCACATTCCTCTACCTGTCATCTTTAGTTCTAATTTCCGACGGGTTCTCGAAAGATGATTTGGGCGCCATTGAAAGACTTGCAGTCTTGGCACAGCTCGAAAACGAGGCAGAACAACAGGAAGTAGATAATCCGGCATACCTCACTGACCAACCGGATGTAGATAGTTCGGAGTACCTCGGTGACGTTGGACGTGCTTATAGACCGTACACGCTTGTTGATATTCTTAATACAAAAGTGAAAAACGAGAAAGATTTATGTTCACGTGACAGTGTCCGACAATTCTTGGTATCTGGAAACCTTCAATCTTTTATTAAATGTAAATTAGCGATCGCACAAAGAAGAAATACCACTTTTGAAGGCCAACAACAGGAAACAAAAGTCGCGGACGCCCAAAGAGTTCCAAAGGTCATAGAATCGTATTCTGGGAAATTGTTAAAACGACTGTTTGCCAACGGAATGTCGAGATATAGTTCCGGAATTTCAACTCGACCGTCGATCGATGACGTAGAAGATGGGGTCAAAAGTCAAGAAGTCCCTGAGAAGCGGGCCAGACTGTCTATCAATGGCGCCCTGGGATCGCTGGTAGATATGTTACATCAAGAATCGCGACAACACCGACGACCTGTTTATGCATTCCATCGCGAACTTTTGCACCTTGGGTGAAGAAAAATAAAACTTGTACTGCCTAAAAATCGTTATAATTCACCTGTGTTATGATTTTGGGGTTTTAAATGTTTTATTCGATGTAATATTTCAACTTGTAGTTTTACAGCGAAAAATATCTTTTAATCCTTTATCACAAAATCCCAAGTTTTAATGACCCTGAAGAAGAAAGCCTTTTGAAAACATTGTGGAAAAAGGAGAAAATGCTGGTAACCAGCATTTTCCCCCTTTCCTGCAACGTTTTCAATCCTTACCAAGGACAAATACTATTGGTGCAGCATTGCAGAATTAGTATTGAATGTATTGTAGGGGAAGGATCGGTTCCAAGTTGAAAGAACTTGTGGTCCAACCCCATTTCTTATTGTTGAAATAAAATATGTTTAAACTAAACTGGAGCAGCATTTTATTTGTCGTCTGCACGTGCTTTGAATTTGGACGGGTCTAAATTTTTGTCGTCTGGTAAAGAGTTAACTATTATTTCAAATTTCTCGAATTGTGTACCAGTGTACTCCGCCATGCTTTCCCAGGGTTTCTTTTACCAATGCTTTAACCCATTACCACACAATCTCTACTTTTGACGCCCCCGAGAAAGAAACCTTTAGAAAACATTGTGGGAAAAGGAGAAAATGCTGGTAACCAGCATTTTCTCCTTTTCCCACGATGTTTTCTACCCTTCACAAAACAAATTTCAAAGTTTCAATCACTTTTATTTTGTCGTCTGCAAATGCTTTTGATTTGGACCAGTCTAAAATATTGTCGTTTGGTAATGGGTTAAGCAACATTCTCCCCAAGCAACTGGCTGCTTTCCCATATAATCCTTGCCCAAAGTAATGACCAATTGTAATAAAGGAATTATTCCTGTCGCAATGAATATCATTTTTCCTCGCCAATGATTTAGCAGAGATGGGGAAACCACCAGAGAACTAGTCTCATTTTCTGTACACTACTGGCTTAACGACCGAGCTTGATTGTGTAGATCTAAGATCTGACTGCATGTTACGTAAAGTCTGATTTTAATCTACACTAGCCACAAAATACACTATAGCCGTAAAAGGCACGAAAATTTTTCAAGTAAATTTTACAAAGATCTTTCTCTTTTTTTTTTTTCAAAATATACTACTGAAACACCGTTTCAGGAAAAAGCAATGCATCCATTTCCGCAACATCAGAAAACTTATGTTTTTGGATAAATAATGGAATAAAAATATACAGAAAAGACGCCAAAATTGACTACATAATTTCCACAAAACCATAAAGATTGTTTATGAAGTCAGTAAAAACAATCTAACAGCCAGACACGGAGGTGCAAAACCGAAAACAAGAAAATGTGTTACCCTTTTGTCAGACGACAAAAATTTAAAGACTTGTCAAAATTGAAAGCATTTGCAGACGACTTATCAAATGTCTCTAAAATGGCGGTTTTTGTCTTTAAAATGGTAGAAAACATTGTTGAAAAAGGAGAAAATGCTGGTTACCAGCATTTTCTTCTTTTCCAATAATGTTTTCTACACGACGTCTGTTTCGAATTGTGAAGGTAAATATTTTATCCTTTCTCGAATAATTCCGCATTTTAAATACCCAGAGGAATCGGCTTTTTTAACCCCTTACCACACAATGTCGACTTTTCTACATGAAAAGGAGCATTTAGAAAAACTTGTGGGGAAAAGGAGAAAATGCTGGAAGCCAGCATTTTCTCCTTTTCCCACAATGTTTTCTACTCCTATCAAAGAAAATTTACACCATTTGAGCCACACTGAAATTGTCGTCTGCAAATGCTTTCAATTCGGACAAGGCTAAAATTTTGTCGTCTGGTAAAGGGTTAAACATTGTGAGAGGGTAGAGGAAAATTCTGGTCATTAGCAGTTTCTCCTTTTCTCACGATGTTTTTTTTTTTTTCTTTTTTTTTCATAATTTCAAAGAAAACTCCAAACTTCTCGCCCTTTACTCAATTTATCATCTACTATCCTTTCAATTTGGATAAGTTTAAAGACACAGAGGCGTTCAAAAATAAACAATGTTGAGGTATACAACACCTGCCTCTCATATCAAGAGACAGAGGCTGCCGAGATTGGCCGTCTAGTCTTTATGAAAACGTCGATGTTACACGTAATTTACCGATGAGGTAATGATTCTACAGCCCCTAACTCTTATATCAAAAGACGGAAGTTGCCGAGATTGGCCGAATAGCCTTTACGAAAACGTCGATGTTACACGATATTTAACGATAAGTTAGTGAGTCTAGACCCCTTACTCCTGTATTGAAAGACGGAGGTTGCCGAGATTGGCCAAGTAGCCTTTACCAAAACCTCGATGTTACACGATAGTTAACGGTAAGTTAGTGTGACTACGGCCCCTAACTCCAATATCAAAAGACGGGAGCTGCCGAGATTGGCCGAATAGCCTTTATGAAAACGTCGATGTTACACGACATTTAACGATAAGTTTGTGATTCTACGGCCCCTTACTCCTATATCAATAGACGGAGGCTGCCGAGATTGGCCTAATAGCCCTTACGAAAACGTCGAAGTTACACGATATTTAACGATAAGTTAGTGAGTCTAGGCCCCCTTACTCTCATAATAAAAGACGGAAGCTGCCCAGACTGGCCGAATAGCCCTTACCAAAACGTCGATGTTACACAATATTTAATAACAAGTTTAGTGGGTACAGTCCCTAACAAGAGAAAAACTGCCGAGATTGGCCGAATACCCTGTATTCGTAGCACTTTAAAGGTGGCCCTTCAGATTTCGAAACGAAAATTTTACAAAAATGCAAAAAAATCATCCTTATACTTCCAAAGCCTTTCAATAGCTTTCATAAACCCCAGTGGTCGTAGACCATCCAATAACACGAGAAATTAGAGATTTATTACGGAACAGGTTGACACCAACGGGAGACACGTTCTATTTTTAGATTATCAATTCTCTCATTTAAATACAGGACAACACAGACGAAGTTTCAAACATCCGTCCAAAGAGGACATTATGGAAAATAATTATTACGTGTTTGTTATGTAATGGAATTTAAGCGTTATTAGTCAGGTGCCTGTCACTTGACATTCCCATAATGCTTTATTGATTTTTGGCGCGAAATCTAAAAATAGCTTAAAAGGCTACCTAGCCTTTTAAGGGAATACCATCAAAAAAAATTTTTTTTGTATATTTATGATTCTTAATGATTGATTATTTGTATTGTTTTTTCATATAAATTTCAATGATATGTATATTTTTTAATTTGGTGTGATGTGAAAATTCTAAATGCCCACCTTTAAAGAAAATCAAAGCGTTGAGAACGCTGAAGTGGTATTTGTCAAGGAAACCCATTGTGTGGAATTAATAGTTTGAAAGAAAAAAGACATATTGTTCAAATATTGGCTTAATAGTAAACCCACTAAGCAAATGAATACCTTATCGGTTGAAGGGAGAGTGCTCATGTACCTTAAAACTATAATTTTGAAAAATATTTAGCCTATTACATTTAACTTCCAATATTACAATCAATTACTTCGATCTATAAATATTCATGAGCAATCAAATGGAGTAGCACGCAATCATAGGATGAACAAGCCATTGAACGAATTAGTTTTGGAACGAAAAAGCCCAGGGTCAGTCGGCAAATTTGTATCATTGCACCAATAAAAGGCTATGAGAGAGAAAAGCTATTTTCAATCAAAAATAAGTATCTCAACGATCGAAGGCTTCGCCCAATACATTTTAATATGCCATTTCAAATTACATATCCGAGTGCAGCCGAAAAACTCATTTGCCTGAGAAAAAATGAGTATAACTGTGTTTATTTCCTTCCGCTTTGCACAAAATAAGATACATGGTTATCAAAATTCAATCTTGAACTCATAGTGGTATTGTCTTCAACAAATACCACAACCAGAAATACATCAAAAGCTGATTTTCCAAAAATGAGTCAAATTTATGGTTTTGACTGAGTAGGACCACACCTGATCAGGATTATACACTTTCAGAATGGTCTGGAGTGTGTAACACATAAGTGATATGTAGATTACCTTGGAAATCAATACAATATGGAAAAATTATGTTGTGTGACTTGCCCCCTGGTTGTATTTTAACCCTTTACCGCACAATCCCGACCCTAAAGAACAAGGGTTTTAAAAACATAGTGGGAAAAGGAGAAATAATATTTTCTCTATCCTTCTGTAACAAATTTCAATGAGACAAGTTTATTTTGTCTTCTGCAAGTGCTTTCAATCTGGACATGTTTAAAATTTTGTCCTTTGTTAAAGAGTTAATAAACAAGCATGAAAAGAAAAAAACCCAACCAGGACAAGGAAGATGTAAAAAATTTATTGCACAGCAAGAAGAAAAAATACCTGTCTCTGGAAAGTTAGTACATTATACTGTTCTTTTTATCATATACATTTCAACAGCAAAATAAAACAAATTATTGACATTTTATTCGAATTGGGTAACAAAACAAACTATTGTTTAGCACCCAGTAACTTTGTTTTTATGAATAGCAGGTGAATTTTACAGTATTTGTTTTACCTTTAATAAATTAGCCCATGTTTTAATCAGCATAAAATGTTGATTAAAACAAGGGCTTATTAACTCATTACCAAACGACAAAATTTTAGACTGGTCCAAATTGAAAGCATTTGCAGACGACAAAATAAAAGCGACTGAAAATTCAAAATTTGTTCTGTGAAGGGTAGAAAACATTGTGGGAAAAGGAGAAAATGCTGGTTACCAGCATTTTCTCCTTTTCCCACAATGTCTTCTAAAGGCTTCTTTCTTTGGGGCATCAAAAGTAGGGATTGTGTGGTAATGGTTTAAGTAAAGGGTTAAATATTGTTTAGCAACTTTAAAGGTGGTTTATACAGATAAGAAATAACAAAAAAAGCATATGAAAATGAAAATCTATTTGTCTCACTTTGAAACTGACAATCTCCCTTTAACCTTTTACCACAAAAATATATATACTTGTCCAAACAGACAAAATTTACAGATCGTAATTAACTCTTTACTAACGACAATTTTTTGGACAGGACCAAATTCAAAACATCTGCAGACGACAATTCAATCTTGTTAATATGATGATTTCTGACTTTGATAGGGTGGAAAATATTATGGGGAAAAGGAGAAAATGCTGGTTACCAACATTTTCTCCTTTTCCCACAATGTTTTCTATAAGCTTTTTTCTCAGGGTCATTTAAAGTCAAGATTGTGTGGTTCAAGAGTTAAATAAGGCTAAATTGACAGAATCTTTGAAAAGAGTCTTTGAAAAGATGGAAATCATTGTGGGACAGATAAAAAAATGCTGGTTACTGGAAATGCTGGTTACTAGCATTTTCTTTATGTCCCACCATCTTTTCAAAAAGCTTCTTCCACAGGGTCGTTAAAATCATGAATAGTTTCGTAAAGGGTTAACTCATTACATAACGACAATATTTTTAGACTTGTCCAAATTGAAAGCATTTGCAGATGACAAAATAAAAGTAAAAGAAATTTTTAATTTGTTTTGTGAAGGGTCGAAAACATCGTGGAAAATGGGGAAAATGGTGTTTATAATGTTTTCTAAAGCCTTCTTTCTCAGGGTCTTCAAAAGTAGGGATTGTGTGGTCAGAGGGAGGCTGCCCAGATTGGTTGAAAAACTTCGATGTTACACGATCTTTAACAACATGTCAGCGAGTCTACAGAATGAATGAATGAATGAATAGCTTTTTAAGGTTCGTTGACAACTTGGGTCATATTGGGCGCACTTACTTAGTAAACAATAATGCAAGGTGAAAATAACATACATGTGCAACAACATAAGACAAACATGATAAATGAGGAATGGACGAAATACAAAATGATGCCGCTTTTGTTGCTTTTTACGACAGGCATGCCGTCACCTTTGTTCCGCCAGATGAAATGGCGGACGTGACAATCCCGGGACTGCAGTGGTTTATTCTTATTCCCCCGATAAAATCCAACACAGGCCAATTGATTCTCATTCCAAACCCTATTCACATCGAGAAAAAAATACAGGATTTGGAACAAGAACTACCCAGCCTGCTGCAATCCTACGAATTACGAGGAAAGCAGCCGTTTGTCTCTAATTTTGGTCGCTTTCTACGACATGCCATAGAGAAGGCTGAGGTCCTATTCTATACAGTAAAAAATCCCCCGGGACCCCACGGGGAAGTGAGTCTACGGCCCCTAACTCCCATATTAAAAGAAGGAAGCCGCCAAGACTGGCCAAATAGCCTTTACGTAAACATCAATGTTACAGGATATTACCCGATTAGTGAGGGACTCAGGGTGGGTAAATATTAACCCTTTACCAAGCAATCCCTGGTTTTTACGACCCTGAGATAGAAGCTTTTTGAAAACATTGCGGGAAAAAAGAGAAAATGCTGGTAACCAGCATTTTCTCTTTTTCCCACAATGTTTTCTACCCTTTTGGAAACAAATTTCAATTTTTGAGTTTCCTTTATTTTTTTGTCTGCAAGTGCCTACAGTTTGGACCAGTCCAAAACTTTGTCGTTTGGTAAAGGGTTAAAATGCACTCAAATTTTGATTATACCATTTAACCCTTTCCCAAATGACAAACTTTTGGACTAGACCAAATTGAAAACATTTGCAGACAACAATTCAACTCTTGCTGAAAAGATGATTTCTATGATAGGGTAGAAAACATTGTGGGAAAAGGAGAAAATGCTGGTTACCAGCATTTTCTCCTTTTCCCACAATGTTTTCAAAAGGCTACTATTCCAGATTCGTAAAAACCAGGGATTGCTTGGGTAAGGGTTAAGAGTCGTCAAAAGTAGGTATTTTGTGGTAATGGGCTAAAAGTCACTGTTACTATTGGCGTGAAAATGTTGAAAACGAAACATCAATTTATCGAAATCTTCCAACTTAAGGTAATCTTTCATTGAACTAGGAACTGGCAACAGTTCAATTCCTCGATTAATATCTCTTGTTGCAGCAAGACTCCTGCGAATACTGTAGCGACACTGACGTTTCAGGCTGTATTGTTCAGAAACTTGTTCTTTAAACCACGACAACCATTCTTGAAGAGTTCCTTCCTGTGCGTCTTCCTCATCCTTCACCCAGATATCGTCCGGAGATAACTTGGAGCCAGCCAGTATCAAATACATTCGCCTTTTGGCAAACTCTGAAAGAAAAAGGTAAAACACATAGAATCTAACACAAGTTGGAAATTAAGTTACCGGTAAGATGTTCTTAACCCTTTACCACACAACAAGATTTTAGACCTGCCGCAATTGAAAGCATTTACTGATTACAATTTCAATGTGTCTCATATGAAGTGAGTTTTCTTTAATAGGGTAGAAAACATTGTGGGAAAAGGAGAAAATGCTGGTTACCAGCATTTTCTCCTTTTCCAACAGTGTTTTCAAAAGCCTTCTTTTTCGAGGGTGTTAAAAGTTGTCATTGTGTGATAAAGGGTTAAAAGATTCTAGCTAAAAACTAGGATAAGAAATCCTACAGACAGTTGAGTTCAATAAAGCTGTATCTAGACTTTTTTGATGAGAGTTTAGTTCAAAAGCTAACAAATGTTATGTAATTTTGAATTCTATCTAAAATTCCAGAAAATTTTCACCTATTCTTTTCCACAACAATTAATATCTTAACAGAGATCAAAATACATACAAAACAGTACATGTAAATGAAAGAATTTCCATGAATCTCCCCTACTCACTTCTCTCGCATTCGGGTAAAATGTAAATTCATATGACCTCACATAACCCATGGAACAAGTGTAAGATGAAAAAATTCAGTGGTTACTTTCCACTGAAAAACACTAAATAATATCTCAATTACATTAAAAACAAAATGCTTACTAGTATCTCAAAAACTTATGACCTCACATATTATTTTGAACAAGTGTAGAATAAGAAATTCATAATCTGTATGACACTTACAAACACTACAATGGCTTAATTTCACTGAAAACATAATGCTTACCTTAAGCCCTTACCAACAATCCCTGGTTTTTGCGACCCAAAGATGGAAGCTTTTTGAAAACATTGTGGGAAAAGGAGAAAATGCTCTGGCAAAATGGGAATGGGTGCATTATAACAAGCACGTCTTTAGATAATGGATCCATAAAGACCTTTTCGTCTAACATCTGGCTGGATCGTGACATAGAGTGGTCCTTAAACATGCAGCAAAGTTACAAACAGTATTGACCCAAGTCAGCCTACAAAGACTGTCCAGGAATTTGTATCTTTTCTAAATGCATTAACTCTTTACCAAATGACAAAATTTTAGACCGGTCCAAATCAAAAGCATTTGCAGGCGACAAAATAAAAGTGACTAAAAATTTGAAATTTGTTTTGTGAAGAGTAGAAAACATTGTGGGAAAAGGAGAAAAAGCTGGTTACCAGCATTTTCTCCTTTTCCCACAATGTTTTTCTTTCTCAGGGGCAATAGGGACTGTGTGGTAATGAGTTAACTCTTTACCAAATGACAAAATTTTAGACCAGTCCAAATTGGAAGCATTTGAAGACAACAAAATAAAGGTTACTAAAAATTTGAAATTTGTTTTTGGAAGTATAAAACATTGTTGGAAAAGGAGAAAATACTGGTTACCAGTATTTTCTCCTTTTCCGACAATGTTTTCAAAAGGCTTTTTTCTAAGGGTCATTAAAAGTCAGGGTTGTGCAGTAAAGGGTTAAACCTTCTCTCTAGCATAATTCATTTGTAGAAAACAAACTAGATCTTGCTTAACCCTTAAAGCTCTGGAACCGACGTAACTTGTTTTTTGTGGACAGTGTAGATCAAGATCAGACTGCACAGAACATGCAGTCTGATCTTAGATCTACACTGTCCACTTTTTTGTTACATATTCTGGCAAAAAAACCTTGGTACAGCAATATTTCAGAAGTTTTTCCTATTTAAAAATATCTCTTGTTTTAATTCAGCACATTAAGGGTTAAGTGATAAAATCTGTTGATAAAAGGGTAAAAAGCATTGTAGCAAAAGAAGAAAATACATTTTTTCCTTTACTTACAATGTTTCTTCCTGAGTATCCTGAAAATAAAGGGTTGTTTCAAAACAAGTTAAGAAATCAAATGACCTCCGTAGTCCATCAGCGCCATTCCATCAGTTTTGTAGAGGTTGGGATCAGCTCCTGCATTGATCAAAATCTTCAATAACTCCAGACGCCTGATATCTGAATCCCATAAAAAATAGGCATCTTCGTTAATCAAATGATCCTTTAAATCTTGCGGGGGAATTGCCCAAGTCCGCTCATAATAATCGAAAGAAGTTGAGACAATCCTTTGCACAGGAAAGAAGTCCACAGCAGAGTGTTGGCAAAAACACACAGCACTTAAAATAGAGTTGTTATGAGAGTCTTGTGCTGTCAGGTCAGCTCCGTATTGTAGTAAGAGTTTTACCATGTCAGTATGGATGAAAAACACGCTATAGAATAATGGCGTCCAACTGAAATTATCCCTCACATTTACACAGTGCCCGCTCTCAAGTAAATACTTAGCAACTTCAAAATGAAGGTTCTCACAAGCTCGATGCAAGGCGGAGCAACCGGCCAAATCCTTTGAATTAATATCAGCAGATTGATTTAAAAGATATTGCACCATTTCTAGATGACCAAATCTTGCTGCAAAGTGAAGTGGAGTACAGCCCCCTTTATCACTTATTTCTGTATCGCAGGTATAGCTTTTTGATTGAGTGATGATTATCTCAGCTGCGTCTATATCCCCTTTTGATGCAATAACATGAAGTGGGGCTAGACGTCTGGGCGTGAAGTCAGCAAGATTTGGGTCAGCCCCTCCCTCCAATAAATTTGTAAGAATGTCTAGAGAGATCTCGTCTTGATCTACAGCATGAGTTAGTGGCGTTTTAACCAGCAAAATTCTAGCATTTGTGTCCACTCCAGAGTGAATCAAACTTTTCAATAATTTAGTATTAGCATTCTCAATGGCTCCAACCATTCGAAACTGCAGTTCCTTTTGGAAACGTTTTTCTGAAATTAAAAAAAAATATATAACCTTAATATTGCAATGCATAATCCCAAGTTAATGATCTACAGGAAGACAGCTTATGAAAACGTTCAGAGAAAAAGAGATAATACCAATTATAATCATTCTTTACCTTTCCCACAATGAATGTTTTCTACCTTCCTGGGACAAATGCCATTAGCCCCTTACCAGATGAAAAACATTTAGCAGACAATTTCAATGTGGCTCAATTGGTGCAATGTTGGTTTGATAGGGTGGAAAACATTGTGGGAAAAGGCAACTATTTCAATGTTGCTCAATTGGTGCAATGTTGTTTTGATAGGGTAGAAAACATTGTGGGAAAAGGAGAAAATGCTGCTTACCCGCATTTTCTTCTTTTCCCACAATGTTTTCAGAAGGCTTCTTTCCCAGGGTCGTTAGAAGTCATCATTGTGTGGGAAAGAGTTAATTAGCCCTTTTGGACACAATAGAAGTCAATGCATTCACAGATAACAAACTAAATGTAATTGAAAAGATGGTTTTAGTCTTTGATGGGGTAGGAAATAGCGTGGGATAATGAGAAAATGCTAGTTACCAGCAGTTTCTCCTTTTCTCACAATATCTTCAAAACCAAACTCTCCAAGACTTTGTTCAAATTTGAGACTGTTTGGTAAAGAGCAGATGACACAATAATTGTGAATGAAATATTGAAATTTAGTTTGGGAATAGTAGAAAACATTGTTGGAAATTAAGAAGAAAATGCTGGTTACCAGCATTTTCTCCCATTCCCACAATGTTGTCATAAATAATGTTGAAAACAGGGTTAACCCTTTTCCAAACAAGCCCTTGTTTTTACGTGTCTGCAGTACAAGTCTTTTGAAAACACTGTGGGAAAAGGCGAAATTGCTCGTAACGAGCAATTTCTCCTTTTCCCCCAGTGTTTTCTACCCATTTGGAGAACTTTCTGCCATTTTCATCAAATTTGACATTGTCGTCTGCAAACTCTAAGAGTTTGGAAGAGTCTAAAATTTGTCTTTTGGGAAAGGGTTAAACACCTTACCATCTATCAACCATTGCTTATACCTTTGAATGGATCGTCATCATCTTCCAGTTCTGGTGGTAGTCTCCATGGTTTTGGAGGGGGTGGGGGAGGAGGTGGAGATGGGGGTGGAGCAAACCCTCCAGGACCCTCAGTCATAGGTTAGCTCTTTTCTGATGAAAGAGATGAAATTTTCACTTCTCTACCTTGCATGGATTGCTTCCACCTACCTAGTGAAAAACAGAAGTAGTCTTTAAGTGATTCTTAACTCTACTCCAAACAACAAAATTACAGACTTGTCCAAATTGAAAGCATTTGCAGACAAGTAATGTGATTCAAACAGTTAAATTCCTTTTTGGAGGGGTAGAAAACATTTTGGAAAGGGAGAAAATGCTGGTCTCCAGCATTTTCTCCTTTTCCCACAATTCTTTCATAAGGCTCCTTTCTCAGGGTCGTTAAAAGTCAGAATTATGAGGTAAAGAGTTAACCTATTACCAAGGAAGCTATATACATAAAGTAATCAAGGGAGAAAAGTGTGCCCGACGTGGGACTCGAACCCACAACCCCGGAACACTAGTACCACAGCTCTACCAACTGAGCTAGCCGGGCATCTGGTCGTGAGTCACCCAACGTCATATAGCACAACATACACATGTATCCCTGCTACTACTATACAGTTCTGAATTTAAACAGCTCTAAGGAAGAAGGTAATAAGCATTTTCTCCTTTACCCAAAATGTTTCTAACCTTCCACATAGAAATCCTAATCAATAGTTACTATATACTGCTAGTGTAGTCTGCAAATGCACTGAATTTGGAGTAGTCTAAAATTTGGTCGTCTGGTAAATATATTCAAAGACTTAAAAATATACAGATATATGGAGTGCAACACACGAAAAGGTGCATTCAGACATTTGCGTAAAGTGTCGTCCTGGATTAGCCTGCGCAATCCGCACAGGCTAATCAGAGACAGCACTTTACGATTACATTAGATTTTGTGCTACAGTAGACTTGCGTAAAACAGAAAATCACATAAAATTGGAAAGTGTCGTTTCGGATTAGCCTGTGCGGACTGCACACGCTGATCAGAGACGATACTACGCAAATGTCCGAATGACCCTTTTCGCGTGTTGCACTCCATATAAAAAAAAAATTGAAAAGTTGATGAATAAATCCATTCAAAAGAAGTGAACCAAACCAATTCCACATTTCTCCAAGATGAGCCTCCTAGCTTGGAAAGTAACCTAAAAACTAAAATAGGTTGTAATCAAAGGTCGTAGGTTGAATTGGCCAAAATTCCCAAGATAGTATTTATTCCCTCTATTACAATTGAAAACTGTTTCAGCTCTGGCACTCAATTGGTACGTAAGTTACCCGGACGAAAATGATTTGGTACGAATAAGTTTGGCACGGTTTAACCACATTAAAAAGCATTTTTTCTTTTAATTTTCGATATATAAATGTAATTGCAGAGCGGCTTTCGATAAAATCGAAGAACAAATCAAAATTGCATTAATTTGTTTCAACTGACGCACGTTTAATTTGTCTCACGCAGGAGACCAGCTTGACCGGAAAGTCATTAGACGGTGTTAAAGTAAATATACCCGTTTCCGGAATTTCCCTAAAAGACGGTTCCACAAAATGTTAACTAGGCAACTGCCAGTAATTTCTCGTAACCTGAGATTTCTGATGTAAGTTGTAGTACCATTAGTTAAAACAAACATTGCAAATAAATATCTTTTTGTTGTCACTGAAGAATTACCCACTAAAGCAATCCAGTAAATTACCATTTGGAGTTGGAAGTGGGTGGGGAAGGAAGGTCAACACAGAGTTTCATTTTGAAAGTACCCAAGTTCCAGTGGCGTGCAACTGAATGAACAACCTGTGTTGGAAATAAAACTAAAATTTATTTTTACCATGCAAAATATGGCGTTTATCATGACTTTCTTGATATGTAAAAGTGCACTTTCAGTCAGTGGCAGCAAACAAAATTTTGTAACTAGAACAGATCTTACCATGCCACATTATCTGTTTGTTAACATCAGGCCGACGGTAAACTAACTGTTTGTTGTAAATCTCTGGAGTAATGTGTTAGTCACATAAACACCTTGTCATTGTTCAAAGCATCAAAACAAACCCTGCATTCACTTAATCATTTGGTCTCCATTCTAGGCTTGAAAAACATATGTTTATTGACATATGTAGACAAAAACACTGGCTGACCATCGCTTATTCATTTATCATCAATAAAGGAAGAGTTTACAACATCTAAATAAGAAAACAAGTTCAGAAAGAGCAATCTTACTCTCCAATGGCATAAGGTTGGAAGTGTAAACAGTAGTCCTGTGTACTACCTCATAGCACTTATTAGATGCAATGTTATCATGTGATGTTCCCGAAGACCTAGTTCAAATATACACAAACGATAATGACGGTTGCCTTGATCAACAGTGACCCTGTAGTCAGCAGGCTTCGCCATGCATTTTTGCACGCATACGAGTATGTCGTGACAACCAATGCAATAACTGATACTTTCGGGTTTTCTCCGATAATATATGTGTGGGTTGTGATGGGTAATCCATTATATTTTCGAGTTTTAATCAGTGAAAATTAGCTGTTCTTTGGCTTTACTCAAATTACTGAGGCTTTAACCCTTTCCCACATGACAAAATTTTAGCTGGTCCGGTTAGAAAGCACTTGCAGATGACAAAATTAATTTTACTCAAAAAGCAAAATTTGTTTCCAGCAGGAAAGAAAACATGGTGGGAAAAGGAGAAAATGCTGGTTACCAGCATTTTCTCCTTTTCCTACAATGTTTTCAAAAGGCTTCTCTCTCAGGGCCGTAAAAACCAGGGATTGTTTGGTAAAGGGTTAAGAAGTTTAAATTTTTAATTTGATTTCATTAATAGAGCACTGGTAATACCGAAGGCACAGAACCTTTGCAATTTATATGCCAGCAGACGAACACAGTTTGGCACCGTCCAGTCAGAAACTTGTTTATGCAAGTTAACTGGTTTTGCAAGTCATCTCAAAACCAGGTCTTTACTGGTAGTTTTTACATGTTATTAAAATTCATCAGTAAATATATTAAACAAAGTTATGGTCAGTAAGTGGGTTCCCTTGCTAGAATACCACAAATTGGACAATCATAGTTGTTTTCATTGCTTATCACTTTTTTGTAGATTGACCCATGGTCCATGGGGACTGAAGAGGGAATGGGTTACCCTCTTAAAATTAGGAGGGATAGCAGTGTTGTAGTTGAGATTGGGTGGACTCAAGCCCACAATGTTCTCAAAAGCCTTCGCCCACTTAACGGTAGTCCTAAAGTCACATGACCAAGTAGTTTAACTCTATATCAAACGACGAAAATTTGAACTAGTCCAAATTGAAAGCATTTGCAGGTGACAAAATAAATTTGACTCAACATTTGAAATTCAATTTGGGAAGGGTACAAAACATTGTTGGGAAAGGAGAAATCTTCTCTGTTAATCACAATGTTTTCAAAAGGCTTCTTTCTCTGGATTGTTAAGTGTCGGGATTGTGTAGTAAAAAGTTAAACATACGTATTTTACACTGATTGAGATACAAGTTTTTACAACTTATACTAATCTCTCTTGATTCTGCTGCCTTGGAACTACACCAGTACTCAGGCCAAATGTGTAGGCCAATGAAAAATCTCAAGATTGACACCCACTCCCAGGTACTGAACTCAGGACCTTATCACGGTTACGACTTATGAGGCTAATACTCTACCTCACAATCACAGACACCAGACATGATGATGACCAATCGATAATGTCTTTCTACCTTTTGTATTTCAGAACAAGATCAATGTCTTCATCTGGAGACTTTGGATCTGGAGCAGGAAAGGTAAAATTGTATTTACTTTCTCATTGCCAGTATTATTAACTCTTAACGCTTTACCACACGAAAAAACTTTAGACTTATCCAAATAGAAAGAATTTGCAGACAACAATTTCATAGTGGCTCAAATGATGTAATTTTTTTTTTGACCGAGTAGAAAAACTTTGTGGAGAAAGGAAAAAATGCTGGTTCCCAGCATTTTCTCCTTTTCCAACAATGTTTTTAACAAGCTTCTCTCTATAGGTTGTTAAAAGGTGTCATTGTGTGGTAAAGGATTTTGAACCAAAAAACCACAAATTTATTTTACTGTACCAAATTGAAAGCAAATTTGAAGACAACAGGTTAAATGTTGCTAAATTCCTGGTCTCTATCTTTGGTAGGGTAGAAAACATTGTGTGAAAAGGATAAAATTCTAATTACCACCATTTTGTCCTTTTTACTCAATGTTTTCATAAGGCTTTTCTTTCAGGATTGTTAAACCCATTACCATACAATCCCTACTTTTGACGCCCCTGAGAAAGAAGCCTTTTGAAAACACTGTAAGAAAAGGAGAAAATGCTGGTAACCAGCATTTTCTCCTTTTCCCACAGCGTTTTCTACCTTTCCCAGAACAAATGTCAATTTTTCAGTCAACTTTATTTTGTTGTCTGCAAATGCTTTCAATTTGAACCAGTCTAAAATTTTGTCGTGTGGTAAAGAGTTAACCCTTTCCCAAACGACAAAATTTTAGACTAGACCAAATTGAAAGCATTTGCAGATGACAATTCAATTCTTGGTGAAAAGATGATTTCTGTCTATGATAGGGGAGAAAATATTGTGGGAAAAGGAGAAAATGCTGGTTACCAGCATTTTCTCCTTTTCCCACAATGTTTTCAAAAGGCTGCTATTCCAGACCCGTAAAAACCAGGGATTGTTTAGGAAAAGGTTAAAGTGGAGATTGTGTGGTAAAGTGGTAACATTATTTTCAATATTAATCCGTTTTCTTTCAGTGATTGTAAACATTTACCAAACATTTGTTTGTTTGTTTTATGTTAACCCTTTACCACACAATCCTGACTTTTAACACCTCTGTGAAAGAAGCCTTTTAAGTTTAGAAAACATTGTGGGAAGAGGAGAAAATGCTGGTAACCAGCATTTTCTCCTTTTCCCACAATGTCTTCTTCCCTTCCGAAAACCAATTTTCAATTCTTTAGCCAAATTTATTTTGTCGTCCGCAAATTCTTTCAATTTAGACCAGTCTAAAATTTTGTTGTTTGGTAAAGGATTAGCAGGCAAGAGGTCCTTAGTTTGATCTTCCATTGTCGCACTTAGCTTTTTGTAAGGGCTGCCATTGAGAAAAGCACCTCAAAACCCCAGCCTTATTCTCATGAAACTAAGGACATGAATAGCTGAGTTGCCATGATTAAAAAGTAGGGTTTTAACCTTGAACAAGTTGACAGAATTTTACTTACGTCCATAATGTAAGGTATACAATAAACTAACTATGCCTAAGATATTGAAATTTGCCTGGGAAATGGTAGTTAACATGGATGGAAAAGGGACATGCTGGTTACCAGCATTTTATCTATTTTCCACAATGATTTCAAAAGCCCATTTCGTCAGAGTTGTTCTAAACTTTGAATTGGATGGTTTGTCTATATGAATTTCCCAAGCTCAGCTATGTTGCCATATTTTTTATATCAGCATTCCTACATTTTTTTCCCACAATGTTTTCAAAAGCCTTTTTCCTTCCGGTAAACCAGTTGTTAAAAGAATGTGGCCTACAGAACCCCAGATAAGAGGGAGTGATGGTATTCTAAATCTGTTACTTGATTTATTTCTCTCCCAAACCCTATGCTATGGTACTCATTAGAATCATCTCAATGAGTACCCACAACATAGGGTTTAGTGGACAATAATTAATTTTCAATTTTGAAATCAAAATCAGTTCTCCATCTGGAGCTCAGAGCTTAAATAAGAGTACAGTAATTGTAATGGAAAGGTTAAAAAAAAATTGTCAGCAAAGAATAAAATGCTGGTTTCCAAAGCATGTATTTTCTCCTTTTCCCACTATTTTTTCCAAAGCCTTTAGTGTCGGTGTTGTTAAAACTTTGGATTCTGTGGGAAAGTTGTATAATGGTTTTGTGTTTATGATTGTTTGTAGGGCGGAGGATCAGGTGGCTCTATCAGAGAAGCTGGTGGCAGTTTTGGTAAAATGGAGGCAGCACATGAGGAAGAATATTTTAGAAAACTGGTATAGTAGGAAGTGTTTTTTGTTTGTTATACATATACAGAGCTGCAGACAGAGGGAGTGAGTTTGATTTAAACCCTTGGTAACTCAGTATGCAGGACTTGAGAAAACTTATGATAGGAACTTTTTTGTTGTTGTATATAACTATTTAAAACACGTTTTCGGAAGGAATTTTTTCTTTGATTCAACAGTTTAAAACATATATTTGGTAGGAATTTTCTTGTTTAATTGAACAGTTTTGTTAATACTTGATACTTTGACCCCATTTTTCAACAGTCTTCAGAATTCTCACAAAAGAGCTTTGTTTCTGTTAAATCTTAATTACAGGACAAAATTTTAGACTACCAATAGTCTAAAGAGGAAGGTTAACTCATTACCAAATGACAAAATTTTAGGTTTGTTTAAATCGAAAGCATTTGCAGACAACAAAATAAAAGTGAGTGAAAATTTGAATTTTGTTTTGTGAGGGGTAGAAAACATTGTGGGAAAAGGAGAAAATGCTGGTTACCAGCATTTTCTCCTTTTCCTACAATGTTTTCCAAAGGCTTCTTTCTCAGGGGCATCAAAAGTAGGAATTGTGTGGAGCAGTAAGGAGGAGTGGCAATAATCGTAATCCATTATCTCGCTTTCAAACCCTATGTTATGGGTACTCATTAGAATCCTCTCATTGAGACGATTCTAATGAGTACCCACAACATAGGGTTTGGTGGAGAATAATTAATATTTTGAATTTTAGAATCGAAATAACTCCCTTTATGTGGAGCTCTCATTTGACACTTATTTTGATGTATTTTTCCTTAAATATTTCATTCACAGAAAGCTCAACAGTTGAAACAGCTACGTGAAAATGAAAAGATTGAAATGAACTTTCACGAAAGCCAAATAAAAGCCCATAAGGTAACATACATGTTTTACAGTTTTTAGTTTGGTCAGCCGGGTCAACTCATTGGTTAGTGTATCCAAATGTGACCAAGTGATTTTGATGATTTTTCACTTGCATAGGTGCACTGTATGCTCTGATGACCCAGGCTATTAACCCTTTACACACGGTGACAACTTTTAATGCCCCTGAGGAAGAAGCCTTTTGAAAAAAACAATGTGGGAAAAGGAGAAAATGTGGTAACCAGCATTTTTATCCTTTCTCACTAAGTTTTCTACCCTATCAAAGCAAAGATGCACCATTTGAGCCACTTTGAAATTGTCGTCTGCAAATGCTTTCAATTTATATAGGTGTAAAATTTTGCTGTTTGTTAACAGGTTAAAATAGTGTATAAATCCAATACAAACAAAACATACAGAAGGCCCATGTGGTAAAGAGTTAAGACATGGGATTTTGTTTGTTAAGAGTTAACCCTTTACTCCATAGATACTCATTTCTACGCATTGCTTGTAGGAGCCTTTGGAAAACATTGTGGCAAAAGGTGAAATTGCTCGTGACGAGCAATTTCACTTTCCGCCACAATGTTTTCTATGCTATCAAAAGGTGTCATAGTACACTTAAGAAACAGCTTCATCTTTGCTGTTATTTAGGGTCAATTAGAGATACCATAGAAATGCCTTATGGGGTGAAGGGTTAAGACATGGGATTTTGTGGTAAAGAGTTAAGACATGGGATTTTGTGGTAAAGAGTTAAGACATGGGATTTTGTGGTAAAGAGTTAAGACATGGGATTTTGTGGTAAAGAGTTAAGACATGGGATTTTGTGGTAAAGACTTAAGACATGGGATTTTGTGGTAAAGACTTATGACATGGGATTTTGTGGTAAAGAGTTAAGACATGGGATTTTGTGGTAAAGAGTTAAGACATGGGATTTTGTGGTAAAGAGTTAACCCATTGTGGCAAAAGGTGAAATTACTTGTCTCGAGCAATTTCACCTTTTGCCACAATGTTTTCCAAAGGCTCCTACAAGCGATGCATAGAAATGAGTATCTATGGAGTAAAGGTTTAAGACATGGGATTGTGTGGTAAAGGATTGAACAGTTTATGAATCTGTTCTGTTTCTTTTATTTGCAGGAAGCCATCAAAGCACATGAAAAAGCAATAAAAAATATGGAAATGAGAGATTCGGATTCAGATTAGATCAGAAAAAATGTTATTGTAGAAACTTTTCAAACAATATTTATGACTTATACATTGTGTACATAATTATGGAGAAAGAGCAGATCTTTGTGACCGTAGAGGAGCTCCCCCCCCTCTTTTTTTTTTTTTTTTTTTCTTTGTCTTTAACCCTGTACCAAACAATCCCTGGTTTTTTACGACCCTGAGATAGAAGCCTTTTGAAAATGTTGTGGGAAAAGGAGAAAATGCTGGTTACTTGCTGGTAACCAGCATTTTCTCCTTTTTCCACAATGTTTTCTTCCCTTCCTGAACCAAATTTGAATTCTATAGTCACATTTATTTTGTCATTTATTTTGTCCTCTGCAAGTGCTTTCAATTTGGACCATTCTAAAATTTTGCCGTATGGTAAAAGGTTAAATGATAGTTATGTATTGTAATAGATTTGGGTTTTTTTGCCAAACAATCCTTACTTTTCAATGTTTGTAGGATGGAGACTTACAAAAACATTGTGGAAAAGGGAAAAAATGCAGGTTGCCAGCCTTTTCTCCTTTTTCCAAAACTATATTATAGTCTTGTTAAAAAGGTATATTCTGTAAATTTGAGAGATAATTGATTCAAAGCCTGCAAAAACTTAAATACAAACAAGTCTTAAATTTGTCACCTTGTATATAGTGAAAGAAAAGTTAACGATCAGAGATTAAAACTATGAACTGTCCCTCTGTAAGTTATCTTTGTTTCTTTTACTGAATTTCTTATACAAAAAGAATAATAAAAGATATTTGAAAAACAAAATAAAATATGTCAATATGTGTGTTCCATTATCTTTTTTTTTTCCCTAAGATATGCCTATATTCACCCCTATTATCATCATTTTACTTCAAAAACCTCGTAACTACAGTAGTTAAGGAAATGCCGATTCTGGGACAGTAACCATATTCATGCTTAAATTAAGTTCTGCTTGAGTTTGTGGTTAAATTAAGTTGTGATTAAATGATGGTCAAACTGTTAGCAAGTTAAATATGTGGTTGGCTTGTTACGTGGTTGGCTGAGTGGTTGGCTTGTTACGTGGTTGGTGGAGTGGTTGGCTTGTTACGTGGTTTGCTGAGTGGTTTGCTGAGTGGTTAGTGTGCTATGTGTTTGGCTGAGTGGTTAGTGCACTGAGTGGTTGGCTGAGTGATTGGCTTGTTACGTGGTTGGCTTGCTACTTGGTTGGCTGAGTGGTTAGTGCGCTACATAGTTGGCTGAGTGATAAGTACGCTATGTGGTTGGCTGAGTGGTTAGTGCGCTACATGGTTTGTTGAGTGGTTGGCTTGGAACAAGCTGTTGTTATGGGGTTTTTGAAGTAAACCGACGTTATGCTACTAAACATTATCTCGGTCCAAATGCTTTTGTGGGAAAGTAGTCTATATCTGGGAATTAATATTTTCTGAGGCAGTGGGTATGAGGTAAAAGAAACAAGAACTGCTGGGCCCGTATTCAGCAACCATTCTTGAGATTATTCTTAGTTTTTTTCTCCAAAAATTCCTTTTTAAATTCGTAAGTTACACAACCTCTGATTGGCTAAACCAAATGGTTCTTAAGAATGGTTGGTGAATACGTGTCCATGATGCATCGATGGGTTCATTGGGCACTGTTATATGACCGAAAAGATGTCGGGGAAACGGCAGTAGACCTCAAACACATTATCTCCTGCTAGATGGCATTCTACAAATACACATCTATCTAATTTGGGCATCCTGGGTACAGAATCGGACTACTTTTTCTACGCAACAACCGTTAATTTGAATTTCAAGCTAAAATAAATGTTTTCCCAATAAAATGATATCTGGTGCGATTCATTCAGCTATGATCAGCAGTTTAGAGAAATCCGGAGCTATAACAGGCCTGATTTCTCCTCAAATGTATTGATAAAAACCATTCTCTTCATTGCTACTTTAAAGTGCGCATTACTTCAATCCCCCCATATTCGGGGGAGTGATATGTCATATAAGACGGGTCAATCTTCGAAGAATATGACGTGCACAGACAACGACCTCAAACGAGTAATCTATTTGAAGAAACCGAAGGGAGATTACTGTAATATGAAAATTTTTACTAATTCGAAGAATAATGTCCCTTGAATAACGGAAAAGGGAGGGGGGGGGGGGAAGTAGGGTATGAAAGCGAGAGTCTAAAACGGGCCATTGAACGCGGTATAGACTAAGATCAAACTGCTCAGAGCATGCAATCTGATCTTGGATCTATATCGTCTATTTGTTTATTCAAGTCACTATCATTGAGTGAGAACTCTTATTTCTTTGGAGTTACGAAGTTTGTATTTCCAGCTGCTGAATGAAGTCTAGTTTATATGATTGATCAAATTTGCGTTTATTTATCGTCGCTGCCGGTTGCCCATATGGGCAACGCCTCATAAATACTGTTTGTTTTGTTACGGTTGATAGTGTAAGATACAAGAAGAAACCCATCCTTAGTTACACCTGGTTCTTAACCCTTTACCTGATATGCCAATTTGCGGATCTTCCATTTCAGCAACAAATAAAGATATGATGTCAAAAATATGGACAAATGAGGATACAAATATCTGATTGAGTGGAAAACATTGTGGGAAAAGGAGAAATTGCTCGTTACGAGCAATTTCTCCTTTTCTCACAATGTTTTCAGAAGCTGTCTGTTGATGATACGTCAAAATGAGTATCTATGGAGTAAAGGGTTAAGGTAGTGGACCTATAATAAAAACAGCTATTTCCACTATGATATTATCCTACCAAATTTATTACGATTAAGAATTAGTATCATTGTACTACTTTGACCGAGCCACTTTTTCCTATTTTCCATTCTAAGAATTATAATCATAAATCTAAAACCACTATGCTCTCATCACAAAGGGAGATAATAATTACCTCCCTTTTCTGGAAAACTAACAAGGTATCAACAAATAATTTCAAGATAGACATCAAAGAAATTTCTGGCCGGTTAAAAATGTCCAAAAGTATTATACATATCTGTATAAATCGGTATTTATCAACTGTCTAGAAATTATATTTCATGTTGCACCAGAAGTGTTACGAGTATACTACTTTAACTTACTTATTTTTGTGGCAATTTCACACGAAACCTCGGTTCAAGTATCTCTTTCGAAGTTATTTAGTGACTTGAGATGGTCGGGCGTGGGGATCGAAACCGTAGTCGCAATTGACCAAAGATTAGACGTTCGCAAGTCCCATATTCCACCTTCTGATTCAATGCAGGAGTTGAGTTGGATGCGGGGGGTGGGGGGGAGTTCTGTCAGGTCATATCGTCGGTTTACTTCGAAAACCTCGTAACTACAGCTTGTTACAAGCTGTAGTTACGAGGTTTTCGAAGTAAATCGACGGTATGTCTGATAGTTCAACACAGGTTTCAAGGTCAATGTTAAGTGGAAGGATTATCCGGATTAACTCTCTGACTGCTTAGCGCAACTACCTGACCTTTTTCGGACATTGGAGATCAAGATCAGACCTCACAGAACGTGCAGTCTCATCTTGGATCTACACTGTCCCGTAAGAAGATATTTTTCTCAAAATTAATAAGTTTAAAGTAGCATAATTCGGGTGTTTTACATTGGCATGAAAGTTTCATTTAAGTTATATGTATTTAGCAAATTAAGTAAGAATTAAAGGTGGGTATTTAGAATTTTCTCATCACACCAAATTTAAAAAAATATATATTATTGAAATTTAAACGAAAAAACAATACAAATCATCAATAATTAAGAATCATAAGATTACAAAAAAAAAATGTTTTGATGGTATTCCCTTAAAAGGCTACGTAGCCTCTTCAGCTATTTTTAGATTTCGCGCCGAAAATCAATAAAGCATTGTGGGAATGTCAAGTGGCTGGCACATGACTAAGAACGCTTAAATTCCATTACATAACAAACATGTAATAATTATTTTCCATAATGTCTTCTTTGGACGGATGTTTGAAGCTTTGTTTGAGTTTTCCTGTATTTAAATGAGAGAATTGATAATCTAAAAATAGATCTCCCGTTGGTGTCAACCTGGTCCGTAATAAATCTCTAATTTCTCGTGTTATCAGATGGTTTTTTGAACGATGGGGTTTTATGAATGCAAATTAAAAGGCTATGGGAGTATAAGGATGATTTTTTTTTTCATTTTTGTAAAATTTCGTCCCGAAATCTGAAGGGCCACCTTTAAAGACTAAATTTTACCCAATACAAACCTAAAAAAAAAATCTGAAGAAGAAGAATAAGGCTTTTGAAAACATTGTTGAAAAAAGGAGAAAATGCTGGTTACCAGCATTTTCTCCTTTTTTCAACAATGTTTTCCATTCCTCCATAAATTAATTCCTTCCTTCATAAATAAATTCATTCATTCAAAATTATTTTCCATCATTTCATCCATTGTTCATTTGTCTTCTGCAAAGCCCCCATAAATCATGGACGGGGTCCAAACTTTGTCGTCTGATAAAGAATTGGATGTAAGCCATGCTCTGACAAAGGGGGGGGGGGGGGGGGGGGGGGGGCTAAATGCATTTTTCTGACTCATTTTGCCAATCAAGTCCCCACATAATTATTGATCTATAAAAGTCGTTTTTGTCTTAAAACCGATTGAAACATTGACCAGAGTGGTCCTTGCATATGCAGAAATTTGACGCAGTAAGAAATGTTTCGATTCAGATCAGCCTGCGCGGATTGCGCAGGCTGATCTGGGTCGATACCTTTTGCAGATTCGTCAAGGCTCCATTTCACAGAACGTGATTTGTATTTTGAATTAATCCACTTTTGATTGTGTTTGACAAGTTTAGCTGTTTTCACGACCACTATGTAGTGACAAGAATTAAGTACAAAAAGTTCCCTGTAAACTTTTCAAGTTACGTTTTTTACCCCTTTAGCCCTTTCCCAAACGATAAAATTTTAGGCTGCTCCGAATTGAAAGCACTTGCAGACGACAAAATAATAAACATAACTCAAAAATTGAAATCTTTTTGTAGCAGGGTAGAAAACATTGTGGGAAAAGGAGAAAATGCTGGTTACCAGCATTTTCTCCCTTTCCCACAATGTTTTCTAACGGCATTATATCAGGGTCGTAGAAACCAGGGATTGTTTGGTAAAGGGTTAATAGATGAATAAACAAATTACCACAAAATCCCTACTTTTGACGCCCCTGAGAAAGAAGTCTATAGAAAACATTGTGGGAAAAGGAGAAAATGCTGGTAACCAGCATTTTCTCCTTTTCCCACAATGTTTTCTACCCTTCACAAAACAAATTTCAATATTCAGTCACTTTCCTTTTGTCGTCTGCAAATGCTTTGAATTTGGACAAGTCTAAAATTTTGTTGTTTGGTAATGAGTTAAAGTAACAATAAAGGCCAAAAGTAAACGAAACGGATGTTACATGTATATCATACCATTTAAAAGTATAGAAATTATTGTGAAGATGACAATCTGTTATTATACGGTCGATCAAAGAGTTAGTCACTGACAGAGAAATTAATTTAAAAACAAGGTTAAAACCTGCCAAGTAGCCATGTCTTTTGTTTACTTTTTTCCAGATTTTAAAAGTCTTTTTTTCTGTCAGTGACTAACATGTGGCCCGACGACACGATGACATTGTCATCCCTACAATATTTTTCATACTTTTAATAGGCATGATTCAAATCTAAATGTTTTATGATACATGCTTTGATAATTTGGCCTTTATTGAGTCTTTTATTCATTGTTGATAGGAGTTAAAGAGCCTATGATTATTAAAAATGAACATGTTATTAATTTTGTGAGATAGTCTTTCCATATGTTAGAGAAGTAAACTAGAAATTTGCATTTCTTCTGGGACGATGGGGGTTATTTCGGTAAGAAATATTAATTAATTGATCGTAGATGTTAATGTCTATAATTAATGAAATTAAACAATTATTGTGAGAGATGGTCTTTCTATTTATTAGGATATTCAACCAGAATGTGCCCTTTTTTGGGGGGTGTGTGTGTGTGAATATTCAGTAAAGAAAAATCATAAGGACGTCTATGTTTGCCATATCTAAATTTGGGGGAGATAATGCTGAAAAAAAAATCTAGTTTAATGGCCCTTTAGAAAAAATTAACCATGTTCTCCGTGAAAAAGGGGTTTAAATGTATCTGCAAAAAGGTATCGACCCAGATCGGCATCCAAAGTGGTCCAAACGTGTCCAAAATGGACGAAGAAAATTGTTGTGGACATGTACATTTTCACAAGGAAATACATAAAAATAAAATGGTCTGATATTTCAAAGCTAAAAATTGACATGAAGAATTTTAATTTCGTAATTATGGCAAATTATTCACCCACAAGTACAGTATACATAATGCACAGTAAACCCTTAGCCTGGTTAACCCTTTACCAAACAATCACTGGTTTCTTTTTAAGACCCCGAGTTAGAAGCCTTTTGAAAACATTGTGGAAAAAGGAGAAAATGTTGGTAACCAGCATTCTCTCCTTTTCCCAGTTTTTTTTTTTCTATCCCGCTGGAAACAAATTTCATTTTTTGAGTTACGTTAATTTTGTTGTCTGCAAGTGCTTTCAATTTTGATCAGTCTAAAATTTCGTCGTTTGGTAAAGAGTTGATAAATGAACTAAAAATTTCAAGTCGACACTATAAACTTAAATTTTGTTATAAATCACGAAAATGTTTCTTTGGGTGAAAAAAAAAAATCTCTGTATCGGGCAGTGCAGATCCAAGATCAGACTGCATAGAACGTGCAGTCTGATCTTAGATCTACACTGTCCGCAAAAGATCATTGAATTGAGCTTAGCAGCGTAAGGGTTGAATTATTTTTAGATCGCGAAAACTTCAAGGACGAAACGGCTTATTCGTATGCAAATTAGAACCGTCCTACATACACCCGTCATGATCACGAAGTCACTGGGTCAGTGCGGCAGCGAACTATAGACGCTGACAAACAAATTTGGAATCCTGACAAATTTTGGTATGAGTTAACTTACTTTATTATTTATCCCGATACATGATTAACCTTTTACCACATAGTTTGGGGTTTAATGAAGCTGAAGCTAACAAGATAGGTTTTTGAAAACGTGGTAGGAAAAGGAGAAAATGGTGGTAAGCGACATTTGCTCCTGTAGTCCTTTGTGCAATGTTTTACTACACAATCCAGAGTTTTAACCCTTTACCAAACAACTCCTGGTTTTTACGACCCTGAGAAAGAAGCCTTATGAAAACATTGTGGGAAAAGGAGAAAATGCTGGTAACCAGCATTTTCTCATTTTTCCACAATGTTTTCTACCCTGCTAGAAAAAAAATTTTTTTGAATTACGTTCATTTTGTCGTCTGCAAAAGCTTTCAATTTGGACAGATCTAGAGTTTTGTCGTTTGGTAGAGAGTTAAGGACTTTGACGTGGATGGCCTTTGGAATCATAGTAGGGAAAACTGAGAAAATACTGGTTATCAACATTTCTTCCATTTTCAGCAATGTTTTCCACCGTTCCTTAGTCAAAATCACACATTTGGAGCCACATTTTATGTGCTTCATGCTGATGCTTTCAATGCAGAGTGTAGAATTTTTGTTAACCCTTTACCAGACGACAAAATTTTAGCCCTGTCTAAATTGAAAGCATTTGCAGACGACGATTTCAAAGTGGCTCAAATAGTGCAATTCTTTATTGATAGGGTAGAAAACATTGTGGAAAAAGAAGAAAATGCTGGTTAGCAGTATTTTCTCCTTTTCCCACAATGTTTTCAAAAGGCTTCTTTCCAAGGGTTGTCAAAAGTCGTCATAGTGTGGTAAAGGGTTAACTCTTTACCAGACGAGAAAGCCGTGGGTTTTGTCCATACTACAAGACTTTGCAGACGACAAGTTTCATCTGACTCAAATTATTGCATTATCTCCTGCTAGATGGCATTCTATAAATACTTGAATCTATCTAATTTGGGCATCCTTGGTACAGAACCGAACCACTTTCCTTCGCGACAACCGTTAATTTGAATTTCAAACTAAAATAAACGTTTACTCAATAAAACGATACCTCGTGCAATTCACTCAGCTATGATCAGCAGTTTAGAGAAATCTGGAGCTAAAGCAGGCCTCATTTCTCCTCAAACGTATTGATAAAAGCTACTTTCTACATTCCTACTTCATAGAGCGTAATATTACATTCAGCCCGCTTTCGGGGCTAGTGATGCGTCATATAAGACAGTCGAATCTTCGAAGAATATGACATGCCCAGACAACGCAAATTACTGGATATATGTTTGAAACTTCGAAAAACCTGAAGAAAAAAAAAGGTTGAAAAATAGAAAAAGTGCTCGAAACAGCACTGTCGTCTTTTCCAAAAAAATATTTTTCAAAAAGCCTTCTTTATCAGATTCTTATAAACATAGGACTGCAGGGCTTTGTGGATGACTTTGTCACCGGTGTTCCTGAGGATCGGACACTTGGGAGCTTACGCTGTAATCTTGTACTGTACAAATTTCGGCGAATTGTGGGATAAACAGATCAATTTTCGTCTATAAGTCGCAAAACATTGGATTTTTTTTTTCCTTTTTTTTTTACTTACATGTACATTTTTACGTTTATTCAATTCATGATTTTGTGTTATGTTACAACAAACGACAAAAATACAGGTCTGTCAACATTAAAAGGATTCGCTGATAACGAATAGAATGTGATTGAAATAAGGAAAATTATTATTAGAAAGAGTAGAAAACATTGTGGAAAAAGGAGAAAATGCTGGTTTACCAGCATTTTCTCCTTTTCCCAAGATGTTTTCAAAAGCCTTCACCGACAGAGTCGTTAACATTTGAGAGTTGTAGTAAAGCACTAACTGTAGGGTTAGGTAATTGATCTTTGGATTTTATCGGAAAGATAGGCCTATATGTTTCGGTCGGCAGCTAATGTTTATAATGATATTTTGACAACTTAAAGTATTTATCACGCTCTGCGGAAGTGACCTGAACACCGCAATTCTTTTTTTACCAGTCGAAAAAAATCAAAGTTTGATTTTTTTCATGTTTAAAGCTTTTTACAGGGGATAAGTTGAAATGTCGTTCCTGTGACAAAGCAGTCGGTGAAAAACATTGAGTGAAAAGGAGCAAATGCTGGCTACCAGCATTTTCCATTTTCCCCACGATATTTGCAAGAGCAATCTTCTTCAGCGTAAAATACTTGCGGCTAAAGTTCGATTAAGAGTTGAATTTTCTGCTCACTTTTCTCCAAAACGATGAATATACTTGTCTAGATTAAAAAAAGCCTCTATTGTATTTTACTCTTTAATAACCTCTATTATATTTTACTCTTTAATAACCTCTATCATATTTTACTCTTCAACAACCTCTGTTATATATTACTGTTTAAATAATCTCTATTATATTTTACTCTTCAACAACCTCTGTTATATTTTACTGTTCAATAACCTCTATTGTATTTTACTCTTCAACAACCTCTATTTTATTTTGCTTTTCAATAACATCTATTATATTTTACTCTTCAACAACCTCTGGTATATTTTTCTCTTCAACAATCTCTATTATATTTTACTCATCAATAACCTCTATTATATTTTACTCTTGAACAATCTCTATCATGTTCTACTTTTCAATAACCTCTATTACATGTATATTTTACTGTTTAATAACCTCTATTATATTTTAACTGTTCAGTAACCTCTATTAAATTTTACGGATTTTTAGCCTCCTCCCTCTGACGTATGTGAGAAAAAGGTCTGTGACTTTGTAAGAAAGTTGTGTCAGTACTAGTAAGAGAACGCCAGGTGTGTCACTGAACGCTATGATGTGACCTAAGCTACAAATATTTCACGAGTTATTTTGTTATGTTTACTGTGATTGAATACTTAGTACTTTCAAGTACTTTGAATTTGAATTTGATAGAAGAATTTTCAAGGCTTAGTGAAAATCAGGTCTGTACTTTACAAGACGTACTTTTGTACTTTAGGAAACACATATACACAATAACCTTCCCTATACTCACCCCCTCAAAGAAGTATCTTTTAACTGTGAATAGGTTATCCCTTTACCACAAAATGACGACTTTTAACCACCCTGAGAAAAAAAGACTTTTGAAACATTTTATGAAAAGGGGAAAGTGCTGGTAATCAGCATTTTCTCCATTTTCCATAATGTTTTCTACCTTGTCAAAGCAAAATTACACCATTTGAGCCACTTTGAAATCGTCGTCTGCAAGTGCTTTCAATTTGGATAGGTCTAAAATTTTGCCGTATTGTAAAGGGTTATTAAGGATTGGCTTTCTCTAAAGCAGAAATATTTCCCCAAAGTTTGGCAGAATGTTAAAAACGTGGATAGTCCCTCTAGCCACCGAGCAACGCAGAACCCCGGATTCGAGACAAAAAAAAAACATTAAGGCAAATTAGCTATGTATTGATATTACAAAGATGGATGTAAGCATTAACTTGGTGGGGGAGGTACACTTGATTGACGTGTTAGAAATAAATAAATCTATAGGATATACACTACGGACAATTTAAACACTCCGAAATTGAAACAGCTAATTTTGAATCAAAACATTTGGCAGATCTTTAGTCTTGCCGATCTAATGAGATACCAATGCCATCTCGCCTCCAAACTTGTGGGGATGCAAAGCCTAATTTAGGTACCACCATAGACGAAAACTGATTTAAGGTGGTAGACCCGTAACACTTCTAGTGCAACATGGAGTAAAATTTCTTGATAGTTGATAAATACAGATTTATATAGATATAATGGTTTTTGCACATTTTTAACCGACCAGAAATTCTTTTGGTGTCTATCTTGAAATTAGTTGTTCATACTTTTGCAAGTTTACAGAAGAGGGAGGTAATTATTATCTCCTTTTTGTAATGACAATATAGTGGTTTTAGATTTATAAATGATAATTCTAAAAAGGAAAAAAAAGTATAAGTGGCTTAGTAAAAGTAGTACAATAATACACTTTTTTAATCATAGCACATTTTATAGGGTACAGTTATAGTGGAAATAGCTGTTTTCCAATACGGGTCCACTACCCTAAGAATTCTGACCTCAGGGTAGCATCACAAGTCTATACATTGAGTATATGTTTTAGAAGTCCTAGCCTCAAGGCAGCATCACCAATCGAAAGACGAAAACTGCGTTTTAAGAATCCAAGCAGCATCCCTGGTGTATAGACGAAATAAACTGGTCCCCATTGAACAAATGAAGACATATCAAGGGAAGGTAACCACTTCATTGACTGAATTCATTCGGCATACTCGGGTGATTATGAGCCATCGTATCTCTCGGCTGTAACTGGTGGATTTATATATTCATTATGTTGACAAATAGACAGATTATGTGAATAACTTCATCAACATCGTTTATGTCGATGTTAAAAGACTGTCAGTGGCACGCTATATATAGAATCACGTGATTCTCAGTTCAAATGGAAACGACCGTAATAGTTTAGTTTACATATATTTTATTGCTTATATAAACATACAAATGGATTGGGACGAAAGCTGGTAAGAGCTTATAGAGTCCCTTTCCAAAGTAACAACATCCACATGACAGAAATAAAGAAAAGGAGAAAAAAAAACATATACATACAAAAATTGGTGAGCAAGCTGGAGGAAGAGAGACAAAGAGAGAGAGAGAGAGAGAGAGAGCGAGCGAGAGAGAGAGAGAGAGAGGTGGACCTTTTTAAAAATCATTCGTTAAAACGCTTACTTTCCCTTAATATGGACGAGGTTAGATGTATGTACGGAATCGATCGTGTTGTGACGAGTGTGCTTGAATTAAGATGGTGTTTTGTTGATAAAATTTCTCACCTGTGAATTACATAACGTGATATTTATATAAGTCTTACATTTCTTAGCAGGAAGTAAACGGTTTTACTTCCCTTGAAATCTCAGACTTCCTGAAAAATACTAATATGACACTTTTTAATTGATCTCATTCTAAATAGAAATCAAGTAACAAAGTTTAAAAATTTACTGTCATTTTCGTACGTAATCTAACTATTTCGACTTAGATTTAGATAACTTTACAGTAGCTGACAACATGTTCTCTTATGGGTTCTACCATGTTTAAGATTATTCAATTAATACGAGTAGTAGTTTCGGTGGACTACCCTCATACGTAAGAGATTATATGTAGGGACGGAATCGACCGTGTCGTGACGAGTAGAATTATTGTAGAATACGAATATAAACAAGCCATCTGATTGGCTGAGGCGTTCTCAGCAAGTCAGCCGGCACGCTCTATCTCAGCCAATTAGATGGCACGATCTACTTCAGCCAATCAGAAAGTTCGACTTTAAATTCAGGACTACAATAGTAATGAATTATAGAAACATGGCATCAAGGCCATTCTGGACAAATTACGTGGCCTGTAAAGCAATTACATAAACTTGTCGACCAATTGGTGCCTAAATTCTGTTTGTCAATGTTGACATAATACTTCAGTGAATATGTATTGTGCAAATGGATGCATTTTATTTGTCAATGTTGACAGAGTACTTGAGTGAGCATGCATCGTGCAAGTTTGTTGACTGTGGTCCTTTTTTAAGACCGTGTTTCATATTAAACCTTTACAAAACAATCCCGAGTTTTAACGACCCAGTTCATGGAAAACATGATTGGAAAAGGAGAAAATGCCGGTAACCTGCATTTTTCCCTTTACTAAAGATTTTTTTTTCCATCTAAAGCTAAACCTCGTCACTTGAGTTAAATTTACATTGTCGTCTGCAAATTCTCCAAAATCTTAACCCTCTACAAAACAATCTTGACTTTTAACGACTCTGCAAAACCACGTTTTAAGAAAAATAAAAGCATCATTAGAAAAGGAGAAAAAACTGGTAACCTTTTCCAATGATACATGTTTCCCATCTAAAGCTAAATCTCGAAATTTAAGCACATTTACTATGTCGTCTGCAAACGCTGTCAATATTTACTTGTCTAGAGCTGAGCACAACTGAAAGTGTTTTGGTAGAAAATATAAACCATGATTATAGTGCTTCTTGTTCTGCATGGAAAAATCTTTTGTCCTTTTTCCTGCGCAGCTCGAGAAAAAAAAAAAACAGAAAAGAAAAGTAAAGGAAAAAAGGAAAAAGAAGAAAAAAACGTAAAAAGGTTGGAAAAAAAGGAAAAAATGGACAGGGAAAAAAGAAAAAAGAATAGGGAAAAAAGAAGGGGAAAAAAGGAGAAACAGATAAAAAAGAAATATATTTTTTTTAAAGGAAAAAAATGAAAATATAAAAAAAAGAAAAAAAAATGAGAAAAAAGGAGAAAAAAGAAATTATACATGTCCAAGGAAAGAGGAAAAGAAGAACAAAGAAAAAGGAAAAAGAAAAGAAGAATACAAAGGAATAAAAGGAAAAAAAGAGAGAAAAAGATTTAAAAATAAAAAAGAGAGAAGAGAAAAAATTTAAAAAAAAAAGGAAAAAGGAAAATATTTAAAAAAAAAAGAAAAAAAACGGGAAAAAAGAAAATAGAAAGTAGGGAAAAAAAAGAGAAAAAAAAGAAATAAAAGAAGAAAGAAAAAAGAAAATATACATGTCCGAGGAAAGTTATTGCAACCAATATTTCGTAAATCTTGCACACGTTTGGGATGCGATTTTTGGTCGGGATGGGAGCTTTCATATCTGTCGTAATTTGTGAAATAATGTATTTTTGCTCGTTGTCCTGGAAATATATCTTTATCAAAGCAAAGAATCAATCTCATATAAAACTTTATAACTTTGGCACAGTTATAACCATTTAATATCCTTGCGTAGTTCTTGAGATGCACTGGTGTGATAAAAAGTATCTGACATTTCACTAGGTTTTGAGATATGATATACTAAACTTGTTAGCCCTTTACCAAATGACAAAATTTTTGACTGGTCCAAAGTGAAAGCACTTACAGAGGACAAAATAAATGTAACTCAAACATTGAATTGTGTTTCCAGCAATGTAGAAAACATTGTGAGAAGAGGAGAAAATGCTGGTTACCAGCATTTTCTCCTTTTCTCCACAATTTTTTCAAAAGGCATCTATCTCAGGGTCGTAAAAACCAGGGACTGTTTGGTAAAGGGTTAAAGAAACATGTTACAAAGCGTGCAAAAGGTTTGCTAAATGATATCTTTCAGACTTTTTTCATATAATTATCTCAAGCATCAACTTATGTCAAATCGTACATGAAATGGGCTATAGGGTACAAAGCAGAAATTCAGCAGGTTTGTCTGTTTCTGGGTGGTACGTAAAACCTTTTATAGCAATGAAAACGCTGCGGTTGGGTTGACAAGTAAACAGTGAATACTGTTTATACTCGACAGTACGACGCTTTTAAGTTAAGACCTGTGTAATGCACTTCCGGTGAACATTGGGCAAAAATTCTAATTTGTTGATGAATAAAGATAAATAAGAATTTATGCAGAAATAATATTTTTGCACATTTCAAATGGATCAGAAATTCCGTTTATGTCTATCTTGAAACTACTTTTTGATACTTTTGTCTGTTTTCTAAAAAGGGAGGTAATTATTATCTCTTTTTGAATTGATAATATAGTAGTTTTAGATTTATAAATGATAATTCAAAGAAGGAAAAACTGGAAAAAATGAAAATGTGAAAGTAGTTCAATAATAATAATTTTTGATTATAGCTAATTTTGCAAGGTGATATTTAAGTGGAAATAGCTGTTTTCCGTTACTCAGGTCTTACGTTAACTCCCTTTTTGTTTTCTTCGTCTTGATCTAAAGGTGAGACTTATAGGTGGGGCCGTTTTATATGCATGTACATGCATGGTTCCCAACAACATAAGACCAATCAGATAAAATCACGGAAAACGACTGGATGTATTAACCATTTACCCCATAAGGCATTTCTGTGGTATCTCTAATTCACCCTAAATAACAGCAAGGATGAAGCAGTTTCTTATGTGTACATGACACCTTTTGATAGCATAGAAAACATTGTGACAAAAGGTGAAATTGCTCGTCACGAGCAATTTCACCTTTTGCCAAAATGTTTTCCAAAGGCTCCTACAAACAGTGCGTGGAAATGAGTATCTATGGAGTAAAGGGTTAAGATAATATTTGTCAACATTGTTTGTCAAAGCTGACAAATTTCTACATGACAATGTTTTTAGAGGTCTGTGGTGGGTTCTTGACAAAACAAATATACTTCAGAATCAGTGAACACATCTACTTCTGGATGTTGTGATTTCGAACTTATCGATTACTATCGGTAACGTGGATGTCAGCTATTGTGCAGTATAGTGTTGGTCTATTCTCATTAAGTAACAAGTATTTTTTTGTACTCAGTATTCCGTAAAACTTGAATAGTATACAAGGAATTCCTCTCTTTGCGATCTAGCATGTAATTATTCGATAACTTTGCGATCAATTTGTCCCTGTTTAAATACAATTAACAAATGATGGGTGTCGTATAAAACTTGAGTAAATACAAATTATAAAACTGCAAACATTTTTCATTTCGACTATTTTGTATGACGTGAATTGGTCCTATTATGTAAATCGAACACTTCTTTTAACTTCACACTTTAATCCATTACCACACAATCCCTACTTTCGATGACCCTGAGAAAGAAGCTTTTAAAAGCATTGTGGGAAAAGGAGAAAATGCTGGTGACCAGCATTTTCTCCTTTTCCCACAATGTTTACTACCCTTCACAAAACAAATTTTAAATTTTCAGTCACTTTTATTTTGTTGCCTGCAAATGCTTTCAATTTGGACAAACCTAAAATTTTGTCGTTTGGTAATGGGTTAATCCTTTTACGAGACAAAAAGTAATCATACTCGTCCGAAATAAAATCATTTCATAGCGACAAATGTTTATTATTATTATTATTATTATTATATGTTTTACATACATATACCAATAAGCGAACCAAGATGTTCACTTCCAACTGTAGTGTTTGTTTACAATCATTTGAAGATTTATTGGTGTATCACGGAACACTAAAACTTTTCTAGTTCTATCATCGAACACTTACAGTACTTTGGTGCATCGCCTATATATACTACTCAACATTTGCTAGGGATCACCAGCTTATATTGAGCTGATATGTATGCGCAGCATGCATTTGGTATGGTTTTTCAGTATGTAACATTCCCACACTGGTGATATGAACTATATAAGGAAATGAATATTTCTTAAGTAAAACTGTATTTATGTAACATATTCCTGTACTGAAGTATGGAATTGATCTCTAGCAAATGTTGAGTAGTATATTACGGAATATGCTCAAAATTTCATAAACACTGTTTCTATTAATTGTACATCGGCGACTCCCTCTTATATTGTGTGTAGAAAGCCTGTAAGTCTTACAATAAATTTTACTATATAGTATATATAATAAAGAGGGCATCGCCAGTGTGACATTTATTGTAACGGTGTTCGATGATGAAAGTTTCGTTATCCATTGATAGACCAATGTAGTTTCAGTCGCCTATGGTTTGTTGTCGCTGTTGGTGTTAGTGTAGTAAACTGTCTGATCTATCTCACAGATAGATGTAAAGGTACAGCTTGTGTTGGTATAAGGGGACACTTATACTGCCTTGCTATAGAGCTAGCTTTTGTAGCGACGTGGTAGAGTGTTCGCGGAGGTCCAGGGTTAAAACCCCGCCAGTGACGGCTGTTTAAATATTCTATATTGTTTTTATGTCTCTTTGTCTACCAGGTCCACATGACAGAAACCGTGCGTTTCGCTGACTATTTCATATCCTTTTCGACTTGTATGAAATTAATTGATCGATTGATTATTATGGTGTGGCGTTTTATGCTGTTTTCATCAGTGTTTCATATAATACCTATCCATATTCTATCTAAAGTAACTGTAACGAGTACTTTGAACATTATTCTTCCCAAGTCGCTGGATGCTGTCCCACATAACCACGGTTGAAGGAATGATGAAGGAAGGATCATTGTGTGAGAGAGGAATGTAGCCTATTACTAGTATAATGCCTATCATCGACCCTCGGAAAGAAAATGGCCTAGACGGGGATTTGAACCAGTGACTCCCGGAGAGATGTTGTTGTTGTTGTTGTTGTTGCGGATAGGCCCTTAAAGATTTTTTATCTTTAACTCTTTACCAACGGACAAAATTTTAGACTGGTCCAAATTTTGCAGATGACAAAATAGACATGGCTCAAAAATTGAAATTCGTTTTGAGAAGAGTAGAAAACATTGTGGGAAAAGGAAAAAATGCTGGTTTCCAGCATTTTCTCCTTTTCCCACAATGTTTTCAAAAGGCTTCTTTCCAAGGGGTGTTAAAAGTCGGAATTGTGAGGTAAAGAGTTTTTAAAAAAATAGCAAGTAAAGATATGTCCCGCGATTTGCCGATATTAAATATCATTAGACATTTTTACGTTGTTATAATTATAGAAATCCAAAAATGAATTAAACGACTGAAGAAAATAAATAGGGAAATTTATATTTAGACAAAAAAAATAGACGTGTGTTCTATAGACGTGTACCCTTTACTGCACAATTCCGAGTTTAAGCGAGAGAATATACTTTTAAAAAACATTGAGAAACTAGAAAATATAGGAAACAAACAATTTTTGCTTTTCCCACAATGTTCTCTACCCTTTCTACCACATATTCCATTATTATAAATGTATGTCATCATAATTTTCGGTTATTTTCTTATCTGCAAATGCTTTCAATTTGAACGAATTCTACAATGTTATCGTCTAAAAGATTTAAATCCGTAAAAGAAGTAAAATTGTAGGCTAGTCCAATTCGGAGATATTTGCAGACAACAAATTAAAACGTAAAATAGTAAATAGCTATTGCTGTCACATGTGTTTCAGAAGTGTATATGCAAGGCGCCAGACTGGTTTTTCTAGGATTTATGAAAGATTATTGCCCGTCATCTCAGTTACAAAAAATATCTATTTGGACTATTTGTTGGTTTAAAATCATTTTGTGGGTTTAGAATCACCTTTTCAAAACATATAGCAAAGACATATCTATGATTAAAATTTTTTTTAAAGGTGCGTATTTAGATTTTTCACATTTCACCAAATCAAAAAATATATGTATCACTGAAATTTATATGAAAAAAAAATCATATCATCAATAATTGAGAATCATAAAATTACAAGAAACATTTTTTGATGGTGTTCCCTGAAAAGGCTATTTAGCCTCTTTGGGTACTTTTAGATCTCGCTTCAGAAATAAAAAAAAAAAGCATTGTGGGAATGTCAAGTGACTGGAACGTGACTAATGACGCTTAAATTCCATAACATAACAAATATTTAATTATTTTCCAAGATGTCTTCTTCGGACGCATTTCGGAAGAAATGGACTGGATTTTGATAATGTTCCTCCAAGAAAGGTTTAAAAGCATAAAATAAATAGAATATATCTTTTGTTTTTAGGTTTAAGATAGAACTTTACTTGATCTCGTGAACACCATCGGTAATATTTTCACGAGTGGCTGCTCGATAGATAATTTTCGATCTTTCACAGAAAAAAACAACAAAATATCCTCTATATATTATACAAGTTTGATATCACAACAGTTACACGTTACGTTACTTTACTGTTTGACGTTATTTTTGACGTCATTTTATACGTATTTCATAGAAGTGAAAAGGTTTTAACCCTTTCCCAAACAAGCCCTTGTTTTTACGTGTCTGCAGTACAAGTCTTTTGAAAACACTGTGGGAAAAGGAGAAATTGCTCGTAACGAGCAATTTCTCCTTTTCCCACTGTGTTTTCTACCTATTTGGAGAACTTTCTGCCATCTTTATCAAATTTGAAATTGTCGTCTGCAAACTCTTTGAGTTTGGAAGAGTCGAAAATTTGTCGTTTGGGAAAGGGTTTGAAGGATATTACTGCGAGTGCATCTAGAGGTGGCTTTGTATCTACTGATATACAATATGTGAAATTATCGTTATTTGATAAAAGAATCTGACACTCGATGAAGTTTGGGATAACTCGTAAGAACTCGTGCGAGAAAAGCAAACGATGTTAAGGTAAGACCTGTGTAATGGAAAACAGCTATTTCCACTAAAATATCATCCTGCAAAATTAGCTATAATTAAAAATGAGTATTATTGAACTACTTTCACCTTTTCAATTTTTTTTTCCATTTTTTTCCTTCTTTCAATTATCATTTATAAATCGAAAACCACTATATTCTCAATTTAAAAAGAGATAATAATTATCTCCCTTTTCAGAAAAAAGAGTAAAAATAGCAAAAAATAATTTCAAGATAGACATAAACGGAATTTCTGATCCGTTAGAAATGTGCAAAAATATTTCGAACCGTTTTAAGTGTGTTAAGTAAATATCTCTGTTAAACATTCTTTTTTCATCTTACAAATTCAGTCTACCTTCTGAAATTACTTTTGCGAAACAAGAAACTACTGTCTTCAAAAACACTTTATCTTTCTCTTATCGTGTATAGATCTAACCCTTTACCTAACAACAAAATTTTAGACTGGTTCAAATGGAAAGCGCTTGCAGACAACAAAATACGTAGTTCAAAAATTGAAATTTTGTTTCTAGCAGGGTAGAAAACATTGTTGGAAAAGGAGAAAATGCTGGTTACCAGCATTTTCTCCTTTTCCCACGATGTTTTCAAAGGGTTTCTTTGTCAGGGTTGTAAAAACCAGAGATTGTTTGGTAAAGGGTTAAATTGCATTTAGCATGCAAGGAGTGAAATCTAAACCAAAACAAATAAAAAAAAAACTTATTCAAGAAAAATCAGTTTCTCTCGCTAGTTTCAAGGGGTTTATTCGTGAACCTGCTGATTGTTTTGTCGATTTACCACGTTGTTTGATTGTATAACATATCTTAGATCCTTCAAACCCATTATACACCGATCATTTGCACATTGTTTCCTCCGTCATGTCTTTAAGTATAAGCTGCAGACCACTTTAGAAGAAATCAAAGCACAAACGCACTGAAGGTACATGTAGTTGATTTCTTTTCTGGCTACGAATAATGCTACCAACTGGTGTGTTTGAACACAGTAATTCTTTTCCACGCAAACTGATTTAACTCTTTACCACACAATCACGACTTTTAACGACCCTGACAAAGAAGCCTTTTGAAAACGTTGTGGGAAAAGGAGAAAATGCTGGTAAACAGCATTTTTTCCTTTTCCCACAATGTTTTCTACCCTCCCCAAACCAAATTTCAATTTTTCAGTCACGTTTATTTTGTCGTCTGCAAATGCCTTCAATTTGGGCCTTTCTATAATTTTGTCGTTTGGTAAAAAATTAAATAAAAACGGATAAGTTCTCCAGGGAACTCTTAACCTCGAGATTAGGGTACGAGACCACCTGGGTCCGAATTCTCCAGCAATGACAGATGCCATTGTATAAATGTGCCACATGATGGAGAGGTGTTAAACCTGGCACGGCCTGGCTTTTGTTTAATCGAAGCTGAAAAATCTTTTGTTACCTTAGATTAAAGGTGGGTATTTAGAATTTTAACATCACACCAAATTAAAAAAATATACATGTCAATGAAATTTATATGAAAAAAAATACCAATCATCAGTAATTAAGAATCATAAAATTACAAAAAAAAATTTTTTTTGGTGGTATTCCCTTAAAAGGCTACGTAGCCTCTTAAGCTATTTTCAGATTTCCCGCCAAAAATAAAAAAGCATTGTGGGAATGTTAAGTGACTTGCACGTGACTAATGACTATTAAAATCCATAACATAACAGACATGTGATTATTTTCCATAATGTCTAGAACTTCGGATGCTATGTTTGAAGCTTCGTCTGTATATTTCCGGTATGTAAATGAGCGAGTTGCTCATGTAAAAATAGATCGTGTTTCCCTTCAATGTCGACCTGGGCTGTAGTAAATCTCTAATTTATCCAGTTGTCGATTGGTTTTTGACTACTGGGGTTTAATTGATGAAAATTATAAGGCTTTGGGAGTACAAGGATGATTTCTTTGTATCTTTGTAACATTTCCGTCTCAAAATCTGAAGGGCCACCTTTAAAGAGACAACTGAAATATTATGTTTTAAGTTTTTTGCAGAGAAGAAACAGTATCAATTTCAATTGCTTTGTTTTATCATCACTAGCAGAACTATTTTCTTAGTGTACAAAACTGGTTTTTGTTCATTATCTCCCGCTTGATGGCATTCTATAAATACTCATCTATCTAATTAATATGGGCATCCTGGGTACAGAACCGAACCACTTTCCTACGCGACTACCGTTACTTTGAATTTAAAACTAAAATAAAGGTTTACTCAACAAAACGCTACCTTGTGTAATTCCCTCAGCTAAGATCAGCAGTTTAGAGAAATCTGAAGCTAAAGCAGGTCTCATTTCTCCTCAAACGTATTGATAAAAGCTATTTTCTACATTGCTACTTAATAGAGCGTAATATTACAGTCAGCCTGCTTTCGGGGCTAGAGATGCGTCATGTAAGACAGTCGAATCTTAGAAGAATATGACATGCGCAGACAACTGGTTTATGTTTACACGCGTATCCAGGCAAAACCCTGATATAGACAAAGATCGTGGGCTTCAAAAACTGGTATATATATACATGTACATGCACACGTAATATGGGAACTGTGACAGCAGGGTAGACCCGCTGCCAAAAATGATAAAATTGTGGCTTAGCCCCTTAGAAAACGACAAACACTTTAAACTGACCATTTGAAAGTGTAACGTGCAATGACCTGGGTCTGTATTCACCAACCATTCTTAGTCTTATTCTTCAGAATTTTGTCAATGTGAAAATAACAGAACTTATGATTGACTTTTAAACCATTCGGTTTAGCCAATCAGAAGTTCTGTTATTTTCACAGTAAGAAAATCTAGAAGAGTAAGACAAAGAATTTTCTTAAGAATGGTTGGTTACTACGAACACTGGTCACCCATCCAGGCACTAACCTAATGCACGTTTCTTAACTATCACGAAGAGAAATACACCAAACCGCATCGCTGTAAAAGCTAGCTCAACAGCAAGGCAGGTTTCAAGTGCTTATATATCTAACCTCTTTCCGTGACAAAAACATTTGCAGACTACAAATCAGATTTGTCTCAAATGATGGTCGTCAGTATTTTATTAGATAGAAAACCTTATAAGGAAAAGGAAACACTCTGATTATCAGCAATTTCTCGTTTTCTGTCAATGTTTTTTCTTATGCCGTTGTTTTCAAGATGCAAGGAGTAAGCCGAGGAGAAGAACCGAAACGGTAGTTTCCATGATTCAAACCCTTGCTGTGGGCGATCTGGCAATCAGGTTTGATTACAGCAAGTGAGACCGGTCAGCCAAGTTCATCATAGATGCTAAGCTTGAGCACTGGACGCGGATATAAAGATATCGGCCTCCATCATTTCAATGCAAATTCGACAGCAGCAGGTTTTATATATTCATAAAACGCCCAAGCACTTTGCTTTGCCTTCTCTCATTTGCATTAATTAAAGGGAGATAACTTTTCTTGACAAAGCAGTTACTAACAAAACATAAATCAAATTGTTTTTTTTTTTTCACCCTTAAATAAAACTTACTCGTATATCTTGTGAACCAGTCGCTTACCGTGCAGATCAAACTCAGACTGCATCGACCGAGCAATCAGATCTATACACTGCCCATAATGTATAACATATTCTGGCCAAAACATCAGAGAGTTTCTGAACTATTTGAACTACATTTGTAGATGCCATTCGCGTTTTCTCCGCAAACAACATTGAAATGGATTCGTGTGTGATCAACTATGTACTTTTATTCAAGGATATAAGTTAAAATTATGGCATTTTCGAGTACACTCCTGTTTTTATCGCTGTCTAGCTAGCCCACTCAGAATAAAGTGAGAGCTAATCCATCTATCGACACTCATTTGTAAACCCGTCTACTTGTGTTTTTAATGTCGCTTTTAAAACATAAGATCTTCACAACTTATACAAATAAATACGTGGCACTCAAGTCTCAAGTTTCTTCTCTGTCAGACTGGCTACCGAATGATTTTGTAAATCAAAGTACTGAAGGCCAAGAATTTATTAGTATCGTTATTTTTTGCAGCTAAATTAAGAGAGAACCAAATTATGTATTTCTTTCCATTTTTTTTCTCTCAAACATTACATAGGCCCTGCTGAGGGTATTACTTGCTTTTTAGCCTTGATATTCTTTATAAATGTATGGAAATGTTGAAATAGAAACACCTTCGTTAAAACTCCTTAGATCGTTTAGTTATTTGATATATGTAGGACCTGACATGAGTGGGCTTTTGAGATAAATGAGTCAAGGAAAATGTTATCAAGCTGGCCTTTGGCGAGCTTAATAACATTTTGTCCTTGACGAGTTTAATAAAATGTTATCTCAAACGTCCACGAATGTCAGATTCTTATTATCACCTAACGGCATTTCACAAAATATAGATTAAAACCATTCATAAATGCACCTGCGGTAATATCCATAAGATCCATTCAATGCCATGTAATACGACGTTGTACAAAATGAGGTCAAAATTGACGTCACACAAACGTTATAAACGTGAAACGTGTATAAGATAAGAAAATTCGTAATGGGTATATTACAATGAAAACAAGGGATATTATGTGATAAAAATTATGTCCATGGCAATAATTGTGTTATCTTTTTCACGTAGTTTTCTTGCAAGCCATACACTTAAATTACATTGTCATATTTAGCGCAACACCTCTTAGTGATAAAAACAAAGGTAGGCATATAAAAGAAACTCGTTAATAGAACAGGAACAGAGTGTAGTCGTAGTTTTCCGCCATTATTGTTTGTACATCACAGAATGATTTCTCTACAATAGCAGCATATATTAAGATGATATACATGATATAAATACAGGTTACTATTTATATCATTTTGTCACTATTCATGTGTTTAAGTAACCATTTTTATAAATATTATATGTTTTTTGAGGGGTTTGTCCGGTTTGTTACCACCGTTTATGTTTATTTGCAGAAAACCGTCTAAACTATCTATATTTATGCACATGTAGATGTAGCAAGACACTGTTATTCTTGATGTTGAGCCTGTTCAAATACATAACGAACTGACTTACCGAGGACAATGGAATTTCTCTCTTTTTGTGTGTGTGTGTGTGACAGTTACTTGAGTTGTTCTCTGGCAAAAGGAGGCTTAATGGATGTTTTATACCAGGCCAGTTATCATCCAATTATGGACCCACAAAAATCCATATTTTCTAAGAACTGATTTTTACGTGATCTTTTTCGAGAAGCAATATCTTTTACGCTATCATTGAATAAAGTGCTCAATTATCATACATTTGAAAACTTACAATCTTGGCTTTTACAAAGGGTGGTCTCTCAACGAGGAGACTGCCTTGACAAATTTGACTGTATTTGCTTGCACAATTTTGGTACAAATAAATAAGGAATTGAGAGTACAATTTCATCATTTTAAATCCTTCAATTACTCCAGAACAAATTACATTTTCGGGACTTTCAGTCCTTTGATTTATTTTTGACTTTTTGTACTGCAAGTGTCGTTATATTGAGTCATTACTCGATAACTTCACGAATATAGAAAAAAGCAATTTAAACATAATTTACTTAACAGATTACATCTAGTGCTGGTAGCGAATAAATACCGGATAAATACAGGTTGTTGCTATTTTTAGCTTCAGTGACACTTTACATACTTCCCCAACTTTGTAAAAATAACTTTTTTCCTTTTTATGTTGCAGATGTGAAATATACTCTCAAGAGCTGTTCTCCTTTTACCACTTTCTTTTTACTTGGTGAAGATAATCTTACTCAGATCTTAATTCCCATCTCTTGCTACACAGGCATTTGTTGAAGCTTGGCCAACTAATGGTAGAATCAATCCATGGATGATAAAAATTGATTGATACTAATTGATCTATCAATAGACCAATCGATTGACTGACTGCCTAATTAACTATCAAAGTTGCTGACTGACTGACCGACTGAACGACTGAACGACTGACTGAACGACTGACTGACTGAACGACTGACTGACTAAACGACTGCCTGACTGAACGACTGGCAGACTGACCGACTGGTTGGCTGACTGAATGACCGGCTGACTGAACAACTGGCTGACTGAACGAATGACTGACTGAACAACTGGCTGACTGAACGACTGGTTGGCTGATTGAACGACTGGCTGACTGAATGACTGAATGACTGACTGACAGAACGACTGGCTGACTGAACAACTGGCTGATTGATCGACTGGCTGACTAACGAACTGGCTGATTGAATGAATGACTGGCTGACTGAATGAATGACTAACCGTACCACTGACTGAACGACTGACTGAATGACTTTTAAGTGAACGACTGACTGAAAGACTGGCTGACTGCACGACTGACTGACTGAACAGCTGACTGAAGGACTGACTTACTGAACGACTATCTGACTGAACGACTGGCTTAACGACTGACTGCCTGAACGACTGGCTGACTGAACGACTGACTGACTGACCAACTGAATGCCTGACTGAACGACTGACTCACTAAACGACTTGCTGGCTGACTGAAAGACTGGCTGACTGGACGACTGATTGACTGAACGGCTGACTGAACGACTGACTGATTAATGGCTGACTGAACGACTGACTGACTGACTGAACGAACGACTGGACGACTGAGAGACTGAATGACCAACTGAACGACTGACTGACTGAACGACTGGCTGAACGGCTGACTGAACGACTGACTGATTAATGGCTGACTGAACGACTGACTGACTGACTGAACGAACGACTGGACGACTGAGAGACTGAATGACCAACTGAACGACTGACTGACTGAACGACTGGCTGAACGACTGGCTGAACGACTTACTCACTGAACGACTGGCTGGCTGCCTGAACTACTGGCTTACTGAACGACTGACTGACTGAATGCCTGACTGAACGACTGACTCACTAAACGATTGGCTGGCTGACTAGAAAACTGTCTGACTGGACGACTGACTGACTGAACGGCTGACTGGACGACTGACTGACTGAACGAACGGCTGGACGACTGAGAGACTGAATGACCGACTGAACGACTGGCTGACCAAACAACTGGCTGAACGACTGGCTGGCTGACTGAACGACTGGCTGGCTGAAAGACTGGTTGACAGAACGACTGGCTTACTGAAAAACTGCCTGACTGAAAGACTCACTGACTGAACGACTGGCTGCTGGCTAACTGAACGACTCGATGACTGAACGACCGACAGACTGAACGACTGGCTGACTGAAAACTTCACTGACAGAATGACTGGCTGGCTGACTGAATGACTGGCTGAGTACGACTGGCTGACTGAATCACTGGCTGCTGGCTGACTCAACAACTGGATGACTAAAAGACTGACAGACTGAACGAATGGCTGACTCAACCACTGGCTGCTGGCTGACTGAACGACTAGCTGTTGACTGAACGACTGGCTGACTGGATGACCGGCTGCCTGACCGAACGACTAGCTGGCTGAAGACTGAAAGACTGAACGACTGGGTGACTGAAAGCTTCACTGACTGAACGACTGGCTGACTGAATGACTGGCTGGCTGACTGAAAGACTAGCTAGCTAACTGAACGACTGGCTGACAGAACAACTGGCTTACTGAACCATTGGCTGCTGGCTGACTGAACGTCTGTATGACTGAACGACTGGCTGACTGAAAGCTTCACTGACTGAAGGAATAGCTGACTGAATAACTGGCTGGCTGACTAAACGACTAGCTGGCTGACTGAACGTCTGGTTGACTGAACGTCTGGCTGGCTGACTAAAGGACTAGCTGGCTGACTGAAAGACTGGCTCTCGGCTGACTGAAGGAATGCATGACTGAACGACTGGCTGACGGTAAGCTTCACTGACTGACTGACTGGCTGACTGAACGACTGGCTGACTGAACGAACGACAGACTGAACGACTGGCTGACTGAACGACTACCTGCCGGCTGACTGAACGACTGTATGACTGAACGACCGGCTGACTGAAAGCTTCACTGACTGAAAGACTAGCTGACCGAATGACAGGCTGGCTGACTGAACGACTAGCTGGCTGACTGAACGTCTGGGTGACTTATTGACTGGCTGGCTGACTAAATGACCGAATGACAGGCTGGCTGACTGAAGGACTAGCTGGCTGACTGAACGACTGGCTGACTGAACGACTGGCTGCCGGCTGACTGAATGACTGCATGACTGAACAACTGGCTGACGGAAAGCTTCACTGACTGACCAACTGGCTGACTGAACAACTAGCTGCCAGAACGATTGACAGACCAGAACGACTGTCTGATTGAAAGCTTCACTGACTGACTGACAGGCTGACTGAACGACTGAACTGAACTACCAACAGGCTGAACGACTGACTGCCTGAGTGACTAGCTGGCTGACTGAACGTCTAGCTGCCCAAACGACTGCCTTACTGAACAACTGGCTGCCCGCTGACTGAACGACTGCATGACTGAACGACTGGCTGACGGAAAGCTTCACTGACTGACTGACTGGCTGACTGAACGACTAGCTGGCTGACTAAACAATTGACAGATTGAACGACTGGCTGACTCAACCACCGGCTGCTGGCTGACTGAAAGACTGAATGACTGAACGACTGACAGACTGAACGACTGGCTGATTGAACGACTGGCTGCTGGCTGACTGAACGTCTGGCTGACTGAAAGCTTCACTAAGTGAACAACTGGCTGACTGATCAATCGACAGACTGAACGATTGGCTGACACAACCACTGGCTGCTGGCTGACTGAACGACTTGATGACTGAACGACTGACTGACTGACTGACTGAATGACTGCCTACTCAACCAATGGCTGCTGGCTGACTGAACGACTGGCTGACTGAACGACTGGCTGACTGAACGACTGGCTGACTGAACGACTGGCTGCTGGCTGACTGAACGACTGGGTGACTGAACGACCGACAGACTGAACGACTGGCTGACTAAATGACTGGCTGGCTGAAAGCTTCACTGACCGAACGACTGGCTGACAGAATGACTGGCTGGCTGACTGAAGGACTAGCTAGCTAACAGAACGACTGGATGACTGAACGACTGGCTTAGTGAACCACTGGGTGCTGGCTGACTGAACGACTGGCTGACTGAAAGCCTCACTGACTGAATGACTAGCTGACTGAATGACTGGTTGGCTGACGGAACGTCTGGCTGACTGAATGACTGGCTGGCTGACTAAACGACTAGCTGGCTGACTGAACGACTTATTGACTTAATGACCGACAGACTGAACGATTGGCTGACTGAACGACTGGCTGACAGAACTACTGAAAGACTGTATGACTCAACAACGACTAGCTGACTGAAAGCCTCACTGCCTGTCTGGCTGGCTGATTGAGTGACTAGCTGGCTGGCTGAACGACTAGCTGCCTGAGCGACTGACGAACTGAACGACTGGGTGAGTCAACCACTGGCATCTGGCTGACTCAGCGACTGGCTGACTGAACGTCTGGCTTACTGAAAGCTCCCCTGACTGAACGACTGGCTGATTGAATGACTGGCTGGCTGATCGAAAGCCTAGCTAGCTAACTGAACGACTGGCTGAATGAACGACTGACAGACTGAACGACTGGCTGACTGAACCACTGGCTTACTGAAAGCTTCACTGACTGAACGACTGGCTGACTGAATGATTGGCTGGCTGACTTAAAGACTAGCCAGCTAACTGAACGACTGGCTCACTGAACGACTGACAGACTGAACGACTGGCTGACTGAACCAGGGGTTGCTGGCTGACTGAACCACTGGCTGACGGAAAGCTTCACTGACTGAACGACTAGCTGACTCAATGACTGGCTGGCTGCCTGAACGACTAGCTAGCTAACTGAACGACTGGCTGACTGAACGACTGGCTGACTGAACGGCCGACAGACTGAACGACTGGCTTAATGAACCACTGGCTGCTGGCTGACTGAACGACAGGATGACTGAACGACTGGCCGACTGAAAGCTTCACTGACTGAACGACTAGCAGACTGAATGACTGGCTTTCTGACTGAACGACTAGCTGGCTGACTGATCGACTGGCTGGCTGACTGAACGAATGGCTGACTGAATGACTGGCTGGCTGACTAAACGACTAGTTGGCTGACTGAATGACTGGCTGGCTGACTTAAAGACTAGCTAGCTAACTAAACGACTGGCTCACTGAACGACTGACAGACTGAACGACTGGCTGACTGAACCACTGGCTCCTGGCTGACTGAAGGAGTGGTTGACGGAAAGCTTCACTGACTGAACGACTAGCTGACTCAATAAATGGCTAACTGCCTGAAGGACTAGCTAGCTAACTGAACGACTGGCTGACTGAACGGCCGACAGACTGAATGACTGGCTTAATGAACCACTGGCTGCTGGCTGACTGAACGACAGGGTGACTGAACGACTGGACGACTGAAAGCTTCACTGACTGAACGACTAGCTGACTCAATGATTGGCTGGCTGACTGAACGACTGGCTGACTGAACGACCGACAGATTGACTGACTGGCTGACTGAACCACTGGCTCCTGGCTGACTGAACGACTGGCTGACGGAAAGCTTCACTGACTGAAGGAATGGATTCCTGACTGAACAACTAGCTGGCTGACTGAACGACTGGCTGACTGACTAAACGACTGCATGACTGAACGACTGGCTGACGGAAAGCTTCATTGACTGACCGACTGGCTGACTGAGTGACTAGCTACCTGACTGAATGATTACCTACCTGAACAACTGAGAGACTGAACGACTGGCTGACTGAAAGCTTCAATGAGTGAACAACTGGCTGACTGAGCAATCGACAGACTGAACAACTGGCTGACTCAACCACTGGCTGCTGGCTGACTGAACGACTGGCGATTGAACTACCGACAAACTGATCGACTGGCTGACTCAATGACTGGCTGGCTGCCTGAACGACTAGCTGGCTGACTGAAAGACTAGCTAGCTAACTGAACGACTGGCTGACTGAACGACTGACAGACTGAACCACTGGCTGACTGAACCACTGGCTCCTGGCTGACTGAACGACTGGCTGACAGAAAGCTTCACTGACTGAACGACTAGCTGACTGAATGACTGGCTTCCTGATTGAACGACTAGCTGGCTGACTGATCGACTGGCTGGCTGACTGAACGACTGGCTGACTGAATGACTGGCTGGCTCTCTAAACGACTAATTGGCTGACTGAACAACTTCCTGACTGAACTACTGGCTGACTGAATGACAGATAGACTGAACGACTGGCTTAATGGACCACTGGCTGCTGGCTGACTGAATGACTGGATGACTTAACGACTGGCTTACTGAAAGCTTCAGTGACTGAACGACTAGCTAACTGAATGACTGACTGGCTGACTAGACGACTAGCTGTCTGACTGAACGACTGGCTGACAGAAAGCTTCACTGACTAACCGACTGGCTGACTGAGTCACTCGCTACCTGACTGAACGACTAGCTGCCTGAACAACTGAGAGACTGAACGACTGGCTGACTGAAAGCTTGACTGAGTGAAGAACTGGCTGACTGATCAATTGATAGACTGAACGAATGGCTGACTCAACCACTGGCTGCTGTCTGACTGAACGACCGGATGAATGAACGACTGACAGACTAAACAACTGGCTGACTGAAGCACTGGCTGCTGGCTGACTGAACCACTGGCTGACTGAACGACTAACAGAGTGAACGACTGGCTGACTGAACGACTGTCTGGCTGAAAGCTTTACTGACCGAACGACTGGCTGACAGAATGACAGGCTGGCTGACTGAAAGACTAGCTAGCTAACTGAACGGCTGGATGACTGAACGACTGGCTTACTGAACCACTGGGTGCTGCTTACTGAACGACTTGCTGACTGAAAGCCTCACTGACTGAACGACTAGCTGACTGAATGACTGGCTGGCTGACGGAACGTCTGGCTGACTGAATGACTGGCTCGCTGACTAAACGACTAGCTGGCTGACTGAACGACTTATTGACTGAATGACCGACAGACTGAACGATTGGCTGACTGAACGACCGGCTAACAGAACTACTGAAAGACTGTACGACTCAAAAATTGGCTGACGGAAAGCTTCACTGCCTGACTGGCTGGCTGACTGAGTGACTGGCTGGCGGACTGAACGACTAGCTGCCTGAGCGACTGACAGACTGAATGATTGGGTGACTCAACCACTGCATCTGGCTGACTGAGCGACTGGCTGACTGAACGTCTGGCTTACTGAAAGCTCCACTGACTGAACGACTGGCTGATTGAATGACTGGCTGGCTGATCGAAAGACTAGCTAGCTAACTGAACGACTGGCTGAATGAACGACTGACAGATTGAAGACTGGCTGACTGAACCACTGGCTGCTGGCTGACTGAACGACTGGCTTACTGAAAGCTTCACTGACTGAACGACTAGCTGACTGAATGACTGGCTGGCCGACTCAACGACTAGCTGGCTGACTGAACGACTGGCTGACTGAATGGCTGGCTGACTGAATGACCGACAGACTGAACAACAACGACTGGCTGACTGAACCACTGGCTGCTGGCTGACTGAACGACTGCATGACTGAACGACTGGCTGACTAAAAGCTTCACTGTCTGAACGACTGCCTGACTGAACGACTGGCTGACTGAAAGCTTCACTGACTGAACAATTAGCTGACTGAATGACTGGCTGGCTGACTGAAAGACTAGCTAGCTAACTGAACGACTGGCTGACTGAACGACTGACAGACTGAACGACTGGCTGACTGAACCACTGGCTCCTGGCACACTGAACGACTGGCTGACTGAATGGCTGGCTGACTGAATGACCGACAGACTGAACAACAACGACTGGCTGACTGAACCACTGGCTGCTGGCTGACTGAACGACTGCATGACTGAACGACTGGCTGACTGAAAGCTTCACTGACTGAACAATTAGCTGACTGAATGACTGGCTGGCAGTCTGAACGACTAGCTGGCTGACTGAAAGACTAGCTAGCTAACTGAACGACTGGCTGACTGAACGACTGACAGACTGAACGACTGGCTGACTGAACCACTGGCTCCTGGCACACTGAACGACTGGCTGACGGAAAGCTTCACTGACTGAACGACTAGCTGACTGAATGACTGGCTTCCTGACTGAACGAATAGCTGGCTGACTGATCGACCGGCTGGCTGACTGAACGACTTGCTTACTGATTAAACGACTAGTTGGCTGACTGAACAACTTCCTGATTGAACGACTGGCTGACTGAATGACAGACAGACTGAATGCCTGGCTTAATGAACCACTGGCTGCTGGCTGACTGAATGACTGGATGACTAAACGACTGGCTTACTGAAAGCGTCACTGACTGAACGACTAGTTGGCTGACTGAACGACTGGCTGACTGAATGGCTGGCTGACTAAATGACCGACAGACTGAACGACAACGACTGGCTTACTGAACCACTGGCTGCCGGCTCACTGAACGACAGCATGACTGAACGACTTGCTGACTGAACGACTAGCTGGCTGACTGATCGACTGGCTAACTGAACGACTGACAGACTGAATGCCTGGCTTAATGAACCACTGGCTGCTGGCTGACTGAATGACTGGATGACTAAACGACTGGCTTACTGAAAGCGTCACTGACTGAACGACTAGTTGGCTGACTGAACGACTGGCTGACTGAATGGCTGGCTGACTGAATGACCGACAGACTGAACGACAACGACTGGCTAACTGAACCACTGGCTGCCGGCTCACTGAACGACAGCATGACTGAACGACTTGCTGACTGAACGACTGGCTGACTAAAAGCTTCACTGTCTGAACGACTGCCTGACTGAACGACTGGCTGACTGAAAGCTTCACTGACTGAACGACTAGCTGGCTGACTGAACGACTGGCTAACTGAACGAGTGACAGACTGAACGACTGGCTGACTAAAAGCTTCACTGACTGAACGACTGGCTGACTGAACGACTAGCTGGCTGACTGAACGACTGGCTGACTGAACGACCGACAGACTGACCGACTGGCTGACTGAACCACTGGCTCCTTGCTGACTGAATGACTGTCTGACGGAAAGCTTCACTGACTGAACGACTAGCTGACTGAATGACTGGCTTCCTGCATGAACGACTAGCTGGCTGACTGATCGACTGGCTGGCTGACTGAACGACTGGCTGACTGACTAAACGACTAGTTGGCTGACTGAACAACTTCCTGACTGAAGGACTGGCTGCCTGAATGACAGACAGACTGAACGACTGGCTTAATGAACCACTGGCTGCTGGCTGACTGAACGACTGGATGACTAAACGACTGGCTCACTGAAAGCTTCACTAACTGAAAAACTAGCTGACTGAATGACTGGCTGGCTGACCGAACGACGAGCTTGCTGACTGACTGACAGACTGAACGACTGGCTGACTAAAAGCTTCACTGACTGAACGACTGGCTGACTGAATGACTGGCTGGCTGACTGAAGGACTCGCTGGACGACTGAACGACTGGCTGACTGAACGACTGACAGACTGAACGACTGACTGACTGAAAGCTTCACTGACTGAACGACTGGCTGGCTGACTGACTGAACGACTAGCTGGCTGACTGAACAACTGGCTAACTGAACGACTGACAGACTGAACGACTGGCTAACTGAAAGACTGGCTAGTTCACTGAACGACTAGCTGCCTGACCGACTGACAGACTGAACGATTGGCTGACTGAAAGCTTCACTGACTGAACGACTGGCTGACTGAACGACCGACAGACTGAACGACTTGCTGACTCAACCACTTGCTGCCGGCTGACTGAACGACTGCATGACTGAACGACTGGCTAACAGAAAGCTTGACTGACTGAACGACTGGCTGACTGAATGACTGGCTGGCTGACTGAACAACTGGCTAACTGAACGACTGACAGACTGTACGATTGGCTGACTGAAAGCTTCACTGACTGAACGACTGGCTGACTGAACGACCGACAGTCTGAACGAATGGCTGACTCAACCACTTGCTGCCGGCTGACTGAACGACTGCATGACTGAACGACTGGCTAACAGAAAGCTTGACTGACTGAACGACTGGCTGACTGAATGACTGGCTGGCTGACTGAACAACTGGCTAACTGAACGACTGACAGACTGAACGACTGGCTGACTGAATGACTGGCTGGCTGACTGAACGACTAGCTGGCTGACCGACTGACAGACTGAACGACCGGCTGACTGAAAGATTCACTGACTGAATGACTCGCTGGCTGATTGAATAACTGGCTGGCTGACTGAACGACTACCTGGCTGACTGAACGACTGACAGACTGAACGACTGGCTGACAGAGAACTTCACTGACTGAACGACTGGCTGACTGAATGACTGGCTGGCTGAAAGACTGGCTGACTGAACGACTTACTGACTAAACCAGTGGCTGACTGGACCACTGCCTGACTGAACGACTTACTGACTAAACCAGTGGCTGACTGGACCACTGCCTGACTGAACGACCAACAGACTGAACGTCTGGCTGACACAACCACTGGCTGCCGGCTGACTGAACGACTGCATGATTGAACGACTGGCTGACGGAAGGCTTCACTGACTGAACGACTGGCTGACTGAACGAACGACTAGCTGGCTGACTGAACGACTGGCTGATTGAACGACTGCATGACTGAACGACTGGCTGACAGAAGGCTTCACTGACTAAACGACTGGCTGACCTAATGAATGGTTAACTGAACGACTGACAGACTGAACGACTGGCTGACCAAACGACTGTCTAACTAAACAACTGGCTGACTGACTGAACAACTGACAGACTCAGCGACGGACTGCCTGAAAGACTGGCTGACTGTATGACCGATTGACTGAACGACCGGCTTACTGACTGAATAAATGGGGGACTGAACGACAGCATACTGACTGAACGACTTGCTGACTGACTGAGAGACTGGCTGTCTGACTGAATGACTGGCTGGCTGACTAAATGAATGGCTGGCTGACTGAACAATGACTGACTGAACGACTGGCTGACCAAACGACTGTCTAACTTAAAAAATGACTGGCTGACGCAACAACTGACAGACTGAGCGACGGATTGACTGAACGACTGGCTGACTGTATGACTAACTGACTGAACGACTAGCTAACTGAACGACTGACTGACTGAATGACTAGCTTACTGAACGACTCGCTGAACGACTGTGTGACTGAACGACTTGCTGACTGTATGACTGACTGCACGACTGGCTGACTGACTGAATGACTGACTGACTGACAGACTGACTGACAGACTCAATAAATGGGTGACCGAATGACAAGCTGTCAGACTGAATGACTGGCTGACTGAACAACTTTCTGACTGACTGAGTGACTGATTGGCTGATGGAAAGACTGGCTGACTGAATGACTGGCTGTCTGACTGAATGACTAGCTGGCTGACCAAACGACTGCCTGACTGAACGAGTGACTGACTGAACAACTGGCTGACCACATGACTGTCCAACTGAACGACTGACTGACTGACTGAGCGACTGGCTGGCTCACTGAACGACTGGCTGGCTGATTGAACGACTTGCTGACTGACTGAATGACTGGCTGGCTGACTGAATGACTAGCTGGCTGACTGAACGACTGACTGATGACGACTAGCTCACAACACAACCGTCTATCTGAACGACTGGCTGGCTGATTGAACGACTGGCTGACTGACTGAATGACTGGCTGGCTGACTGAATGACTAGCTGGCTGACTGAACGACTGACTGATGACGACTAGCTCACAACACAACCGTCTATCTGAACAACTGGCTGGATGACTGAACGACTGACAGACTGAGCGACTGACTGACTGAACGACTGGCTGACTCACTGACCGACTGACTGAACGACTGGCTGTGATTGAAAGACTGGCTGACTGACTGAATGACTGACTTAATGAACGACTGACTGGATGACTGGACGACTGATTGACTGAACGACTGAGTGGACGACTGACTCACTGAACGACTGGCTGGCTGAATGAAAGACTGGCTGACTGGACGACTGACTGACTGAACGACTGGCTGACTGACTGAACGACTAGCTGACTGAATGACTGGCTGTACGACTGACTGACTGAACGACTGGCTGAATGAGTGACTGACTGAACGACTAGCTGACTGAACGACTGGCTGTACGATTGACTGACTGAACGACTGGCTGCCTGAAAGACTGGCTGACTGAAAGAAAAGCTGACTGAATGACTGATTGGCTGAATGAACGACTGACTGAACGACTGACTCACTGAACGACTGGCTTGCTGACTGAAAGACTGGCTGAATGAACGATTTACTCAGTGAACGAACGACTGGACGACTAAAAGACTGAATGACCGACTAAACGACTGACTGACTGAACAACTGGCCGAACGACTGACTCAATGAACAACTTCCTCGCTGGCTGAAAGACTGGCTGGCTGAACGACTGGCTTACTGAACGACTGACTGACTGAACGACTGGCTGACTGAATGACTGGCTGCTGGCTGACTGAGCGACTGGATGACTGAACGACTGGCTGTCTGACTGAACGAATGGCTGACTGAAAGCTTCACTGACTGAACGACTCCCTGACTGAACGACTCCCTGACTGAATGACTGGCCGGCTGACTGAATGACTGGCTGGCTGACTGAACGACTAGCAGGCGGACTGAACGACTTCCTGACTAAACGACTGACTGACTGAACGACTGGCTTACCGAACGACTGTCTAACTGAACAACTTGCTGGCTGACTGAACGACTTACAGACTTAGTGACGGACTGACTGAACGACTGGCTGACTCTATGACTGACTGACTAAACGACTGGCTGACTGACTGACTGACTGACTGACAGGCTGAATAAGTGGGTGACTGAACGGCAAGCTGGCTGACTGAATGACTGGCCGACTGAACGACTGACAGACTGAGCGACTGACTGACTGAACGACTGACTGACTGTATGACTGAATGACTGAACAACTGGCTGACTGTATGACTGACTGACTGAATGACTGGCTGAGTGAACAACTAGCTGGTTGACTGAATGACTGGTTGACTGAACGAGTGACTGACTGAACGACCGGCTGACTGGACGACTTACTGAATGACTGCTGAACTACTAAAGACTGACTGAGTAAACGACTGAGAGAACGACTGATTGAACTGCTGATTGCCTGAACGAATGAACGACAGACGGACTGACTAACTGACTGACAGAAAGACTAAATGGCTGACTAAACGACGGATTGAATGACTGACTAAACGACTGGCAAGCTGAACGACTGACAGAACGATTGACAAGCCACAGGCTGAATGACTGACTAACAAACTGAACGACTGACTGACAAACTGGCTGACTATCTAAACGACCGGCTTACTAACTAAAATGACTTACACACTGAAAGACTGTCAGACTGAAAGACTGTCTAACTGAACAACTGACTTTCTGAATGACTGACTGACAGGACGACGGACTGTGCGAACGATTGACTTAAGCTTAAACGACTGACCGGCTGAACGACTAAGTCTCTGAATGACTTACTGACTGTGTGAACGACTGACTAACAAACTAAATGACTTGCTGACTCAATGACTGACTGAAGGAATGACCAAGCCACTGGCTGACCAATCGACTGACTGACTTACTTGCTGGCTGGTCGGCTGGTCGGCCGTCCGACCGACCGACCGACTGACTGACCGACTGACTAACCCAACGGATGACCCAATGACCGATCAACCCACCAACCGATCGACCCAATGAACCACCGACTGACTGACACCACAATTATTCATCCGTGTACTCGATGTCAGCCATGAAGGTTTTGATGTATCATGTTTAAAGGCATTGCTTTGTTAGATGATTGAATCTAGGGGAAAAAAGTTTAAGTTACTACGTAAATAAAATTTCAAAGTAGCTTACTTGCAGAAAACCAATATGATGAAGCCTAAATTATGTGATTTGTCCTAAAAAAATGGGAAACAATGTTTGGAATCAGCATTTTTCCCTTTCTATTTACTTTTTTTTCAAAGTCACTATCATTCAGGCTCGTTTATATACAAGAAGAATGTCAGAAAAGTAGTCGGTGGCATTGGAAAGAAAGTTGTGTTAACTAGTACCGGTGTGAGAAAGCCAGGAAATAGATATGCGTCACCGACTGCCATGATATGACCTTAGCTGTTAAAGTGGCGTTAAACCCGAATACAAATAACCAACCAACCAACGAGATAGTTTTGATAGCGTGATAAGAAAATATTGTTGGTTTACTTCGAAAACCTTGTAAGTACAGCTTATTTCAAGCTATATTTACGAGGTTTTTGAAGTAAACCCGCCATATCTGACTTAGTAAGTAAGTTCGTAACGAACAATCTTTCCATGTGTTACAATGTTTTACTGGAAAAGTACGCCGCCAGACAAGAAAAAAACTTTAACACAGCCTGAAAACGGACACAGTCAGTCAGTTAATCCTTAATCCCTTTACGAGTTATGAAACAAGACTTAAACCTTTACCACACAAACTCGATATTTAACGACTTTGAGGAAGAGAGCTTTCGAAAAACATCGTGGGAGAAGGAGAAAATGCTGGGTTCCAGCATTTGCTCCTTTTTCCACAACGTTTTCGTCACCCTTTCCATGACTAATCCCACCACCATTATATGCTTTGCAACACAAGAAAAGGGGCATTCGGACATCTGCGTAAAGTGTCATCTCGGATAAGCCTGCGCAGTCCGCGCAGGCTAATCCGAGACGCCACTTTACGACTACATTTGATTTTGTGCTACAGTAGATATGGGCAAAACAGAAAGCTACATAAAAAAGGAAGGTTTCGTATCGGATTAGCCTGGGCGGATTGCACAGGCTGATCGGAGTCGACACTTTACGCAAATGTCCGAATGCCCCTTTTCGCGTGTTGCAAGCCATATGATCATTTGATTATATCATCTGCAAATCCTTTAGATTTAGAAAAGTCCAAATTTTAGCTGCATGGTAAAGAGTGAAAATTGCCAGGTCATTTCTTTGGTCTAATACAGCCTTAGTGCATATCGGTTGCATGTCTCAATGATTTGTTTGTTTCCTTGTTTGTTTGATCGTTTGTTTTGTTTGCAGTTTTTGACGCTGTTTCCCAAGATTGTTTCCGCCATGTTTTGGCGGCCAGTGCACCTAGCTATGCTTTCATGGATTTCTTGTTACCTTGTACACAGCAGGACATGCCGTGTTTTATCAGCCTGTAGCTGCCACCATCCCATATTAGCATTTCTAGAGAGAGACAGAGAGACAGAGGGGAGGACATACTTGAAACTTGATCACGGCTCTGGTGAATCATGTCCCCCCAAGCCGAAGAGGCTCGGGGTGACATGATTCAGCACAGCCGTGAACAAGTTTCCAAGTCCCCAGCCACCTAACTGTATAACTGATATTGTACAGGACTTGACTTATGACATAAGGGGTCGTCCCCAGCTCGGATTAAGTTAGGCCTCATTTCTCTCTCATCTCTAATTATTGTTTCTAGGATGGTTATGTGGGAAAGCAGCCGAAACGGAGTTGAATCATTCTATATTCATTCAAAAATCATTTGAAATTGCGGAAACATTGGAAGAACAAGAACATCTAATTTAGTGCCAGGGTATGGACATCGCAGAAAAAGGTGCAATAAAAGGATATTTGTTTCCTTTTCCTACAAAGTTTTCTAAAGTTACTCCTTGCAGGGGTGGTTGAGGCCGTATCTGTGAAGTAAATGGACTGGAGTGTGAAATTCACCACAAACGTTAAATTTCTAATTTCTTTATGACCCGGTCAGGTTATTTGATTAACCTTTCGCCTAACAATCCTATATCTTGACAACCCTGAGAAATAGTAGGGCTTTTGAAAACATTGTTGGAAAAAAAGCAATTGCTGGTAACCAGCACTTTTCTCCCATTTCCACATTTTTTTTTTTTTTTTGCTACCTGTTTCACATGAAAATCTCATTACTTGAACTACATGTACATTTTTATTTTGTCTGCAATTCTTTCAATTTGTACAATTCTAAATCTTGGCAATTGGAAAAGAGTTAACCTTCGACCAAATAACCCGTATCTTAATTCTTTACCACACAATCCCGACTTTTAACGACCCTGAGAAAGAAAGCTTTTTTAAAACATAGTGAGAAAAGAAAATAATGCTGGTAACTTGCATTTTCTCCTTTTCCCATAATGTTTTCAAACTTTCTGCATAGTAAAAAATACATATCACTTCGGTCATTTTTATCTTTAGTCTGTAAATCCTTTTAGTTTGGACAAGTTTTAAAAAAAATTGTCACCGGGTAAAGAGTTGAAAGACTGAAAAAATGTCGGGGGTATTTCCCTGCCTTGGTCATACGATTGATTTTTCTTGTATCGAATATGTAAACAAGTACGTTCAGTTTACCTTGAACCCTTAGCTTTAACCTATATATATTTTTCATTCCTTGTACATAGAGCTGAGACCATTAGCGCGGTCGGCAGAGTATAGGACTTGAGACCTGTGAGAATTTCGCGGGGGGAGGGGGTGGGAGGACGGTGAGGGACACATCTTTGCAATAGTTCTGTCAATTACCCCCTACTTTAGACGGGATTTTGAACCCAGTATTGGTTACCAGCATTTTCCCCTTTTCCCACAATGTTTTCAAAAGGCGTCTTTCACAGGGGTGTTAAAAGTCGGGATTTGTGAGGTAAAGAGTTAAGACGGGATTTGAATCCAGTACCTCCAAATTCAAAAACGAATCCTCTTCCACGTTGCCAAAAAAGCTAGCTCTATAGCAAGACAGTATAAGTGTCCGCTTATACAAACAGTAGTTTCTCAACTAAATGGGCCCCAAGTTGGGCGCCAATGTAACCGTTCTGTCAGGTACCCGGCTCTTAAGACAGCATTTGGACCCTGCACCTCCAAGTTCCAGGGCCAACTCTCTACCATGTCATTACAAAAGCTAGCCCTATAGCTAGACAGTATAAGTGTCCCCTTTTACAAACAGTAGTTTCTAAACTAAATGGGCCCCAAGTTGGACACCAATGTAACAGTTCTGTCAAGTACCTTCCTAAGGCGGCATTCGAACCCAGGACCTCCAAGTTCCAAGGTGAACCCTCTTCCACTTCACAACAAAAGCTAGCTGTATAGATAGACAGTATATGTATCCCCCTATACACACAATAGTTTCTCAACTTCAGAAATGGGCCCCAAGTTGGACGCAAATGTAACAGTTCTGTCAGTGCTGTCCTAAGACGGCATTTGAACCTAAAGCCTCCAAGTTCCAAGGCGAACACTCCACCACGTCGCTATAAAAGCTAGTTCTATAGCAAGGTAGTATAAGTGTCCCCTTATGCAAACATCAGCCACACTTTCATATCTATCTGTGGGGTAGACCAGTATAAGTACATGTACTATACTAATGTAGCATTTTTTCTAGATCCATCGATCTGTCCCTGATAGGCTTGAAGTACACCGGTCATTTGGCCAACAGAAAACTGAGCCAAAGCAAAAAATATTATACCAGGTTAGGCTGCACGGACCGCGCAGGCGGACCTGGGTCGATACTTTTTTTCAGATGCATTAAGTCCCTTTTTGTCATACAACATGTGTCATATCAATTTTAAACTGATTGGGAAACAAGCTCTGAAAACTTAATCACTCTGTATAATTGCTTCCCAGGGACCTAAATCCGTACTCATGCCATGCTGTGGGTAGTTCCATAGGTTAATCCCGCTCATCACGGGGTTTGAACCCGAAACCTCTGATGCTGGAGGCTTTGGCTCTATCTCTTGTACCACGTGATTCTGGAGACATCACACATTTCGAACTGGCAACCTCTGATGTGAAAGGCACAGGCTTTAATCCTTGTGCCACAAGTTTCTAGAGTCACCACAAAATTCAAATTGCAACCTCTGATCTGAAAGGCTGAGGCTTTTTCTCTTGTACCAGGGGCTTCTAAGTTCATCTCACAATTCGAACCCGCAACCACTGATCTAAAAGGCTGGGGCTTTATCCTTTGTTCAACAGGCTTCAAAAAACATCACACAATTCGAACCCACAACCTCTGACATGACAGGCCAGCGCTTCACCCCCATGTACACAATAGAGAGTAACCACAATGTTCGAGCCTGTAGCCTCTGATCTGAAAGACCGGGATTTTATCCCTTGTACTTCAAGCTTCAAGAGTCATTACATATTTCGAACCCACGACCTTTGAGGTGAAAGACCGGGGTTTTATCCCTTGTTCCACAGCATTCCTGGGCCTTCTTTTGAACAACAAGGTATCAGTAACCAATATTGACAGTTTTCATATGGCAAACGAGGTGACGGTAGGTCAATTACAGTAAGTGATTGAGTTTGCGAATACCTTGTTTACAATATGCTCGACTTTCTATTGACCGAAGGTTACCACTTTAACTCCCGCTTTCTACAAATACTCATCTATCTAATATGGGCATCCGGGGTACAGAACCGGACTACTTTTCTACGCGACAACCGTTACTTTGAATTTCAAACTAAAATAAAACGTTTACTCAATAAAACGCTACCTGTTGCAATTCATTCACCTATGATCGGTAGTTAAGAGAAATCTAGAGCTAAAAGTGACCTGATTTTTCCCCAAACGTATTGATAAAAGGCGTTTTCTCCATTGCTACTTTATGGAGCGTATTGCTACAATCTCCCCAATATCGGGGAGAGCGATACCTCATATTAGACAGGTCGAATCTCCGAAGAATATGACATGCGCAGACAACGAAGATTACCATTCAGCAAATAAACACATGATATAACGACCATGGTGGAAAAGCCTTTTGAAAAAAGGGGGGAATATGCTGTAATTTGCAAACGAGGGGACAGAGGTTCGATCGGTAAGTAAAGCTGTACACAGCATACAATGTGCTCGAAATTGTGATGGCCGAAGGTTACCATTCATTCAATAAGCCAGTGATCTAACGACCTTGACGACAAAGCTATGGAAAACATTAAGGAAAAAGAAGAAAATGCTGGTCACCAGTAACCAGTATTTTCTTCTTTTTTTCCTCAATGATTTCCACCTTTTCAGAGACAAATTTCATCACCAGGGACACGTCACACTTGTTGTCTGTAAGTCCTTTCTATTGGGAGGAACCTGAAATTTTGTCGGTTAAGCTTTCTACCGGAAAAGTCCGTATTTTTTTTACCAATTTACCTTAACTAGGTCAGGGATCTGAAGTGTCTTGTCCAAGAACACAAATGTTGCTTAAAAAAGCATTATGGTAAAAGTAGAAAATACTACTTGCCATTTTTTTTTCTTTTCCAACATTTTCTAACCTTTCATAGAAAAGTTCCATCGTTTATACCGGACTTTATTCTTCGCCTGCAAATGCTTTCAATTTGGACACGCCTAGCCCTTCTTCGTCTGCTACAAAGTCAATCAAATGCTTGCCCTATGCGGTTACCGGATCTTTTTTTTTTTTCTGGCTTAATATGATTACAAAAGCCAAATTTCAACAGAATAAAATCAACATATAATTTCGAACACGGCAGAAAATTGAGAAATTGCTCTTATCGAGCAAATTTTCCATTTTCTTATCATGCTTTCCATAACTTTCTGATGCATAGAATGATAGAAATCGCCAGGCATTAGATTGTAAAAGATTTGACCCTATATATGTTCACTAAACGACAAAATTTCAGACACGCCCAAAGCATTTAAAAATGACAAATTCAAATATAGCTCAACTTACGATACTGTCTTTTAAATAGGTAGAAAACATGGTGGGAAACGAAGAAAATGCTGGTTACCAGCATTTTCTTCGTTTCCCACAATGTTTTCAAAAAGACTATAGTTGCAAGGTAGTTAAACTACAGAGCTGTTAGGCGAAGGATTAAATGTCTTGAAATTGGATTAATGGAACAAAAGTTCAGCTCATGCTCAGCGTGACGGACAAGTGCAAATATGTAAGGCCATTTGATATTAGTTTCTGTATAGCAATGATAAGAAAAGGTCGATACCCAAAACCTTTTTTTTTTTATTTTGTGATAGATTTTTTCCCCTGCCGAGCCTGGAGCCCAGTGGGCATCGTGCAGGGTCTGTAAAGGGCAGTAGGGATGGTGGGACAGTAAAGAAAAAGAAATTTAGAAAAAAAGATAGACTGCATAAATTTGCAACTAAATAGGTAGGCAGGGGCTGTTATAATAGCCTCGAGTGTCCGTATCCCGTGATGATAAGGAAACAACATGATAAAATTAAGAATTGAGACCAGAATATGAGCTAAAAATCACTTGCCTTCATAAAAAAAGAAAAACATTTTTGATCACTCTCATATAAAAAGGATTACTTGGATAACAATTTTCATGTTCAATGGGCAATAATAAAGAACATGCCGTCGGCCTTCCTTTGCAAACATGCCGTGACCTAATTCCGGTAGCTCGGTAGTATTTACAGCAGAAAGTCGAAGATTTTTGCATTTTTTGAGAAGGGACACTATTTAGATTTAGGAAAAAAAATGTAAATTTCTATTACAAAGGATAATTAGTTAATTAGTTGAATTTCAGCAGTCTTTGACCTGTATTTGTCTGAAATTCAAGGGCAATAAAACAATCGAATATTGGTAAGGGTTACGAGCAGAAATACTGTGTGACGTCATCAAACTATGTGTTTTACGTGATGTACACAAAAATCACAGGTTCAAGGACACTCATGGAATAAGGACACTCGACGATAAACCATTCGGCATGTCTAAATTTTTTTACCAATCACAAATCTCTATTTATTCGTTTGTTATTAGAACCAAAAAGTAGGTCAAAGGTTAGTACATTCAGCCAGGCAGAAAAATTGAAACCTATTCGATATATTTTTTTTTTTAATTCGGGATGATATGAGTGGGCTTTTAAAATAAGGTTTTATTAAACTCGTCAACGAAAATGTTATTAATCTCGCCTTTGGCGAGCTTAATAACATTTTCCTTGACGAGTTTAATAAAAATTCTATCTCAAACGCCCCCGACGTCTGATTCTTTTTATCATAGAAAGATATTTCACAAAATATAGATCAGATGATGCAAACACATTCATAAATGCACCTGCGGTAATATACATAAGACCCATTAACTTGTATGAACTGGGTACAAAATGACGTCAAAAATGACGCCACACAAATGTGATATCAAACGTGTATACATAAAATAACAAAATTCGTAATGGGTATTTTACACTGAAAACAAAGGAGGTTATGTGATAAAAGAAAACGCCCATACCTATACACTGTTTTTTAGATTTTTTTTTTTGTAGCTGTTAATGTTACCTTTGACCTACTTCTTGTTTTTAGTTTCGAATGAAAAAAAAAATTTGTGATTGGTTAAAAATGTAGACATGTTTATTCAATGGGCCTGTTTAGCGATGATGATATGTTGATATGTTTATCATACGGATCTGTTCTGCCATTGATTATAAATGTAGGCATGTTAAATGTACGGGCCTGTGTTGCGATTGGTTAAAAGTGTAGACATGTTTATTATCCGGGCCTGTTTTGCGATTGGCTGAAAAAAAAGAAATGTTTCTTGTACTGGGGTTTTATTTACAATTGATTAAAATGTAGACATGTTTTACAATATTGGTTAAAATGTAGACATGTTTTACAATATTGGTTAAAATGTAGACATGTTTATTGTACGGGCCTGTTTGCCAGCCTATTTGCAAGCCTATTTTTGAAACCAACATCTTAGGTTAACTACAATTAATCGAAACCCCGCGATGCTTATTTACGCCATAGCAAATGGATTTTACAGGGGATAATCGTTTTCTTTCACTGATTTGTAATCCAATAGCTTTTCAGTATTATTCCATAAGCGATTACCCTGTCTGCATGCATTGTAGGACGTATCATTTTAGTTCCAACTGTGTTTCTTCCAAGCTATGCCGTGGATTAACGCTTTCCCAAACAAGCCCTGGTTTTTACGGGTCAGGAATAGAAGCCTTTTGAAAACATTGTGGGAAAAGGAGAAAATGCTGGTAACCAGCATTTTCTCCTTTTCCCACAATATTTTCTACCGTATCATATAGAAAAATAATCTTTTTAGCACCTGTTTATTTGTCACCTGCAAATGCTTTCAATATGGTCTGGTCCAAAATTTGCCGTTTGGGAAGGGGTTAATAGATCTATATACTCTTGAAAAAGTTTAATGAAAATTTACTTTTTGACAATGCAAAACAATGAAGGAGAAAGAGTTAACAGCTGGCGATCTCTCTCTCTGTCTCTCTCTATCTATCTCTCTCTCTCTCTCTCTCTCTCTCTCTCTCTCTCTCTCTAATTCGTTGATTCTCATTGTAAACCCATTTACTGATACATAAAATGAAATAGATTTTATCAGATACAATTGCCAAACTGTATTTATTTATTTATTTATTTCTATTTATGTATTTATTTTTTCATTCATTTATGAATAGATAAATAAACGAATAAATAAAATAACAAATGGATAAATAAATCATCATCCATTCGGTTTTTTTATGTGGTTTATTAATTCACTTATTCAAAGATTCCGTTTAAAAGGGCATTGTGTTAATCCGTAACTTGGATTAAATCATAATTATAGTCAATTTGACATAATATAGACTTGAATGAAACAGCTTTTTTCTTAAATCAATCACACATATATACATGTATGGGTTAATCCGTGGATTAACCAATCCAGGGATAGCCCGGTTAACATTACACGCTTTACCATCCGACAACATTAACAGCATTTGAGACATCGTCAATTGAAAGCATTTGCAGACGACAAATTAAATTCGGTTAAAATGAAAAGATAGAAAAACATTGTAGGAAAAGGAGAAAATGCTGGTTACCAGCATTTTCTCCTTTTCCTACAATGTTTTCCAGGGCCCTCTTCTAAAATGTAGTTATAAGAATGGATTTTTGAATAAAGATTGTCGGATAAAGGGTAAATCTATGTGAACACATACATGTAAATAAACTTTGCATACGTTAACAACCGTGCCGGGGGTCCTGCCTGGCTCAGTGGTAATATCGTATACTCGTAAGTAGAGGCTGAAGGTTCGAGCGTCACTAGAACCAATCGGTTAGCCGGGGAAGTGTCCTTTGGAAAGGCACTTTGGCGTCCTAGTCTTGAACTGGTGAAACTCAAGACATGAATACGAAAAACTGCAAAAGTTCTGATTAGATTAATTACGTGATATACTGGTCACGTATTATCCTACATGTATATTACCCAATCCCATGATCTACCATATCGTCGGTTTACCTCCAAAACCTGGTAACGATAACTTGTTACAAGCTGTAGTTACGAGGTTTTGGAAGTAAACCGACGATATGTAATGTATTTAGCTTCTTTTCACAGTCAAGGCTGTCTGAAATAAATTCATTTTCATTTAGAGCTCTAAATGTATGTGATTAAAACTTGTTTTAGTTTAAATTTTTACTAAAAAGCAAATTTTTAGAATGATACAATACAAGAAGCTAAAATAAAAGAATTCGCAGACGATAAAATAAATTGACTCAAAAGCTGAAATTTGATACTGGCGGAGCGGAAGACATACTGTAATAGGCCTACCATTTCCCGCAATGTTTCCAAAGACTTTTTATTCTTTATGGTAGTTAAAACTAGGGATTGTGTAGTTACAGGGTTAAACTTAATGGGGTCACGTGTAACATTAACTCATTACCAAATGACAAAATTTTAGGTTTGTCCAAATCGAAACCGTTTGCAGATGACAAAATAAAAGAAACTAAAAATTTGAAATTTGTTTTGTACAGGGTAGAAAACATTGTGGGAAAAGGAGAAAATGCTGGTTACCAGTATTTTCTCCTTTTCCCACAATGTTTTCTAAAGGCTTCTTTCCAAGGGTCGTCAAAAGTTGGGATTGTGTGGTAACAGGTTAAGTTTTATCAACTCAGGATCGGTCCATTCCCTCCAACGTGATAATAAAATGTTTAGGTCGTGGTCAAAAAAGGCCCTTAAGGGTTGCACACCGCAATCCTTCACGAACCAGATGTATTTTGTTGTGGTTGGATGCCATTTTTGTTCCTTAACCCTTTACCATCTTACGAACGAAGTCCGTAACAAAGAAACAAAGGAATAAATGCATGGCAGAAATAAGGATCGGAGCGGGATTCGAACACCGAACTCCCGGACGCAAAGCCAATAACCTAACCACTGAGCCAAAGAGATATCTCCCTGACGCAGTAGCCAGGTATTGTATTTAAATCGGGAGTATATGCCATGCAGGAAGGAGTGGTCTCCCGTAACACACCCCCTCTTAAAGTCATCATTTATTGATGACTCGAAGCCTTATTAGGCAGGAAGTCCGATTTTGGACAACAAATGGGACTAATGGCTCAATGGCCAATCCCGGACGAGCCCCCATCTTACGAACGAAGTCCGTAACAAAGAAACAAAGGAATAAATGCATGGCAGAAATAAGGATCGGAGCGGGATTCGAACACCGAACTCCCGGACGCAAAGCCAATAACCTAACCACTGAGCCAAAGAGATATCTCCCTGACGCAGTAGCCAGGTATTGTATTTAAATCGGGAGTATATGCCATGCAGGAAGGAGTGGTCTCCCGTAACAACCAGACGACAAAATCTTAGCCCTGTACATATTGAAAGCATTTGCAGACAACAATTTCAATATGGCTCAAATGGTGCAACAGTTCATTGGGTAGAAAACATTGTGGAAAAAGGAGAAAATGCTGGTAACCAGCATTTTCTCCTTTTTCCACAATGTTTTCAAAAGGGTTCTTTCCAAGGGTCTTCAAAAGTCGTCATTGTGTGGTAATGGGTTAAAGTGATACGCTGTGCAGCAATCAGAGACTGCCCAATAACTGCAAAAAAAATGGACAATCTCTATGGAGGGATCTGAATCCGTTCACACAAACAGTTTTAAGGCATATCGTCGATTTACTTCGAAAACCTCGTAACTACAGCTTGTTACAAGCTGTAGTTACGAGGTTTTCGAAGTAAACCGACGATTACCTTTTCTAGCACTCAAGGATTTTCTGAAAATCAAAGTAACGGAATTTCTTATTGGCTTTACTATTTTAGCCAATAAAAAATGCCATTCCTTTTTATTTTCAAATTCAAAATAGTGCTAAGAATACTTTTGTGTGAGTAAATTGTGTAGTAAGTACAGGGACCTTAATATCTGTTGGGAAGACGTATAACAAAGCAAATATTTTTAAACAAGAAACAAGATTTAATGTTGAATAACATGTTTGAATAAGCTTATACATCCAAGAAAATTAAATAAATACATGCAGATCTTGAACAACCATAAACCATCAGCATATAAACAGTGTATAGTTTACATTTCTTATCATATAAATTTGGTTTTAATTTTCAAAGACTAATTTTGATATGAACGATTCACTGCAATCCACGACCTTAACTGCAGGACATTTTGTCCAGGTAATTCTGTAGAATGTCTTCATTGGCTTCAGAACTGGTCATGGCTTATAGCACTTCATACATTTTCAAGGTTAATAACTATTCAAAACAGTGTTGGAAAATTATTTAAAAGAGCAAGCATTTCGTCGGTTAACTTCGAAAACCTCGTAACTAAAGCTTGTTACAAGCTGTAGTTACGAGGTCTTTGAAGTAAACCGACGATTTGGTTAAACGAGCAATATCTTTTTAAAGGCAATAGCCAGTACGAGCATTATCTTGTTAAGAGCAATTCCTTTCTTTGTTTAGCATTTTGCTGATAAAAGCAATTGTCTGTTAAGGAAAATGCTATACTTCCAAATACGAATTATAAGCCGTTTAAGAGTAAGAATATTCAAAGTCGCAAAAGGTTGTGTTCTTCAACATTTCTACAGCTAATTTCCGGTCTGGAGTATCATGTATTTTTTTTTTACAATTTTATTGTTTTCGCTCATACTAACACAATTATACATGACAAGCAACCTCACATCTTAACTCTTAACCAGACGAGTCACTTACCAGTAAGACAAAATCAAGCCTACAATAAAACACCCAAAAATTGCTATTTAAAACTTATTTTTGGGAGAATATTATCTCCTAAGCGGACATTGTAGATCCAAGATCAGACTGCACGTTCTGTGCAGTCTGATCTTGATCTACACTGTCCGCAAAAGGTCCTTGAGTAGCCCTTACCAGCTTAAGGGTTAAGAATCAATGATTAAGTGATGACTTGTTTGGTATTATGTCTCACAGAAATGCATTAAACCTCCTTTTGTAAGGGCGAAGATCATATATTGTTTTATACATTTTACAAATATATCGTAAGAACTTTTTAAACGGGGATATTCAGATGTTTTTGTCAAAATACATTCTTCTGTGTGCCAGTATCATTCTATTGGCTCATGATCTATAGAAATTGCGATTAAATGATCTGTATAAGTTGTTATTAAACGATCTATATGAATTGTAATTAAACGATCTATATAAATTGCGATTAAACGAAATGAATGTATAAAATGTAATTAAACGATCTGTATAAGTTGTTATTAAACGATCTATATAAATCGTAATTAAACGATCTTTACAAATCTATAAATTGTATTTAAAAGATCTATATAAATCTAATTACAAAATAATCACACAAGTACTGAATTTTCAGATGTTGTTTCATACAATTAAACTCTTTAACACACAAGCCGATTTTAACGACCCTGAGAAAGAAGCCTTTAGAAAACATTGTGGGAAAAGGGGAAAATGCTGGTAACCAGCATTTTCTCCTTTTCCCACAATGTTTTCTACTTTTCCGAAAACAAATTTCAATTTTTTAGTCACATTTAATTTGTTGTCTGCAAATGCTTTCAATTTGGACCAGTCTTAAATTTTCTCGTGTGGGGAAGGGTTTACGAATTGATTTTCACGTAAACAGTCTTTATAGATTAAGTATTACAACTAGGTTCTTTACATACTCTATACACATTTGAAAACATCCAAAATTTAACCAGAGAATTGAGAAAATGTTAGATTTTGTCAGGTGGGCTTAGTAATCGAAAAAAAAAGGAGCATAATTAAAAGAGTTAGATGGAAACTTTTGACAAAAAATTGAATATCCCCCTTTAAATATCACAGACTATTGATAACTTATTTCATACAAACAACATAGAAAGCAGAAAGCGTTTATGAATTAAGCATTTTACCCAATATGGGTGTCTTGCCTTGCTCTGTTTCATTTCACCACTAATTCTGCACTATGCAAATAGCGGTGAATTTTTCGACGAGTGTGGACAAAAATCAGACTGCACTTAATAAGCACAGACTGATCTCTGTGCACACTATCATTAACATATGATTTCAGCCTTAACTCATTACCAAACGACAAAATTTTAGGTTTGTCAAAATCAAAAGCATCTGCACATCACAAAATATAAATGACGGAAAATTTGAAATTTGTTTGGTGAAGGGTAGAAAACATTTTAGGAAAAGGAGAAAATGCTGGTTACCAGCATTTTCTCCTTTTCCCAAAATGTTTTCTACAGGCTTCTTTCTCAGGGGCGTCAAAAGTAGGGATTGTGTGGTAATGGGTTAAAGGCCTATAAACGTTAAAATATTTTGTGATTGTCAATAATATATAAGCCACGCCTTAGCTAAAAGGGAGTTTTACAAGTACATACTGCTGTTTCGAAGTTATCTTTTGGGGGAATGATCTCCTTATCGGACAATGTAGATCAAGATCAGACTGCATATTTTGTGCAGTCTGATCTTGATCTACATTGTCCGCATTTAGGAGCCTAAGAGTTAGATAGTAAACCGTTTATTGGAATAAGCTTTTTAAATAAACATTCAAAACACAGTCAGCTTTCAAGTTTATGCACCTTTTGTTTCAAACGTATGCATTTACAAGCATGTAATCTACACTCATCCGCTCTCGCTAAACAAAAAAACGAATTTGAACAGTTTGAACACATGCCTTCCTTTCAAAATGTCACGTGAACGGCACCATGTTGTGACGTCATCGGGTCAGCTTTGTTGCGCACAAACACAAGCTTTCGTCATTGCAGAGTGAATCTATTTCTACTAATCTATGAAAGCTACGCTTTATACGTTTAGAAAACTGTTTTAAAATTATATTTTTCACGGGTGTTATTGCCACGATGCTTGTCTTGGACCATTGACAGTGTGCATACCCACGTGACTATTTCAGGATTCATGCCAGGTAAAGTTTTTCCCTACCTGATTTTGGGTCTTCATACAAGATCTAGTTTGGGTCAAGCGCAAGGCATTCTACTGAACTTCCGAAATTTCAATAATGTTCAATATAATGGCCAAAGCTAGGCATGTTTGGTTTTCGATAAATGTTTGCGAAAAATAGATCTATAGGCTCTGACATGATTTGGCTTTTGAGATAAGATTTTATTAAACGAGTCTAAGGAAATGTTATTAAGCGAGCCTTTGGCTCACTTAATAACTTTTTCCTTGACGAGTTTAATAAAATGTCAGATTCTTTTTATCACATAACGATATTTCACAAAATAGATCAGATGGTGCAAAAACATTCATAAATGCACCCGCGGTATTTTCGCTATGAAATGCATACAAAATGACGTAAAATGACGTCACACAAATGTGATATCAAACGTGTGTAAGATAAGAAAATTCGTAATGGGTATATTACACTGAAAACAAGGGAGGTTATGTGATAAAAACAGATCACTGTCATATAACTTTTGCCATCATAACGAACACCATAAGAGTCGAAAATGTAGCAGAGAACACTGTACTTAAACTCAAGCGTATGAATTTGCTCAGTCATTGATCTAACTCAAATATTGTGGACAAAAACTTTCCCTGGTATGTAATACGAACTACAACTAAACAGTCGCGTAGATTTGCTACACTGAGTAACATGAAACTAAACATAAAATGGGCGAATAAATAACGTATAATCAAGAGTCACCTTCGTAAACAATGCGTATTGCTGTATCCCTTTGTGGCGGTTCGTCAACATAGTCAATTTCCGGTTCCTCTGGAGGTTCGGCGTCGGTAACGCCTAAAATCCAGTCCTTAACGCGTCGGTCGCGTTCACAATCCGAATCAGAATCGTCCTCAAGTCTCTCAAGAGAGCCAGAATCACTTTTCTTTTCGTCCGCTTTGGACGACAGTCTTGATGATGTCATCACTTTTTTCACACCGTTCACACTTCGTGGCGTATTCTTTGGTCCGGGAGGATTTCGTGTGTAGCCATTTGTCGGTGAATTTTTTGCGTTTTTCTGTTCACTTAAACTTTTATCTGAACTGATACGTCTCACAGTCTTTTTAGGGTCCGTTTGTTTTTGTGTCTGTCCGGTTTCTACCACGCCTCGATTTAGATGGCCCTCGCTGTTGGCGTGTTTTAAACTCGCACCTCTTGGCGTGCTCATCTTTTGTGACTGGTTCACGAGACTTAGTTTAGAGTTGGTACGCCGCATGACCTTGACCGAAGTACATCGTTGAGGAACAACCATGGTAGGCATTCCTGATCTCTTGGTAGGCTTCTCGACCTTTCTGCTTCCCGCTGAAATAAGATTTAAAAGTACATGTATTGTAATAAACTATTCGAGATGTCTGTCCTTTTTTATTACATATAGGATCTGACATGAGTTGGCTTTTGAGATAAGATTTTATCAAACGAGTCAAGGAAAATATTATTAAGCTAGCCTTTGGCGAGCTTAATAAAAATTTTCCCTGACGAGTCTAATAAAATCTTATCTCAAACGCCCACAAATGTCAGATTATTTTTATCACGTATTTCATAAAATATTGATCAGACTAAGCAAGAACATTCATAAATGCACCCGCGGTATCTTCCATGAGACCCATTCACTTGTATAAAATGTGTACAAAATGAAGTCAAAAATGACGTCACACAAATGTGATATCAAACGTGTATAAAATAAGAAAATCCGTAATGGGTATATTACACTGAAAACAAGGGAGGTTATGTGATAAAATTAGATCTATTAGATGATTTCGATTTACTCTTTACCAAAAAATCTCTTTTTTACGAACACAATAGGTACAACTTTGTCAAAAAAGAGGATCTATCGGTTTATGATTTCGCCAGTTTTCACATGTATCCATATATTAGATCTAGATTCACGTAGACTGCTGATGCTTTCCAGTGTTATTTTCTGCTTCAAATATGCTTATTGAAATACTGCGTTCAACGACCTTGAACGTTTGCTTCAAGACAAACACAGACTCGTTTCATGCAACTGGCTTTAACCGGTCATTTAGTCGGTTTTTATTGAAATTCAAACACTAACACATTTTCGAAAAGGGGTGCTATATTTGCATTTATCAGCAATATTTATACGAACTTGGGTTCCACACAATACTTTGTAGCCCACATAATGTCTTATTGTGTTTTTAACAATGCATGACGTATAAAGGAAAAGGCAATAAACAAAACAAATACATTTAGCTCATAAATTGCCGTTTCAACACCGATAACAGACCAGGCTTAGATTGAATATGTAAATTTTGTACTCGGTTGAACCAAACATGCATTAATGTAGGGTATCACACCACTAAAACTTTAAGGCATTGTGGAAATAGAAATGACGTTTACATTTGGGTACAGTTGACCAGCATTTTCTTCTTTTCCCAGACAGTTTTCTAATGACAGCTTTCAAAAGGACCTTTGAAAATATTGTGTTACAAACAGCAAGGGCGTAGGACCCACTTCCCACAATGCACATGTGCTTACAAAAAGCTTCCACGGCCAAAGTTGTATTTCAAAATACATGTACAGCATTTTTCTCTGAGCAGTCTGTCTTTTCAAACTAAATAAATACAATGTAGGTCAAATTGACGCAATGATGACTAGAGAATTTCTCTATGTTTTACAATAAATTCCATTCTCCTGCTTCCACCCCCAGCGGCATCTCGCGCACCTCTGTGCGTTTACATCTTTTTAACTTTTTACCTCACAATCCTGACATATAACTACCCTAAGAAAAAAGCCTTTGAAAACATTATGGGAAAAGGAGAAAATGCTGGTAACCAGCATTTTCTCCTTTCCCCAAAATGTTTTCTACCCTGCTGGAAACAAATTCAAATTTTTGACTAACATTTATTCTGTCGTCTACAAACGCTTTCAATTTGGACCAACTTTGTCATTTGGTAAAGAGTAAAACTTTGTCATTTGGTAAAGAGTAAATCCTGGATACGCCAATTATCTTTTTCCACCAATGTTTTCAAAAGCCAATTATCCTATTGTCCTTATGAAGAGTGATTGATTTGTGTAAGGGTGGTCGCATTAACCTTTCCTGTATTTTTTTCTGAGAGACAAGACTGCATTCACGAACAAAAACATCTCTGTTTACGTTCGGCTGTCAATACAACTCCCGTATTCTGTCTTTGACTCCCAAGGTCGAAACTCTGCACCGAGAATGCATAAAGAAAAACAAAGGAAGCAAGTACATGAACTGCGCATTCAAACACGGCATGACGAAGCTAAATGGAAATAATTTGCCAGATGGCTCTTACTGTAGTATCACGACCTTTTTGCGATAAATAATTACGCAATCAAAGTTTAAAGGTTTGCAGAAGCTATTCCAAGATCTGCAAAGTTGGTTTTCCCACGTCGGATAAAGAATGGGTTGTTTACAATGAAAGAAATGATTGAAAATGAATGGCTGAATGCATTATTTATTGATTTGCTCGGGAAGTTTTTATTGTCTGTTTATATGTTTTAACTTACATAACGGGGACAATATAAAAGCCTTTGTAAGTGAGAATGAAAGCACCTCAGTGACCTTTTTGTTGTATGTTTACGACAATATCAGAGTACCCGGGCACTTGTGCGGATTTTTTGTTGGTCATCATAACCCGGTACCTGTGCATTTGCGTGTGTATAGTAGATGTTGAAAAGCACAACTCGAGATAGTAAGCCAAGAGTCCGTATATGCCATTCATTCCTTTGTCTTATACTAAAGAATTTTCTAGTTTTAAAAGTAACACAACTTCTGATTGTGTTACTTTTAAACATAGACTCTATTTCTCAGGAAGATTGACGATAATTTGTCGCGCCACTGTGAAATGTAAATCTTAATACTGCAGTGAGTATATTGAGCGTATCTGATTGGTCGATAAACTTTAGTTCCACCTTCGAATTTAGATTAGTTTTATACCAGCAAGATTCGTCCAATATGCAATATCTTGCTATATATCTTACGAATGGTCTGAAGGACTAAAAAGGTCGTAGATAGATGGAATTATGGTTATTTACTGATATTCCCACTGAGATAATTTTTAGGCATTATGCTGATTTCTGTTTTGTACATCATTCTCACGTTCAAGTTTATTTTGGTACAACTATACAAGGGTCCATATCCAGCAACCATTCTTAAAAACATCTTTAGTCTTATTCGTCATAATTTTCTAAATTTGAACGTTATACAACATCTGATTGGCTAAACCATTTGGTTCAGCCAATCAGAAGTTGTGTAACTTTCAAATTTAGAAAATCTCAGATACAAAGAGCAAAAAGGTTCTTAAGAATGGATGGTGTATACGGCCGCTGGGTACGTGTATATTTGTTTATGATGATCTCTATAACCCGGGTACCTGGACGCTTGTTTATTTGTATTTGTTTAGTTTGAATATGATAACCCGGTACCCGGTCACTAAGTCTTATATATTTGATTATGTTGATTATTATAATACGGTACCTATATGATCACTGTAGCCTTTGGGTGACATTTTAAAAGTTGACCCTTTTCCCTACCTACCCCTCTCCCTCATTACTAGTTTCCCCTTTATGTTTTGAACATCAAACTCAATTACGACATCTTGGGTTCGGATTCCGCTGGCCATGGTCAATTTTTGAAAATACTTTGTTGTCTACCTGAATTACAAAGTGACCACTATTCGATACATCACATAGACTAACATCTGAACGTTTTGAACTAGTATTTTGTTTTTCTTTTATCCTCGTTTCATACAATTTTTTCCTAATTTCACCCCTAATTTTTTCTCTATCTGCAACATTTCCTAGTTTAAAGTTCGTATGAACTCTTTCCTTTTTATAGTCTTAAGCACAGACCAACGTCTATTTTCTTTCTTTCTTTCTTAAAGTGCCAAGAAAGTTCATATCATATCTAAATCCTAGACAGTGCAGATCGCACATTTAAACCACCTTCTTCCAAAGCAGCCTGATCTCGGTCTATGCTGCCTACAAAGGCTTTCATCCTTTACTCAACATTCAATAGTTTAAAGAAGAATTAATTTGAAAATATTGTGGGAAAAGGAGAAAATGCAGGTAACCAGCATTTTCTCCTATTTCCACAATGTTTTCTTCTATCCAAAAAACAAATTCCACTATATGAACCACATTTAACATACCATTAACAACAACTTAGGGTTTGTAGCCCCTAAAATGACGTCGTTTAGCAAAAGGGTGAACTGTTAGTAATCCGACTTTCTTTAGGTATTACGTGGAATTCAAAATGGCCGCAAGAAAGCAAGGTATTTAACTATTACATAATCAAAGATAACCAAACACAGGGGATAGGAAAATAACAAGAACAAAGACGTTCTAAGCCGATTAGTAAATTAACTTTTATTTTTTTGAGTCAACATGCCGTTCGAACTCGTCTCTATGTACCCAAACCTCTATGACGTCATTGTACTATTCCTTCATGCGTAGTTGACCTTTTGATATTATTGCGACACTTCTTTTTTGGAACTACTTTTTCTTGATCTTTTTTCTTTATTTCAAAAGCTTTTCTATAAGTTTTGTTTCTCGGGTTGTTCTTGTTGATGTTCTTATTTGGTTTTGTTTCATTTGTTTTTGCTTCTTTTCACCAAATATTTTGAATTTTTATCTAGAGATGACGAGAAAAAAGATCACAAATCGATCGAGAAACAGACAAAAAGTTTGTGGGGTAGATCTATTAAGTCAAGGGAGTGGGTGCGGGTTGGGGTGGGGAGAAATATATGTACTATACAAGTTTGGGTTACTCATTAATTATCGTATACATGTAATTACTATCTTCTTTTTTCTCAACATTTCTGTAAAACGGTAGAAATTGGCTTTTGTTATATTATATGGGGTTGTTATTGTACACATCACATGACCACAGGTATGGTAAAATCATATATAATATTACAAGATACATGTATATGTATACGTAATAAAGTATGTCTATGTCTATGTCTATGGTGAAATATTTGTTTTGTAAACCTGTTAAAGATCGGCTATACCATTATTATAAAGTTCTTCCCCTTTCTTCACCACTTAATATTTTCTTGGATCTTACTTCAGTCTGATCTTGATCTATACGGCCGAAAAAGGTCAGTTTCGTGGATCGCTAAGGATATTATGGAATGCAACACGCGAAAAGGGGCATTCCGACATTTGCGTAAAGTGTCGTCTCGGATCAGCCTGCGCAGTCCGCGCAGGCTAATCCGAGACGGCACTTTACGACTACATTAGACTGTGTGCTACAATAGACATGCACAAAACAGAAAATTACTTTAACCCTTTACTTCATAGATACTCATTTCTACGCATTGCTTGTTGGAGCGTTTGGAAAACATTGTGGCAAAAGGTGAAATTGCTCGTGACGAGCAATTTCACCTTTTGCCACAATGTTTTCTATGCTGTCAAAAGGTGTCATATAAACATAAGAAACAACTTCATCCTTGCTGTTATTTAGGGTCAATTAGAGATACCATAGAAATGCCGTATGGGGTAAAGGGTTAAAAAAAGTAAGAGTTGATTCGGATTAGCCCGTGCGGACAGAGCAGGCTGATCTGAGACAACAATTTACGCAACTGTCCGAATGTCCCTTTTCACGTGTTGCAGGCCATATAATAAAAATATAAATAAATAACACTGTTATATAATAAAATAAATAAACTCTACCTTGAAAGAATATATTTTCCTTTTCAACCATGAAGTCGGAATTCTTAAACAAATTTAAAATCACTTGACATCCTTTTTTTTATCTAAAAAATAAAATCCCCAATTTCTAGTCAGTATATATATTCACAAATATTAGAGTGTACAAGACTACAGTATCACTAAAAGTGATTTCCTATAATATTCACGCGTACTGTTTTAAAAGCAAATGTGACATTCAACAACGCTGAAAGATTTCCAATTTTTTTAAACAAAAAACTTTGAAATTCGATACTTTTGACATACATTTTGGCATCGACCTATAGCCGAAACAATAGAACAATGTAATGATTGTCTAGAGACCATTAAGGCTTGGCGACCCTTCAAATTATAACTTACGTAAAAAGGACGCGACCCTCACTGTATCTGTCCTATCTATGTACTGATTGGTTTTTTTCATTTACAGCTAACTCTTTACCAAACGACAAAAAAAAAAATAGACTGGTCCAAATTGAAAGCATTTGCAGACAACAAATTATGTGTTAGTTAAATGAAAAGAACTGTATCTGACAGGTTAGAAAACCTTGTGGAAATAGGAGAAAATGCTGGTAACCAGCATTTTCTCCTTTTCCCACAATGTATTCAAAAGTCTTAATTCCCAGGGTCTTTAAAATTTGGGAGTGTATGATAATTGGTTAAATTTGCATATTTGTTAGTTGTTTACCTTAGTTTTGTTGTCTACCGTTGTTTTTTTTTATGTTATTTCTCGACATCGAGGCGGCAAGTACACATACCCATGTTTTACTCAAGTTAATTTTTACCACTACTTCGAGCAACTTACAGTTAATTTCGTTTGTTTATTTGGTGCTAATGCCGTTTTCAATACTATGACAGCGGTGACCAGTGCACCTATCCACGCCTTCCTGTTTTCTATTTACCAATAATTATAGGAAATTTGTCCAAAAGCCATGCACTGGCTGTTCCGAATTTGGAAAAAACCTAAAAATTGGTCGTCTGGCAAAAAATAACTTCTGCTTTTCGCACCATGTTTTCACCCTCCTAGAAATAATACCCAGCATTTGCGTTACAATTTATTTGATGTCTGCAAATCTTTGTAACCCTTCTTTCTGCTGAATAGATTAAATGGAACTTTTCAATGTCATAGAAAAACCCAAATGCATTCTTTGAAGAAAAAAATCTCTTTATCGGACAATGTAGATCCAAGATCAGACTGCACGTTCTGTGCAGTCTGATCTTGATCTACACTGTCCGAAAAAGATCACCAAGTTGCGATCTGCAGCCTAGTGGTTAAATTTGGAAAAGTCTAAATTTTTTGTTGTATAGTAAAGGGTTAAATTTTTAACACCCTCGAGGAAGAAACTTTTTAAAGACATTGTGGGAAAAGGAGAAAATGCTGGTAACCAGCATTTTCTCCTTTTCCCGCAATGTATTCTGCCCCCATTTTTTTTTTTTTGTCTGCAAATGCCTTCAATTTGGAAGAGTTTAAATTTTTTTTCTTGCGGTATACAAGGTTTAGAGTTAGGGAGCTAATGACTGGTGCCAACTATGAATATATCATGAGTGTAAAAAGCGTGCATGGGTACTAAGGACAAAAAAAGTCCAATACAATGGAACAGAAGGACAATAATGACTTTATGTTGTCTTTTTTACTAGTTTCAAGGCCATTTTTAATCCCCAACGCTAAACCCAGTACAGCAACGTTAACGTTTAAGCCATTACCAAACGACAATATTTTAAGTTTGTCCAAATCGAAAGCATTTGCAGACGACACAATAAACTTAACTCAAAAATTGAAATTTGTTTCCAGCAGGGTAGAAAACATAGTGGGAAAAGGAGAAAATGCTGGTTACCAGCATTTTCTCCTTTTCTCACAATGTTTTCAAAAGACTTCTATCTCAGGGTCATAAAAACCAGGGATGGTTTGATAAAGGGTTAAAGTGAATAGTAGAAACTCAAAGGTTGTTATTTCAAAAGTAATTTTCTGGAAGAAATATCTCCTTCTCGAACAGTGTAGATCAAAGATCAGACTGCATGTGTTGTGCAGTCTGATCTTGATCTACACTATCCGCAAAAGGACAATGAGTCGCGATCGGCTGCCGAAGGGTTATAATATTACAATGACAGAGTGGTTTCAAGATCTATGCAGTCTCATCTTGATCTACGTTCTCTGCAAAAGTGAAATAATTATTGAAAAGCCCTCTCTGTCTTATAATTAAGCATTTTAGGCTTATCATAACATAGATAGATACTATATAATTTTGAAAGGTCAAAATGGAGGACACAAATAATCCACAGCTTAGAAAGTATAGATTCAGATCAGACAGTAACTACACGTTACTTTATGGCACGAAATTATTCCTTAGGCTGCTAAGCGCGACCAAGGACTTTCTGCGGACAGTATAGATCAAGATCAGACCGCACGTTCTGTGCAGTCTGATCTTGATCTATACTCCTCCGCAAAAGCCCTGTACTTTCAACCATCGAGATATAATTTTAGATTTTTTTTTTTTTCTATTCTAAGATCATTTGCAGGCGGACTATTAGAAATGACACAAATAGTGAAATTTGTTTTTTCAAATGGGTCGAGAACATTGTGGGAAAAGGAGACAATGCTGTTAATCAGCACTAGCACCTTTTAGTTTAGTTTAAACACATCAATTTTACATCGATTGAGAAACAAGTTCTTATAACTAATACTAATCTCTCTGGATTCTGCTTCCAGGGAACTACACCAGTACTCGCGCCGATCGTGTGGACCAAAGAAAAATCCGAAAACTGACACCTGCTCCCGGGTATCAAACACAGGACCTTATGGCTACGAGGCCGACGCTCTACCTCACAACTACAAACACCACACTGGCTCCTTTTCCCATAATGTTCTCGAAAGTTTCTCCGTTTTATTGTCAGGGTTGTTAATACATGGGATTATATGCTTAAGAGTAACATAGTACGAATCGTTTAAGGTACCTATTGTTCTAACTGCAAGCTTACGAAATGACATTGGTATACCCATTCCATGATCACGTCTAGTTTAACAATATACTCGTGAAGAAATGACAAATGGTAGGGTTGGGCTATTTCCTCGATCTTTGTCGAGCCCCGTTAGATTGCCCACTGGTAATAATGTATGGCTCGTGACCACGGGTTGTGAGTTTGAATCGCGGTTCCTCCAAATGTCTTTAACTCATTACCAAACGACAATATTTTAGGCTTGACCAAATTGAAAGCATTTGCAGACGGCAAAATAAAAGTGATTTAAAATTTGAAATTCGTTTTGTGAAGAGTAGAAAACATCGTGGGAAAAGGAGAAAATGCTGGTTACCAGCATTTTCTCCTTTTCCCACAATGTTTTCTAAAGGCTTATTTCTCAGGGTCGTCAAAAGTAGGGATTGTGTGGTAATGGGTTAAGAGAACTTGGAAAAAAGGAATAGCAAAAAAGATTTATTCCTCTCCTACCTCTACGAACTGTTCGACTCTATAACTGTCGGTCGGTCGGTCCTTCGTTCGATCAATCGATCTTTCATTCGTGCGTTCGTTCGTTCGTTAATTTGCTCATTCATTTATTCATTGATATATATTTTACGCTGCTTTCAAAAGAAATTGAATCATCTCATGACGAAAGCTCACATATCCCCGAATGTCTTTAGTTTTACCAGCACTATGCTAGGACTATGTTCAAAGTATCTCAAAAAAAAAAGGCTAGGACCGAACCCCGGACCCCAGGGTAAGGAGTTCGACGATCCACCTCTAAGCCACGAAATACCACTCCCTCATTGTGGGAGGCACTGTCTGTGTGACACAAAGAGGCACAATTTTCAGAACACTTTTACAGATTAAGTCTGCAACGTAAAATCACCTTTCTTGTATTCCTATTAGTCACTTTTTAACTCTTTACCACGTGTCAGATCTAGAAAGCTTTTGAAAACATTGTGGGAAAAGGAGAAAATGCTGGTAACCAGCATTTTCTCCTTTTCCAACAATGTTTTCTATCGTTCTCAAACAAATTTTAAATTTTGAGTCACATTAATTTTGTCGTCTGCAAATGCTTTCAAAGAATATTGTTCGGAGTACCGGTAAAAGTAAACTCATGGAAACGGTATTGATAGGTACACTGGCCGCCGAGAAATAACAAAAATACTGTTGAAAACGGTTAAACACCACAAAATCATAAACATATAATTACAAAGGTCAAAAAACAATGGGTACCCAGATCGACCTTGAGAAATTTACATGACAAGTCTATTTATAAATAGCAAGTGGGGGAATACCCAATTATTTGTATATCTGAATTGTTCATTTATCGATACAAGAAAACCGAGGAGGGAATGGGGAATTTTAAAATGCGACTTTCAAAATGTGTTCAAATATTTATCAATCATTCAAAATCTTATTAACCTTTTATTCACCTAGCACTTTTCAAGCCGTAAGAAGGGAAATATAGCCATTATATATATACTCTCTCAAAAAAGAAACGCAACATACAGAAAATAGGAAATTTACTTCATATGTTATTTTCATAATTTATGATATAAATAATTTACACAGGAACGCAAAAATTGGCACACTTCTTGTTCATGAGTTCTTTTACCTTGGAATATCACAGTTTGTCACATATTGTCAATAAATCACTCATAAATTGTCAATATCTGGTATAATATTTCAAAAAGATAATCTGATGTTGCGTTTCTTTTTTGAGAGAGTATATTAATAGAGCAATTTCGAAAAGCAAAGATCAATTATGATTTTCCGCTAGTTTATTCGTATTTTTAGCTTTCGAAAGAGACTATGTTAATCTATTTTGAGCCGAAAAAATCATATCACGTTATTAAAGTCCGCACTAAAAAATCTCTTACCATAAGAGTAATTTACCTGGTGTAGCGTTGAACAAAAATTGTGATCCATCACGCAAAAAAGGGACCATCTGGGAATTCTGTACATCAATTAGATGAAGACAGATCGACGATGGTGCAGGTCAGTTTAAGTTAATAATTCAAAAGTGATTGTATAACAAGGTACAATGACATTTTTTCATACAGAAAATGTCATTAAAGCGAAAAGTGTCAACCCTGGTTAGCCTGCGCGATTCGCGCAGTCTAACCAGGGTTGACATTTTTCGCTGTTCCCAGAAAGTCCCTTTTTGGCGTGACGGGTCACAATAGAGAACTGAAAGAAACTGCTTATTTTCTCAATAAATCAAAATTTTGAGCCCATGCTCTGGCAAAAGGGGTCTTAATGTATCCCCGTGATCCCCAGAGCCAAGAAAGCCATGGCATGCTTGTGGATCATTCATATCATGAAAACCCAGTTTGTCAAACACCTGACTCAACCATGATCTAGACTGGTCCTTTGACATACATCTATTTGAGCATCTGCAAAAAGTATCGACTTAACCCTTTCCCAAACGACAAATTTTTGGACTAGACCAAATTGGAAGCATTTGCAGACGACAATTCAACTCTTGCTGAAAAGATGATTTCTGTCTATGATAGGGTAGAAAACATTGTGGAAAAAGGAGAAAATGCTGCTTACAAGCATTTTCTCCTTTTCCCACAATGTTTTCAAAAGGCTACTATTCCAGACCCGTAAAAATCAGGGATTGTTTGAGAACGGGTTAAGTCAGCCTGCACGGACTGCGCGGACTGCGCAGGCTGCCTTCGGTCGATACGTTTTGCAGATTAGTTAAACTTCTTTTCCCCAAGCATTGCTGATAAATGATATTTATTTTTGCTTATATCATTATTAAAGACCAATAAAGGTAGAGAGGGAATAACAAATGCGTAATCTTTTATCACTGTTATTCTAACTAATGGAACATCGTCTTTTGAAAATGAATGACTTGTTTGAACCGATTGATTGATTGGTTGACTGTTAGTTGTTTGGTTGTTTGGTTGGTTAGTGGGTTGCTTGGTTGCTTGGGTGGGTGATGGGTGGGTGGGTGGATGGTTGGTTGGGTGGATGATTTGTTGGGTGAGTGGTTGGTTGGCTGGTAAAGATAGATCGGTCGGTCGGTCCGTCGGTCGGTCGGTTGATGGTTAATAGATAGATAGATAGATAGATAGATAGATAGACAGACAGATAGACTAATTGAATGATTAATTGATTGATTGATTGATTGATAAGTCTTTAATACCGGTTTCAACATTATTTCAGTTATATCGCGGCGGCCAGTGCACCTTTCCATGCTTTTCTAGGGTTTTTTTACCAGTACTCTGCACAATGGTCTTCCCAAGCCATTGGCTGGCTGCTTTTCCATTTAAATATCGTCGAAACAATGGTCAGCGGTGAATCCTGTCGCAATGACTTTCATTAATACTCAGATGGAAACTGGCGGAGCCACAAATAAACAAACGAAAAAACGAACAAAGAAATGTTTATGGCATATCGGCAACTGGTGTCATTCGGCCTGTCCGGGCAGATAAAGTGCATGTCTTTGCGAAATGATGATAAATGTAAACAAGTACTTGATAAACGTGTGAAATGACAGCATTCAGGAAGCTTTCGAGACTTAACCCTTAAATCATAGATACTCATTTCCACACATTGCTTGTAGGAGACTTTGGAAAACATTGTGGCAAAAGGTGAAATTGCTCGTGATAAGCAATTTCACCTTTTATCACAATGTTTTCTATGCTATCAAAAGGTGTCATTTACACATGAGAAACGGCTTCATCCTTGCTGTTATTTAGGGTCAAGTAAAGACGCCATAGAAATGCCTTATGGGGTAAAGGGTTAAAACGATAGTAAAACCCCAAAATATTACTATTTCAAAGGTATCTTTTGGGGAAACATAGCTCGTATCGGACAGCGTAATTCCGAGATCAGACTGCACAGAACGTGCACAGAACGTGCAGTATGATCTTTGTCTACACTGTTCATCAAAAGTGCTAGAGTCTCGAGTACCAGCTTAAGAGTCAAAACAAAGATTATCAATGAGTTATCAAATTCATTATAAATGCATTCAAGTTTTAACGACTTCCGAGGGTGAAAAAAAAAGGGGGAAAGCTGGAAACCAGCATTTTTTTCCCCTTTTCCCTTATCCCAACAATGTGTAAATCCATAAGGATGCGGGGAGAACAAGCTTTTGAAATAAGGTAGAATGAGGGGACGAGAAGGAAATGCTGGTAACCAGTATTTTTCTCATGTATCCCACATTATTTTCGACCCTATCGGATTGATCGGTTGAATTTGCGTTTATTTATCATCGCCACCGATTTTCCATATAAGCGGGCGACCCCCTCTCCCCCCGCCCCCATTCCCCCCCGAAGGCTGTCAGTATTGTTACGGGGGACAGTGCAGATATACCGGGAAAAAAAACACTCTAAGTTACGCCTGGTCCTTTAACGTGCTCGGTGTATAGCACCGTCACACGGGACCTCGGTTTAACGTCTCATCCGAAAGATTATCAGTAATTTTAAGATGGACAGCCGTGGGGATCGAACCCACGCCCTCATGATCACGAGTCCTATGCTCTACTAACTGAGCTATACAGCCTTGTCCGACACTATCAGACGGATCTTAACCCCATTTATACTAATTTGGAATAATAAAATACAAATACAAATGAAAAAATAAAATAACTAGAAAGTTAAGTAAGTAACCACTTACATGGCGGGATTTCTGTCAAATTTTGGAGTTCAGGAACAACGTGACCGTTCGTCAGTCTGTCTGTGCCGGCCGACAGGACCCGTCCTCGACTCTTCTGACTGGACGAGGAGGAAGTCCTACTGTGGGAGTTAAACCTGTAACCTTGCAACGAGGAGTCACTATGGATACTTTTCCGATTCTTTTTCACATCGGAATCGAACCGGTAATTATGAAAAGTGTTGCTACGCGATGTCAAATGTCCGTTGTTTATCAAAGCAGAATTTTTACCATTTGTAGCAATTGGAGGCAATTCTGGTGCACTCATTCTCCTGCGAGCCCAAGAATCAAAGTCCGTTTCGGTATTTTCCTCATCGCTGGTAGTAAATCCTTCGGTTCCTTTTTTGTTCACTGCTGTTAGATTTAAATCCTTTCCGATGATTTTATCACCTTCCGGTAATGAAAAGGTCACTGAGTTTGAGCTTGTTCGTCTGTTATATTTTGCAGACACGAATAAATTCCGTTTAACTCCTTTACCCGTTCTACATGAAGGTTCTATGTAATCTGACACGATTAAATGGGATTCGATTGCAGACGACTCGGGATTACCTGTAAAATCGTCAGTGCGCATGTGCGCCGGTTGCTTCATTTTCATTGGTGGAGAGCTTGATAAAAGACTTCGATCTGTATCGATTTCTTTAGCGGGTATATTCAGTTCGTTATTGGATTTGACAATGTCAAATTTTGGCTTTTTGTCAGCGGCATATCTCTTTTTTGGTGCACAAGTCATTATAATCCCATTTTAGAAATATAATGCCTTCACGAGTGGATCACAAATGTACACATGTATCGATGACGTCACGGTATCATGAGGCCTGTAAGTGATCGGCTGACGGCGAAGGTTGTTTGAACGATCGATTGCAGAAATTTAACCTTGTAGATAGATTTGTCACGCAAGTTTATGTTTAGACCTGGAAAGATAAAGAAACAAATCTTCAATACGACAAATGGCTAATTTACCTTTAACACTTTACCTCAGATTTTTTTTATTTAGACTCTTTCTACTTGTTTATTTTTTTTTTCCGGACGACAAAGCAAATGTGCCTTTAAGTGGAATGAAAACATTGCGGGAAAAGGAAAAAATGGAAACCATTTACCACGATGTTTTCCAAGGCTCCTTTCCTCAAAGTCTCTAAAGAGTCATCGTTGTTTTCTTATTAGTTGAAAGACGGCATGGAAAAGCAAGGCTTTTGAAAACATTGTGGAAAAGAAAGAGAATCAATTTAGGCATATTATCTTGTCGTCTGCAAACGCTTTCAATTCGGATAAGCTCAAACATTTTGGTCGTCTAGTAAAGAGTTAATCATTTTCAGGTATTTACGTAGGGTCACGCACCGACCTGACACACACAAGTAAATAAATATATCTCACGGGGAAAATAAACAAATAGTTCTCGATACCAAATCATTTTAAACCCCCACCCTCCAAGTCTTTTGGTCTTTTTAAACGCAGTGTTTTTTTGCACAGCTAAATGTTCTGTTTTTAACCTACTGGGACATTTTGGTAATGATAACAAATGAATGAATAGAAATTTGTAATTGGTCGAAAAATGTAGGCATGCTTATTCTATGGGCCCTTGAGGTAAAAAATGTAAGCATGTTTATTTCAAGGACCCTTGAGGTAAAAAATGTAAGCATCTTTATTTTATGGGCCTTTGAGGTAAAAAATGTAAGCATCTTTATTTTAAGGGCCGTTGAGGTAAAAAATGTAAGCATGTTTAATTTAAGGAAGCTTGATGTAAAAAAAATCTAAGCATGCTTATTTTAAGGGCCCTTGAGGTAAAAAAATGTAAGCATGTTTGTTTTAGGGGCCCTTGAGGTAAAAAAAAATCTAAGCATGTTTGTTTTAGGGGCCTTTTTTACCTCAAAGGCCCTTAAATTAAACATGTTTACATTCTTTACCTCAAGGGCACTTAAAATAAGCATGCTTACATTTTTTACATCACGGGCCCTTAAAATAAACATGCTTACATTTTTTACATCACGAGTCCTTAAAATAAACATGCTTGCATTTTTTACGTCACGGGCCCTTAAAATAAACATGCTTACATTTTTTAAGTCACGAGTCCTCAAAATAAACATGCTTACATTTTTTACGTCACGAGTCCTTAAAATGAACAAGCTTACATTTTTTACATCACAGGCCCTTAAAATAAACATGCTTACATTTTTTACATCACGGGCCCTTAAAATAAACATGCTTAAAGTTTTTAACATCACGAGTCCTTAAAATGAACATGCTTACATTTTTTACATCACGAGTCCTTAAAATAAACATGCTTACATTTTTTACATCACGAGTCCTTAAAAAAAGCATACTTGCATTTTTTACATCACGGGTCCTTAAAATAAACATGCTTACATTTTTTACATCACGGGCCCTTAAAATAAACATGCTTACATTTTTTACATCACGGGCCCTTAAAATAAGCATACTTGTTTTTTTTACATCACGGGCCCTTAAAATAAACATGCTTACATTTTTTACATCACGGGCCCTTAAAATGAACATGCTTACATTTTTTACATCACGGGCCCTTAAAATAAACATGCTTACATTTTTTACATCACGGGTCCTTAAAATAAACATGCTTACATTTTTTACATCACGGGCCCTTAAAATAAACATGCTTACATTTTTTACATCACGGGCCCTTAAAATGAACATGCTTACATTTTTTACATCACGGGCCCTTAAAATAAACATGCTTACATTTTTTACATTACGAGTCCTAAAACAATCAATCAATCAATCGATGCTTTCCTGGAAATTTCTTAGCGCATATTCTCCAAAATTCACAAACTGCTTTCCCATATAAAGATCTTCTAAACAATGTTCAGCGGTGAAAGAGGAATGAATTCTGTCACAATGACTATAATTAATTCTCGAAATGAAATTTAGCGGAGCTGGATACTCGAACCAACGACCCCCACCCATGGGTTCCCTTCCCTTTATACTATCGACTGGACTGCCGGGCCCGCCTGTCAGTAAGGTTCAGGGTTTGTTAACCAGGGCTTAGGAGCTCGACAAACTCTTTTCGAGGATTGAAGATATAGTCCTTCCAACAAGATCGTGTCCCTTACTTTACGCCCGGCCAGTGTATTAGAATCTTTCACCCATAACCACACAATCCCTGTTTTTGATGACTCTGAGAAAGAAGCCTTTAGAAACATTGTGGGAAAAGCAGAAAATGCTGGTAACCAGCATTTTCTCTTTTTCCCACAATGTTTCTACCCTTCACAAAACAAATTTCAAATTTTCAGTGGCTTTTATCTTTTTGTCTGCAAATACTTTCGATTTGGACAAACCGAAAATTTTGTCGTTTGGTAATCAGTCAATGGAGGATTTCCCTTCTTTTTCAAGAAAAATCAACATGTGAGTCATTCTCTGTGAATAGGGGGTTTAATGGATCTGCAAAAAGTTTCAACTCTGATCAGCCTGCGCAGTCCACGCAGGCTGACCAGGGTCGACACTTTTTGCTATTGGTGAATTTTCTGCATGCCCCAGGACATTCTACCCACAGATTTAGACGGCTTTTAGACAAAATGAATTTGATAGATCCATAGCTATGTTCTGACGTTAAGATATGGAAAAACTTTGACCCATCCACAAAAAGGGACCATCGGGGAATTCGGTTAGACAATTAGATGAAAACAGATTAACAGATCAATCATTGTGATAGTGCAGGTCAGTTTAAGATGATTGTTCCAAAATGATTGTATAACACGGTACAATAACCATTTTTCATACAGAAAATGTCATTAAAGCGAAAATTGTCAACCCTGGTCAGACTGCGCAAACCGAGGTTGACGCTTTTCAAAGTTCCCAGAAGGTCCTCTTCTTGCGTGATGAGTCACGAATCTAAAATCTTAAGGTATGATTTAAGGAGCATTTTAATGGATTCTCGTGTTTTAGATCAGTAGTGCAGTAAGACTTGATTTTCAGTACTTTGCGACCTTCTCCTATCTTTCATATTGAACTTTTTAATGATCACAGTAGAATATTTGGTTAAAATGTCCCGTCCTTATAGTGCCAAAGTAAACAAAATGGATATTTTTAGACAGGAAACATGAAACATTATTTCTTTTTATTTAAAAAAAATGGCACAAAATAAAGGTAAATGTTTCACCTACATCCATCGTTTTCGTTAAACCCTATGTTATGGGTACTCATTAGAATCGTCTCATCAAGACGATTCTAATGAGTACCCACAATATAGCCGTTCCTTAGAACATTCTTATAGTGTTACGCTATAACACGCCTTAAGATTGGCGAAACCAAATGAATGAATGAAAGAATGAATTATCGAATGAATGAATGAATGAGCAGATGAATGAATGAATGAATGAATTAATGAATGAATGAATGAGTAGGTGAGTGAGTGAGTGAGTGAATGAATGAATGAATGAATGAATGAATTTATTGACTTATACATACATCTTGTACATAGCCAATTACAACCAAATTAACTTCAAAATGTCCCACATGATACAGCTCTCTCTCTCTCTCTCTCTCTCTCTCTCTCTCTCTCTCTCTCTCTCTCTCTCTAATTACGGTAATAAAATGTTCTGAGCGCTCTCTCTCTCTTTCTCTCTCTCTCTCATGGTTTTACCAAAGAAAAAAATTATGAATACAAACCCCTGACCCCTGAAAAACGAATAGTGAAACTCTATTGTGATAGTTTATGAAAAGATTGATTTTTACTGCTTAATTCATTACCAAACTACAAAATTTTCGGTTTGTCCAAATCGAAAGCATTTTCACACAACAAATAAAAATGACAGAACTTTTTAAACTTGTTTTGTGAAGGATAGAAAACAATGAGGAAAAAGGAGAAAATGCTGGTTACCAGCATTTTCTCCTTTTCCCACATTTTTTTTCTAAAGGCTTCTTTCTCAGAGTAGTCAAAAGTAGTGATTGTGTGGTAATGGGTTAATATCGTTCTCCATGTCTTTTTTTTAACATTATTTCAGTCATATTGCGGCGGCCAGTGCACCTATCTATGCTTTCCTGGAGTTTTTGTCAACAGTACTTCACACAATATCCTTTCCCAACACACTGGCTGCTTTTCCACTTAAAAATCGTCGAAAAAATTATCAATGGGTAAGACAGGTATAATTACTGTTGCAGTACTTCGCACATTTTCTTCCCAAGCTGCTGGCTGCTTTTCGACATAGTCATCGTCGAAAAAATGATCACTGGTAAGACAGGTATCTGTACTGTCTCAGTACTACGTACGATATTCTAACCGAGCCGCTGGCTGCTTTTCCGAATAATCCTCATGGAAACGATCGTCATTGGAAAGAGAGGAATAAATACTGTCGCAATGCCTCGTATCATGTCCTCGGAAAGAAATCGGCAGAGAGGTGTTTCAAACCTGCTACCCTTCCACTCAAGTCCTGCACGCTACCGACTTTCCTACCGGAGCTTTGGCAATTCTTGTTTAGAAAACAAACTCTCGCTGTTACCTAGAAACATTAGAAACATTTATAACTGGACATTTATTTTTGTTTCTCTCAACAAATGCAGATAGTTGTCATCAAAATAGCAACCGAAAAATAACAGAATAACAAAAAAAAACCACCCAACTGTCTTCAACGATTATTTGATCAAACAGCTGTATTTTGTTGACCTTACCGGGTGAACTACTAAAACCCTTGTCTGTTCAGCGCGACTCACTGACCTTTTGCGGACAGTGTAGATCAAGATCAGACTGCACAGAATGTGCAGTCTGATCTTGGATATACACTGTTCGATAATGACATATTACACCGCTCCAATCTCTTATAAAAAAGATAATTTTGAAATCGCAATATTTCGGAATTTTTATCAATGGCTGAGAAGTTTCATTTACCTTAGCAGGTTAAGTCTGTAAAACGACAAAAAAAAATCCATTTTCCAAACTGAAAGCAATTGTAGACAACAAATTAAACATAACTCGAAACATTGATGATTGCCTTTAATAGAGTAGAAAACATTGTGGGAAAAGGAGAAAATGAAAATTGTGGTGTCCGTGGTGGTGAGGTAGAGCGTCGGCCTCATAACCTAAGGGTCCTGAGTTCGATACCTGGGAGTGGGTGTCAACTTTGGGATTTTTCATTGGCCCACACATTCGGCGCGAGTACTGGTGTAGTTCCCAGGAAGCAGAATCGAGAGAGATTAGTATAAGTTGTGAGAACTTGTTTCTCAATCGATGTAAAATAAATATGTTTAAACTAAGGAGAAAATGCTGGTTACCAGCATTTTCTCCTTTTCCCACAATGTTTTCAAAGGCTTTCTTACCGGAATTTCGTCAAGAGTCGTCCCAGTGTTGCTCAGGGTTAATTTACTTAAGTTCTGATATAACTGTACAAATAAACTTCGGCCACTCACAGTGACCAACTCATTGACCAAACCTGGTCACTCACACAGGAATGCTAATAAGCCAATAAGCTCTTGAGTAAATATTAAATTTTGGCCCCACTCCGTGACAAGGGTGTTTAATGCATTGGCAAAAAGTATCGACCACACAGGCTGATATGGGTCGATACTTTTTGCTGTTGTAATATTTTTTCTGCTTGTTTAAGAATGATTCTACCTCATGATTTACCTTGTTCTATGACAAAATTGAATCTACCATATGCGATGCCTTGCTTGGTGGTATACTGTATAAAGAAGACTTATTACGTCTTAACAAATTACGGACAAAAATTTAAGAATATATTGTCCAAAACTACAGAGTAGACCTATTTGCAAACGACACTTTAAATGTGGGCCAAATGATGAAATGTCTCTTGGATAGGATAGAAAACATTGTAACAAGAGGAGAAAATACTGGTAACCAGCATTTTCTCCCTTTCCAACAATGCTGTCAAAAGCCTTTCTTTTCAACCCTTTATCAAACATACCTACTTTTGACATCCCTGTGAAAGAAGCATTTTCAAAACATTGTGGGAAAGGGAGAAAATGCTGGTAACCAGCATTTTCTCCTTTTCCCCACAACGGCTTTTTTTTTCCTTCCAAAAACAAATTTCAATGCTTTAGTCACATTCATTTTGTCGTCTGCAAATGCTTTCAATTTGGACCATTCTAAAATTTTATCGTTTGGTAACTTGTTTAAGGATCATTAAAACTCGAGTTTGTGAGGTAAAGATTCAAGTCCCCTTTTCTCAGAGCGATGATCTTTGGTCTGTTTTATTTTCTTATCCCCGAACATCGTCCAAGTTCGTGGGACATAACTTCCATATGTTTTTTGAGCGACTGACCTTAACCTAGGTAAACTTCTGACCAATCAAGCGAGAGAGAGATATGGAAAAATCATTCCATTTTTTTAAATCATTTTGTGTATTTCATATATTGCCCCGAAAGTTATACGTTTCTATATAAATATATGAGTCCATATAGTCAAAACAATGACCAAGGGTGAACAAGGACGGAGCTTTATCGTAATGACTATCATCAGTTCTCGAAAGAAGCTGGGCCGAACCCATGACCTCCGGTTTATAAGCTCTGCATGTTACTGAGTGTCGAGCTCGATAGTCCAGTCGATGAAGTTCGGGGTTTGAGACCAGGGCTTGTATACACCATCCATTCTTCTGAACCTTTTTAATCTTATTCTTCAAAATTTTATCATTGTGAAAGTAACAGAACATCTGATTGGCTAAACCATTTGGTTTAGCCAATCAGATGTTCTGTTACTTTCACAGTCACAGTCAGGAAATCTTGAAGAATATGACAGAGAACGTTCTTAAGAATAACTGCTGAACACAGACCCTGCCGGATGCTCAGCCCGCCCGGGTGGCTCAGTGGTGAGCGTGTCAGACTCATGACCTGGTGGTTGTGACTTCGATACCCGGTTGAGGCAAACTTTCTTTCCGGCGTATTTTCGCCTATCACCTCTGCTGAAGCATGTGAGAAAAGTAGTCGGTGGCTTTGGAAAGAAAGTTGAGTTAGTACCGGTATGAGAAAGCCAGGAAACATATGTGCGTGAACGACCGCCATGATATGACCTTAGCTGTTAAAGTGGCGTTAAACCCCAATACAACGATACAACCAAAGCCGGATGCTCAAATGCATCTTCAGAGAGTATCGGCCTATATCTCTCTTTCTCTCTCTCTCTCTCGCTTTGTCTGTTTGTCTGTCTGTCTCTCTCCCTGTCTCTCTGTCTCTCTGTATTAGGTCGCATATCTTACATAAATTAGTTATAATTAGTTATTGAAATGTGGGCCAAAATACATGTCAATATTATCAGATAATTACCGGAGAAATCACAATAATAGTCGGGATTCGATGAAAAGTTTCACCCTTAGACTGCCAAGTGCAACTCACTGACCTTTTGCGGACAGTGTAGATCAAGATCAGACTGCACAGAACGTGCAGTCTGATCTTGGATCTACACTGTCCCATAAAGAGATGCGTCCCTTCAGAATAAAACATTAAAATAGAAATGATTGGGTTTTAATATCGAATTGAAGATTTTATTTTAGTTTTTCAGCAGGATATGGGTTAACTTTTTGTCAATCATTACACAATTTGTCAACTATCACACAAAAAGGGACCTTCTGGGAACTGCAAAAAATGTCAACCCTGGTCAGACTGCGCGAATTGCGCACTCTGGCCAGGGTTGACATTTTTCGCTTTTATGACATTTTCTGTATGAATTTGGTCATTCTACCTTGTTATACAATCATTTTTGAACTATCAACTGAAAAAATTAAAAGAGAGAGAGAGAGAGGGAGAGAGAGAGAGGGAGAGAGAGAGAGAGAGAGAAACTCTATTTAGTACCATGCCATTTTTTTAAAAAACGTTTTGTATAGGACGATATACATGTGAATGTATAAGTCAATAAAGATTCTGATTCTGATTCTTAAACTGACCTGCAGTATCAATGATCTGTTTTCATTCAAATAATATGCGGAATTCCCAGATGGTCCCTTTTTGCGTCACGGGACACATTTAAATTTGTCCAAATGCATTTGTTTGCATATATGGTAGATCAGTTGGGGAAAACAACGGAATCCATCTATGAAAGAATTGAAAAAAACGTAGAAATAGGAGAAAATGCATTTTCTCCTTTTTTCCACATCGGTTTCAACAACATATTCTAGTTGAAATATGTGATTCTATTATAAAGATTTTAATTCTGTCACTGCCAAATGTATGACGACAGACACACAGACCGACAAACACACAGACAGACACACTGACAGAAATAAAACGAGAGTAAGAGAGACAGAGAGAGACAGAGAAAGAGAGAACAGAGACAGAGAGACAGACAGACAGATAGACAGAGAAACAGAGACAGCGAGGAAAAAAGATAAAGGCAGACATAAAGAGAGACAGATAAAGTTACGCTAAAATCATTTCTTCTATTACACACTAGATCTGCTTTACAAACAACGTTTTGTTTTCATTATGACAATGTCACCGACACATCTCAGTAACAATGTGACAGGGATAGGCCACGAGCCCCACATACCTTTTCAACTTTGCAAACAAAGCTTTGAAAAGAAATGAGAGAAAACTTTACTCGAACATAAGTATACCTAACCCACCACAGAATGGAAGCCATTTTAAGTCAAGTAGGTAACTTTAGATTAGACAAACAATTTTATGGATTATCCGCCCCTTGAATTAGCACACGCTATCCCGTAGGAAACCTTTAAAATTTTAACCTTTTACAACACAATCCAGAGTTTTAACTCCTTTGTGAAGAGGCCTTTTGAAAACATTGTGGGAAAAGGAGAAAATGCTGGTAACCAGCATTTTCTCCTTTTCCCATAATGTTTTCAAAAGCCTCTAACTTGATAGCTTGAACTCAGGTTTGTGAAGTTGAAATCAATCTTGACGCTTTTGCTGGAAAAATTGTAAAACTTTTCATAGTTGAAAGTATCTTACAGACTGAAAATGCAATGAAACTCTAACTTGGGGGATCTGGGTTTTAAATGGTGGAAAATATTGTAGGAAAATGACAAATGCTGGTAACCAGCAATTTCTCCTTTACCCACATTGTTTTTAAAACTCCTTTTTCCTAAATGTGTTTTAAACATGACATCTGTTTGTAAAAGTGATATAAAGCTCCTTAACTGAAGGCATTTCTTATCGATTTGTCATGATGTTTCATATCAGTAAGACTTTGAGTAAATACAACGAAAACAGGACAGAAAAATATTGTTTGCGTGGGTATTTAAGGTAGCTTTTCAGATTTTTTAAACTTAAAAAAAATAAAAGAAAAATCCTTGCTACGATCAGTGAGGCTATAGCTGGCAAATGTTCAAGAAAAAAGACAGACAAAAGCAAGGACAAACTATTTTTTTCAATGTTATATTTCCTTAAGGAGCTACGTAGACTCTTTATGTATTTTTAGATTTTGCACCAGACTTTCGCAAAGACCTGTGGGGAATCCGCGTGATCAAAATCGCAAATCGATTACGAGTATTCTTATTCAAATCGATATGATGACGTCATATATGACGTAATAATACAGATGGTGTTCCGACTGCAAAACGACTATCCCTTTATTCAACTTTCAAATTTGAATCAATTGATAACTGATTAACACTTAACCCTTTACTCCATAGATACTCATTTCGACGCATTGCTTTTAGGAGCCTTTGGAAAACATTGTGACTAAAGGTGAAATTGCTCGTGACGAGCAATTTCACCTTTTGTCAGAATGTTTTCTATGCTGTCAAAAGGTGTCATATACACAAAAGAAACGGTTTCATCCTTGATGATTTTTAGGGTCAATTAGAGATACAATAGGAATGCCTTATTGGGTAAAGGGTTAACGATACAATTTTTACCTTTAGCATTGATTGAGGAAAATGCTTTAGAAACATTGTTGGAAAAGTAGTAGATACTGTTTCCAAACATGTTCTCTTCTCTCACGATATTCTCGTTTGACAAAGGGTCATTTCATTACAAACTGTAAATGCCTTATGCCTTTTATGACCTGCATATAGCACCAACAGTCGTCGGCAGATATCTGAAAAAAATTGTTAAGTCTGAATACTACAAAACTATACTTTTCGCTATTTCATTGAAGGGTGGGAGGCAGAGTTTTCTTCTTTCCCCAGAAATCCTTTTTCTTTAGGTCGCTGTAAATCAGTATTTTATAAGGGTTAAGAAATCATTTAGAAATTATATATGAGGGCCTGAGGACGAAAGAGGCTTTGAACGAGGACTTTCAAAGAACCTTGGAAATGTTTGCCAAACAGTACGGTCTCCAACATGGGACCTCTTCAGTGAAAGTCAAGTGTTGTCTCGAAAGCCAAAATACATAAAACCATCACGTGATTCATAGTACTTATTTGAGCTCTAATAACTTTTCTTGTATCCCCTTTTCTTAAAAGATTTAACAATTTAATAAAGTGCATCGACAAGTAACAACTTTTTTTGCAGAAAAAATATAAGAATAGCAAAAAGTATCGACCCACTTTTCTTAAAATGATTAACCATTTAAAGTGCATCGACAGTTTGCTCGTCTCAAGGTTTCTTCTGTGGAAAACTAGTTAAGTGAAAAAAAACATTGGTTTGTTGGTTTGTTGGTTGGTTGGTTTGGGTTGGTTAGTTGGCCGGTTATTTGGTTGGTTGGTTGGATTGGTGGATTGTTGGATTTTTGGTTGGTTGGTTGGTTGGTTGGTTGGTTGGTTGGTTGGTTGGCTGGATGGATGGATGGTTGGTTGGTTGGTTGGTTCCTTCGTTCGTTAGTTGGTTGTTTGGTTGGTTGGTTGGACGATTGATTGATTGATTGATTGATTGATTGATTGATTGATTGATCAATCGACCGATTGATCGAGTGTCTTACTAAAAGAAACTCTTACGAAATCCAACAGCTAGGATAAGAATTGATCCCAGGACCCCTTGTTAACGAATTCTACAAGACTACTCTCTGACCCCTAGAGAGACCTTTAAAATTATGTTTTTTGAGACAGGTGTACTTAGGCCCGATTTCTTGAAGAGATAGCAGTTAAAAAGTCGATATTGCGATTGATATTATAAAATTATATCATTAACCCTTTACCACACAATCCTGTGTTTCAACAGTCCAGCATTTGAAAACATTGTGAGAAAAGAAGAAAATGCTGGTAACCAGCATTTTCTCCTTTTCTCACAATGTTTTCTAGCCCAATTAAATGAGGAAAAAATTTCCACACTATCAAGACTTTAAAAGATCCTGGGGAATACAGATTTTAAAATATTTTGATAAAATGTTTCTCTCGTTTTATAGACAAACTTTATCTATTGAGCTACCGGCTTCCATTTTTTCATTTGCAAATCTTTTCAATTCGGATTTTTTCTTTTTCTGATAAAAGGTTAAGTCATTCACCCCTTAAAAAATTTCCGACAGACGACTACAAAATAAAGTCCTTGGAATGTGATAAACATTACATAACTTAGGGTTTTTAGAGAAATGCATGCTAAAAGGTATGGCAAAATGGCTACACAAAAACGCCCTGAAAAAAATTACATGACATAAGTTGGGATTTTTAGAGAAATGCATGCTAAAAATATGCCAAGACGGCTAAGAAAAAGTCCTGGAATATGATAAATAATATAACACAAATTGGGATTTTCATAGAAATGCATGGTAAAAAGCATGACAAGACGACTAAAGATAAACGCCTTGGAATATGGTAAATATTTACATTACACAAGTTGGGGTTTTTAAAAAATGTATGCTTAAAACTATGGCAATGCGACTTCAGAAAACGTCTTCGAGTATGGTAAATATTTATATTGCATGCGTTGGCATATTTTTTAGCATGCATTTCTCTAAAAATTACATAATTTGGGATTTTAGGCAAATGCATAGTAAGAGAAAAAAGTCTTGGAATATGTTAGCATAAGTGAGAATTTCCAGAGATATCCACGGTCAAAAAAGTGAATGGCAAAAGAAAAAAAAATAGTTTGTTTGAAGCAACTTTTATTTTTGCTGCAATGTTTCCCTAAACGGTAAAAATCAAACTTTTAAAGCTGCGTTTAAAAAAAAAAGGTTTGGAATTTAATACTGTATTTAAAAGGAAAATAAATGCAGACATCCATTGTAAATATCTATATCATTATTTGTTTGCGGATAAATTTTGCATAAAAACGATGAAATATGATAAATGTTTGGAGAAAAAAATGGTTTCGAAATGAAATACATTTAATTAATAATGGACGCATGTCCCTGTATTACATGACAAGTTTTCAACCGCTCAAGGCAGTTGTGAAACTGCAGTTGTACTATGAAACCAACATTATTGAAAAATTGAGTATATTTTTTTAAATCTATGAACCTATTACCACACAATACCTACTTTTGACGACCCTGAGAAAGAAGCCTTTAGAAAACATTGTAGAAAAAGGAGAAAATGCTGGTAACCAGACTTTGTTTTATAACCATAGTTTACCAAACAATCCCTGGTTTTCACGACCCTGAGAAAGAAGCCCTCTGAAAACATTGTGGGAAAAGGAGAAAATGCTGGTTACCAGCATTTTCTCCTTTTCCGACAACGTTTTCTACTGTTCACAAAACAAATGGCAAATTTTCAGTCACTTTTATTTTGTCGTCTGCAAACGCTTTTGATTTGGGCAAGCCTAAAATATTGTCCTTTGTTTGTAAGTTATGTCATGAAGATTAATGAAAATGTCAATGGAGCTTTTCTATTTCTATTTACTATGGTGGCATACGAGATACGATATAACTATTGCTATAGTTTAAGAAAACTATCGTAATAAAACAAACCTTCCTGGAAATATTATCACAGTTGTCATATCAAGTGTTTAAGATAAGAAATTTCGTAATAGGTATATATCAGAAGATGCAAACCCATCTACAGATGCATGCACAGTTATATCCATGAAAGTTACTCATTTCTATGAAATAATATGTTCAAAATGACGTCAAACTGATGTCATACAGTTTTTATATTAACCGTGTAAGATAAGAAAATTCGTAATAGGTATATATCAGAAGATGCAAACCCATCTACAGATGCATGCACATTTATATCCATGAAAGTTACTCATCTTTATGAAATAACATGTTCAAAATGACGTCACACAGTTGTGATGTTAACTGTGTAAGATATATAGGATCTGACATGAGTGAGCTTTTGAGATAAGATTGTATTAAACGAGCCTTTGGCGAGCTTAATAACATTTCCTTGACGAGTTTAATAAAATTTTATCTCAAACACCACAATGAATGTCAGGTTCCTTTTATCACATAACGACATTTCACAAAATATAGATCAGATGATGCAAAAAGATTCATAAATGCAACCGTTGTATTTTCCATGAGACCCATTCTCTTGTATAAAATGAATACAAAGTGACGTCAAAAATGACGTCACATAGATGTGATATCAAACGTGTAAGAAAATTCGTAATGGGTATATTGCACTGAAAATGATAAAAGAACATTCGTAATAGATATATAACTATGGAAACATGGGAGATTATATGGTAGACAAAAAATATTAAATTCGTCGCGAAAATGTTATTAAGCTCGCCAAAGGCTCGATTAATAACATTTTACAAGACTAGCTAATGAGATTTTACCTTTAATTCAAACGTATGTCAAATCCTTCAGTGCATGTACAAGTCCCGCCTATCTAGTGGAAATATCCCTTTCATTTCTATTATTAGACTACCCGACCGGTACTGACGTTTCTGTCTATTTAAATATCATTTAAAATTTTAAACGAGTCAGTCCATGATTTTATTGAATGTTTTAACAGCGACCCCACGGACAGCGGAAATAAACGACCTGACAAAAAGATAAAGCTTGGTTTTTATTAATATCAAAAATTATTTGTAGTTCACACTGACTCATTTGTAAACTATATCAGTGTATAATCACTGATAGATATCGATCTGTAAGTGGATAAATGTTCATTTATATAACCGTTCATATCAGTTTTCTTTGCCCTCCAAATCTCCCTCCCTCTCTCTCCCCCCCTCTCTCTCTCTCTTTCCAAAGACACTACAAAGACACTACAAAACCGCAATAAATCAAGTATGACTATAATTGTTGTCACCATTCCCCACAATGTTTCTCCCTTGACATGGACATATATCGTCATTTCTCCACGTTGCTTGTGCATACTTTTAATCTGGGAAAATCTAACTTTTTGTCAATGTAGGAAAGCAGTCGGTAGCTTGGAAATACTTTTTTTGTACAGTGCTGTTACAGAATATAGAATCTGACATGAGTGGGCTTTTGAGATAAGAAAATTCGTAATGGGTATTATACACTGAAATTTCTGGTGATCTGATTGGTTAACATACCTGGAAATTATATACATGTATCATGTTCCCTGGCAAAAACCACGTAAAGCCAGTTTCCCTTTTGAGTGCCCCGTAAACATTACTACATGTGCAACACAACATCCAAAATTGCGGCGTCGATCGATCACCAGACTGCACGTTTAAGCACCAAACTGCACGTTTTAGTGACGTCAGTTTCCAGTGACGTCAGTTTTCATAGAATTGGGGCACACAGAAGGGAATTTCTATTTCGTTGGCATACTCGATTCGTGAGATTATAAAACAGGAAAATTTCGCTTAACGCGCTTTGAAAAGGTAAAACTTTGCAGTATAATAAATTCGTTGTACGCTCAGGTGGCAGGGGACTTGGAAACTTGTTCACGGCTGAAGTGAATCATGTCGCCACCTCGCCTTCGGCTGGGGGCCACATGATTCACCACAGCCGTGAACAAGTTTCCAAGTTCCCTGCCACCTGACCGTACAACTAATAATGCCATGCTGCACTAGCAGTATTATGGGTCCACTACCTTAAACCAAGCACGTTGCTCAAGAAACCAGATGTAATTCAGAATGGGTATTGTCCTGGTTCCTGCGCTATTCTTCGGAACCCAACTTACAGCCTTCAGGGTGGGCATCGCCCATTTGGGAAAGGGATTGCGAAGATAGATATACGAAAATCAACCAAACTGCCTTATAGCGGCTGTCGAGCCAGGTGGTTCGGTCGGTAAAACAGGGATTGAAATCCAGACGTCTATGGCTCCATTCATAACTCGGTCCATTTCTTTCCGAAGATTTATGATAGCCTAGAATTTATGTCGAATTATAAATAGGTTGAAATTTTGTTTTGTCAAAATTAATCAATGTTACCTAACATCCATGTTTCACCTATTTTATTACGCCCTTTTGTTCCCCGTTTCAAATTCACCTGTACAAGTTTAGGCATGTTGGAATTATGATGTTAGATAATTTGTAAATTACGAGGTTATCAAATCTAAACTTCATATCAACTTGTAACGCGCGAAAAGGGACACTCAGACATTTGCGTGAAGTGTCATCTCGGATTAGCCTGCGCAGTCCGCGCAGGCTGATCCGAGATGGCACTTTACGACTACATTAGATTTTGTGCTACAGTAGACTTGCGCAAAACAGAAAATTACATAAAAACGGAAAATGTCGTTTAGAATTAGCCTGCGGCATTCAGACATTTGCGTAAAGTGTCGTCTCGGATTAGCCTGCGCAGTCCGCGCAGGCTAATCCGAGACAGCACTTTACGACTTCATTAGATTTTGTGCTACAATAGACGTACATAAAAACAGAAAATTACATAAAAACGGAAAGTGTCGTTTAGAATTGGACTGTACAGACTGTGCAAGCTGATTTGAGATGATACTTTACGCCAATGTCCAAATGTCCGTTTTTGCAGGCCAATTAGATAGGGGTGTTAAAAGTTGGGATTGTGTAGTAAAGAGTTAAATGAATTTTGCGGACTGTATAGATCAAAATTAGACTGCACAGAACGTGCAGTCTTATCTTAGATCTACACTGTCCGATAAGGGGATTAACGCCGCATTAACAGCTAAGGTCATATCATGGCGGTCGGCGACATACGTGTTTCCTAGCTTTCTCATACCAGTAATGACACAACTTTCTTTCCAAAGCCACCAACTACTTTTCTCACATGCTTTAGCAGAGGTGAGAGGCGAAAATACGCCGGAAAGAAAGTTCGCCTCGACCGGGTATCGAACTCACAACCCCCAGGTCATGAGTTCGACACTCTCACCACTGAGCCACCCGGGCGGGCCCTGTCAGAGAAGCAGAAATCTTTCCTCTAAAATACCTTTGAAATAGCCAAAGTTGATTTTTCTCACTCTATCGGTTTGAAAGTTTTAATTCAGGGTTGTTGTTTTTACAGGATAAGCGTTGGAAAAGTGACACTCAGTAAATTGATCAATATATAAAGGTTTTAAATTCCTTTTGCACCGATATTTATAACTTCATTTCAATGATAATTTATTCTTTTTATCACATAACCTCCCGCAGTCGACTTTTTTTTTATATCTTGCATCTTGTTACAGATTTTTGAAAACATTACGGTGAAAGGAAAAAATGTGGTGTCTGTGGGTCATGAGGTAGAGCGTCGGCCTCATAACCTAAGGGTCCTGAGTTCGATACCCGTAAGATTTTTGATTTTTTCATTGACCCACACATTCAGCGCGAGTACTGGTGCAGTTCCCAGGAAGCAGAATCGAGAGAGATTAGTATAAGTTGTTAGAAATTGTTTCTCAATCCATGTAAAATAAATATGTTTAAATTAAAGGGAAAAATGCTTGGAATCAGCATTATGTCTCTTTTTCCCATGTACGTTTGCAGAATTTCATTAACTCCCGCTAGATGGCATTCTACAAATATTCATCTATCTAATATGGGCATCCTGAGTACAGAACCGGACTACTTTTCTACACCGTTACTTTGAATTTCAAACTAAAATAAAGGTTTACTGAAAAAAACGGAACCTGATGCGATTCTCCTAAAACATATTGATAAAAGCCATTTTCTCCATTGCTACTTTATAGCGCGTATTACTACAATCCCCCCAATATTGTCACAGCGGACAGGTCGAATTTTCGAATAAGAAAAAAGACATGCGCAGACAACGGTACTGATATAGCTTTCTTTCCAAGTCAAATACTACTTTTCTCACAGCCATCAGAGTTGAGAAGCAAAAAAATCACCAGAAAGAAAAATTGCTTCAACCGGGTATCGAACCCACAACCTCCAGGTAACGTGTCCGATACGATAACTACTGCACTACCAGGTCGGGCACTCTTAACTCTTTACCAAACGACACAATTTTCGACTTGTCCAAATCGAAAGCATCTGAAGACGACAAAGTAAACGTAACTGAAAATTTGAAATTTGTTTTGTGAAAGGGAAGAAAACATTGCCGGAAAAGGAGAAAATGCTGGTTACCAGCATTTTCTCCTTTTCCCGCTATGTTTTCAAAAACCTTCTTTTCCAAGGGTGTTAAAACTCGGCATTGTGTGGTAAAGGGTTAAATGAAGGTAAGTATCTTAGTAATAAATTACGGGAAACAATATTATGAAACGCTCACGTGTTTGCAATGTGCGTCTTTCTCGTAACTGTTTTTGTGCCAGTCGACAAAGTTTTAGATTGGTCAAAATCGTTACTGAAAATTATAGAATTTGTATTTGACAGGGTAGAAAACATTTTGGGAAGAGGAAAAAGATATTTTCCAGCTACTATACTTACTGGCGATTTTTCCTTTTCCAAGAACGTTGTCGATAGGCCTCTTTTTTTTGGATTGTTGAAATTCGGAACTGTATGACAAAGGGTGAAATTAATATTATAAATAATGTAAAATAGATATATCCATAAGTTAAACTCAATGACCAATTAAACAAACTGGCAGCTAATTTAAACATGTCTATCAATATTCATTGGCCATTCCAGAAACGGGCTAAATGTATCATGCTGCCAAAAAAAATTTCAACCAGGTCAACCTGCGCAGTCCCCGCAGGCTGACCTGGGTTGAAACTTTTTTCTATTCTTCAATTTTCTGTATGTCAGGGACGATTCTACCTGATACATATGTGACCCATCACGCAAAAAGGGACCATATGGGAATTCTGTACATCAATTAGATGAAAACAGATCAACGATAGATAGACAGACAGACAGATGAAAGAACTGATGTGGAATCAAAGACACAACGAGAGAGAGAGAGAGAGAGGGGGGGAGGGAGAGAGAGAGGAGGAGGAGGAGAAGGTAGGGAAGGAGACAGAGGCAGACAGAAAAAAGACAGACAAGAAGAGGGAGACACAGAGAGACAGAGAGAAGAACAGAGAGAGAGAGAGAGATAGAGACAGGCAGAGACCGACAGTGGCAGAGAGAGACATAGACAGAGAGAGACAGAGACAGAGAGACAGAGAGAGAGCCAGAGAGAGACAGAGAGAGACAGAGAGAGAGAGAGAAACAGGCAGTCAGTCAGACAGACAGACGGACGACAGAGGCAGACAGAGACAGAGACAGACAGAGAGAGACACATAGACAGAGAAACCGAGACAGAGGGACAGACAGAGAGACAGAGACAGAGGGACAGACAGAGAGACAGAGACAGAAGAGGAGGGAGAGAGAGAGACAGACAGACAGAGGCAGAGGAGCAGAGGGAGGGAGGAACAGATTAGACAGACATAAATAACGATAAAGTTTTCTTAATATTCAAGAAAGGGATCATAGCATTAAACTAAAAGCTACACCTGTTATAACGTCTTAAATGCCGTGTTTATGCATAGAACAAATCTGGAGAAAAATTAATCATAGTTTTTGATAGTAAGAAATAATAAATCTAATCAAAACAAAATCAAACCTGTTGAAAAAGAAAAAGCTAAAAATAGCTAACTTACATTTTACGCTTTTTTTTTCCTCCTTATTTGCACACAATAACTCACTCCCAAATTACATTTTATTTTCTACAAACTGTTTATTTATTTAATCCCCGGGTACTTCAGCCTTACTTGAGAGAGCTGAACAGAGATCAGCCGTCTATAAATTCTCGACAAGGTATGGAAAATTTCGAGCTAGAAATCAAACAAAAATATATTTTATTGAGCCCCGCTATCTATCTATTTACACTTAACTCTTTATACCAAACGACAAATTTATAGACTGGGTCCAAATTGAAAGCATTTGCAGACGACAAAATAGATGAGACGGAAGAATCGAAATTTGATTTGGGAAGGAAAGAAAACATTGTGGGGAAAAGGAGAAAATGCTGGTTACCAGCATTTTCTCCTTTTCCCACAATGTTTTCAAAAGGATTCTACCTCAGGGTTGCCAAAAGTCGTCATTATGAGGTAAAGGGTTAATTACTATTTACTTTACCCTTTTCGCCAAGTCGCGGTAGCTTATAGCTGAAAGCGTTCAAGACTTGAGAACAAGAAGTCGTCGGTCCGATCCCTGGCTCGGCCAATTTCTTTCCGAGGATTTAATGATAGTCATTGCGACAGGATTCATTCCTCTCCCACCGCTGACCATTGTTTCGACGATGATTATGTGGGAAAGTAGCCAGTGGCTTAGAAAGAAAATGAAGGTTTACTGTTTATTTTCCTTTAATCGTTGGCTATGCCATCCCTTAACCTATCAGCTCTTTACAATCCCGACTTTTAACACCCCTGTGAAAGAAGCCTTTTGAAAACATTGTGGGAAAAGGAGAAAATGCTGGTAACCAGCATTTTCTCCTTTTCCCACAATGTTTTCTATCGTTCCCAATACAAATTTTAATTCTTTAGTCACAATTATTTCGTCGTCTGCAAATGCTTTCAGTTTAAACCAGTCTAAATTTTTTTTCGTTTGGTAAAGAATTTAACAGTTTGAATAAAACTTTTAAATCCACAATTAAAAACCTAAGTAATTCTACTTCATAAGTTTGTTTTGGGGAGACCAATATCTCTTTATCGGACAGTGTAGATCCAAGATCAGACTGCACGTTCTGTGCAGTCTGATCTTGATCTACACTGTCCGCAAAAAGTCAGTATGTCGAGCTTATCAGCCTAAGGGTAAGAACTTAGATATTTCTATCTCAAGTGTTTAAATGCGCCAGTTTGATTTCTACCTATTTATATTTGCGCAGGTTTATCGATATAAAATGAGGTTTAAGATTTAAAAACAAAAAGAAATTAGAATGTTGTGGTAGAAGGTAAATTGCCCTTCGTCAGTATCTTTCTCTTTTGTCACGATGTTTTAAAATATGGTAGAAAAGAAGCTAACTTGTCAAACAAGTAAGGGGCAAAAATTCGTTTTGTCCTGTTCATTTCGAGTTCAATATTATCTGCGACGGCCAGAGCACATATCTAGGTTTTCGTTTTACCAATACTCTATAAAACATTACTTCCAAGCAGCCGAGTTCTTTCCCAAACAACCACTGTTAAAAGAACATTCAACTCATTACCAAACGACAATATTTTAGGCTTGTCCAAATCGAAAGCGTTTGCAGACGACAAAATAAAAGCGACTGAAAATTTGAAATTTGTTTTGTGAAGGGTAGAAAACATTGTGGGAAAAGGAGAAAATGCTGGTGACCAGCATTTTCTCCTTTTCCCACAAAGTTTTCTAAAGGCTTCTTTTTTCAGGGTCGTCAGAAGTAGGGATTGTGTGGTAATGGGTTAAGGGGCAGAGGGGCAGGAATCCTGTCCAAATTAGTATCACCAATCCTTGCAAAGAAATTGACCCGGCTTGGAGAAAGCATTTGCAGACGACAAATTGAAAGCATTTGTAGACGACAAAAAAAGAAGAAAATGCTGCTTACCATAAGTTCTCTTGTTTTGCAATGGTTTTTAAAGGCTTTAATTTCCAAGAGTGGTTATATGTTTGATAAAGAGGTTTTAACTTCAGATTATATAGTATTTAGATATTGCAATAAAATTTGTATGGAATATTATGGGACGGTCGACACAGGGTCAGTGCAAACGAACCTAAACGTCCTTTGTATCAAAAACGGTATTTCCTTTTCTTTCGAATTTTTTTTTCCTTTTGACAATGACAACGAGTTTTGATTAGTCTAGCAAAATGAGATAGGATGCGGCCCCTGAATTTTTAAGACACTTAATCTACGTGGAGATTAATTAATGAATGAAATCATTCTTAACATTGATGAATATTTTCGTTCCTTCCAACCTAAGAGAGACTCAAGAAAAGCATTGATAGGCGCCTTGGCCACCGCGATAAACCTGACATAATGTTGAAGACGATGTTAAACACCATACAATAAATAAATCAATCAATCAAATCTATTAATCAATCGAATCAATCAATAGATCGATCCATCAATCAATCAGTCAATCAATCAATCAATCCTCTAACCACCCCCATCCCCCCAAACGGCTTCAAGCCATACATGTTGCGACTGGGTTGCCTTGCTTGGCAAAAAGAAAAACATAAACAAAAAGGCTTACCTTTGAAAAGAAAATATTTTGTTTTTCTTTTTTCAAATCTTTTATCCGTCAAATCAATGAGAACTCTATCCTAGTAACCTTTCCTATACATAAACGATCGGAACTGAATGTCCCCCGTTGTAAAATAACCCATATTATAGTGATAAATTGACACATCTCTTTTTTCGCAGGTTCCATTTTTGCTCCATAGAAGACAGCTCTTGAAAACGTTGTGGCAAAAGGAGAAATTGCTCGTCTCGAGCAATTTCTCTTTTTGCCACAATGTTTTCATGTTTTACTATGTATTACTATGTAATTTACGTATACATTTAGGATTGCTACTCATTGCTACTACTCTACAAAGATACTTTCTTTTAAATCGTTTGCTGCATTTCCTTTTTTCAAGAGGTACTGGGTTTGAACCCTGGATAGCCCCGAATAACTCCAAAGAGGCATTTTCAGTCCAGAGATAAAACCCTCCAAAAAATCGTAACTTCAATTCAAAAAGTGTTTTTGCCCAGAAAGCCTCAAAAACGCGGAGAGTGTGAATCAAAGATCAGACTGCACGTTCTGTGCTGTCTGATCTTTGATCGATGCTGGCGACAATATGGGTTATTGAAGAAGTGAGAGGTGTGTTAAGGGTTTTAGAGAAGAAAAATGTTTAAAAGATATGTGTCGTAATAGCTTTAATTTTCTAAAATCACCCTGATTAACATTGGCCTTCATGCCAATCTTTATCACGTGTAATCTTGAACGACGACCGTGTCTATAATTTTATCACAGATTATTATTATTATTATTATTTTTTTTTTGGGGGGGGGGAGGGGGTTGGGGGGTAGAATGGAAGAAACACGTGTTGGCTATAAGCATGTCGTTCAGCCCAAGAAACACCGTGGGACTGTGCAAGGCTGAATTGCACGGGGTCACAGGATCTGCAAATTACAAAAATAATTTCACATTTCGTCATTGTTGACATCAAACTTATAACATAACATAATACAATATAACATAACATAACATTTATCCAACATAAAACAGCACTTGCATGTTTATAGCTTATAACTTATAATTCTCTTTTTCTTTGGCAATATTTTGCATCTTTAAACGGTTAATACTTTTGTTTATATTGATAATGTATGCAAAAGTAAACAAGAAATAAATATCGAAAAAAAGAACGAATAAATGTTTTACACTGACTTTTGACGACCCTTTCATGTTTTGGCAAAACTTGAGAGCAAATGAAAAAAGAAGCAATTGCTTGTACGGGAACAACTGACCTGTTCTACCCCGATGTTGACCTTTTTTGGTAAGCCTTTGACAAAACCGTTGTCTGCGCATGTCATATTCTTCGAAGATTCGACCTGTCTGCTAGGACGTATCACTACCACTAATTTTGGGGGATTGTAGTAATACGCGCTATAAAGTAGTAATGGAAAAATAGGTTTTATCAATACGTTTCAGGAGAAATCAGGCCTGTTTTAGCTCCAAATTTCTCTAAACTGCTGATCATAGCTGAATGATTCGTACCAGATAGCGTTCTATTGAGTAAACGTTTAATAGTAGTCAATTGTTTATTAGTGACATGTGTACATGATAACATACAAAAAAAGTTGACAAACTTTATAACAAACATACACCCGGCCCCATGGGCCTATAAGTCACTGTCAGTTTTAGAATGTTTACTAATATTATGCCACATGCTGGATAACTGGTCAAATTTATAAAGGAAAATTATAGACTTTTAGATGTTAGCAATAGGTGGATTTTTTTCGCTTCTCAAATGCATTAACAATAAATTTTGCAAGTAAGCGAACATGATTCTTCATTAGATGAGCCAATTTGTTTATTTTAGTTTGAATTTCAAAGTAAAGCTTGTCGTGCAGAAAAGTAATCTGGTTGTGTACTCAGAATGCCTAAATTAAATAGATGTGTATTTGTAGAATGCCATCTAGCGGGAGGTATTGTTGACAAAACATAACTTAAATAATAATAAAAAATAAAATCTTGTACAGAATAATTCGCCCATGCACGTCCTGTTAAATGTTTTGCTAAAACTTGAGGTAAGAAAACAAATCGTGTACGGAATAATTGACCCCCTACATCTTTTGACTACAGGTTTTTGGTAAATCTTATGCGAGAATGATCTGTGCAAAATAAAAGAGCCATGCTGTGGGAAAAGGGGGCTTAATGCATCTCCGTGGAGCATTCGTGATAACATGCAAGTCATCATATAATTTTGGATTATTTATTTCCAGTTCTTGATCTTGAGGTAGAATGGTACTGTGACGTGCAGAAAATTGACCAAAAGCAAAAGGCATCGATCCATGTCAGCCTGCGCGGACTGCGCAGACTGACCTGAGTCGATACTTTTTGCAGAAATTTTAAGCTCCCTTATTACATAACATAGCTCGAATGGCATTGAACCATTTTACCTGCTGTTGATAGGGTTTTTTTTTTTTTTGCAAAACTTTGGGCCTAGAAAAAAAAAAACAGTTTTCGTGTACAGAACAATTAACACCCCTTCCACCCCTTGCTGACGGTTAGGGCAAAATAAAAACTAGTGCAAACGACGCATTTTTTTTTTTTCAAGAGCAAACAATTTTTCATCTCTAGTTGGCAGTATTTGTACAACCTCGAGCAAGAGGAATCAGTAATTGATTCTATTAATGTAATTGATGTTAAATACGGTCACCAACATCTGGTCTTTTATATCGCAGAGGACAGTTCATCTATCCATTTTCCCTGGAATTTCTGTCTCTAGTACTTTCCACATTATTTCATGTTTTCCGGTAGGTTATCGAGAAATATTGGTGAAACATATTTCGATATTTCATGGTTAGGACCAATGAAAAAACGGATTTTTTTATTTTCTAGTCAGCCAAGTAAAATGCGCGTGACTCACAACCAGATGGAAATATGACGTCATTTAACTTGTTTTTCTCGTGCTTGACGTAATATTGTAATGCATTGCTATACGGATGGGGTACGCCACGGGAAATAACTGAAAAGAACTGCGCTGGATTTTGATAAGGTAAGCATGAAATATAGAAAAGTATTTCACCGATATTTCTTGATAACCTATCGGAAAGCATGAAATATATGAATCAAAGCGTTGAGAACGCTGACGTGGTATTTGTCAAGGAAACCCGTTGTGTGGAATTAATAGTTTGAAAGAAAAAGAGACATATTGTTCAAATATTGGCTTAAAAGTCAACCCACCAAGCAAATGAATACCTTATCGGTTGAAGGGAGAGTGCTCATCTATCTTAACACTATAGTTCTGAAACATCTTTAGCCTTTTACATTTAATTTCCAATATTACAATCAATTACTCCGATCTATAAGTACATGTATTCAAGAGCAATCAAATGGAGTAGCGCGAAATCATAGGACGGAGAAGCCATGGAACGAAAAAGCCCAGGGTCAGTTGGTAAATTTGTATCATTGCAGCAAATGAGCGAGAGAAGCTATTTTCAATCAAAAATAAGTTATCTCAACCATCGATAGCTTCGCCCCATGTATCTTCTAAATACATGTATGCCATTTCAAATTTGATACTTGAGTGCCAGCGAAAAACTCGTTTGCCTGAGGTTTATTTCCTTCGGCTTTGCACAAAATAAGATACATGGTTATCAAAATTCAATCTTGAACTCATAGTGGTATTGTCTTCGACAAATACCACAAAAATGGTTCTTTGACAGACAGAAAATTGACCAATGGCAAGAAATATGGACTCATGACGGCCTGCGCATATATAGGCTGTCATGTTCAATAGTTTTTGCAACTTCGTCAAGCTCCTTTTTCACATACATGTATTAAGACCCATAGTGTATTAAGCATAGATTGGATTGAGTTTTTCATATATGCTCTCTCTCCCTCCTCTCTCTGGGAAGGGTCGGGTTGGGTTGGGTTTGGTTAGGTTGGGCTGGGACGGGACGGGACGGGACGGGACTTAACCAAAATACAGAGGAACACCATTTTTTAAGAAGTTCAACTCTGACGTTTTTTCGACACGAAAATCGAATTTACGAGGCTTATATGAGGAGCTTACGAAACAAATCAACAGGTTTCTAAACATTCACAGAAGTTAACAGATATCTATTCTACCTCCAGCTTTAATTTCTTTCTGCTTGAAGTAGTTCTAAGCAGTGTTTAATGTATTGAGAGATGAATGACTAATTATCAAAAATCCTCTTTTGGCAACATTTTTAGGAATAATTTTTAATTAGCGGTATCTGCTACGCATGAAACGTAAACCATATCTATTCCAATCACTATCAATAGAAGAATAAAAAAAAATTGTATCACACCCAATCATTGTGTGGATAGGTAAAACACGCCCTGGGCATTTTTCCGTGAATTTTATATCGAAAAGTTTTCATTCAAAATATACCTGAAAATTAATCTATTACCACACAATCCCTACTTTTGACGACCCCGAGAAAGAAGCCCTTAGAAAACATTGTGGGAAAAGGAGAAAATGCGGGTAACCAGCATTTTCTCCTTTTTCCACAATGTTTTCTACTCTTCACAAAACAAATTTCAAATTTTCAAGTCACTTTTATTTTGTCGTCCATAAATGCTGTTTTTTGGACAAGCCTTAAATATCGCCGTTTGGTAATGAGTTAAGATGCTTTCCTTCCTCCCTCCCCTCCCTCTCTCTCTCTCTCTCTCTCTCCTCCTCCTCTCTCTCTCTCTCTCTCTCTCTCTCTCTCTCTCTCTTTCTCCCCTCCCTCTCTCTCTCCTCTCCCTCTCTCTCTCTCTCTCTCTCTCTCTCTCTCTCACTCTCTCTCTCTCTCAATGAATAACTAGTCTGTCTTGGTTGACCCGGCCTAGTTTCTGGTTTCCCCTCTCTCTCTCTCTCTCTCTCTCTCTCTCTCTCTCTCTCTCTCTCTCTCTCTCTCTCTCTCCCTCCCTCCCTCCCTCCCTCTCTCTCTCTCTCTCTCTCTCTCTCTCTCTCTCTCTCAAAGAATAACCAGTCTGTCTTGGTTGACCCGGTCTGGTTTCTGGTCAAGGTTATTCAGCTTTTAAAAACTTTCAAAAAGTGAGTCAACTTATTAATCATAATCATTTTTTTTTTTATCTTCAAAGATATTTTTGGTATGAAATTTGAAAATTACTACTAGTATATAAAGTCACATGCAATAAGATACGTTAGTATTTGATAATCAGAGAAACCTTGATAAGATCTACGCATACGGACGAAAAAAGATCACAAAAGACCGAATGACTTGCCTTACAAATTAATGTTTAAATCTTTACCACACAACCCAGAGGTTTATCGGCCTTCAGGACGAAGCCTTTAGAAAATATTGTGGGAAAAGGAGAAAATGCTGGTAACCAGCATTTTCTCCTTTTCCCGCAATATTTTCTACAAATTCCTCTTCCAATCAAAATCAAATTTTTATCACACAATCTAAAGGTTTATCAACTTTCAGAAGAAGCCTTTTGAAAGTATTGTGAGAAAAAGAGAAAAAGGCTTGTAAGCAGCATTTTTCCTTTTCCCGCAATGTTTTCTACCAATTCCTCTAACAACCATATTCAAATCTTTATCACAATCTAAAGTTTTATCAGACAATCTACTTTCAGATGGAAGTCTTTTGAAAACATTGTTTGAGAGAAGGAGATAATACTGGTTACCAGAATTTTTTCCTTTTCCCACAATGTATTCTACCAATTAATCACTACCAATAATAGTCAACGCTTTACCACACTATCAAGAGTTTTAAAGATCTGGAGAAAGAAGCCTTCTGAAAATATTGTGGGAAAAGGAGAAAATGCGTTACCAGCGTTTTCTCCTTTTCCCACAATATTTTCTCCCTTTTCTGAATCAAATTTTACCATTTTTATCGCAAATAGTTTTTTGTCTGCAAAACGTTTCAATTTCGACGAGTATTAGATTTTGTTATTTGGTAAAAAAAGAAAACGAAAAAGACTTTAGGAAGAAAACTTTGTGGGGGAAAAGGAAAAAGCACTGGTAACCACTATTTTCTCCTTTTTCCACAATTTTTTCTCCTGTTTTGGACACATATTCCACAATTTCAGCCACATATAATTTTACGTCTGCAAGACCTTTGAATTTCGACTAGTTATGAATTTTGTTATATGTATTTGGTTCAGAGAAAACGACGTTGACGATTAAACCTCTTTAACAATATTGTGGGAAAGGAGAAAATTCTGGTAACCGTCTTTATCTCAGTTTTCCATCAATTTGGACAAGTCTAAAGTTTTGTCGTTTGGTAATGAGGTAACGCTCTCAGCACATACACTGTGAAAATGTGAACATTCTATACAGTCTGATCTTGATCTAAAATCTAACTCTTTACCTAACAATCCCGACTTTTAACGAACCATAGAATGATGCCCTTTGAAATCAGTGTGGGAAAAGGAGAAAATAATGGTAACCAGCATATCCTCCTTTTCTCACAATGTTTTCCTCCCTTCCCAAAAGCAAATTTTAATTTTTCAGCCACGTTTATTTTGTCATCTGCAAACGCTTTCAAACTGGTATAGTCTAAAATTCTGTTGTTTGGTAAAGATTTAAGTGTACAGTTTCATCTCGAACAACAGTTCTGAAAAAATATATATATATATTTCAGCCATACTTAGCTTCAGCATAATTCAAGGTTCCAAAAAAGAAAACTACAGAATTAAATCCAACAGTGAATTGTGTACAAGTTCATTTCAGTAATGGGAAGCCCCAGCATCTCTGCTCACTGTATTAACTAATTGAACGTTTTTGCATAATTAACGTATTAGGTCAAAACCAATATTAGAGCTTTCCAAGTCAACCTGGCGGCCAGATTTTTTTTACCACCTTTTACGCTCACGTTCCATTAACCCTTGAGGTGTTAAGCGCGACTCACTGACCTTTTGCGGACAGTGTAGATCAAGATCAGACTGCACAGAACGTGCAGTCTGATCTTGGATCTACACTGTCCGAGAAAGAGATATTATTCCTCAAAACAAAACTTTGAAATATCAATACTTTGGGTTTTCACTATGGAAACTAAAAATATATAAATATTCTAGCTATTTAGTAGGACAAGGGTTAAAATTGTAACCAAACAATCCCTGGTTTTTACAACCCTGAGATAGAAGCCTTTTCAAAACATTGTGGGAAAAGGAGAAAATGCTGGTAACCCAGCATTTTCTCCTTTTCCCACAATGTTTTCTACCCTGCTGAAAACAAATTTCAAATTTTCAGTCACTTTTACTTTGTCGTCTGCAAGTGCTTTCAATTTGGACAAGTCTTGAATCTTGATGTTTGGTGAAGAGTTAAGCTGCTTTCACATTATTTCAATCTGATTACAATGACAACTATTCGTTTATTTCCTGTGCATTACCAAAATGTGGCTGGGGCTCTGAAGTGTTTTGCCAACAGACACTTCGGTCAAAAACTTAGTACCTCCAGTGAAGATCGAACGAAAGACCCCTGGGCCAGTATTCACCAACCATTCTAAAGAACGTTCTTTGACTTATCCTCCAAAATTTTATACATTTGTAAGTAACACAACTTCTCATTCGGTTTACCCAATCAGAAGTTGGGTTACTTACAACTTTAAAAAACCTTGAAGAATAAGACTAAGAATGTTCTCAAGAATGGTTGGTGAATATGGGCCAATAATTTTCTACATTTGTCAGTAACACAATTCCTGATTGGCTAAACCGAATGGTTTAGCCAATCAGAATTTGTGTTACTTACAATTTAAAAAGAAAACCTTAGAGAATAAGAATAAACATATTCTCAAGAATGGTTGGTGAATACAGGCCTTGCTGGTTTGCAAGGCTTAGATTTTTGACACTGAGCCGGGGAGGGGGGAGTACTTAAGTTTAGGTGTTTTTAGGTTGTTCTTAAGTTATTTCAGTTATGTCGCTGTGGCTGTGTGTTTTTTTTTTTTATTTTGTCTGGCACGATATCTTTTTCCAAGCTACCGGCTGCCTTCCTACATAACCATAGCTGAAGCAATGATCGGCGGTGTGGGGGAAATGAATCCCTGTCTCAGTGACTATCACCAGTTCTCACAAATACATCGATAGAGCTCTGAATTCGAATATACGACCTTCTGATCTTAACCCTTTCCCAAACAATCCCTGGTTTTTACGGGTCTGGAATAGTAACCTTTTGAAAACATCGTGGAAAAAGGAGAAAATGCTGGTTACCAGCATTTTCTCCTTTTCCCACAATGTTTTCAACCCTATCTTAGACAGGAATCATATTTTCAGCAAGAGTTGAACTGTCGTCTGCTAATGCTTTTAATTTGGTCTAGTCCAAAAGTTTGTCGTTTGGGAAAGGCTTAAGTCGTGTACTTCACCTGGCTCGGCGATCCCCTTTTTCGTCAAGAAAAAAATGTCTGGAAAGTTGGGATGAGTGACCAAGGGATTAACTCTTTGCCAACAACTTGTTCAAATTGAAAGCATTTGCAGACGTTAAAGTGCTATTACCCAAAAATTGAGTTTTGTTTTGTAAGGGTAGAAAACGTTGTGGGAAAAGGTGAAAATGCTGGTAACCAGCATTTTCACCTTTTCCCACAATGTTTTCAAAAAGGGCATTTTACTTGGTCATTAAAAGTTGGAATTGTGTGGTAAAGGGTCAATTAAGTTACTAGATAAAGATTTCCTAATTTGGCAATTCTATCACAATTTTGGGTAGGAAAAGTTCAAATCTGGCCGTTAATTACTAGTAACTCTTTCCAAATCGAAAACGACTTCAGCAGGTTTCACATTTAGTGTAGATCAAGATCAGGCTGCACTGTACGTTCACTGGTACTTTCAGCTTAAGAAAATTGACGAAAAGTAAAAAGTTTCGGCCCAGATCAGCCTGCACTCTGGTCTAGGCCGGAACTTTTAGCAGATATATTAAGCATCATTTTTTCCTTTTCCCAAATCGATTGATTGATTGATTGATTGATTGATTGATCGATCGATCGATCGATCGAATCATTCATTGATTGATTGATTGATTCACTCATTCATTCATTCATTCATTCATTTTTTATGCATTTATGCATCTATCTATCTATCTATCTATCTATCTATCTATCTATCTATTTTCAAAGACAGAAATCATCTTTTTTACACGACACTGACTTTGTCGTCTGAAAACAAAATGATCTCCACTTCGTCAAATCTGATATTTTATCTGAAAGTAAAGATTTAGTGACCGAAAAGGGGCGAGTTTTGTCAAATTGAGACAAACCGTATTTAGAAATGTAATTAAACAGTTTAAGATTAACTCAGCGTACTTCAATCGGTCAATGAATTACAAAATGAGCCATGCTGTGTGAAAATGGGGGGGGGGGGGGGAGGGCGGAGGTTAATGCATCTGCAAAAAGAGTATCGGCCCAGGTCAGCTTGCGCAGTCCGCACAGGCTGACCTGAGTCGATACTTTTGCGTTAGGTCAACTTTCTGCGTGTAAAAGGATCAGTCTACATACCGATTCAGCCGTTTATTGGACAGAATTGTTTCTGTGTATATACAATGGATGTGATGATCTTTTTTTTTTTTACCAAAAGACAAAATTTTGGACCAGTCCAAATTGACAGCATTTGCAGACGGCAAAATAAATGTAAATGAAAAATATTGAAAATTTATTTGGAAAGGGTAGAAAACAATGTGGGAAAAGGAGAAAATGCTGGTAACCAGCATTTTCTCCTTTTCCCACAATGTTTTCCAAAGGCTTTCTTTTTCAGGGTAATCAACAGTAAGGATTGTGTGGTAATGGGTTAAATTATCGTCTGCAGGTACCTTCAGTTTGGACAAATAAGAACTTATTTTGTGGGCCTATATGTGGAAAATTTTTAACTAATGGACAAAATTTTGTTCCACAAACTGGACAGCAATAAATATTTTAGTACACCCCCCTCGTGGTGACAGTAAACAGCAATAAATTTCTAAAATGCTATAACTATACGGTCTGACCTTTCAACCCTTTAGGTCTTTCTTTAGCATACAGTTTAGATCAAGATCAGACTCCACGACATTTGTTGTCTAATCTGAGGTAAATAATTTTCAATAATTTGTGAGACATTCTTGTTCATAATAAAGAATATTTCCCTCTATCTCAATGTAATTATTGTTATTATTATTAGTAGTAGTAGTTTAATTATTATTAGAATTATTTTTATCATCATTATTAGTATTGTTATTTGTATCATCATCATCATCATTATTATTATTATCATCATCACCACCACCACCGTTATCATCATCACCATCATCATCATCATTATCATATTATTACCTTCACCACCACTACCACCACCGTCATCATCATCATCATCATCACCATCATTATCATCATTATCATTATTATTACCATCACCACCACTACTACCACCGTCATCATCATCATCATCATCATCATCATCATCATTATTACCATCACCACCACTACCACCACCGTCATCATCGTCATCATCATCATCATCATTATTACCATCACCACCACTACCACCACTACCACCACCGTCATCATCGTCATCATCATCATCATTTTTCTGAATCGATTCCAATTCTTCGAATTCTTAAACCCGTAAGTCGCTAAGCTCAATACATTGTGCTTTCTAGGATGGTGTAGATGAAGATCAGACCTTACATGCAGTCTGATCTTGTAGTTTGCACTGTCTTATATCGTGTGACTTTTTCTGTGAAAAGGACTTCGTAAAAAAATGCAATATTTGGCTTTTAACCACTGTCTTAAACTCTTAAGACACGAACAATGTACATGTATTCTGGTTCATAATCAGTTTAATTTAATTCTGGTTCAAATGATAAAATGTGTTGTTTTTTAGGATTGAAAACATTGTGGAAAAGGGAGAAAATGCTGGTTACCAGCATTTTCTCCTTTTTCCACAATGTTTTCAAAAAGCCTTCTTCGTCAAGGTCGTTAAAAGTCAGTGTTGTGTGGTAACGGGTTAAAATCTCATTTTATTTCTTTTTTAATAGATCTAGATATAAAAGATAACCTTTTCATTTTAAAATTATGTACAAGAATATAGCGAGGCCTTATAAAACGACCATAAATATATAGATAGATAGATCTATCAAAATATTGTGTTACTTTTATGATTGTCTTTAAAACAGGCCGGTGGTTGACCAGGGGTCATTTATATATGACCGTTGACCAATAGAAAACGTTAAAAACGATGAAAATGTTATAAATGAGCCATGTTCTATAAAAAGGGTAGTTTTTGACCAGCCTCCATAGCTCAGTTGGTAGAGCAAAGGACTCGAGATCATGAGGGTGTGGGTTCGATACCCAGATGACTGTGTCTTTTATCGACTTTTTGCATAATTTTGAAATTCTTTTTTCTGCCAGCGGCTAAGAGATTGTTTTGTTATACTGCAAAGAAATTTCTCGTGATCTGATTGGATAATATGCCTCGAAAACATACATCATGTACACTGGCAAAAACCAACGTAAAAGCAGTTTCCCTTTCGGGAGCCCCGTATACATGACTACACTGTTAACGCAACATCCAAAATAGTGGCATCGATCAAGATTAAAATCAAGATTCTGCGCCAAGCTGCACGTTTTTAAAAAAAGTTTTGGTGACGTCAGTTCCCAGTGACGTCAGTTTTCATTTAATCGGGGCATTCAGAAGGGAAATTATACTTCGTCAGCGTACTCAATTCTTTAAACAAAAAAAAAAAGGTAAAAATCGCTTAACAAATGTTAGAACGGTAGAACTTTGCAGTATAACAAATTCGTTGTAAGGCCAGGTAGCAGGGGTCTAGGAAACTTGTTCACGACTGTGGTGAATCATGTCGCCACCTCGCTTTCGGCTCGGGCGACATGAATCACCACAGCCGTGAACAAGTTTCCAAGTCCCCTGCCACCTGACAGTACAACTAATAATTTCCACATATTTTCCATACCTTCAAACGGTATGATTTACGGTTAAATATATAATGACACCCGCTTTAATATTCTGGCCTCTACTGGCCCTTAAATGGCAACGAGTGCTTTTTTCGGAAATCTTGTTTTATCCGACTATAATACTTGCGGAAACCATGGTATTATCACGTCGGGACCTAGATTAACTAAAATCAATGATATAGACGGAAAAATCTATAAAAACAACGTGGAAGAAGAATTTCCTTGACGACGACCTGACACCTGGATTAACAACCTTTTACCACAAACTAATTTGTTATCTCATTACCAGACGACAAAATTTTAGACTTGTCCAAATTGAAAGCATTTGCAGACGACAAAATAAAAGTGACTGAAAATTTAAAATTTGTTTTGCGAAGGATAGAAAACACTGTGGGAAAAGGACAAAATGCTGGTTACCAGCATTTTCTTCTTTTCCCACAATGTTTTCTAAGGGCTTCTTTCACAGGGGCGTCAAAAGTAGGGATTGTGTGGTAATGGGTTATGGAAGGTTTTAAAAAAAAAGAGAGTCCTTCAGACGGCAAAATCCAGAATCTTTTCATTACAAGACCAGATATATGTCACAGTTTGTTTTTTATTAAAATTTCTTTTACTTGCTCCAATTTATAGGAGAAACAAAAGTGGCCGTTTAGAAGTTTGTTTCAGTGTAGTGATGCGCTCTATAAAGTAGCAGTACATTTGAGGAGAAATCAGACCTGTTTTAGCTCCAGATTTCTCTACACTGCCGATCATACCTGAATGAATCGTACCAGGTAGCGTTTTATTGAGTAATGGTTTATGTTAATTTGAAATTCAAAGAAACGGTTATTGCGTAGAAAAGTAGTCCGGTTCTGTACCCAGAATGCCCAAATTAGATAGATGTGTATTTGTAGAATGCCATCTAGCGGGAGATAATGGTGTATTTGTAGAATGCCATCTAGCGGCAGATAATGGCTAAATTGCAGTAGTAGTGGTAGTAATGTAATACTAGCAGTAGTTTGAGACTTTCTGACCAAAACAGTCGTTAAATTTAGATTGTTAAATTTTTATTTCAAATGGATAAAATATTCAAACAATCGATTCACCAATGGAAAGGTGAACTGCGATTTATCGTATCTCCATTGCAATAAATTTGGGGTTAACCTTCAGTGGTGACCAAAAGTTGCCATCCATAAAAATAAATACACTGTGGTTGCCTTCCCCACTTTACCCGTCATAAAAATTCCATCCTTGACTATTTTTTACTTCAATGGGAGTTATATTTGTAAAGCATATCTATGAAGTATCCAAATAAGGATAGAGTCATATTTATATAGCATATCTATAATCCCCTTCACTGCAGATATAAGATCAAGGTCTATATTCACCAACCATTCCTAAGAATATTCTTGGTCTTATTCTTCAAGATTTCCTGACGGTGAAAGTAACAGGACTTCTGATTGGCTAAACCATTTGGTTTAGCCAATCAGAAGTTCTGTTGCTTTCACATTGACAAAATTTTGAAGAATAAGACTAAGAATGTTCTTAAGAATGTTGGTGAATACGGACCCAGTATCCTTTTATAGTTGTTTGATTGACTGTATGGTGTTCAACGCCGTTTCCAAAATCATTACAGTTATATCGCGGCGGCCAGTTGACCTATCTATGCTTTCCTGGAATTTCTTTTACCAATGCTGCACAATTTTCTTTCCATGCGACTGGCTGCTTTCCCACATAATCATCGTCGAAACAATTATCGGCTATGGGTCCCTTAAAATAAACATGACTACGTTTTTAACCAATCAGAAACTTCTATTCATTCATTTGTTATTAATATTAACAAGTAGGTCAAAAGCCTGCACATTCAGTCAAGGTTTATAGCAAAAAGATTAGAGTATTCCGAATAAGGCCCTACTAGATTCCGCAGAAGTAGGCTGAAGTATGTATATTAAGATAATGAAAGACTATATCAATATGATATGTTTTCTCTCGGCTTTCCGGGGGCCATGATGGTTTGTTTTTCATCGATAATTTATGGCCCCGCCTCTCTCAATACATGGGTAGTTCGGGTATCAGCTCTATTGGGTGCTAATTCTTATTGTATTATATATATATGAATGAGGCATGGTCTGGTAAAATGGGGCTCAATGTCAAATGTTATCTCCCGCTAGATGGCATTCTCCAAATACTCATCGATCTAATTTGGGCATTCTGGGTACAGACCCGGACTACTTTTCTAAGCCATAACCGTTACTTTGAATTTCAAACTAAAATAAACTTTTACTCAATAAAACGCTACCTGGTGCGATTCATTCAGCTATGATCAGCAGTTTGGAGAAATCTGGAGCTAAAACAGGCCTGATTTTTCCTTAAACGTATTTATATAAAAGCCAATTTCTCCATTGCTACCTTATAGCGCGTATTACTACAATCTCCCTCATATGGGGGAGAGTGATGCGTCATAATTATAAGACAGGTCGAATCTTCGAAGAATATGATATGCGCAGACAACGGTACTAAATCGATTGAATTCTTGAATCGGCAAAGATTTACTTTTTTGCGGAAGTACTTTTTTTCTGACGGTAATGAGCTCTGCATTTCCGGTGTATTCTTTACAAACAATAATGCTTTAGAATCATACATGGTCAAAGGCGTGGTGCGTGGTAAACGCAGAAAGACGCAGAAGTTGATTTATTGCAAACAATACCTCTTTTAGTGTTCTGAGAGGGAGAGAGAGAGAGAAACAAACAAACAAAGAGAGAGTGTTTTTCAAGTATACACTTCTATTCCCGCATCGTTTTCAGAAGATGTCTTCTTCTAAGGAAAAAACCACAAAATACCGGTATTAGACTTCAAAAATCAAAACAACTGCTGTTGACAAATTCAAAATGTTAATCTGTGCCAATTTTGAATTTGTCACCAGGATAGAAAACATTGTGGGAAGGGAGAAAAGCAGGGTAACCAGGATTTTCTATTTCCAAAATATTTTCAAGACCTATATATCTCTTCATTTTCTTCTTTTGGTGGGTCGTTAGAAATTGCGATGGTTTGGTAATAATTTAACCCTTATCCTGCTAGATAACTAGGATAATTTTATTGTTTCTATAGTGAAAACCCAAATATCGACATTTCAAAGTTATTTTTTTAGGAATAATATCATCTTCTCGGACAGTGTAGATCCAAGATCAGACTGCACGTTCTGTGCAGTCTGATCTTGATCTACACTGTCCGCAAAAAGGTCAGTGATCCTCGCTTGGCAGCCTAAAGTGTAACCCTTTACCAAACAATCCCTGGTTTTTAACGGCCCTGACAGAGAAGCCTTTTGAAAACATTGTGGGAAAAGGAGAAAATGCTGGTAACCAGCATTTTCTCCTTTTCCCACTATGGTTTCTTTCCTGCTGGAAACAAATTTTGCTTTTTGAGTAACATTAATTTTTGTCGTCTGCAAGTGCTTTGAATTTGGACCAGTCTAAAATACTGTCGCTTGGGAAAGCGTTAAGGTAATGTTAGAACATTTTCTGTAGGAATGTACCGAAATGCCTTGTGGGACAAGCTCATTTATTAACTATTATCTCTGAATGCCTAAACGGTGAATAGATTATCGGTTCTATTTATAGTAACAAAGGACACGAGTCTATCAGGCCGGCTTCTAATGATCAAATTATTCCTTCACAAATTTTAGCGACTTTATGAAAGAAGACTTTTGAAAACATTGTAGGAAAAGGAAAAAATGCTGGTAACCAGCATTTTCTCCTTTTCCTGCAAAGTTTTCTATCCTCCAGAAACAAAGTTTAATTTTTTAGACATTTATCTTGTCTACTTTCAATTTGGACAAGTTTCAAGGTGTGTATTTTCCTTTTGGCCAGTGCACCTAACCATGCTTTCCTGAGGTTTCTATTACCAGCGCTTCCAACAGAACTTTTCACACGCCACCGGCTGCTTTCCCACATGACCACAATCGAATAACATTGATCAACGGTGATAGAGGAATGAATCCTGTCACAATGACTATCATCAAGCCTCGGAGAGAAGTTTGACGGGCCAGGGATCTGATTTAGTAGACGCCAGGGCCCCGTTTCACCAAGGAAGTTACGAACAAAATATTCGTTAAGTTTTACGTAACTATAGTATAGTAGCATTAATCTGCCACGAGTTATATGAAAATTATCCTGATAATTTTAGAAAAACTATTGTGATAAATCTAAGTTTCCTGGAAATTTTATCTAGATAAAATAAAAACATAAAGATTTCAGGAAACTTTAACTAGATAAAATAAAAAACATAAAATTTCCAGGAAATTTTAACTAGATAAAATAAAAGCATAAAATTTCCCGGAAATTTTAACTAGATAAAATAAAAAACATAAAATTTCCAGGAAACTTTGATTTATCACAATAGTTTTCTAGAATTATCATGATAGTTTTCATGTGTCTCGTAGCAGATCATTGCCACTGTATTATATCTGTGCTTTAGGTCATTAACATTGGAAGATGCCCGTATAACCGGCTTAACCCTTTCCCAAACGACAAATTTTAGAATCTTCCAAACTCAAAGAGTTTGCAGACGACAATTTCAAATTTGATGAAAATGGTAGAAAGTTCTCGAAATGGGTAGAAAACACTGTGGGAAAAGGAGAAATTGCTCGTGACGAGCAATTTCTCCTTTTCCCACAGTGTTTTCAAAAGACTTGTACTGCAGACACGTAAAAACAAGGGCTTGTTTGGGAAAGGGTTAACGAAGAATGAGAAGTTATTATTATTTTATCTAAAGGTTTAAGATGGAGTGTTTTGTTAATTATTAGACCATATCTATCTAGAAGACCAGGCAGTTTCTGACGTATGAGTCCCGATAGCTCATTCGGTTAGAGTGCAGGGCTTGAAAACAGGATGTAGTGGGTTCGCTCCCTGGCTTAGCCAATTTCTTTCCAAGGACTGATGATAGTCATTGCGACAGAAATTGATTCCTCTCCCACCCCGGACCATTGTCTCGACGATGGTAATATGGGAAAGTAGGATTGAAAATTTTACGGAGTACTGGTAAAAGAGACTCCATGAAAGCATGGATAGGTGCATTGACCGCTGCGATATAACTGCGATCATGTTGTCCTTTTCCCATGATGTTTTCCACCCTATCAAGAAAAAAGTTTGTCATTTGGTCCACCTTGAATTTGTTGCCTACATATGCTTTCAATTTGAACTAAGTTTAACACCTGTCCTAAGTACTAGTAACTAACAGGATTTTTTCAATTCGATGGTAAAAAACCCAAGTATTACTAAATTGCAAATGTGTTTTTGACAGAAAAATATCTTCTTATCGGACAGTGTAGATCCAAGATCAGACTGCACGTTCTGTGCAGACTGATCTTGATCTACACTGTCCGCAAAAGGTCAGTAAGTCGCGCATAGCAGCCTTAGGGTTAAATTTTGTCGTTTGATAAAGATTTTACTGACTGACTGTTGACCAAGAAAATGTCGACGAAATTTCGCATTCTACTAACAGTCCATTCATTCAAGACGAGGTGTTGACCATGTGTCTTTCGACTAGTTGGTGAGCAGGGGGCAACACGCTTTGTCTGGCTGACGGAAGAGGTACAAATCCAATAAATTTGTCCAAGAATCTCTTAAAGAAATAGCTCGAATGGGGTAAAAACCTGTCGCTCAAATGTCCACCCCGAATTTGAAATTTCGCTCAAATGGGTTAAAAATTCGCTCAAACATACTATTTTTTTCGCACTTTTGTCCTGCGGGTTCGCTCGAATGTTCAACGCCGGTTGTTATGCATCAATGTTCACCCTCTTTCAAACCCACTGACTGTTTATCCACATCAGCAAAATCGAAACAATGTTTAGTTGTGACAGAGAGAGTAAATTCTTTTGCAATGGCTATCATCAATCGTTAAAAACGGTTTTACCACCAGAAATAAAGTCGGATTCTTTTAGTTCATACCACAAAAATATAACTGGCGTTTTTCACATACGACAACGATACAAAGACGTACGTAATTTTACCTGTATCACTGATAAAGCACATGACTTCCGCGTTTTGGACGTCATCGTATTATTCCTGGAAACGACGACAATAAAATACTTAAGTAGCACTTCGGTGGATTTATTGATACATGGCTTCAAAAATATTTTATTACTGACATTATAGCTAGGTAATAGCCGGTAAGTTATCGATAACTGAATAATACAAGTGAATGAAAATAACCTTTTTTTCTATGAGTCAATCGTTAATTTTCTGCGTGTCCAAGGACCATTTTATCCATAATTTAGGCGATTGTTGAACAAAGTTTAGGCGGATGTTGAATATTATGAATTCATAATGATGTAAATGACCTGCTTAGCATGATGAATCACGTAGATTCATTAACCCCTTACCAAACGACAATATTTTAGGCTTGTCCAAATTGAAAGCATTTCCAGATGACAAAATAAAAGTGACTGAACCTTCGAAATTTGTTTTGTGAAGAGAAGAAAACATTGTGGGAAAAAGAGAAAATGCTGGTTACCAGCATTTTCTCCTTTTCCCACAATGTTTTCTAAAGGCTTCTTTCTCAGGTGCGTCAAAAGTAGGGATTGTGTGGTAATGGGTTAAACCCCTTTTGTCAGATCATGGCTGAAATCTAAATTTGCAGTTTTACACTATAGGGTGAATGCAACCATAAGGACTTATAAACGTTGTCCATACTGACTCCTCATACACAAATCATTCCTTAAGACATTCTGTAGATTCAGAACTGTCTAATTTTGAAAGGAAAGCAGCTTCTGATTGGCTTAACCACCCGGTTTAGCCAATCAGAAATTGCGTTTCTTTCAAAGTTAGAAAATCTTGTGACTACGAAGTTTTTAAAAATGGTTGGTTAATACTGACACTGGTAACAGATACCATGGGACACCCTGTACAAATAAAGGTTTAGATAAGTCAAGGTTATCTTCTATCTTTGGATATGGACAAGTACTTGAATGACCCTCCGGCCGCCACAGCCAGTTCCATGTCACCGCACTAAGTATCAAGATACTTGACACGTGTTCGTTCCCGGATATTTTCGATACAAAGTAAATCCGAAAGATTATGGTTCGAGTGTTTATGGCAGTTCGTTATTGCCGGGTAACATTTGAACAGCTCAACTCAAAAATGAAATACCGATCGTATATTAACCCTGTTAGGACAAGTGGCGTATACAGATGATTTTTTTCATGATGAAAATCAAATCAGTGGCTGCCGTGTTTACAAACCAAAGTAAAATACTTTCTAGGACTTTTTCTTGATTTAAAAAGTAAAGCAATATCTGATTGGCTCATTTCTCATACCAGAAACATTTTACATACAACTTGTACTCCATTCTAACTATAGCAAACAAAGTCTTCAGTGATTAATTTCCATCAGGACATCTATGCAGACACACCGAGTTCCTGTTGCTTAGTGATAGCATGCATGGCCAGTATATCAGAGATAGTGGGTTCGAGTCATGTCCAAGCAGAAATAATTCCCTTAGATTGATGAAAATCTTGCAAATGACGCATTGTTAAAGAGCAAGTAGTTGGTGTGTCTAGTGTGACGACTTACATGGATCACTGTCCCTTACAATATAAGGGTAACATTGACATTATTTTTTGAATCGGCACAATAAACGACAAAGAAAGAGACTGGCAGGCTGGCTGGTTGGCTGGCTGGTTGGCTGACTGGCTGGTTAGTTGGCTCCTGGCTAGTAGGCTGGTTGGCTGGCTGACTGGTTGGCTGCTGGCTGGCTGGTTGGCTGGCTCGCTCGCTGATTGCTGGCTGGCTGACCGACCGACCGACCGGTTCGTCGGTCGGTCTTAAATTGTTGGATGAATGGTCGGATAGTTGGTTGATTGATTGATTAAGTGATTGATTGATTGATTGATTGATTGATTGATTGATTGGTCGGTGTTTAACGCCGCTTTAAAATCATTTCAGTTATATCACGACGACAGCTAACGTATTTATGTATGTCCAAGTTGTCACCTATACTATACATAAGTTCGGGTTCTTAGCACCCACCCGATATTGGTGAAACCCTGGAAACACACGAATGGGTGCGGCTGTAATGTGACTAAGAAAATGATGAAAGCGACGTAAAACTCTACTCATAAAAAATCATTATTATAAAACTGTCTATTAGCAAAGTGATGTATCCTCCCAGCCTAGTTAAGAAGATCGATAACCTTTATAATCGATTATTTGTGATCAATTTCTATCGATCACCGATGTTTGATTATTGATAATGAAGAGATCAACCTTTAATTCTTGTCTAATCAATCCCTCTTTTAAAGCACACTGATTACAAAAGGCTTCCTAAATCATTGTGATAAAAGGAGAAAATGCTGAATCTCTTTTATCACAGTAATTTCTATTCTATCAAAGAGAAATTCCATCTTTTTAGGGTCTTCTCATTAGTCGTCTGCAGATGATTTCACTTTGAAAAAGTCCAGAATTTTATCGGCTGATAAAGCATTTAACCCATTACGACACAATGCCGACTTTTGACGCTCATGGAAAAGAAGCCTTTCGAAAACATTGTGGGAAAAGAAAATGCTGGTAACCAGCATTTTTTCCTTTTCCCACAATGTTTTCTACTCTATCAAAGAAAAATTACACCATTGGAGCCACACTGAAATTGTCGTCTGCAAATGCTTTCAATTTGAACAAGGCTAAAATTTTGTCGTCTGGTAAAGAATTAATCAATACAGGTATATAATATAAATTATAATAATTACGATATCATCGGGTTACAAAACCGACTTGCGTGATACACGCATGTTATATGACAATCACAAAATTAATGCTGACTTTTAACGACACAGAGAAAGAAGTCTGTTGTAAACACTGTGGGAAGACCAGCATTTGAACATTATTTTGTCCGTATCACTTTTCTACCTTTCCCCCCCACCCCACCCCACCCCCCGAAAAAAAAATGAATAAATAAATTAATTAGCAAATAAATGTTTTAATAAAATTTATAATAAAAAATGAAATTGTTTATCCAATCAAAAGATTAAAATCTGGGAGAATATAAGGTAAAAAATATTTTTACGTATGGTTGGGGTATACGGGCCAGGACTAACACAACTTCTGATTGGCCCAACCAAATGATTTACCCAATCAGAAGTTGTGTTAGATTCAATTTCAGAAAACCTTGGCCAATAAGACTTGGATTAATTGTATGGTGTTTAACGCCGTTTTCCACATTATTTCAGTTATATCGCGGAGGCCAGTGCACCTATCCATGCGTTCCTGGAGTTTCTTTTACCAGTACTTCGCACAATTTTCTTTCCAAGCCACTGGCTGCTGTCCCAAATGATCATCTTTGAAACAAGGTCAGCGGTGGAAGAGGAATGAATCTTGTCGCAGTGACTATCATCAATTTTCGAAAAGAAATTGGCTGAGCCAGGGGTCGAAGCCAGGGATCGAACCCTGGACCCCGTGTCAAGTCCTGAACGCTATACAAACTGAGCTACCGGAGCCAATAAGACTTGCAGCATTCTTAAGACTGGTTGCTGAATACCGACCTTGCGTAACGTGGTCTGCGAATGATAAATTGCAATTCTAAATCCATCAGTTAAAAACATTCAGTGGGGTCTGTCTAAATCCGTACCTCAACCCTTCACCAAACTGAACAGGGTTTTTACGACCCAGGAAACAAAACCTTTCGAAAACATTGTTGGGGAAAAAGAAGGAGAAAATGCTGGTCACCTGTCATACACAGATCCCTTCATATATGCGACATTTTCATTTGTCGTCTGCAAATTCTCTCAATTTGGAGGAATCTAAAATTTTGTCGTCTGGTAAAGGGTTACAGAGTAACACCTATAGTTAACCCATTACCACACAATCCCTACTTTTGACGCCCCTGAGAAAGAAGCCTTTTGAAAACACTGTAGGAAAAGGAGAAAATGCTGGTAACCAGCATTTTCTCCTTTTCCCACAGTGTTTTCTACCCTTCCCAAACCAAATTTTAATTTTTCAGTCACCTTTATTTTGTCGTCTGCAAATGCTTTCAATGTGGACCAGTCTAAAATTTTCTCGTGTGGTAAAGAGTTAACCATTACTAAATAACCGAAATTCAACTTTCAAACAGAAAAGAAAAAAACCCGATTTTTGCCCCTTTAAAGTTATTTTTTGGAGGAAAAATATCTCTTCATCGGACAGTATTGATCCGAGATCAGACTGCACGTTCTGTGCAGTCTGATCTTGGATCTACACTGTCCGCAAAAGGTCTTTGAGTCGCGCCAAGGGGCCGAAGAGTTACAGAGAAATTCCACAGTGCGCGTAATCAATTAGGCCAGAATTTTTAACGATATTATTCGCGCTCAAAGGACAGTATTGGAGTGAAATATGGCTCTTTAAAAGATATACAGCGATAGTTAGATAAGCCCCCAATACCTCCTGCGACAGATAAAAACTTTAAAAGACAAATATTGTGACAAAAGTTGAACTTGTATAAAAGTAGACCTCGTTCCTCTGCCTACAACGTTTTCAGTGGATTTCCACAATAAAAAAATGCCCATTATAAAAGTTATTATATACAAACCGATAACCAGATAAATCTCCATACATCCTGTGACAGATGACTTATAAAAACATTAAAGAAAAAGTGGAACTAGTACAAAAGTAGATTTCATTCTTCTGTCTACGATACTTCAGAAGAGTTGTTGTTTTTTTTTGTCGAAATAATTTCAAAAAAGATTGTCAACAACAAAGTGAATAACAATCGCCTACCGCTTTTATAATTATGTAAGCCATATTCTAGTAAAAGGAGGTGAATCACTAATATCACTGAAGTCGTCACATATTGTACATTAAGAATCAATAAAATTCATTTTGTCCAATGCTCGACTAGATATAGTGGTAGAATGGTCCTTTGACATGCAGAAAAACTGACCAATAGCAAACCGTATCGACCCATGTCAGCCTGCGCGAATTGCGCAGGCTGACATGGGTCGATACTGTTTGCATATGCGTTAAACACCCGTTTCTCAGAGCACATCTATGTATATATTTATTGATTAACTCTTTACCAAATGACAAAATTTCAGACTGGTCCAAACTGAAAGCATTTGCAGACGACAAAATGAATGTGACTAAAGAATTGAAATTTGTTTCAGGAAGGGAAGAAAACATTGTGGGAAATGGAGAAAATGCTGGTTACCAGCATTTTCTCCTTTTCCCACAATGTTTTCAAAACGCTTCTTTCACAGGAATTTTAAAAGTCGGGATCGTATGCTAAAGGGTTAAGGTGTTAAATCAATCATTAAAACCTTATGAAATGTTACGATAAATATTTGAGGGAGGTCTGTACTGTTCCAATGAATACTTTAGTCTACTACCGAACCTTGCCAACTTGGGCGTCTGAGATAAAACAGGGCAGAAATAACTCTTTGGCAATGTTACCCAAAAAACTGGTAGCTCAGTTTGCAACCTAGTGGGCTTGATACCAGGGGTCGCTGGTTCGAACCAAATGAAAACCTTAGTCTGCTTGTGAACCTTGCCAACTGGGTTGTCTGAGATAAAGAAAACAGAAAATAACTCCTTGGCAATGTTACCCAAAGCCCCGGTAGTTCAGTTGGCAATTAACTTGATGGGCTTGGCATCCGTGGTCGCTGGTTCGAACCCAATAAATACCATAGTCTGCTAGTGAACCATGCCACCAGGTCGTTTGAGATAAATAGAGCAGAAGTAGCTCTTTGGCAATGTTATCCAAAGCTACGGTAGTTCAGTTGGGAACCTAATGGGCTTTATACCAGGGTTCGCTGGTTCGAACCCAATGAATACCTTAGTCTGCTAGTGAACCTTGGAAACTGGGTCGTTTCAGACAAACAGAGAAGAAACAGTTCTTTGGCAATGTTAAAGGGTAGAAAAACACAAGGGATTTGCTCTTAGGATGGGGCTCGTCATCTCGTCCTTTCCGTTTTGTGCTATCCCACGAAACATAACTTACAGCATGGGGGAAGGCAATACATATTTGATGGCATTTCAATAGTAATTCTTCAATCTCAGCTACTACAACTGCACAGCATTTTTTCCAAAGTTTCTTTTTTTTTTCTCTTTTGTTTTAATTAAACATTTATCATACAATCCAGAGTTCTAAGAACCTTGAGGAAGGGTGTTTTGAAAAAAAACTCTCAGGAGAGGGACAAAAATCAGCGTCTTCTCCTTTTCCCACATTGTTTCCCCTCTCCCCTCCCCCACCCAAGTACAAATTTCAATTTTAATTTTTGAATCCCATTTATTGTGTCTTTTGTTTCAATTTGGACAAGTCTGACGTTACCGTGTATCAATATACCATTCTTAAGTACTTTCTATGTTTTATTCTAGATTCAAAAAGTAACACAAGTTCTCATTGGCTAGAGAATTTGGTTTGACCAACCATCCTTAACCCCTAGGCTGCTAAGCGCAACTCACTGACCTTTTGCGGACAGTGTAGATCAAGATCAGACTGCACAGAACGTGCAGTCTGATCTTGGATCTACACTGTCCGATAAGGAGATATTAATCCGCAAAATATGATACTGAAATACCAATATTTGGGTTTTCACTATCGAATTGTGCAGTCTGATCTTGATCTACACTGTCCGCAAAAGGTCAGTGAGTTGCGCTTAGCAGCCTAGGGGTTAAGGATGGTTGGTCAATACAGACCTGGTTGTGATTGTTCCCCCCCCCCACCTCCCCTCAAGTACAAATTTCAATTTTAATTTTTGAATCCTATTTTTGTGTCGTCTTTTTTTCAATTTGGACAAGTCTGTTACGATATCAATACACCAATTCTCAAGAACTTTCTGTCTTATTCTAGCTTTAGAAAGTAACACAAGTTCTGATTGGCTAACCGTTTGGCTTAACCAATCAGAAATTGTGTTACTTTCAAATTAAGACATTCTTGCGAATAACACCAAGAATGTTTTTAACAATTATGCCGCTAAACAACTGAAATAAATTTTCAAGTAGATAGCAAAAACCCAAATATTTATATTTCGATATTATATTTTGCGGCATAATATTTCCTTTACGGGCAGTGTAGATCAAAGATCAGACTGCACGTTCTGTGCAGTCTGATCTTGATCTACACTGTCCGCAAAAGGTCAGTGAGTCGCGCATAGCAGCCTAGGGGTTAAGGATGGTTTGTGAATACAGGCCTGGTTGTGTGTATTCAACAAAGGGAGACAATATGACTCAAATATTGTTATTTCGTATTAGTAGTTACCTCCCTTGAAAAACAAAAAGATCCCTGTGAGAACTTTTGTTACTTTCCGATTAGTTTAAACATATTTATTTTTCATCGACTGAGAAACAAGTTCTAACAACTTATACTAATCTCTCTCGATTCTGCTTCCTGGGAACACGGGTCACATATGGACCTTGCTGAGATGGGAGCAAAAACAAACAAGCAGTCTATATGGTAACTTTACTTCATTTTTCAACTAGTGACATCTTTCCACGTGACAATAACCAAGGTCAAAAAGTTTCCTCCTTTCACTTCCGTCTTATTGAGAGGTCCTGTTCTAGATATTGGGATATTGTATTCTGGGTCACATGGGGGATTGTAGCAAATTTTCCGAGAAGTCTTATATCTATTAAACGAATGGTTGTGGTGCCCGGACGAGAAGGAGAATAAATATCAGTGGAGCTGCTTGGAACAAACGCCATTATGTACAGCAAGATAAGTATTGAGACCATATTCCTCTGAAATAAGTAAAAATATCGCTGGAAATTTGTGAAAACATAAATATATTTCACAAGTAACCCTCCAGGTTTAAGGTAGTAGACGGCTAACACTGCAAGTGCAACATGGAATAAAATTTCCTGATAGCTGATGAATACGGATTTACACAGATAGAATACTTTTGCACATTTTTAACCGACCAGAAATTCCTTTGGTGTCTATCTTGAAATTATTTGTTGATACTTTTGTTAGTTCCCAGAAAAGGAAGGTAATTATTTCCCTTTGTAATTACAATATAGTGGTTTTAGATTACAAATGATAATTCTTAAAAGGAAAAAAAAAAAAAATGGAAAAAGGGGTTCGGTTAAAGTAGTACAATAATACTCATTATTAATCATAGCAAATTTTGTAGGACAATATTAAAGTGGAAATAGCTGGGGTCCACAACCTTAAGACAAATGTATTTGGTTGTTTGACATTAAAAGCCTTTTCCGTTTACATTTCTGTTACTATAGAGTATTTCTCAGCGGTCAGTGGACCCTTTCGTGTTCTGTCGAAGTTTCATTTACAAGTACTATAGCAATATTCTTTCCCCCAGCCACTGGCCACTTTCTTAAACCATTACCACACAATCCCTACTTTTGACGACCCTGACAAAGAAGCCTTTAGAAAACATTGTAGGAAAAGAAGAAAATGCTGGTAACCAGCATTTTCTCCTTTTCCCACAATGTTTTCTACCCTTCGCAAACAAATTTTAAATTTTCAGTCACATTTATGATGTCATCTGCTAATGCTTTCAATTTGGACAAGCCGAAATTAATGTTGTTTGGTAATGAGTTAAACAAGTTGACAAAACAAATGATAAAAGTAAAACCAGTGATCAGCGGTGAGACCGAAATGAATCCTGTCACAATGACTATCATCAATCCTTGGAGAGGAATTGGCAAAGCAAAGGTTCATATCATCGACACCCTGCCCCGGTCATTTACAGCAGTTTTAACTCCAACTTTATCATTTTAGCGTACAAACACATCTTTGCAGCCAGACAGATGATCAGAAATTGGTCTGCTGTGTGAACAGTAATAATTGTATTAGTTGTGCGGTCAGGTGGCAGGGGACTTGGAAACTTGTTCACGGTTGTGGTTAATCATGTGGCCCCGAGCCGAAGGCGAGGTAGCGACATGATTCACCACAGCCTTGAACAAGTTTCCAAGTCCCCTGCCACCTGACCCTACAACGAATTTATTATACGGCAAAGTTCTACCCTTTTAAAGTGTGTTAAGCGAATTTTTTGTTTTATAATCTCACGAATCGAGTATACTGACGAATTAGAAATTCCCTTCTGAGTGCACCAGTTCAATGAAAACTGACGTCACTGGGCACTCATAAGGGAAACAGGCTTTACGTGATTTTGCCAGGGTACATGATATATATGTTCCCGACATGTTAAACAATCAGATGATGAGAAATTTCTCTGCTGTATAATAATGTTAGTTGTATGGTCAGGTGGCAGGGGACTTGAAAACTTGTTCCCGGTTGTAGTGAACCATGTCTCCCCAGCCAAAGGCGAGGTGGCGACATGATTCACCACAGCCCTAAACAAGTTTTCAATTTAATTGACTGGTGGAAAAGGTGTTTTTGAAATAACGGACGGGACAACAGCACTTTGAGACATGGCATCACTTAATGCACCTGTGATATCATAAAATGTTATCTCAAACGTGTGTAAAATAAGAAAACTTCGTAATGGCTATATTAAGTTGAAAATAAAGAGGGTTATTTGAAAAAAAGGAGGAAAAAGTGTTATCATGTCAGATGATTTCAATATGAACTTTATCAGAAAAATAAACACAAATTAATCGCACACTAGAAATGAATAAGACCAATCGAACTGAATAAAAGTATTGTTAAGTAGGACTTTGTTCTATTAAGGACAGACAGAGAAAAGGAAAGATAGACAGAAGGAAAGACAGAGGGAGCTTTACGTACCAGATGTTTGAATTTTCTATTTTGAAAGGCAAACACGCGAAATTCAGTATTGGCACTGTCTAGAGCTTTCAAACAAATGGCAGCTAAGTTATAACTTATGTAACGGAACAATGTAAAGTAGATTTAGTTATTAAAATGTGCTTTAAATGAGTCGTGCTATGAAAGGCATCTGCAAAAAGTATCGATTCATTTCAGTCTGCACAGTCCGCTGTTTTACACCCACGCACCCACTTCCCATCTCCCCCAGCTTAAGAAGTTCAGGGGGTTATACTGGTTTTACCACGTCAATCCGTCCGTCTGACGCAAAGGCCGTTTAGCTAAAGGGTTAGCCGGGTGTTCCTTTGATCTCGGTATTTAAAGGAACACCCGGCTAACCCTTTACCAGCTTTATAACGAAAACAGCGTTAGCACATATTTCTCCCCTAAGAATGAAATTTAAACCAGCATTATTATAGAGAAAGGTAGGTTTAGAATTTGAACTTTAAACGCCATACATGTGTTGCTAATGGCCCAAAGAGGTGCCCTGTTGTTTTGGGGGTCAAAGGTCAAGATAACTGTTGATTTTTTATTAAATCGTTTATAAATGTGCTCTAACTCAATAGCTGTTTGACCAAGAACCCTGAAACTTTATACAAATATTGCTTAACCTTTTACCCGACAGTTAACGACCATGAGTAAGAAGTCTTCTGAAAGCATTGTGGGAAAAGTAGAAAATTCTTGTAACCAGCATTTTCTCCTTTTCCCACAATGTTTTACTTTCCTTCCCAGAAGAAATTTCATATTTTCATTCACTTTTTTTGTCGTCTGCAAATGCTTTCAATTTGGACCATTCTAAAATTTTGTCGTTTGGTAAAGAGTTATGACATAAGGAGATGCTCCATTGTTTTGGGGTCACATGGGTGAAAGGTCAGGGTCACTGGTACAGTTTGTTTGATAATCTAATCCTTTCTGTGCTCCTACTTAGTAGCTGTTTGACCTAGAATCATGAAAGTGTACGTAAGTGTTGCCCATGATCCGAAGAGGTGTCCTTTTCAGGACACATGTGTCAAAGGTCAAGGTTGTTGGATATTTTTGTTTCAAAATCGTTTTTGTGCTTTAACTCAAAAGCCGTTTGACCTAAAATGATGAAACTTTATACAAGTGCTGCCCATGATGCAATGAGGTGTCCTAATAGTGTTATTGCACATGGGTCAAATGCCAAGGTCTCTGGATATTTCTGTATGAAAATCGTTTCTGTTCTCCAACTCAAAGGCCGTTTGATCTAGAACCATGAAACTTTATACAAGTGCTGACATGATCTGATGAAGTGTCTTAATAATGTTGTTACACATGGGTCAAAGGTCAAGGTCACAGGTGATATTTTTGTTTGAAAATCGTTTCTGTGATCCACATCAAAGGCCGTTTGACCAAGAATCCTGAAACTTTATACATATGCTGCCCATGATCTAATGTATTGTCCTACTAATGTTGTTTCACATGAGTCAAAGGTCAAGGTCGCTGGATATTTTTGTTCGAAGATTGTTTCTATGCTCCAACTCAAAAGTCTCATGAAACTTTATACATGTGCTGTCCATGATCAAATGTAGTGTCGTAATAATGTTGTTTCACATTAGTCAAAGATCAAGGTCGCTGGATATTTGTGTTTGAAATTCGTTTCTGTGTTCAGCTCAAAAGCCACTTGACATAGAATCATGAAACTTTATACAAGTGGTGCCCATGATCCAATGAAGTGTCCTAATATTGTTGTTGCACATTAGTGAAAGGTCAGGTCGCTGAATTTTTTTGTCTGAAAATCCTTTCTGTGCTGTAACTCAAGGGCCGTTTGACCTAGAATCATGAAAATTTATAAATATGCTGTCCATGAAGTGTCCTAACAATGTTGTTTCAAATGAGTCAAAGGTCAACGTCACAGGTAATCTTTTATTGAAAATCATTACCGTCCTCTTATTTTTGCTGCTTCAGTAACAAGGTGTTGCTGGGGGAAAGAGAAGTATTCGTCCACTTTCCGACAAGTGCGGTTGTAAATTTTCTGCATGTGTAGAGACCATACTACTTCATGATTCAATCAGTTTTATAGAAAATAAACCTGTGTAATGCGACGACTTGCTGCATGAAACCCTCTTTTCATAGATCAATACTTAATCCATTACCAAACGACTATATTAAAGACTGGTCCAAATTGAAAGCATTTGCAGACGACAAAATAAAAGTGACTGAAAATTTGAAATTTGTTTTGTGAAGGCTAGAAAACATTGTGGGAAAAGGAGAAAATGCTGGTTACCAGCATTTTCTCCTTTTCCCACAATGTTTTCTAAAGGCTTCTTTCTCAGGGGTGTCAAAAGTAGGGATTGTGTGGTAATGGGTTAAATACATCGTTAATATTGTGTCACATTGGTAGTAGTATTATTAGTATTATTTCAGCGATAAGACCATTACTTAAATGGATCTCACGACACCTAGGCTGCAAAGTGCGTCACAAGGACCTTTTCCGGAAAGTGTTGATCAAGATCAGACTGCACAGAAAGTGCAGACTGATCTTGGATCTCACTATCCGATACGGATTTCACCATCCTCTAAGATATAACTTTTAAATTGAAAAAAATTCGTTTTTTGCTCCTAACTTGAAAACTTCATTTATTTAATAGGTTAAGGGGTTAATGATAGTAATCATGAAAATTCCATTTCAGCCCCATAAAAGAGGTTATCGTTTTAGTAAAATGGAGTGTCTATTTACTTTCACAATTTCATGTTACTTTTTATTGTATGACATAATTTTGAAATGTCTGATAGTTATGTGGCGATCTAATGGTTTACCTTTTACCACACAAACCCCTGTTTTAATAACGCTGAAGGAAAACATTGAGGGATAAGGAGAAAATGCTGGTAACCAGCATTTTCTCGTTATCCCACAATGTTTCCTTCCAATGCAGAAAGCAGAAATTATCCTTAGATATAAAGTTAACGTATCATTTGCAAGTCTTATCATTTCATTTTTTTTTTAAGGGTTAAGAAATTGTTTGTGCCTGGACCGGAAGTACTATAGACGGCGTAGTCTGCGCATGGCATACTCTTCGAAGATTCCACCTGTCTGCTATGACGCATCACTCCCCCCAATATTGGAGGGATTGTAGTAATACGCGCCATAAAGTAGCAATGAAGAAAATGGCTTTTATCAATACGTTCGAGGAGAAATCAGGCCTGTTTTAGCTCCAGATTGCTCTAAACTCCTGATCATAACTGAATGAATCGCATCAGATAGCGTTTTATTGCGTAAACGTTTATTTTAGTTTGAAATTCATATAACGGTTGTAGTGTTGAAAAGTAGTCCGCTTCTGTACCCAGAATGCCAAAATTAAATAGATGTGTATTTGTAGAATGCCATCTAGCGGGATATAATGCCGTAGAAGGTATTGCTGTGTGAATAGCTTATCCTCTGTGTTTTTCTCTCAATTTCTCAAAAGATTGACATCGTCTATGACTCTTTGGCCCGTTGAAATCTTTGAAATCTTTTAATGCTGTCAAGATCAGTAGTTCTGTCAGAAATACTCGAAATGCGATGAAAGTTGTTTGTTTTGGTCGGAATATCTCTCTCTCCCTCCTTCCCTACTCTCTCTCTCTCTCTCTCTCTCTCTCTCTCTCTCTCTCTCGCATAGGCTTGCTTATATTAAAATTTGGTTTTGGTCGGAATCTCTCTCTCCCTCCTTCCCTACTCTCTCTCTCTCTCTCTCTCTCTCTCTCTCGCATAGGCTTGCTTATACCAGAGTTTCTGAATCGCAAATTTCATAAGAATTCCTGTTTTCAAGCTTTTAACCCTTTGGCTGCCGATCGCGATTCACTGACCTTTTGCAGACAGTGTAGATCAAGATCAGACTGCACAAACCGTGCAGTCTGATCTTTGATCTACTCTGTCCGAGAAGGAGATACCGGTATTTCTCCCCAAAATTTAACTTTGAAATAGCTACCATTGAGTTTCTACAATTCACCTCAAGTTATTTTTCAACTTACACAGCAGGATAAACGTTAAACAAGTCAAAACGAAGAGGTCGAAAAAAGATCAAAGTACACAATGAAGTGAAGCGATGAACTTTTATTTATTTCAAGATGTCAAAACTAATAGCATCAATACAAGGCACCCAAAACCGCCCTCATATGGATTCAAGCTGTCAAGTTGTCTCCCGGGCGCAAGACACATGGCAGATCTCGAGTTAATTTACTGCTGGTTCTACCCCCAACAAGCGCTCCTCTGCGACATCGTGTTACAAGCGCAACCACGTTGAGTGGAAATTTCTTTAAATGAACTTCAGTGACAATACTCAGTGTAAGAAGCACACACATGTATACCACAAAATGTCTTGTGTCCATTATTTTCTGTAAAGCGGAAAGAAAAAAAAAAATCTCAACAGTGCTCTCAGTGCTTTGATTCGAAAAAAAATTACATTTGTAAGTAATACAACTTCTGATTGGCTAAACCATTCGGTTTAGCCAATCAGAAGTTGTGTAACTTACAAATTTACAAATTCAGTGAACCTTTGCGAACAAGACTAAGCATATTCCCAAGAATAATTGGTGAATAGGGGTCCAGTTGCTGGGGGGGAGAGGGGGGAGGCGGGGGGGGTTACAAATCAAAGTACTGAAAGCACTGGTGAGATACCGGTGCGTTTCACTCTTGACAAGCTGTGTAAACAGTGATGAATTATCAATCTATTGGTATTTGGTTTAAAGGATAGAAAAACACAAGGGATTTGTTCTCATTGAAAACCGAGCTGAGAAACGGGTGAGTTTAACTCTTGACAAGCTGTGTAAACACTGATGAATTACCAATTTACTGGTGTTTGGTTTAAAGGATAGAAAAATACAAGGGATTCGTTCTCATTCACTTTTTAACCGGAAATGATTGCTTGGAAAGCCTCTAAAACATCATCCTCGGAACCCAGGTTTAAGCATTGCGTTACTGTCCATGCATTACCCCTGGGAAAATTTACTAGCAAAACTTCGTTTCCTATGAATATTCATATGGTCAGAAATTACCCTAATAGCCAATTGAAAGTTGGATAAAATATTCATTCTCTCTTGTAGGGAGGGCAATTTAATTTCGTCAGTTACTAAAAATAGAAATGATGGCATATTTGTGATAAAAATAGTTTAAAGTTTCTCAAAGAAAAACTGAGATTACCAATCAAAATGCTTCATGAATAATTCATGAGAACTAGAAAACACTAGCCAAATAACCCAGGGTCGATTACAGTACGAATCGAAACTGGGTCAACGAGGATACCAAAACATGAAATGCATTTGCATTGTCTATCCGTCGTAATCTGTACAATCTTGCAGCCATTAGAGGCAACATTTGGCATGAAGGTACACGAATTAATATACAATAATAATATAATAATAATAATAATAATATATAATAATAATATAATGTACTATGAAAAATAACACTCTAATGTTCTATATTTCGGCTATTGCCTTTTTCAACAGTTAGAAACACTAATGTCTGTCTGTCGGTTGTTCAGTCTGTCAGTAACTTCTGGATGGAACTAGATTCTTTTGAATGATTCTTAAGAGCAAGACAGTATAGGACCATTTCTGTAAAGTTTTTCAAATTTGTTTTGTACTTTCAGAGAACAAAAAGGTCAGGAATAAATGTTAAAGATCTCATTTTTTAGGCAGTTGTGGGCTACTTTTGAACCCATCTCATGCTTATTTTATGAACCTATATTCATTCTGACACTTTGAATTCCTTAGGGAATAATTGAAATACTATGAAAAAGTAATGTTCACTCTAATGTTCTATATTTCGGCTATTGCCTTTTTTGAAGAGTTAGAAACACTAACGAGAAGTTTACTTACTGTATGCTTCAAGTCCGTTCTTGAAAGGCAAACACACGAAACGCAGTATTGAAACTGTCAATCGAGAGCTTTCAAACATGTGAATCACAGATACTTTGTAACTTTTATAATGGAACAATGTATATGACAGTTATTTAAATGCACTTTGTTCGAGTCATACTCTGCGAAAAGGCGGTTAAAGTCATTTGCAAAAAGTAACGACCAGGGTGAGTCGACGCAGTCCACGCAGGCTTACACGGGTGGCAACTGTTTGTTATTATTAGATTTTCTGTATGTATGGCCTTTCTAACTCATAATTAAATTTAAGGAAAATTGTCCCATATTATATGACTACTTGCTCCGATTACCCTTTACCACAAAATCCTGACTTTTGATAACCCTGACAAAGGAGCCTTTTGAAAACATTGTGGGAAAAAATGGAGAAAATGCTGGTCACCAGCATTTTCTCCGTCTTCCCACACTGTTTTCTACCCTTTCAAAGAAATTTGCACCATTTGAGCCACATTGAAATTATCGCCTGCAAATGCTTTCAATTTGGACAAGGCTGAAATTTTGTCGTCTGGTAGAGTTAAGGGGGTGCATGAAATCCTGTTTTCCCAGAAAGGTGTTTGAAATACTGTATAAAGACATAATCATGTCGTTAATGTTGTTTTACATACAGTGATAGTATCATCGTCTAAATGGACTTTTTATGATTGAATCATTAAATAACGACCATTTGAGATCCATAAAAGACAATATCGCTTTCGCAAAATGGCATATCTATATACTTTCACAATGTCCTGACATTTTGTGCTTCAACATGAAGAGAAATAAGCAATGTAACCATGCCATTTATTGGTCACTTTCCCCAATCCATTCCATTCCTGACTTCACCAGCGTCGCCCCCTCCCTCCCGCTTTCCTGACATGACCGTTATAGTATCCTCCTCCGCTTTCCTAATTTCGCCAGGAGGTTACTCAGCTCCACTGTCTTCCTGACTTCGCCGGTATAATGCAGAGAAATGACCCCCATTACAAAATGACCTACGGTCATTTCTCGACGTAGAATAATGACCCATGGCTCATTTTTCTACGTCGAGAAATGAAACCCCGGGTCATTTTTCGACGTAGAATAATGACCCAGGTCATTTTTCTACGTCGAAAAATGACCCATTGGACATTCCTCTACGTCGAGAAATGACCCGGGGGTCATTTTGTAATGGTGGTCATTTTTCTGCATTACACCGGCGTAGGTTCCTCACCTCCGCTGTCTTCCTGACTTCGCCGGCGTAGGTTCCTCACCTTTCCTGTCTTCCTGACTTCGCCGGCGTAGGTTCCTCACCTCCCCTGTCTTCCTGACTTCGCCGGCGTAGGTTCCTCACCTCTCCTGTGTTCTTGACTTCGCCGGCGTAGGTTACTCACCTCCGCTGTCTTCCTGACTTCGCCGGCGTAGGTTACTCACCTCCCCTGTCTTCCTGACTTCGCCGGCGTAGGTTCCTCACCTCCCCTGTCTTCCTGACCTTACCGGCGTAGGTTCCTCACCTCCGCTGTCTTCCTGACTTCGCCGGCGTAGGTTCCTCACCTCCCCTGTCTTCCTGACTTTACCGGCATAGGTTCCTCACCTCCCCTGTCTTGTTGACCTTACCGGCGTAGGTTTCTCACCTCTTTAGTCTTCCTGACTTTACCGGCGTAGGTTTCTCACCTCTTTAGTCTTCCTGACTTCGCCGGCGTAGGTTCCTCGCCTCCGCTGTCTTCTTGACTTCGCCGGCGTAGGTTCCTCGCCTCCCCTGTCTTCCTGACTTTGCCGGCGTAGGTTCCTCGCCTCCGCTGTCTTCCTGACTTCGCCGGCGTAGGTTCCTCGCCTCCGCTGTCTTCCTGACTTCGCCGGCGTAGGTTTCTCACCTCTTTAGTCTTCCTGACTTTACCGGCGTAGGTTCCTCACCTCCGCTGTCTTCCTGACTTCGCCGGCGTAGGTTCATCACTTCCCCTGTCTTCCTGACTTCGCTGGCGTAGGTTACTCACCTCCCCTGTCTTCCTGACTTTACCGGCGTAGGTTCCTCACCTCCGCTGTCTTCCTGACTTCGTCGGCGTAGGTTCCTCACCTCCGCTGTCTTCCTGACTTCGCCGGCGAAGGTTTCTCACGTCCCCTGTCTTCCTGACTTCACCGGCGTAGGTTCCTCACCTCCCATGTCTTCCTGACCTCATCCCCTTCCCCCATCTTCCTGACTTCACTTGTGCATAGCCTCCACCCCACCCCCACTCCAAAATCCGCTTTCCTTCACCCAACCCCGTTCCTACGTCTTCCTGACTTCATTGGCATAAACCCCCCCCCCCCCACCGCTCTGATGTACGCCTTTGCAATTCACAACAAAATCAGGGAAATTCCAGCCAGCGAGACAAGCATCGATTTTCCGTTAAAACTATGTCTGATGCTCCCGGCAGACTATTTTACACACGCGGATTGTTTTTCCAATATCCGTTTCTCTGCTAATCGACCCACCGTTTAACGCGCATGAAACATAAAAACATGGCGGATTCTGAATGTTTTAACTTGAATTGAAAAACGTATCTCTTTCTTATCACTTTTTTCACTTTGTGTTTGGACGCTCACGTGTGTTGCTTTTATGCCGTTTTATTAGCATGAAATTCTGCGCATGAAAATTATCATATTAAATATCGTGAAGGAAGAAAACTGAGGAATAACGATTGTAAGCCGGATTCTTAAACGGTAGGTACTGTTAGTGCTTCCCAGTCCTTATCATCCACGTCCTAATTCACTTACCATTCTTAAGAATATCCTTGGTCTAATTATGATTTTGAAAATAACACAACTTCTGACTGGCCATACCATTTGGTTTGGCCAATCAGAAGTTGTTAGTTTCGAATTTAGAAAATCTTGGATTAAAAGTCTGGAACGTTTGTGACGACAGACCCAGGTACTTCACAATCTTCAGTGAAAACGGTCTCTTTGAAGGCTTGGGGGGTGGGGGGGAATGAAAAAAAATGCATGTATTTAGTGTATTTAGAATTTCTCTATTTACTACGATTTTTGTACTCTCTCGCTGTCTAAACCCATCAATTTGTTCGAGCATTTTTCGTATGGCAAATACTTTGAATCTATTCAAGTCTAAGATCTTGTTTTCTGGTAAAGATTTGCCCTTTCAACAATAGTCAATAAGCGTTAACAGTGACTTTTGTAAGTGGTACGGAACGTGCAGACTGATCTTAATCTACAGTCTACCGTCTCCTTGTAAATTCAAGCCAATAACACAAAAATCAAAATCTGTCTGAAGTTTCTAGAAGGGATTCTAATTTCAGCTGGAGCAAGGAATGGAGTTTATTTACAAGAGTTTACTCTTTGTCAAACAATCCCGACTTTTAATGACTTTTACCAGGATGGCTTTGGAAGACGTTGTGGGAAAACAATGAAATGCTAGTAACTAGCATTTTTTTTTTCATTTTACCACAATGTGTTCTACCCTTTCAACATCACATTTCAGTTTTCTAGCCATGTTTCATTTCTCGTCTGCAATTGGTTTCAATTTGGACCAGCCTGAAATTTTGTTGTCTGGTAAAGAGTTAAGGGTTATCTTTAATCTTGTATTGCTGCCAGCGAAAACCCTGATTTCTACCGTCTCGCTGTTAATTAAATAGATTCTTCGTCTTTGAGAGTTTTCACCCTATGGATACAAATCTCTACTTACTGACCTTTCACGGACAGAGTAGATCAAGATCAGACTGCACAGAACTTGTAGTCTGATCTTGGATCTACACTGACCGATAAGGAGTTATTTTTTCTTCATAAAGAAGGTTTGAAAGAGCATTCTTCGGGGCTAAAATGTCGCCTTTGAAAGTTTAATTTAACCCTTGACCAAACCAACAAAGTTTTAGACTGGTCCAAACTCAAAGTACTTGCGGATGACAAATTTATCGTAAATCAAAAATTGAAATTTGTTCCCAGCGTGGTAAAAAACGTGGTTGAAAAAGAGGAAAATGCTGGTTACCTGCATTTTTTCCCTGTTTTCCTTTTCCCACAATGTTTTCAAAAGGTTTCTATCGCAGGGGTCGTAAAAATCAGGGATTGTTTGGTAAAGGGTTATCTTATTTACCAAGGTAAGGCTCATTTAGACTGACCACAGTTTAGTATCAGGTGTGATGAACACTATATATAGATTTCTATTTTTCTCCAGCTGTGTAAGTCTGATCTTAGTCTGCATCGTCAGCCAATACTACTCGGGTCTATCTCTAGGTACTAGTAGTAAGGGTAAGCTGTGTAGGCCTATGTATGTACTGGAATAAATTCCTCGTAGGAACTACCGGTAAAATTTATGACTATTTTCTTTACTCATGACGCATTATCATTTATAAAACAAAGCACCAGGCATACGCTAAATACATAACATCGGTTTGCTTCCAAAACCTCGTAACTACAGCTTGAAACAAGTTGGAGTTACGAGGTTATTGAAGTAGACCGACGATTATGTAGACCGGTCTAAAATTTTGTTGTCGACCTTTTGTTCTTTAAATTTCAGGTTACACTATCCAATCACGGACTTACAAATGAAATCGAAAATTATGAAGCGCCAAAATGTCCGCACACTTTCTCTTATCGTGTGCACGTTTACCTATCTACTGGTCGGCGCGGCCATATTTGACGCCCTGGAGTCCACACATGAGGAAATTATGAGAAACGAACTTGAGACCGAGGAGAAAATGTTACGAGAAAAGTACAACATGACGGATAAGGACTTTGAAGACCTGCGATGGAACGTAGAAAGAACGGTCCCGTACTATGCTGGGATACAGTGGAAATTCGAAGGCTCTTTCTACTTTGCTTTGACTGTTATAACAGTCATTGGTGAGTGTAGTTGTTATCTTAATGACATAAACATTTTCAAGCGATGAACAAAGACTTGAGTTGCTTTTTACGGCTAGTGTAGATCAAGATCAGACTGCACAGACCGTGCAGTGTGCAGATCTTGGATCTACACACTCCGTTGGTTTGTAAGATGACCTGCTAAATAACCCCTCAGACAGCAGCATTTTCTCCTTTTCCCACAATGCTTTCTTCCCTTTACAAAACAAATTTCAAATTTTCAGACACTTTTACTTTGTCGCCTGCAAATGCTTTCGATTTGGACAAACCTAAAATTTTGTCGTTTGGTATTGAGTTAAAAAAAATAGCTGCAAAGGTAATAACATATAATGTACATGTATGTCGTCTGTTGAAAATTAGTGATACATTTAAAGCCATCGTGTCAGCCAGGAGAAACTGCTCGGAAAGAGCAATTTATCCACTTAACGCATAGTTTCATTTTTCATTCTCCTGTCAACATGGGAGTATAGCGTTAACGTTAGATGTGGAGATTTGTGGCTTAATATCGTTGTCTGCGCATGTCATATTTTTGGAAGATTCGACCTGTCTTATATGACACATCTCTCCCCCTCAATATTGGGGGGATTGTAGTAATACGCGCTATAAAGTAGCACTGGAGAAAATGGCTTTTATCAATACGATTGTGGAAAAATCAAGTATGTTTTAGCTCCAGATTTCTCTAAACTGCTGATCATAGCTGAATGAATCGCACCAGGTGGCGTTTTATTGAGTAAACGTTTATTTTAGTTTGAAATTCAACATTATCTCCCGCTAGATGGCATTCTACAAATACACATATATCTAAATTTGGCACCCTGGGTACAGAACCGGACTACTTTACACGCGACAACTGTTACTTTGAATTTCGAACTACATCTCTCCCCCCCCCCCCCCCCTTTCCATATTGGGGAGACTGATGAGTCATATAATACAGGTCGAATCCTCGAAGAAAAGGACAACGCTTTTTTTATATATATTTGCAGGTTACGGACACAGTACACCAATGACGGCCGGTGGTAAAGTATTTTGTGTTGGCTATGCCCTCTGTGGGATTCCATTGTGTATCATCATGTTTCAGAGTGTTGGGGAGCGTCTCAACGTGTTTATAACGTACACCCTCAAAAAGATACGTAAATGTTTTAAACTACGTAACCAGGAAGTGTCAGAGACGCACGTGATACTTGTTACCTTGAGCCTGTCGTGTCTCGTGCTTACTTGTGGTGCTTTGATGTTTCGGCACTATGAAGGATGGGATTTCTTGGATTCTGTGTATTATTGTTTTATAACTTTGACAACCATTGGGTTTGGTGACCTCGTGGCGCTACAGAAAAACAGAGCATTACAGCTGAAACCAGAATACGTTGCTTTCAGTCTGATCTTTATTCTTTTCGGATTAACCGTAATATCGGCCGCCATGAATTTGCTAGTCTTACGGTTTTTAACGATGAATGCCGAAGATGAACGAAGGGATGAGCTAGAGGCAGCAGCTGCGGCTCAGAATGCAATCTATCTAGAAGGTGATGTTATCCAATCCAATTCAAACGGAAATATCCATGTTGTGTCAAACGCACAAGAAAGGCCTGATTACAGTGAAGTAATCTCAGTTTGCTCTTGTTCCTGCTATAAATGGCGATTTAACGAAAACTCAAATCGTAGAGGAAGTAGAATCTTTACCACGAACCGGAGTGGAGCATGCACAGGGAGTGGGGGAGGAGCAAACGCAGGTAGAGGCGGAGCTACAAAAACACAAAGCTACGTCCGAGATGACAATAGTAGTGACGAGACAGATTCATTCCTTCAGTACAGTACTAAACGTTCATCAATTTAGTAAATGTTTTGTTTGAAGTGGTAATAAGAGGTCAGGTCACAATGTGTCAATCAAACTAAGAGTCCTGGATAAATGTTATAAATAGTAATATTACGTCAAGTGGCATTGATGGAATATGGGCGTGGTCTTTATGAGTTATCATAGCCACACCAGTCTCTGCTCGTTACACCAGTACTGTGCCAAGACAGTCATGTTTTGCCAAAGGGAAATCCCATGAAAACAGCACGCCCAGCTGGGTGGAGCTAGGATACCCTAATAAATAACCTCTGCTACATATTAGCCGCAAAGTTCTATTAGCGATTAACCAGTAAAGTCCTACAATTTTTGTGGAAGAAAATAATTATATCTAAAGCATGGCAATTTTCAGTATATATTTGCCACAGGATAGAGTAAACAAAAGGGCCATGATACCCCTAAATAGCTCCACTGCCTTTCAGGTAATGTATAACGTGCTTTGACAAATGTGTGGATCATAAGTTTGCATGGCAATAAAGTTTTACAGAGAAAAAAGCCTAGCCAGCCATACAAAACAAAGTCATTTCTTTTTTTTTTTCAAATGCAAAGATGATAGAAAACATTCAGGTATAATCAAGTATCGGTCATACCAGTTATCAAGTACTCCAGTAAAGAGTACCCTTGGTAAGAAGATTGCCAAAACTTTAATAGCAGGCTACATATATCAATTGCATGAATGGTCCTGCTCTGGAACTAAAAACTGAATGATAGGCACTTCACTTCATATCAAATAGTCTCATCAAAATATTTTAAAAAAATAAAATTAAGGTCTCTATCAATGAAAACTGAACATTTTCTATCCAAAATACTTGAATACCCAACCCCAATCATGTAATAACACAGTTTGATTATCAAGGGAGGTAAAGGGTTAGAAACTAAAACATATTTGTTATGAGTGAACAGCAGTTATATACCTTGATCAGTAAAATATCCTTAGGTCATATTGACTTCATGTACTACCATATACTGTAGATGCAGTAAACCCGTTTTCAAAGAGAAAGATTTAATAATACAGCAGTAACTAGAGATACCACTGAACGTGATTATACCCCACCCCCACCAACTCCTTGTCACAAAAACAGGTCTTTGTCACAGAATGCAGTATGGTTTGGTACAAAAGTAAGAGTTGAAAAAGGTCAAGGGGAGATAGTTCTGTAACAAATCGCAGTAGGGCCGTGAAAATTACACATGCACAACTTCATATAATTATGTTGGAACCCTGTGTGTAAATTTGAGTACAGTACGTGATAAACTGTAGGAGTATTGCTGCGGACAAACTTGTATCTACAGACAGACAGACAGCCATGGTGATTCCAGTATACCCCCCTCCACTACGTTGTGGGGTGTATAAAAAGTAACATAAGAATAGATACATGTAAATGGAAACAAGAGAACCACTTGTGAGTACCAATAATCGGCTGCAGTTGCTTGCTTTCCAGTAAAAAATCAGAGTTGAAAAAGGGGAATAACCATGTCAATAATTCTTGAATGGTTACCTGCCCTTGTTGTATGGGTTTCCCTCTTAACCTGTTACAACATGGAAAAACTTTAGACCTAAACAAATTGAAAGCAATTGCAGACAGCAGTTTCAAAGTGGTTGAAATGGTGCAGTGTTGCTTTGATAGGATAGAAAACTTTGTGGGAAAAGGAGAAAATGCTGGTTACCAGCATTTTCTCCTTTTCCCACAATGTTTTCAAAAGGCTTCTTCCTCAGGGTCGTTAAAAGTAGTCATTGTGTGGTGAAGGGTTATAGGGAACAAATTATCCTAGTCTGAAGTACACACTTTCTGTAATGACCGAGATACTGTAAAACTTCGAAGTTTTTAGACAATGACAATGAAGACGATGATGAAAGGCCTAATGCAGTACTTAGATGTTTCCGTCAAAGACAGCAGAGCTAAAAAATTGCCAGAGGGTGTATTCCTTTCACCTGTTCTGGCACAATGTTTTGTGTTCTGAAATGCCGTTCAGGAATGTGCGAAAGGAATATTTCAGAACACAATACACTGTTCCAAGTGTATGTTCTGAATGGAGCATTTTCGGAACATTGTTCCAAACCAGATCGAAATGAAAGTACATTACCATGATGCAAGAGCTACTGTCTTAGCTTTGTTAGTTGAGAATATAATTAGCGGCGGAGAGGGAGTAGAGCGGAGTCTACAATGCCCCTATTTTGGAATTCATATGGTAAAAAAGACAATTGCAAAATTGGCCATGAAGAACTATCCACCTTACAGCCATCTTGTATCACCTAGCAACCGTCCAGCAGGTGCACTGCACCTCAATTGATTTACAACAGTCAGAGCACGTTCTGAAGAACACGGCACAATGTTCAAAATACTCCATTGACCTAGGACATGTTCAGAGTGTTTGGAGTAGCGAAAGAAATACGCCACTGGATACTAGTTGTTCCTAGTTTGTACAGTATTTAATGGTTTTAAAAATTCATGAGTATAAAAGAAGTTTGTCTTGTAATGCTTTTATTTTCAGTTCTGTTTTGGACCTCAAAATCTTTATAACAAAAAAACAACAATAAAAAATAACAATTCAATTAATGAGCACCCTATCTTGCACAACTCCTGTTTTGCTTCTTGTGGAATGGATAGAAAATTAGCCTTACAATGTGAAAAAGGTTTAAACCTTTACCACACCAAGCTGACTTTAACCCTTTCCCAAACGACAAACTTTTGGACTGGACCAAATTGAAAGCATTTGCAGACGACAATTCTGCTCTTGCTGAAAAGATGATTTTGGTCTATGATAGGGTAGAAAACATTGTGGGAAAAGGAGAAAATGCTGGTTACCAGCATTTTCTCCTTTTCCCACAATGTTTTCAAAAGGCTACTATTCCAGGCCCGTAAAAACCAGGGATTGTTTGGGAAAGGGTTAACTCTTTCCCAAACGACAAATTTTAGACTCGTACAAACTGGAAGAGCTTGCAGACGACACATTTTAAGTTGATGGAAATGGCAGAGAGTTCTCCAAATTGGTTGAAAACACTGTGGGAAAAGGAGAAATTGCTCGTTACGAGCAATTTCTCCTTTTCCCTACAGTGTTTTCAAAAGAGTTGTACTGCAGACATGTAAAATAAGGGCTTGTTTGGGAAAGGGTTAAACAAGCTTAAGAAAGAAGGTTTGTGAAAACACTGTGGGAAATGGAGAAAATGCCGGTAACCAGCATTTTATCCATATCCCACAATGTTATCTTTTCTATCAAAGACTACTCTAAAACTTTGCTGTATGGTAAAAGTTTAACTCTTCACCAAACAAAAGTTTTTTGACATGACCAAATTCAAAGCCGCTTAACCCATTACCACACAATCCCTACTTTTGACGCCCTGAGAAAGAAGCCTTTTGAAAACACTATAGGAAAAGGAGAAAATGCTGGTAACAGCATTTTCTCCTTTTCCCACAGTGTTTTCTACCCTTTCCAGAACAAATTTCAATTTTTCAGTCACCTTTATTTCGTCGTCTGCAAATGCTTTCGATTTGGACAAACCTAAAATTTTGTCGTTTGGTAATGAGTTAAGCAATAAGCATCTGCATATAACAAGTTCAATCTTGGTAATATGATGATTCCTGATTTACAGTGGAAAATATTTTGGGAAAATCAAAAAATACTGGTTACCATGATTATCTTCTTTTCCCAACATGTTTTCTACAGGTTTCTCTCTCAGGTCATTAAAGGTTGGATTTGTATTATAGAGTTAACTCTTTGCCAAATGACAAGAATTTGCAGCACTTTGAGACGGGCAAATGTTACCGAAAACTTGAAATCTGTTGTGGAGAAAGTAGAAAATATTATGGGAAAAAGTGAAAATGCTGGTTACCAGCGTTTTCTCTTTTTCCCAACAACATTTTCAAAAGGCTTTTTTCTCAGTGTCATCAAATGGTGGGATTGTGTGGTAAAGGATTAAAACATCAAAACCTACAGATGCCTTTTTTCTTTGAAAGTAATTACTCTTTAAAACATTGAAGAAAATGGGAAAATTTTCCCTATAATGAATTGTTGTATAAAAAGCACTATAAGAAATTTCTCATTTTTCCTACAATGTTTTCAAGTAGTGTGCTGTCTTATGAACAAAGTCCGTAACAAAGAAACAAATGAACAAATGCATGGCCAAAATACAAGGACTTGGCAGGATACAAACCCTAGATCATCGGGACCAAAGGCCAATACCTTAACTGCTGAGCTACAGAGATATCTCTCCGACGCAGTAGTTAGGTATTGTATTCAAATCAGGACGAAGCTATGCATGGAGGAGTGGTCTTCCATAACAACTGCAAAATATAAAAAGCAGGGAACCAGCATATTCTCCTTTTCCAATAATGTTTACTTCCCAATCAAAGAAAAACTGCACTATTTGAGTCACACTTAAACTTTCGTCTGACAATGATTTCAATTTGGACTAGGCTAAAATTTTGTCGTCTGGTAAAAGGGGTAAATGACCTCTTATATGCCTTTTAAAGGTGGGTATTTAGAATTTTTACATCTCACCAAATTAAAAAATATATGTATCGCTGAAATTCATATGAAAAAATAATACAAATCATCAATAATTAAGATTCATAAAATTACAAAAAAAAAATTGATGGTGTTCCCTTAAAAGGCTACGTAGCCTCTTAAGGTATTTTTAGATTTCACGCCAAAAATCAATAAAGCATTGTGGGAATGTCAAGTGACTGGCACGTGGCTCATAACACTTAAATTCCATTACATAAAAAATATATAATAATTATTTTCCATAATATCTTCTTCGGACGCGATGTTTTAAACTTTGTCTGTGTATTCTTGTATGTAAATGAGCGAACTGATCATCTAAAAATAGAACGTGTCTCCCGTTGGTGTCAACCTGGGCCATAGTAAATCTCAATTTTCTCTTGTTGTCGGATGGTTTTCGAAAGTTAAAAGGTTTTGGGAGTATAAGGATGATTTTTTTGCATTTTGTAAAATTTTCGTCCCAAGATCTGAAGGGCCACCTTTAAAGGCTTTACTTAGTTCAAACCATAACCCTTAGCATGGTAACCCTTTCACCACACAGCATAATTTTAGACCTATTCAACTCTAAAGCATTTGGAGACGATAATTTCATAGTGGCTCAAATGATGCAATTTTTCTTTGACAGAGTAGAAAACTTTGAGGGAAAAGGAGAAAATGCTGGTTACCAGCATTTTCTCCTTTTCCCACAATGTTTTCAAAAAGCTTCTTCATCAGGTTCGTTAAAAGTCGTCATTGTGGTAAAGGGTAAAATAAGTCATCTGAAACTTTGAAGCTGACAGTAAAAACCAAATTTTTTCTATTTCAGAGGTATTGTGTATAGGAAAAATATCTCTTTATCAAACAATGTAGATCAAAGATCAGACTACAAAGAATATGCAGTCTGATCTTGATCTAGACTCTCTGCATAAGGTCCTAGAGTCACGCTTACCAGCAAAAGGAGTAAATACAGGTTCAACTTTACTTACCACTTCTTAAGACTTCATCTTATTTCGGCAGTTTTGACAAAATATTAAAATGCGTAAGCAGTCCCCAATGGTCACTGCAGAACCTCTGACACGATTTCAGTCTTTCCAACCCTACAAGCTCAAAATATTCCGGCTTCACCGTTTGGGGCTCTAAATATTTCACGTACAGTCTGTCAAATCGACATTTAGGCCTAAACTTTGAGCTCCATTCTAAATTATCGTTTCTCTGTGTGTCCCACGTAAATTTTGCCAGCTGTCTTTTACCCGTCACTTCCCAAATGTCGTACGCTTTGTTGGGAATACCTCCTACTTCAGTGACCTGCAAAATACATTCGAAACATACTCTGTGAAAAGGGGCTTAAGATTTAGGTTGGTTAGCTGTGGCAATTAGCTCTTCCCAAAACGACAAAGTTTTAGACTTGTACAAATTCAGGGCACTTGCAGACAACAAAATTAATTAAAAGATCACATTTGTCTGTCACAGAAAAGTCTTACAAAAATGTCCGTAACAAAGAAACAAATGAACAAATGCATGGCAGAAATAAGGGACCAGGCAGGACTCGAACGCTAGAAGGCCCGGACAAAAGGCCAATACCTTAGCACTAAGCCAACGAGACATCTCTCAACTGAACTAGTTAGGTATTGTATTTAAATCGGGACAAAGCACAACCCAAACGAACTCTAGAATACCCGGACAAAAGGCCAATAACTTAACCAATGAGCCAAAGAGATATCTCTCTGATGCAATAGTCAGGTATTGTATTTCAATCTCGACCAAGCCATGCATGAAGGAGTGGATTCCCATAAAACACCCCTCTTAAAATCATCATTTATTGATGACTAAAAGCCTTAACAGGCAGAAAGTCCTTTTTGGACAAAAAATGGGATTAATGGCTCAATAGCCAATCCATCTTACAAACAATGTCCATAACAAAGAAACAAATGAACAAATGCATAGCAGAAATAAGGGACAGGGCAGGATTCAAACCCTAGAATGCCCAGGCGAAAAGCCAACACCTTCACCACTGAGCCAAAGAGATATCTCTACAATGCAGTTGTTACGTATTGTATTTAAATTGGCACAAAGCCATGCATGAAGAAGTGGTCTCCAGTAAAAATAGAAAACACTGTGGGAAAAGGAGAAAATACTGGTTACTAAGCCTTCCTCCTCAAGATTGTTTATAGCCGGGATTGTGCGATAAAGAGCTAAATAATTTCAATATGCAAAAGTCTACAATTTTAAAGTTTGGCAAAAAGTAAAAAATCCACATACCTCATTATCCCTCAAATTTAAATCCCCGCCAAACACTACAGTTCTGTCCGTCTCTATTTTATCAAATAAAGAGAATGCCTTCTTCAGCTGGTTCTTTCTTTCATTAGCATGTTCTTTTGTACTCTCTAGATGGGACGTCATCATACAAAACTTCTCTCCCTTTATCTTACACTAAAAATAACAAATTATTTGATTGATCAAATGATAGATTGATCAATTGACAGAATCAAAAAGATTCTATAAATCTTTACCAAATGACAAAATTTTGGACTAGTCCAAAATGAAAGCATTTGCAGACAACAAAATAAATGTAATCAAAAATTGAAATTTGGTTTGGGAAGGGTTGAAAACATTGAGGGAAAAGGAGAAAATGCTGGTTACCAGCATTTTCTCCTTTTCCCTCAATGTTTTCTAAAGGCTTCTTTCTCAGGGTCGTCAAACGTAGGGATTGTGTGGTATAGGTTAAAGTGTCTAGGCTGAAATATTTTGGACCAACTGGCTGAAAGTCAATGCAGTCTAGTAGGATATGCTTTATCGAAAAGGATAAATCGCATGAAATACATTCAGGGGCATCATCTCTGGTCAAGAGCAGGAATGTGTGATGTGTGAATGGCCAATTCGAAGTCGTGTAATTATCACTTCTTCATATATAGTTCATATAGTTCATATAGTATTAGAGACCAAATACACTAGGAATCCTAGTGTATAAGCAAGGTGCTTCTCTGGGTCCTTTTTCATGGTCGTTTTCCTCAGTTAGATAGTATATGGTCTTCTTCGTTAACACTTCCGGATTGCACAACACTTAAAACATCTCACCACGGAATCACTTTGTTAAGATTTTTACTTACACATCTTATGTACACACTAAAATTTGATAAAAACTAAAAACTGCCAACAATACTGCTGGCTTGTATTACCCCAACTAATAAAATGCTTCAACGGGTGGTTGCTCTTAACCTAAACTAAATTAATTTATGCTGTTTATAATACTTTTGGTTATTCAGCTTAACATTTGTAATTTGCACAACACTTAAAACATTTCATCACGAAGTAATTTACTAGTGAGGTAGCCCTATTTTCTTCCCCTAAGATTCACTTAACTGTGTGTGTGTGTTTTTTTTTAAGTTTCTTTCATAAATGAGGATTTAACATTTTAAAAAAAAATACATCTAATCATAACATCTAGCTTCTCGACGAACAGACCTGTAAGCGGGCTACCATTCAGTTTACTGAAAACATCAGCATCCCACTGGGATTGCCAAGAAGACTGGATATGTGCTAATATAAAGGATTTGAAACCAGTGTATAGAACTTTAAAATCTGAAATGGGAAGGTTAAGTGCCAATTTGGCAGACCTATCAGCATTTTCATTGCCTTTGATGCCTACATGACTTTGAAGCCAGCAGAACACCAATCTATTCTTAGAAGAAATTTGTGAGATCCTTTCAAGTAAACTACAGTTTAAGGGATTCTGAAGTCGTTGAATTGAAAGTGCCTGTAATGTTGACAAAGAGTCGGAAAAGATAATAAAACGGTTGGAATTAGAACTTTCAGCTAGATTAAGGGCAAGATCAATTGCTTTGATTTCAGCAGAGAAGATAGAGGAGTTGTTTGGAAGGCAGCACTTTAAGCTCCTTTCTCCATATGCAGCGGCAGCTGCTACAGAGTTTCCCTACAGATCCATCTGTATAGATGAGTTTGAAGGAAAAATAATGCTCCTTTATCTTGTTGTATCTTACATGAAACACAGTTCTACCTGTGACAGATTTTTTGTCCGATGCAAGGTCAAATCTGAATTCTGCACTGTTTAGTGTCCATGGAGGGATTTCAGAGATTTTATAGTCGGCAATAGACTCAGTGTCTATGCCAAGGTTATCTACAATAGGCTCCATGTGAATACCAAATGGAGGAATAACATTTGGTTTCCTTTCAAAAAGACGTTTATATTGAGGTTTAAAAACAACGTTATGAGTTGGATTAAAACAATTCAACTTCAGTTTTAAAAGATATTGAAGTCAGAGTTTTTCTCTCCTGTAAGAAAGAGAAGGTTCATTAGCCTCAACATAGTGACTACTGACAGGAGAAGTTCTAAAAGCTCCAAGTACAAGATGCAAACCTTTATTGGTGTATAGAATCGAGAATTTTTATGTAAGATTTACAGGCAGATCTGTATATGATAGATCCATAGTCTAATCTGGAGCGAACTGAAGATAGATAAGGCGGCAAGAAGACTTTACTGTTAAGAAGATTAAGAGCCTTCTTGCACTTCTTTTTGAATGCAGTGATGTGAGAAAGGAAGGAAAGCTTTCTGTCAAAGGTGGCTCCAAGAAATTCAAACTCAGAAACGACTTCAATTTTAGTTTTGTCCAAATACAGTTTTGGGCCTAGATGAAGTCCATGTTGGTTCCAAAAATGCATGCATTCAGTTCTGGACTTTGAAATTGTGAGAAATTTCCAACTATTACCTTGACAAATAGGAGATTTCGCATCATCATGGTATTTGGATACTCGAAAATCTTTGTTTCCTCGACATGCACATGTCCCGTTTTGACCATCATCATTACGTAATAACCTTCCGTGTTTCCAGGGATCACATGGTACATCGGTAACTCGTCCTCAAGTATCTCTTGGGAGGTCTCGACAACCTCTTGTAGAAACACTACATGTGGATCTTCCCTGTTACAATGCATAACAATATCTATTTAACTCTTTCCCCCATAAGCCAATTCTATGGTATCTCTGACCCTAAATAACAGCAAGGACGAAGCCGTTTCTTATGTGTATATGGCACCTTTTGATAGCATAGAAAACATTGTGGCAAAAGGTGAAATTGCTCGTCATGAGCAATTTCACCTTTTGCCACAATATTTTCCAAAGGCTCCAACAAGCAATGCGTAGAAATGAGTATCTATGGAGTAAAGGGTTAATCCTTTACCAAACAAGCCGAGATAGAAGCCTTTTGAAACTAGAACTGTCACTGACTGTGACTTAATATCCCTGCCAGCATTTTAATAGAAAAAGGCAGTTACTAGTATTTTGTACACAAATGGACACATGGACAGACACACGGACAGGCTGATTCCAGTATATCCTCAAAAACATTTGTTCTGCGGAGGTATAAAAATTGTAGGAAACGGAGAAAATGCTGGTAACCAGCATTTTTCCTTCTCCCACCATGTTTTCTACACTGCTGGAAACAAATTTCAATTTTTGAGTTACATGTAATTTGTCCTCTGCAATTGCTTAAAATTTGGACCAGTCTAAAATTTTGTTGTTTGGTGAGGAGTTAATCCTAGTGCAGTTGGTAGCTTACAGGACTTGAGGACACGGTTTTAATAGTTTGAACACCCTGCTTTGCAAATTGCGTTCCAAGGTTTGATGACGGTCATTCTATCAGGATTTATTCTCTGAACCTCTCTCGCTGCTAATCACTATTTTCTAAATTGGTTCTGAGAGAAAGCAGCCAGTGGCTAGGAAAGAATATTGTGCAAAGTACTAATAAAAGAAACTCCTGGAAAGCATGGATAGGTGCACTAGCTGCCATGACATAACTGAAGTCATGATGAAAACAGCATTAAACACCCTACAATCAATCAATCTATTAACTAATCCCTTTATCATAACAAACTTGACATTTAAACATCCTAAAGAGGACAGCTTTTTCCCACAATGTTTTCTATAGGCTTCTTTCTCAGGGTCATTAAAATTCGGTATTATGTGGTAAAGAGTTAACCCATTACCACACAATCCCTACTTTTGATGCCCCTGAGAAAGAAGCCTTTAGAAAACATTGTGGGAAAAGGAGAAAATGCTGGTAACCAGCATTTTCTCCTTTTCCCACAATGTTTTCTACCCTTCACATAACAAATTTCAACTTTTCAGTTTTGGTTATTTTGTCGTCTGCAAATGCTTTCAATTTAGACCAGTCTAAAGTTTTGTTGTTTGGTAAAGGGTTAAGTGAAGAGTACAACAATAGTTGTAAGAGTATTGATCAACATAAGATCTTTGGCCATCACTGCACTCAATCAAAAAGAATCTGCAATCTACTGGTTTGTTAACCTGACTGAGATAGTCCATTTGGTTCATCTAGCGTGTATCTCTTTACTAAATGACAGATTTTGAATAGTGCCAAATTCAAAGCATAATTAAACAGATGAAATACTAACTCTTTTCCTTCTAAATAACTAAAATAAAATTTCCGATTCCATAGTAAAAACCCAAACATTGCTACTTTAAAGTTATGTTTTGGGGAATAATATCTCCTTATCCGACAGTGTAGATCAAAGATCAGACTGCAAATTCTTTGCAGTCTAATCTTGATCTATATTGTCTGCAAAAGGTTGGAGATTCGGGCTTAGCAGCCAAAAGGTTAAGATTTGGCTAAAATGATGATTTCTGTCTTTGATGGGATAGAAAACATTGTGAAGAGAGGAGAAAATGGTTGTAAGCAGCATCTTCTCCTTTTCCCACAATATTTCTAATAGACTCACTTCTCTTTCAGGATTGGTAAAAGTCCCGATGGTGTGGAGTTAATGTAAAATGTATTAAACATGAATTACATGATGAGATATGTCTTTAACCCATTACCACACAATCCCTACTTTTAACGACCCTGTCATATGCAAATGCTTTCGATTTCGACAAACCTAAAGTTTTGTCGTTTGGCGAGTTAAAAGGATAGAAAACATTGTGAGGAATAGAGAAAAAAAATGCAGATTACCAGTTTTTTCCCTTTCTCCTACAATAATTTCAAAAAGCTTCTTTCTCAGGGTTCTAAAACCAAGAGATTGGTGGCAGGAAGTTAACAGTTAACTATTCTTACAGTGTAGAGAAATTATGACTTGAAAGTGAAGAAAAATTATCAAATTAATCGAACTACACACTTTTTGATGACATCACATACTCCTAGTGTCCTTGACCTTAAGTTTTGGGGGTCAAGGCCATCAATGTTCCAGGAAATCAGTCTAATTCTGTATGGCTCTTTGTCCTCTGAACCTTCAGCACTGAAACAAAAAAATGTATTTTTGAACTCAAGTGGCAAAGTCCACACAAAAAGAAAAAGATGCTGTTGGGTGATAAATGTAGTTATCTGTAAAGAAATATTAAGGAAAACAGAACCATAATTGCTGTAAGTAATTTTACAGTACTTTTAGCAAAATTGAGACAAAACCAGTGATGTAAAATTTCACAACAAGAAATAGTTTATATTTCAATTGTCATCTGATAACACTTCCAACAAGGTTAACTCTTTACGCAAAAAATTTGATGACCCTATGGGGAGAAAAGCCTTTGAAAATATTGTGAAAAAAGTAGAAAATGCTGGTAACTATTTCTCCTTTTCCCAAAGTGTTTTCTACCCTTTCCTTAGAAAATTTCAATTGTTACGTCACATTTATATTGTGGACTGCAAAATGCTTTCAATTTGGACAGGCCTGAAATTCTATTATATGGTAAAAATTTAACCCTTTACCTAACAATCCCTGGATTTTACCAGGTTTTTATAACCCTGAGATAGAGGCCTTTTGAAAACATTGTTGGAAAAGGAGAAAATGCTGGTATAAAGCATTTTCTCCTTTTCCCACAATGTTTTCTTCCCTGCTGGAAACAAATTTCAAGTTTTGAGTTACGTTTATTTTGACATCTGCAAGTGCTTGTAATTTAGACCAGTCTAAAATTTTGTCATTTTAAACTGCGTTAAAAGAAAATTTATAAAAAAGGTTAACAAAATAGTGTAAGAAATACCTGGATTTAGATAAACCAACCAGATTCTCTCCAGGTGCTGCTGTTCCTGATGCACTCTTCTCTTCAAAGTATGAATTGAGAGCTCTCTGAAAAAAGTATTTGACTGACTGATTAACCTTTTATCAAACAATCCCAGGGTTTTACAACTCTGAGATAGAAGCTTTTGAAAACATTGTGGGAACAGGAAGTAACAGAGCAATTTCTCCTTTTCTAAGTGTTTTCTACCATTTCTGAGAACTTTCTTGCATTTTCTCAAAATCTTAAATTGTTGTCTGCAAGTTCTTTTGGTTTGGAAGAGACCAAAATTTGTTGTTTGGGAAAGGCTTAACGCATGCTGCTCAACTATCACTGAGAGAAATCAGAGCTCCAGATGAGAGGGAGTGATAGTATTCTAAATCCATTATTTCTCTTCTAAATCCTATGTTGTGGGTACTCATTAGAATCGTCACAATGAGACGATTCTAATGAGTTCTAATGAGTAACCATAACATAGGGTTTAGCAGAGAATTATTAATATTTTCAATTTTGAAATTAAAGTCAGCTCAGCCCCTCCATCCTGAGCTCTGGAAACACACCAAATGCTGTAAAAGCTAGCTCAAAAGCAAAGGTAGGTAAAAGGTGCTTATATATCTTATCCTCTCCCTGACATTAATCTCCCCTTCGAAAACTCTCAAGTCTGAGACTTGTACACATATAAACCAGTGGAATATACATGGATTAGGCAACCCCCCCCCCCATTGCTAGAAATGGGGAAAATGCTGGTAACCAACTGGCAACCAGCATTTTCTCTTTTTCCCAAAGTTTTTCTCACCTCTCAAATGCTATTTACATTTACATAATTTAACCCTTTACCAAACAATACCTGGTTTTCATGACTCTTGAGATAGAAGCCTTGAAAATGCTGGTAACCAGCATTTTCTCACATTGTTTTCTATCTTAAGGGAAACAACCTTAAATTTTAATTCTTTTTGTTAGTCTACCAGTATGTTTATTTTTGTTGTCTGCAAGTGCTATCAATTTGGACCAGTCGAAAAGTTTGTCGTTTGGTAAGGAGTTAAAAGACTTGTAACCTGTCGTCTGCAAATGTTTTCAAAATGGACATTGAAGCCTAAAATTTTGTCAACTGATGACTGAGATAATGTGATATTCATTACTGAATGAAACGTGCTTTTCTTTGTTGATTTTTCATTTTTTACGTATTTAAATCTTAATTTGACGAACATAAATGAGTAAATTGTATGGTGTGTAAAAATTACGTCGAGGTCCCAATCCCTATCTTGCAAATAAAACATCGCTAGAGCGGTGTCAGTCCCTGTAACTGTAGCGAACTCTTGACAACGGCGCTCACATTCGGCCGCTGGAGGTATTTTGCTGTCATCACTGTCTGAGTCGCTCATTATGTCTAGTTTCTGTTTAGTACTTTCACCCGCGATAACGTTGAACGGAAAGTGTAGAACATATCCAAAAACATTTTGGTATAAAGGTATCCTGCATTTACAAAGTTTGCACAACTTTCTATTTGAAAAAGAGGGGAAAAAAAGAGAACCAGCACTCGTGGCATCAATTTCCGGTTCCATATGTTGAACATGCAATCGATAAAATCTGCGAATAATGTACGCCTTCGTTTTGTTTTATTTCAACGAATTAACTTTCTAAATATGCATTAGATATTTGTAGAATGAAAAGTATTCGTTAATGAAATAATTTTATTTTACATGATTTGTCATTGGTTTTCGCTGTTTTGTAAAGGTTTCTGCTCAAAATTAGTGTTAACTATTCGGGCTAAATACGTTACTCAGTGATTTCAGATCCATGACATACATGCATGATACATTTTGACTCGTTGTCTTTTTTTATTTTTTTATTTTTTTTAATAGTTCTTGATTACCCTTATGCCGCTAAGCGCGACTCACTGACCTTGACGCGGACAGAATAGTCTACATCAAGGTCAGACTGCATAGGACGTGCAGTCTGATCTTGGATCTACACTGTTTATAAGGAGATAGCATTTCCCTAAACATAACTTTAGCATATGGGTGTTTGTACCATCGAATTGAAAATTCCATTTCAGTTATTTAGCAGGATATAAAGGATTAGTAGAATTCTAAAGGTTCATCATGGGTCAGCCAGCATGGACTGTGCTAACTGACCTGGTTTGATACATTTTGCAGATGCATTAAGCCCCATTTTCAAAGAGCATGGCTTATTTGTGTGTTTAACATTGCAGGAGGATGTCGAGAGAGACTGAAACTAACCAAGGTGCATGTTCCATGACACAAGATCAGGTGTACTTTCAAAGTTACGATGACATTGAAGTACATGAGCTCATGCTGAAAGATGAACCAAGAACTCTTGCTTATAAAAACTTTTTGGAGAAAAATTCTCATCTTATTAGAGGTAAAGTTGTGTTGGATGTTGGAGCAGGATCAGGTATTTTATCATTGCTAGCAGCTAGAGCTGGTGCAGAGAGAGTGTATGCAGTCGAAGCCAGTAACATATCAGATTTGTGTGAAGAAATAGTGAAACTCAACAAGCTAGAAAAGGTAATCACTGTGATTAAAGATACAGTAGAAAAAGTGAAACTGCCAGAAAAGGTTGATATTATCATATCTGAATGGATGGGCTTTTATCTGTTACATGAATCCATGTTAGACTCTGTACTCTGTGCAAGAGATAAATGGTTAAAAGATGATGGGATGTTGTTGCCCTCTCATGCAACATTGTATTGTGCACCTGTTAATATGTCCCAGTATTATAAGGAACAATTTGAATGCTGGAAAAACATGTATGGGTTTGATTTCACTCCTTTTTTAACACTGTCAGTACAGAAAACATTTACCCAACCTGCTATAACAATACTGAAGTCGGACCAATGTTTATCGGAAGCTGAGATTGTTGTTGATTTAGATTTGAAAACTGCGACTCTTTGGGACATTCAGGATGTCGTGAAAAAGTTAAAATTTCAAATACAAAATAATTCTACTTTGCATGGCTTTGCCACTTGGTTTGATGTCAAGTTCTCACCTAGCATAAAGACAAAAATTTCCGAGAATGATGCTTCGTTGGCAGATAAGGATTCCAATACAAACAGCATCATGTCACATAAAATTACAGAAAGTAGTTTTTCAAACAAATATTCAAAAAACATGGAAGATCATGTACAGAACATGGAAGAAGTGATACTTAGCACTAGTCCAACATCACCATCGACTCACTGGAAACAGACAGTGTGTTTTATACCTGCCTCGGTCAGTCTGTCTCGGGGAGAAATCATTTATTGCAAATTATCTCTAAGTCAGGACGATAGCAATAAAAGACACTACAACATGTCTCTTGAAATGCTTGAAAGCCTTGATTCTGATGATGATGATGAAAGTGACAATGATGATTTTGATGATGACGATGATGATGATGACGATGCCTCGGAACATTCAGTGCCATGTGATTGTGATATGGCAAGGTGTCGATTAATAAAGGCCTTAACTGAGAAATATGATGCTGAGCAAAATGAACTTGAAATGGAGGCTGAGTTTGTAGATGTTACTGCGGAAGTTCAGGCTGCACAAACTATGGATAATGATACGTCATATCTTGATTCCGAAGCTCTATCTGAAATTGTTAATAATGATGATTCTTACTCTAAAGAATGATGTTTATAATAAAATCTGTGCTACCCATCAGAGCTTCAGCTACGAGGGAGTGATGGTAATCTAAATCCATTAATTCACTTCAAAACCCTATGTTGTGGGTACTCATTAGAATCGTCTCAGTGAGACGATTCTAATGAGTACTCACAGCATAGGGTTTGGTGGAGATTAATTTATATTTTCAATTTTGAAATTAAAATCACTCTTTTTATCAGGAGCTCTGACCCCTGATTTGGGGTTTTGCTACCATGATACTCTGTGTTAGCAAAAAAGTAACATTGGAGCAACTTTTTTTTATCTAAGCTAATCTGTGCCGGTTAAGAAAATTTAAGACTTGTCCAGATTAAAAGCATTTCTTAAAGACAAAAGTGGTTCAAAATTACCACTGGTAATAGAAGGGATGGAAAATAAGCAATTCTTTTTATCTAATCTGTGCCAGTTAACCAAATTTAAGACTTGTCCAGGTTGAAAGCATTTCTTAAAGACAAAAGTGGTTCAAAAAATACCACTGGTATTAGAAAGGATGGAAAATAAGGTGGGAAAAGGAGAAAATGCTGGTCATCAGCATTTTCTCCTTTTTTCCACAGTGGTTTGCAAAGGGTTAACATACAGTCTTTTAAGCAAGAAATTGTTTGGTAAGGGAAAATGCAGACAGTAGAGTTTCTGAAAATTTGTCTTATTGATACGGTTAGGAATAGCATTTTGTGTCAAAAAACAAGTGTCTGTGAGAGAAAGTTTCAGTTATAAAAAAAGTGGCGTTGAAAAAACTGAGCAAATCTTTAACCCTTTACCACACAATGACAACTTTTGATGACCTTGAAGTAGAAACATTTTGAAAACATTTTGGGAAAAGGAGAAAATGCTGATAAGCAGCATTTTCTCCTTTTTGCTTAATGTTTTCTACCTTTCCAAAGTCAAATTTCGATTCTTCAGTCATTTTGATTTTGTTGTCTGCGAATGCTTACAATTTGGACCAGTCTATAAATTTGTCCTTTGGTAAAGAGTTAAAGTTTTTTTCATCTACTGTAGTATTTTCAGAGGCAATCTGTAGGTTTTTAATATTGATAAATAAAAATTAAGTCAATATATAGTTAACCAGAATTTCTTTGTCTCGGTCCTTTATGGAATTATGATTCCCTAAGTCTGTACCCAACAACAAAACTTTAGACCAGTCTTGATTGAAAGAATTTGCAGACCTAAAATTCAATTTAACATTGTAGGTAAAGGGGAAAATGCTGGTTAACTCTTTACCACACGAGAAAATTTTAGAATGGTCCAAATTGAAAGCATTTGCAGACGACAAAATAAAGGTGGCTAAAAAATTGAAATTTGTTCTGGGAAGGGTAGAAAACACTGTGGGAAAAGGAGAAAATGCTGGTTACCAGCATTTTCTCCATTTCCCACAGTGTTTTCAAAAGGTTTCTTTCTCAGGGGCAGCAAAAGTAGGGATTGTGTGGTAATGGGTTAATCCTGCGTTTGAATGACCCTGAAAGAGTTGGTTTTTGAAACATTTGTATGAAAAGGAGAAAAGGCTGGTAAACAGTACTCTACCACTGAGCCATGCAGGACCCATCTGCTAACTTCTAAGGTAAACATGCTAATTATTAAAGTTATTTAAGCTTTAGTATAGGTATGGATGGTATATAGATTCCTGGTATATGAGAAAAGATTTGAGGTAGTGAATAACTATTTAACCCTTTACCAAAAGATAGAAAATCTTACACATGTCACAATTGATAGCATTTTCGGACAAAATGAATGGGACTCAAAAATTAAAATATGACTTTAGGAGAGTAGAAAACATTGTGGCAAAAGGAGAAAATGCTGGTTACCAGTATTTTCTCCTTTTCTCACAAGGTTTTCAAAGGGCTTCTACCTCAGGGTCATCAAAAGTCATCATGGTTTGGTAGGGATTAACCATTTACCAAACATTCCCTTGTTGTCACGACCCCAAGGAAGAGGCCTATTTAAAACAGTATTGGATTGATTGATTGTTTAATGCCATATTCAACATGATTTTGGTTATATTACAGTAGTCAGTACACCTATCGGTGCTTTCCAGGAGTCTTTTGTGCTAGTTTTAAGTGAAATATTCTTACCAAGCCACTTGGCTGCTGTCCCACATAAACATTATCCAGACAAATGGTCAGCCGTGAATGAGAAATGAATCCTGTCACATTGTCTATCATCAGTCCTTGGAAAGAAATTGGCAAAGCCAGGGACGTAACCCACACACCCATGATTTCAAGTCCTGCATGTGACTCGGCAAAACAAAGTGGGAAAAGGAGAAAATGCTGGTGACCAACATTTTCTCCTTTTCCCACTTTGTTATCTACTCTGTCAAAAAACTTAAAGTTCATTTGTTCCACTCTTATCTGGACACACTTTCCACCCGCTGACCATTGACTTCCTTGAAGATGATTATGTGGGAAAGCAGCCAGTGGTTTGAAAAGAAAATTGTGCAGAGTACCACATGACCATTGTTGGAAAGCATGGATAAGTGCACTGGCCACCACAATTAAACTGAATTAATGTTTAAACAAGTGTTAAATACAAAACAATCATGTTAATTCAGATTGGATGAGTTCCATATTTGTTGTTTAGGAAAGGGATAACCCTTATCAAAATACAAAATACCAGCATTTTCTCCTTTTCCCACAATGTTTTCATACGGTTTCTTTCTCAGGATCGTCAAAAGTAGGGATTGTGTGGTAATGGGTTAAACATAATACTTTTCAATCCTGTGCTTTGAGCGTGCGTGTATATTTTACGACAAGTCTATTTCATGCGCGGTACCGACTTACATAAAAACTTCCAAAACACTGCGATTTACACTGTAAACAAACGATGGCAGAAGAACAAGGTCAAGAAGATGTCCATGCTCCTGATGACAGAGGAGGCCGACGAGGAAAGGGATTAGGTGGTCCGCTTGGACTTGGTATGTACTTATGTACACATAATACAGTGAAGACAGATCTAAACAAACCCAGAAACGGTATTTCATCACGTCGCTCAATCTTACATGATTTCGGATGAACCTAAATCCGGACTCTAAAAGTTCAATGAAAGAAAACCTGTTACATAATTCTTCAGAAAAGAAAAACTTTGATAAATTGAAAAAAAAATGCCTTTCTGTTTAACTGTCCTAGAAACATTTGAAGTATTAGGATTAGGAAATTAATTTTGTGATTACATTTTCAGGTGATCCAGAGGATACAAACCTTAGAAAGATTGAAATGACCCATCTTGTCAATCAAAGAATGGTGTATGTAGTTGATGAATTGTGTAAAGATATACATAAAGGTATGAAAAACACGCTTTTAAATATTTTTTTTTTAGAGCAGAACTTTTTTTCCTTTCTCTTTTACCATCAATTATGCAATATATTCTTCAGAGCCATTTAGTCTGGAAGCATACCACTTTCAAAAGTATTGTCTGCTTGTATGAGGCCCAATAGCCGGCAAATGTCAACAAGCTTGTGTATGAAATACAGGTAAATTTCATTTATGCCAATTATAAGTACAACTATGGTGATGATCAGAAGTCTGACAATCTAGACAAGATTCAGTTCACTGGCAGAACAAAAGACATTTAGCATACAATTAGCCCTTTACTAGGAGGCAAAACTTTAGCCTTATCCAAATCAAACGAACATGCAGACAAATATAACTTATTGGCTTAAATGAGGCAATTTTTCTTTGATAGGGCAGAAAACTTTTTGGGAAAAGGAAAAAATGCTGTTTACCACAATGTTTTCACAAGGTTTCTTCTCCAGGGTCATAAAAGTCATCATTGTATTAATGCCGCGGTTTCAAGACAGTTCCCCGACACGGCTTTTCGAGACAGTTCCCCGCCAAAATTGAAAACAGTTCCCCCGACACTTTTGAAGACAGTTCCCCGACACAATCATTATTAGCAGACTTGATTTTCATCAACATGTTTCATCGATATCTATAACTTTTGGAAAAGATAATGGGGTTGGGGGTGGGGGTTGTACTTGTGAAAGGATTGTGAATAAATGAGAGTATTACTCCTGTATAGTTAATTATTGATGTTCACTCAGTTTGGAAATGATACCTTCGCCGTGATGCAGATCAGAATATTATTACCTGTGTTATATGAATATGACTGTGTATTTGATTACTAAAACAAATCCTTATCCCAGTGTTGGATTTGAAATACATGTATACATGTACATGTAGGCCTAGGTTTAGCACATTTTTTTTTTTTTTTTTTAAATCTCTTACTGTTACTTCCAGAAAAATTGAAATAACCCGCCAGTAATGTAATGGATAATATGAATGAAGTCATTCATGGACAGTAGTAATATGACACTTATACAGTCCAACAAGAATCAACAAAAAGTTATACATGTTAAAATTGCATTTCAGAAGCCAGTGCCCATGTCGCAGACTTGTTCTTGTAGCTGAACTACATGCCATTAAAGACATTTTACACGACAATCATACACAATTAACAGAAACTTGAAAGGTTCCCGCCTATTAAACCAACCATTATTACTAACACCCAATCATGGCAAAAACAGTCCAATCGACCTCCTTAATTGGTCATTATTACTCAATTTAATAACCACCAGCGTTGAAATTTACTTCCATTATTTCAAATAAATGTCTATAAAAATTATTTTTAAAAAATCCTATTCAATATAGATCTACTTATAATAAAGTGTCGGGGAACTGTCTTCAAAAGTGTCGGGGAACTGTCTTCAATTTTGTCGGGGAACTGTCTCGAAAAGCCGTGTCGGGGAACTGTCTTATCGGGGAATTATCTTGTTCCCAATGCCGCCAACATTTCATACTAGTTTTAATGTGTACATCACAAATGTTTGCAAGCATCTTATTGTGCATATGTTTTCGCAATGGAAAGTGAATCAAAAGTGCATCTATATATTTTTTGCACATATATGGTAATGCTGTTGATGCACAGACTTTGGATTGTGTGGTGAAGGGTTAAATGGACTGTGCAGGCTGACATGCGATTATCTTCTCTTGCAGATGCATTAAACCTCATTTTGATGGAGCACAGGTGATATGTACATGTATGAAACTTTGTTAACCCCAAACAAATAAGTTGGAGGCATGACTAAACAAGATCAGGCTGCATGTTCTGTGCAGTCTGATCGTGATTTATGCTGTCAACAAATACTTCAGCTCTTTGCCAATGGCACTGAAAGGACTAACCCCTTACCACACAGTGCCAACTTTTAATGCCACTGGGAAAAAAAAAGGCCTTTTGAAAACATTGTGGGATAAGGAGAAAATGCTGGTAACCAGCATTTTCTCCTTTTCCCACAATGTTTTCTACCCATCCAAAAAACAAATATTACCGGTAATTTTTGAGTCATGTTTATTCAGCCGCTTTCAATTTGGACGAAGTTAAAATTTTGTTGTTTGGTAAAAAGTTAAACCAACATAATTTGGACACATCTATTTTGCTTTCTAGTGAAGAGTACTGAACATTGAACAGAATGTTGGATGTATTAATGCTTTTCGGGTTGTTGTTTTTTTTTTCAGTTTTTCAAGAATGTGTGGAAAAAAATCAAGTATCATGTTTTTACAAATGTCGAGAACAATTAGGGGCTTCTCGTGAATGCTACAAGTCCTGGTAAGTCTTTCAGGTTTTTTTAAAGAAACATCATTGTATCATACCATCATCTGAGTCTACATTGTCATAGTGCAAAAACTTAAGTAATATTTTGTAATAGTTATTTCTGTGACTGCTGAAGATATTACCTTCCTGCTTGTACCAAAGGTACGGGAAAAGCCATATGACTGTGAAAGATGACCTTCAACGAAATTCGCCAAATGTGACATTCTTCAAAACTGACAGAATTCTAACAGATTGGCAGTCATAGAATTAAGAAGCTGTATTACTTTTGAAATACAAATTCTATGTCCCTGCAGCTCAAAACCTTGAAACTATTGGGAAAAAAGAAACACAAGTAAGCTTGTATAGCACTATTGAGCAATGTATTTAGAAGCTTTAGCATTTGCCAATAAACTGGCGTATCAAGTGCACTATGTGGCTACCTCAGTTGGCTCCTACTGGCCCCAATTTTTATGAGGTGGCGAATTTGATGGCGCAAAAATTAAAACTTGAAGGGGAAGCCCTGTAATTTCGACAGTTATGGCCCTTTTCAACTTGGGATTTTCTCTAAAAGCAACTGCCATTTTCTGTCGGCACCTGCATCCAGTGCTCTTTTTATCCAATTTTTTGCTCACCTGAGCACAAGTTTTAAGGTTGGGTATTGTGATCAGTCGTTGTCCGGCAACCGTCTGTCCACAGTTCCTTTAACCCTTTACCAAACCATCCCATGTTTTTACGACCCTAAGCTAGAAGCCTTTTGAAAACATCGTGGGAAAAGGAGAAAATGCTGGTTACCAGCATTTTCTCCTTTGCCCACAATGTTTTCTACCCTGTTGGAAACAAATTTCAATTTTTGAGTTACGTTTATTTTGTCGTCTGCAAGCTAGCTAGCCTGGCTTTCAATTTGGACCAGTCGAAAATTTTGTTGTTCGGTAAAGGGTTAAACATTTCCTCCTAAATGGCTGGGTCAATCTTGATGAGCATTGGTCAGAATGTTTGTCTTGATAAAATTTTGGGCGAGTTTGAAATTGGGTCACCTGGGGTCATAGACTAGGTCACTGGATCAAATTCAAGAAATACCTTGTGGGCATCCTAGAGGCCACATTTATTGTTCAATTAACTTGAAAACTGTTCAGAATGTTTGTCTTGATAAATTTTTGACAAGTTCTAAATTGGATCAAGTCAGGTGATAAATCAGGTCACTTTGTCCACTTTCGGAATTTCCTTGTGGACACTCCAGAGGCCACATTTTAAACTGAATTGACCGGATAATTGGTCAGAAATTGAAATACCCATGTGGAGTGTATTTCGCCTATTGGCTCAGGTGTGTGATCTAGGGCCATCATGGCCCTCTGGTTTTAGCTTAGCTGTCTATGGAGAAAAATGCCAAGGCCTTGTCAAAGTGCTGTCATTGTAGTCATGCTTAAACTTTAGCCCATTACCACACAATCCCTACCTTTGACACCCCTGAGAAAGAAGCCTTTTGAATACACTGTGGGAAAAGGAGAAAATGCTGGTAACCAGCATTTTCTCCTTTTCCCACAGTGTTTTCTACCCTTCCCAGAATAAATTTCAAATTTTCAGTCATCTTTATTTTGTCATCTGCAAATGCTTTCAATTTGGACAAGTCTAAAATTTTGTCGTTCGGTAATGAGTGAGTCAATAGATTTTTCCCTATCTCTGTTGTTATTGAAGTTACTCACTTTTTAGCTCACCTGAGCACAACGTGCTCAAGGGGAGCTTTTAGGATCACCCGGTGTCCGTCGTCCGTCGTGCGTCGTCCGTCGTGCGTCAGTGCGTCGTGCGTCGTCAACAATTCTTTAAACATCAACTCCTCCTAAACCGCTGGGCGGATTTGGACCAAACTTGGCTGGAATGTTCCTTGGGAGGTCCTCTTTAAAAATTGTTCACAGAATTTGATTCCGTCAAAAACTCTGGTTGCCATGGCAACTAAATGGAATTTTTTAGCAAATTCTTTAAAAATCTTCTTCTCTGAAACCGGTGGCCAGATTTTAAAACAATTTCACACAGATGTTCCTTAGGTAACCATTTTCAAAAATTGTTCGTGAAATTTTGATCCGTCAAGAAACATGGCTCTGGTGAATGGGGGCTTCTTGCACTGTACAGAAATTAAGAAATTCTTAAAAATTCTTCTTCTCTGTAACCGCTGGTCAGATTTTAAAATAATTTCACAGAGATGTTCCTTGGATGACCCTTTTCAAAAATTGTTCGCGAAATTTTGATCTGTCGAGAAACATGGCTCTGGTGAATGGGGGCTTCTTGCACTATACAGAAATGAAGAAATTCTTAAAAATTCTTCTTCTCAGAAACCGCTGGTTAGATTTTGAAATAATTTCACAGACTTGTTCCTTGGGTTACCCTTTTCAAAAATTGTTCGCGAAATTTTGATTGGTCAAGAAACATGGCTCTGGTGAATGGGGGCTACTTGCACTATATAGAAATGAAGAAATTCTTGAAAATTCTTCTTCTCTGAAATGGCTGGACAGATTTTGAAATAATTTCACAGAGATGTTCCTTGGGTGACCTTTTTCTAAAATTGTTCGCAAAATTTTGATTGGCCAAGAAACATGGTTCTAGTGAATGGGGGCTACTTGCACTATATGGAAATGAAGAAATTCTTGAAAATTCTTCTTCTCTGAAACCTGTGGTCAGATTTTAAAATAATCTGACAGAGATGTTCCTTGGGGGACCCTTTCCAAAAGCTGTACATATAATTTTGATCCATCAAGAAACATGGCTCTTGTGAATGGGGGCTACTTGCACTATATGGACATGATGAAATTCTTTAAAATTCTCTTTCTCTGAAACCCCTGGTCAGATTTTGAAATTATTTCAGAGAGATGTTCCTTGGGTGACCCTTTTCAAAACTTGTTCGTAAATTTTGATCCATCAAGAAACATGGCTCTCATGGATGGGGGCTACTTGCTCCTATACAGAAATGAAGAATTCTTAAAAATTCTTCTTTTTGAAACTGATGGTCAGATTTCGAAATGACTTTTACAGGTGACCTTTTGAAAATTGCTTGGCAAAATTATAAATTTGGTTCCAATGTTTCAATACCTAAAAAAAAAAAATAGACTATGATCATCTCAAAAATTCAGGTGAGCGATCCAGGGCCATCTTGGCCCTCTTGTATATATTTTATATCTCTTTACTAGTGGAAAACATTTTAGCTTATTCCATTTTTGCTTTTAATTTTGATATAAAAAATTTTGCTGTTTAAAAAAAGAGTGCATTTATCTTCAGTATATGTAATATTTTCCACATTTTCTGCAGGATGGACGATGAAAGAGTTAAAGAAATATGTATAGAAGATTATTTGAAGGACAGATCTCGATATAGAATAACTGGTAAGCCGCTCTTTGTGACAAAAGGGGAAAGAGAAAAAGTGCTTCGAAAAAGAGCTGTGAAATTAGCAGAAACAATTAAAAACAGTTCAGGATGATACAAAAGGTGTTTAGTGATCAATATGTGATATTTCTATTGAATGTAAAATGTGCTTCCTGAAAGGCTCGAGTCAGACCTTCAGGTTACAAGTCCATTCCTTTATTGCTGAGCAATGCAGAAACTAAAACCACATAGCAAGAGTTAAAATGTATCACATGTTGTACAAGACTAAAAAATATATTGTATAATGTAAAAGACTCTTCGTAAATGGTTGTATTAACAACCCTGAAGAGAACAGCTTTGTAAAAACATTGTGGAAAAAGGAGAAAATGCTGGTAACCAGTATTTTCTCCTTTTTCCACAATGTTTTCTACTTCCTCAAAGACAAGTCCTATTATAATGCTACAGTTCATTGACTTGCCATCTGCAAATGCTTTCAATTAGGACAAATAAAAAATTTTGTTGTTTAGTAAAGAGTTTGATTGCTCGGTTCCCATAGTTACATAATTATTCAACACCCAATGAATATAGCATTATAAATTCCTGCTACCAAACTTACCCTAGTCTAATAAAACATTTAAGGCACAAGTAGACAAGGTCATATCATTAGTACTTGTATGCAGATGGCATGTGACATAACCTGGGTGAAAAAAAGAATTACTTCATGTGATACATTATACCTCAATTTTCTGCGGTATTATTTCTGATTAAGAAAGGAGACAAATTTATACAGACAGCAAGAAAGTTTGTGGACAGCAAGAAAGTTTGTTGGGGTCTAAAGTTGCTTGGCTGTATTTTAAACCTCCTGACTGTCTGTTTGTGTGTTAGGCAACTGCAAGTATGGTTTCTCCAGGAGTTGACCAAACAATTTATGTACGGTATCTGTAATAAAATCTTTATAATTCTTGTTTCTTCAGTTGTTTATTTTATGTTCAACATCGCTTTTAATATCATTTAAGTAATATTGTGGTGGATATAGTTCATACATTCTTGGAGTTTCTTTTATCAGTGTTTTACAAAGAAACAATGAAAACTTCAGTGTCTAAACTCAATAGGTAAACTTGCAAACAGGCCCTAGTTTCTATCAAATCTTTACCTGGTAACAAGTTTTTCACATTTTCCTTCTTCTTTTTCAACTATTTGTTTAAAAAAAAACTCTATGAAATGAGCAATATTTGAATTGCACCCAAAAGAAAGTCAAAGGGTATTCAAATTTGCTTCATATCATTACCAAGAATGGAAATTATTGTAATATCTGTGATCATACCCGTCGGTCCATATCTTAATTGCTGGAAGAAAAACGAAAGGTAAAAGTAGGTAAAATGTATACAATAGATGTTGTAACATAGTTACTTTCAACTTATTCTTAAATTTCATTTTTCTGCCAGCGACAAACACTTGCACCAACCATACAGTAACAAGTTGATGTCTTCACAATGAACTTTGCTTACTTTTAGCCACTGCCAGGACTTTAATCTCCAGGCTACCCACATTTCTTCTTTTCCAACAGATTTTTCAGAATCTTGTTAGCAAGGGCCAATTAACCCTTTACCACACCATACTGACATTTTAACAACCCTAACAAAAGAAGCCTTTTAAAAACATTGTTGAAAAAGGAGAAAATACTGGTAACCAGCATTTTCTCCTTTTCCCAAAATGTTTTCTGTTCCCAAAATCAAATTTCAATTTCTGAATCAAATTTTTTTTGTTGTTTGCACTTGCTTTCAATTTGGACTAGTCCAAATGTTTGTTTTTTGGTAAAGAGTGAAACAGAAGAATGCTTGGCAACAGGTTAAAAAATCATCATCACTGTTCAATCCATCACTGATAACCATCAATAATCATCATCGCTGTCATCTCTGTTGATGGCACTATCTCGTATTGCAATGTTCATGACATCTTTGATTTCTGGTTTGGGAGGTTCTTCTAACTCTGACTGTACAGCACCGGCTTGTGACAACATCCATTCTAATTCTGCAATAAAGTACAAAAACAAATAGATTACTCTTCTGCCAAACCATCCCATTTCTCTCCCACCTAATGTAAAAATTTATGCAAGGTACCCAGCAGTTTTTCCATACCTTACAATGTTTTTTCTCTTTCAAAGAAAAAAAAAATCATCATTTCAGCCATGATTATTTTGTATTAGTGCATGCTTTCTAGTAGGATATTGAGAAATGGCAGTGAAAATATTTTTTTATATTCTACGGGTACGACCAGTGAAAATACCAATTTATATATATTCTAGTTACCTAGGTAAATCGCATGATGACTCACAACCAGATGGAAATATGACATCATTTACATTTCTCGCGCTTGACAAATTATTGTAAAGCATTGCTATGCTGTAGGGGTACGCCATGGGGAATAACTGAAAAGAACTGTACTGGATTTTGATAAAGCTCCTCCCAGAAAGGGTTAAAGGCATAAAGTAAAAAGAATACGCAGCTACGAGTGAAAATATTACCAATGATGGTCACTCATTGAAACAAATTTTGATCTTTCACCCAAAAAAACAAATATCCTCTATATCTACAAATGCTGTCAAGGTGGACCAATCTAAGATTTTGTGGTCTGGTACAGAGATAAAATGGCAAACAGCACATACTCTGACATACTCACCATCTTGTTTTAGGTTCATTCCGCCAAAAGCATGTGGCCCCACAAACTGTTTCTTCATGCTGTCTTCGCGATAAATAAATATGGTCGGAAGATTTTTGTCTGGATAGTTTGGTATACATACTGATGAAACACTTCGTAGAAATTTTGTCTGCGGAAACTTTTTTGCCAAGTTCGATAAATGCTGATTTACGAGTTTGCATAATGGTATTCTGAAATGGAAAAATGATATATGTAACTTATATATAGCTTGCACAGGTCAAAAGGACAATCGGATATTTGCGTAAAGTATCATTTCGGACCAGCCTGCGCAGCCCTCGCAGGCTAATCCGAAACAACGCTTTCCATTTTTATGCAATTTTCTGTTTTGCACAAGTCTACTGTAGCACAAAATCTGATGTAATCGTAAAGTGCCGTCTCAGATTAGCCTGTGCAGATTGCGCAGGCTAATCCGAGACGACACTTTACGCAAATGTCCGAATGCCCCTTTTCACGGGTTGCAAGCCATATATGAATCGTACTCTGCTAAAAAGGGGTCTAATGCATCTCTGTGATGCATTTACCAAGGATGTTATATAATTATGGACCAATAAAATTAAATGTGTCTGACAACAAAATAATTAGGTAGACTGGTCCTTGAACATGTAGAGAATTTATCAAAAGCAAAAGTTTCTACACCACTATTTCTGGAACACAAAAACATGCGGACATTGGTAAAACTATCTTTAAATTGTGTGTGGTGTTCGTGGTCGTGAGGTAGAGCATCAGTCTCATAACCTAAGGGTCCTGAGTTCGATACCTGGAAGCGGGTGTCAACTTTAGGATTTTTCATTGGCCTATACATTCTGCGCCAGTACTGGTGTAGTTCCCAGGAAGCAGAATCGAGAGAGATTAGTATAGGTTGTAAAAACTTGTTTCTCAATCGATGTAAAATAAATATGTTTAAACTATCTTTAACCCCTCCCCCCCATTTAATTCCTGGGGCAGAAAGTAACAAAGTGAGTAACTTGAGGAGAACTACTTACGATGGTTTATATACATGAATGACAACCCAGATTCCCTCCCCTGCTTTATTGACCTCTGTGACCCAATCTGACTTGCTGATTTCTCGAACCTCACCAAATTTACTTCTTGCTTGTGCCTCCCTCATTTCTGCCATTCTCTGTCTTCTACAGAAAAACAAAAAAACAAGTAGTTTAACCCTTTACCACATTATAAAGTGTACTAACAACCCTGAGACAGACACTTTTTCAAAACATTGTCCAGCTTCAAATGAATTGTCGTCTGCAAATACTTTTAATGCATAACACTCCAAATTTTATTCATTAGGTAATTTGGTCATTTGGTAGGAAGTTAACCCACATAATCCCCTGTTTTAAAAAACATAAAAAAAAATTTTTTTTTTTGAAGTTATTGAGGACAATGGAGAAAATGCTGATAACCAGCATTTTCTCCTTTTCCTGCAATATTCTTAACCCTTTGAAAAACATCTGCAGTCATTCAGATTGTCACCTGCAAAAGCTTTCAAACTAACACATCTAAAATTGTGTTGAATGCTAAAATATTGAACATATTTTATTCAAAATGAAATGTCGGTTACCAGCATTTTCTCCTTTTCCAACAATGTTTTCAAAAGGCTTCTTTTTTAGAGTCCTTAAAGGTCGTCATTAGGTGGTAAAGGGTTAAACCCCCTTTTTACAGTGTTTGACTCCTATAATGGACAATAACTCGGGGGGGAAAAAAATCATTGACCAAAAACTTCCTTTTTATCCGGACCTTTCTTTTTCACAGGGAACAATCCATGAAATTTGATTTAATTAATGCATGTAATTGCTGAAAAACAGTACTGAACTAAAGTAATTGTTCCTGGATTGGTTGATTGTGTGAGGCTACCTACCATTTTCAATATTCTTTCAGTTATATCATGGCAGCCAGTGTACCTATTTATGCTTTTCTGAAGTACCTTTTACTAGTGCATGAAGTTCACTTGAAATCATGATTGCAACAAAGATCAGTGTTAAAGAATGAAGCCTGTCACTGACAAAATTAATATTTGGAAAGGAATTCACAATCCTGGGGGTTCAAACCAGCCACCCCTGTTCTATTGTTCTCTGCACTAAGGACTGTGCCATCAGGGCTCAGCACCACAGTCATAGCCACAGGAACAGACATGTGTGATGGCTATAATCAAGGGGTTAGTGCTGGACTATTGTAAGTGCTTAAACTATGTATATGCACTTACTATAGTCTTGCACTTACCCCTCCATATGTTTCTCCTCAAACACCTTATGAGAGCATAAAAGGAGTTAACCAAAAACTTACCTGTATTGTTCGAATATTCGTTCCTCTTCTTCGTCAATTTCATCTTCTTGCTCATTTAACTCATCTAGAGTCATCTCCCCTAAATCCTTTCCTGTGAAAGTATAAATATAGACATACATGTGAGCAGTGCTCTGTGAAAAGAAGGCTTAATGCATCTACGAAAAAGTTTCGACCCATTGAGCCATTAATCCCATTTATTATCAACAAACAGACTTTCTGCCAAATTTGAGTCATCAATAAATGATGATTTTAATAGTGGTGTGTTATGGGAGACCACTCCTTCATGCATGGCTTCGTCCCAATTTAACCCTTTACCCCATAAGGCATTTCTATGGTATCTCTAATTGACCCTAAATAATAGCAAGGATGAAGCTGTTTCTTATGTGTATACGACACCTTTTGGTAGCATAGAAAACATTGAGGCAAAAGGTGAAATTGATCGTCACGAACAATTTCACCTTTTGCCACAATGTTTTCCAAAGGCTCCTACAAGCAATGCGTAGAAATGAGTATCTATGGAGTAAAGGGTTAAAAACAAAACATGTACCTAACTACTGTGTTGGAGATATCTCTTTAGCTCATTGGTTAACCCTTAACCCCATAAGGCATTTCTATGGTATCTCTAATTGACCCTAAATAACAGCAAGATGAAGCAGTTTCTTATGTGTATATGACACCTTTTGATTGCATAGAAAACATTGTGACAAAAGGTGAAACTGCTCGTCACGAGCAATTTCACCCTTTGCCACAATGTTTTCTAAAGGCTCCTACAAGCAACGAGTAGAAATGAGTATCTATGGAGTTCAGGGTTAAGGTATTGGCCTTTTGTCCAGGCATTCCAGGGTTCAATTCCTGCCTGGTCCCTTATTTCTACCATGCATTTGTTCATTTGTTTCTTTGTTCATAGGATCTCTTATGAAATGTAGAAAACATGGTGGAAAAGGAGAAAATGCTGGTTTTTCCCACAATGTTTTCAAAAACCTTCTCCCACAACCTTCATTAAAACTTTGGATTGTGTGGTTCAGAGATAGAAGAAGTGTACAAGAGATAATTCATTTACTTTCATTCTAATTTATACCTTTAGATTTCTGTTCTATTGTGTTTTCCACCATTGATATGATGTCATCTTCTGTTAGTTCTGCCTCTTGTTTGGGTGGTATAATTCCACGTTTACGAAGGGCATCATTCCATTCTGTGTCTTCATTTGGGTCCTTTAATAGTAAATGAAATCATCATTACAGTACAATAACAGTGAAATAACTAATTAATTGACTGATTGATTGGTTGACTGATTGGCCGATTGTCTGATCAATCGATGTTCAAAAGTCATTTTCAACAGTTTTAGTTCTATCATGGTATCCGGTGCACCTATCCATGCTTTCCTGGAGTCTCTGTAAGCAGCTTTGCATAGTATGATAGTATACTCTCTACGGACTGCTTTCCAATGTAATCCTTATTGAAATACTGAGGAGCAGAGGTAACAGAGATAAAAGAAATGAATGTATGACCAATATCTGACTTGCAAGAGACTTCCAGTCATTACATACAGGCATTCATAAAATGATTATTATCATCAAGTTGAATTACTATACTGTACTGTTACAGTTACACGGCTCACACTGTTTGTTTCACAACTCTGTTAAATTTATTTAGCATGAAAGAAGAACGAACTAAGAGTCTCGATTAGAGCTGGAAAGTAAAGTTCAACATCAAGCATCTTACCTGCATTTTCGTTGATGTTTAACTTAGATTTACAGTGGTTTCTTCTATCTCGGTTGATCAGCGTGTGTGGTGTGTAATGTTGACCCACGAATGTTGACAGGCACCTCACTTCCTTAATCAGACTGTGTATACCGTCATATTTTCATAGTCGAATATCTGCATTTTCTGCTGTTGTGAATCTAAAAATATAACACCAGTCTATAATGTAATGACGTCATGGATTTTCCTTTGGCCATATAAGGTCAAAGAAAACTACACTGTGACTATGTTGTTTCTAAAAATAGATATTGCAGTCGATATTTTTTGCATCATTCCAATAAATTTAAACTCTACGTTGAAGTATTTTTTTCCTAGAAAAAAAAATAAAACAAAGTATAATTCGTCGATGTCTATAAAATTATCAACTAGATAATGGTTTTCTCATCTTTTATAGATGAAATTTTATCGCATTTTTTTAAGGGGGGGGAAGTCACGAAAAATAGTGAGTACGAATCATTAATCAACAACAACCACGTAAACAACGAAAGAAAAGCAACGAATAGTGATATTATTTCATTTATGTAGGCAATGTCATTCGCTTATACCAAAATCTCCCTTTTTTCCAGTTCAATACAGCGTAGTCTAGCTGTTTTCCTTCATTCAAACTCGCCAATATTTTATGAAGGAGCGATTGTTCCCTTTTGTCTTGGGATTTCGCGTATTTTCGCTTCCACTCTCTAAAAAGCCACTAGAAGAGACAAATGAAATATTATAACTCATTACCATACAACAAAGTTTCAGATTTCTTTAACCCTTTACTCCGTAGATACTCATTTCAACGCATTGCTTGTAGGAGCCGTTGGAAAACATTGTGGCATGAGCAATTTCACCTTTTGTCACAATGTTTTCTTTGCTATCTGTCATATACAGATAAGAAATGGCTTCATCCTTGCTGTTATTTAGTGTCAATTAGAGATACCATAAAAAATGCCTTATGGCATAAAGGGTTAACTCTTTACCAACGAAATGTTAGACTTGTCCCAAAGTGAAAGCATTTGCAGGTGACCAAATAAATGAGACTCAAAAATTGAAACTTGACTTCAAAAGAGTAGAAAGCATTGTGGGCAAAGGAGAAAATGCAATGTTTTCCAAAGGCTTCTATCTTACAGTCATAAAAAGCGGAATTGTTTGGTAAAGGGTGAAAATGGAAGCTTCTACAGGTGACAAATTACAGAAGGCGGAAATATTTGAAACTGGCTTTGAAAGGGTAGAAAACACTGTGGTGAAAGGAGAAAATGTTGGTGACTGTAGTTATTTCAAACTTTTGCAAATTGTTTACAAAAAAAAGCATGATTTAATTCCTTTCCAAATGACAAAGTTCTAGACTGGTTCAGATGACAAAATAAACGTAACTCTAAAAGTGAAATTTGTTTCCAACAGGGTAGAAAATACTGTGGGAATAGGAGAAAATGCTGGTTACCAGCATTTTCTCCTTTTCCCACAATGTTTTCAAAAGGCTTCTTTCCCAGGGTTGTAAAATCCAGGGATCGTTTGGTATAGGGTTAAGTCACATTTATCGTCTCTAAATGCTGTCAGTTTGGCAGATCAACACTGATTCCTGGGAAAGAATTAGTTTAAAATCTTTTTCTCCTTGTTTTTTCAGATTTAGATAAAGCCATTCCTAGAATGAAGCCAGTCAAAGTACTTCAGGCTGTATTCATAGTTTTGGTCGTCATGGTAATGGTGGTTGATATGGTAGCAGGAACTTTGTCAAAGAGTGATAGAGGGAAAAAGAAGAAAAACAAGGAGGAGAAAGAGGTGGGCTTATTTTAAAATCTATTAACCCATTACCACACAATCCCTACTTTTTACTACCCTGAGAAAGAAGCCTTTAGAAAAACATTGTAGAAAAAGGAGAAAATGCTGGTAGCCAGCATTTTCTCCTTTTCCCACAATGTTTTCTATACTTCACACAACAAATTTCAAATTTTCAGTTACTTTTATTTTGTCATCTGCAAATGCTTCTGATTTGGACAAAATTTCATTGTTCGGTAACGAGTTAAAACATACTGTAATGGGAGAACACTCCTTTTTGCAAGGCTTCGTATGAGGAGATACTCTTTAGTTCAGAGGTTAGGGTATTGGTCTTTTAACCTATTACCACACGAGAAAATTTTGGACTGGTCCAAGTTGAAAGCATTTTACAGATGACAAAATAAAGGTGACTGAAAAATAGAAATTTGTTCTGGAAAGGTTAGAAAACACTGTGGGAAAAGGAGAAAATGCTGGTTACCAGCATTTTCTCCTTTTCCCACAGTGTTTTCAAAAGGCTTCTTTCTCAGGGGCGTCAAAAGTAGGGATTGAGTGGTAATGGGTTAACCCATTACCATTCAGTCCCTACTTCTGACTATCCTGAGAAAGAAGCCTTTAGAAAACATTGTGTGAAAAGGAGAAAATGCTAGTAACCAGCATTTTCTCCTTTTCCCACAATGTTTTCAGTCATGTCAAAGAAAAAATTCTCAATTTTAGTTACTTTTATTATTATCTGCAAATGCCTTCAGTTCGGCAGTTTTTTTATGTTGTAAAGGGTTAACAACCCAGAGTTCTTAGTGAAAGAGCATCTATGGCCAAATACTTGCACCTGCATGCAATGCTCTTACTTTTATTCTATATTTCAGACAGTGAAACTCGCTGACAAAAATGTCAAAGAAAGAGATTTGATTAAAAAGGATGTTAAAGCCAAAGACATTGTTGATGAATACATAGCTTACGACAACTCACAGAGGCAGGTCAAGCATTTTGAAGGGGAAACTCTTGGATATGTCACACCCGTAAGTGCCAAGCTCCACTGCAAAGTTGGTAGCATACAGGGTCTGTATTCACCAACCGTTCTTAAGAATATTCTCTGCCTTATTTTTGAAGATTTTCTTACTGTGAAAGCAAAAGAGCTTCTAATTGGCTAAACCATTTGGTTTAGCCAATCAGAAGCTCTGTTACTTTCTCAATGACAAAATTCTGAAGAACAGGGGGGTCGCTGGTTCAATTCCTGGCTTGGGCTATTTCTTGATGGTCATTATACCCCTGCAAAACGAATGTTTTTGGGGGTATACTGGAATCAGCCTGTCTGTCCATGTGTCCGTCCGTGCGTGTGACCACCCGTTCATGTGTCTGTGTATCCGTCTATATACAAAATACTAGTAATTTTGTGTCGCAAACCCCTCCTACACTTTTCCTTCAATTGTATTGAGACTTTGCACTTATATTGATCATATATTGAAGATTTGCAAGACCCAATTTTGAAGTCTCAACTCGTCCTGGTTGAGGAATTATCTCCCCTTGAACTTGACACTTTTATCTGTCAAAGGGCTGGAGGGGGTATTAAGTCACATTCAGTGACAGCTAAAGTTGCAACAGGATTGATTCCTCTTTCACCAGTGACCATTGTTTCGACAATAGTTTTTATTGAGAAAGCAGCAAGTGGCTTTGAAAGAATATTGTGTGTGGTAAAAAGAGATTCAAGGAAAGCATGGATAGGTACACTGGCTGCTTGGATATAACTGAAATAATGTTGATAAACAGCTTCAAACACCATACAATACCATCATGCCCATAAAGCAAATAAATGTTGATCTTAGTTTTAAGCTAGATCTATCACATTATTATGTAACAGTAAAATTTCTTACTCTTTAAATTTTTACTATATGCCGATATTTTAATTCATAATCATAGGTGTTATGCAATTAATTTCTTGTCTACAGTGGAATAATCATGGCTATGACGTGGCAAAGCTGTTCTCACAAAAGTTTACCTTCGTCTCTCCTGTTTGGTTACAAGTCCGAAGAAAATCAGGAGGCACGTATATTATCACGGGAACTCACGACATAGACAAAGGTATAGAGCACTTGAATCTTTTCGTAATGATTTCCCCGACACTCCCGTTAATCCTTTACCACACAGCGAAATTTTTAACTCATCTATAAGGGAAGAATTTACAGAAAACTATTCAAATGTTTTTCATATGATAACAGTTTATCCTGAATAGGTAGAAAACATTGTGGGAAAAGGAGAAAATGCTGGTTTCCAGCATTTTCTCCTTTTTTCACAATGTTTTCAAATGGCTTCTTTCTCCAGGTTGTTAAAAGTCGGGATTGTGTGGTAAAGAGTTAAAGCAACCTACTCTTTATATTGTAGAGTTTTTAATCGGGACTGTGTATGTGTGTAGGGTTAAATTTTGGCTATAACCATGTAGCTATACAACACAAACCCCACTTTAAAGACTTTAAGGAAGAAAGCATTTTGAAAACATTGTGGGGAACAAAAAAACAGAAAACCATTGACTGGGTATTTTTTTCTTTTCTCACATTGTTTACCAACCTTCCAAAAATAAATATTAATATTGGAATACAATCATACAACATACTGGTAAAAGAAACGCTAGAAAAGCATGGATAGTTGAAGTGGTAGCAGCTGTAAATCTGAAATAATGTTGAAAATGGCGTTAAACACTGATCAAACGCACTTGATTTACTTACAGGATGGGTGTCAGATGTAAAGAAAGGGAAGACAACCAAAATGGGTAAGAGCTTATTGACTGTTTTTAACTGTCTGTATTTGCCCGTTATGAGTCAACAAATTTTTGACTCTTCTAAATTGAAATCATTTGCAGCTGACAATGTCAATATCGCCCAAATGGTGCAATTTGTCTTTAATAGGGAAGAAGATATTGTGGTTTCCAGCATTTTCTCCTTTTCACACAATGTTTATGAAAGGCTTCTTTCACAGGGTTGTTAAAGGTTGGCATTGTGCTGTAAAGAGTTAATGTCCCATTGATGGCCTAAAGTAAACAATGCAGGGGCTAAATTGAATCTGAACTTAGATGATACATGTACTCTTTAACCCATTACCACACAATCCCTACTTTTGACGCCCCTGAGAAAGAAGCCTTTTGAAAACAATGTAGGAAAAGGAGAAAATGCTGGTAACCAGCATTTTTTCCTTTTCCCACAGTGTTTTCTACCCTTCCCAAACAAATTTCAATTTTTCAGTCACATTTATTTTGTCGTCTGCAAATGCTTTGAATTTGGACCTAAAATTTTTCTCGTGTGGTAAAGAGTTAATCCTTTAACACACACTCCCGACTTTTAAGGACCCTGAAAGAAAAACTATTTGAAAACATTGAGGAAAAGGAAAAAATGATGGTAACCAGCATTATCCCCTTTTCTCACAACATTTTCTACCCTGCTGGAAACAAAGTTCAATTTTTGAGTTACCTTTATTTTGTTATCTGCAAGTGGTTTCAATTTTGACCAGTCTAAAATTTTGTTGTTTAGTAAAGAGTAAAAAGTATAGAAAGTATTGTGAAGTTGACAGTCTTTCATTGTACAGTTTGTCAAAGTTTTAGTTTCTGGCAGAAAAATGAATTTTAGAATATGGTAAAAAGTAAACATAAAGTAGCATAAACAAAAAATATGTATCAAAAGATGTTGCAATTTTGCAAATTTCTTCTAGTATTACAATAGAATTCATTTTCAAGACACATTTATTTTGTTGTCAGCAAATGCTTTGAATTTTGACAAGTCTAAAATTTTGTTGTTTAGCAAAGCATAAATGAAATCTTTCTTGCTTTCAGTAGATTGTTCGTTATTGGTCAAATGCGGTCAAGTTTATAATACTTATTATACTTATTGCTAACAGAGTTCACTGTGTTGTTTGTTTGTTTCCTTGCAGTTCCTCGTGTTCTATTTGATTCTTGGATGGGACCTGACTACCAAGCATTGTTCACCAGTGAGGATGAGATGGAAGACTGTATAACAGCTATTTTAAATGCAGTCCAGGTTGGTGAGATCTTGATCTTACTTATTTTTAACCAAACAACAAAATTTTGGACTAGTCCAATTTTAAAGCATTTGCAGATGACAAAATATATGTGAATCAAATATTTAAATTCGATTTGGGAAGCCTTTTCTTTCATTACTTCTTTATTTTGCGCTAAATGACCTTAGATGTCGATGTGCCATAAAACACCATAAATTCTATTCTATTTGATTTGGAAAGAGAAGAAAACTTTGTGGGAGAAGGAGAAAATGCTGGTTATAAGCATTTTCTCCTTTTCCCACAATGTTTTCATAAGCTGTCTTTCTCAAGGTCGTTAAAAGTCGGGATTGTGTGGTAAAGAGCTAAATCTTCACCGCACAACAAAGTTAACTCTTTACCACACAATCCCGACTTTTAACGACCTTGAGAAAGACAGCTAAATCAGATTTTGATTAATTTATTTTGTTGTCTGCAAATGCCTTCAATTCAGACAAGTCAAAATTTTGTCGTTTGGTAAAGAGTTAAAGGGGGGGAGGCATTATTTACAGAATGATGTCAAACAAAATATGTTTGAAAAATGAGAATTATCTTTAAAAGAGAGGAAAACATTTTGAATGTAAAAAATGCTGTTTCCCAGCTTTATCACTTTTGCCACTGATGTTTGCAAAGGTCCAAGAGGTTGTTAAAACATGGTAAAAGGTTGAATAACTTGTGGAAAAATTATCTTAGTGGAGCAGTTGGTAGCACAGAACTTGAAAACATTGTGTCAAAAGGAGAAACTCTGTCTAAGAAGCAATATTTCTATTTGTCACAATGTCTTTGCTGGTATGGTTGTCTTAATCTTGATTTTCCATATTTTATGCTTTGAGATTATGAGTAAAGATGTTCTTCAAATTCTTAAGCTTTTACCACACAACAAAAATATCAACTTGTCCAAATTCATAGTATTTGCAGATGACAATTCAAATTTGGTTCAGACAATGGAAAATGCTTGTTACCAGCATTTTTCCTTTACTCGCAATGTTTTCAAAAGGTTCCTTTCTCAGGGTTGTTAAAACTTGGAATTGTTTGTCAAAGGATTAAACAATATTTTCAGGAGTATTCTTTTGATGGAGTTGTCATAGAAATATGGTCACAGCTAGGGGGCAATGCCAAAAGGTAGGTGGTATGCTTGTTTTGATTTTTTTTTTTTTAGTGTTTTTAAAGTTTTAAACAGAACACAAAGTTTAAGGCTTGTCCAGTTGAACTTGTTTGCAGGTGGCAAATGAGATGAATCTCAAAATGTGCCATTTATGTTTATGAAGGTTGGAAACAATATGGAAGATGAGAAAATTCTGTTTAACCCCATTACAAATAATCACAACATTAACGACCCTGAGGAAGACGGCTTTAGAAAACATTGTTGGAAAAGGAGAAAATGCTGGTAACCAGCATTTTCTCCTTTTCCAATAATGTTTTCTTCCCTATCAAGGCCAATTTTTGTCATATGAGTAATCTTTTATTTGTTGTCTGCAATTGCTTTCAATTTGGACATGTTGTAGATTTTGTTATTTGGTAAAAAGTTAAGAGTATTCTCTCTTTTTCCCGCAATGTTTCATGGTTCTTCAGGGTCGTAAAAACACAGTAAAGAGCTATGGCTGTTCAAAATCATATTAATTGTTAAAGTGTTACCTTATTTTTTTAGGGAGTTGACCCATTTTCTAAAACACATGGGTGAAACATTTAAAGGGGAACAGAAGACACTCATACTTGTTATACCACCTGGAGGGTAAGTGTGAAAAAAAGACTTTCATGTCACTTTACATATTTTGACCCTTTAACCCTTTACCACACAATCCCGACTTTTATCGACCCTGAGAAAGAGAGCCTTTGAAAACATTGTGGGAAAAGGAGAAAATGCTGTTACCAGCATTTTCTCCTTTTCCCACAATGTTTTCTACCCTTTCCAAATCAAAATTGAATATCTGACTCGCATTTATTTTGCCGTCTGCAAATGGTTTCAATTTGGACTAGTCCAAATTTTTGTCGTTTGGTAAAGAGTTAACCCTTTACCAGACAATTCCAACTTTTAACGACCCGGGGAAAGAGGCCTTTTGAAAACATTGTGCGAAAAGGAATAAATGCTGGTAAGCAGCATTTTCTCCTTTTCCCACAATGTTTTCTACCCATCAAAAAAAGAAATCACCATTTTAACAACATTTAATTTGTTGTCTGAAAAGGCTTTCAATTTGGACTAGTGTAAAATTTTGTTGTTTGGTAATGAGTTAAAGGTTTCCAGGTATTTCTTTTGCTTTAACTCTTTACCACACGACAAAATTTTAGACTGGTTCAAATTGAAAGCATTTGCAGACGACAAGATAAATGTTACTGAAAAAATGAAATTTGTTCTGGGAAGGGTAGAAAACACTGTGGGAAAAGGAGAAAATGCTGGTTACCAGCATTTTCTCCTTTTCCCACAGTGTTTTCAAAAGGCTTCTTTCTCAGGGGCGTCAAAGGTAGGGAATGTGTGGTAATGGGTTAAGTTTGTCATGTAGCCACAGCCAGAATTAAAAAAACATCATGCATGCATCATTATTGCATTTTGATGTATGGGAAAATGAGACTTTACTTTACATACTTCATCATTTTTTCCCTTGAAGTCAAAAAAAAATTGTTGATTATACATCATTTCTTGCAAACAATCAATTTAAATTAGTTTAAACATATTTATTTTAATCGATTGAGAAACAAGTTCTTACAACTTATACTAATCTCTCTCGATTCTGCTTCCTGGAAACTACACCAGTACTCGCGCCGAAAGTGTGGGCCAATGAAAAATCCCAAAGTTGACACCCGCTCCCGGGTATCGAACTCAGGACCTTTAGGTTATGAGGCCGACGCTCTACCTCACGACCAATTTAAATTGATATGGATCATAGATGAATACATGGTTAACCCTTTCCAAAACAACAAAATTTTAGACTGGTCCAAATTTAAAGCACTTGTGGATGACAAAATAAATGTAACCCAAAAATTGAAATTTGTTTCCAACAGGGCAGAAAACATTTAGGGAAAAGGAGAAAATGCTTGTTACCAGCATTTTCTCCTTTTCCCACAATGTTTTCAAAAGGTTTCTATTTCAGGGTTGTAAAAACCAGGGATTGTTTGGGAAAAGAATAAGTAGAACAGATAGTTGGTGTCTTATATTGGGAAAGTGTATCATGCATGTCTGCCAAGTTTTAAAGGGTTTTGCCTTGGGCAGGCTGGATAAAATTCATACACTTTACCTGGTGAACTTTCCCATTTCCCGACAGAATTCATTTATTCTATAGTAAAGCATTCACCAAACGATCCCCCAGAGCTCCAGATAAGAAGGAGTAATGGTATTCTTAATCCATTATTTCTTTTTCAAACCCTATGTTGTGGGTACTCATTAGAATCGTCATCATGAGACTTGTTTTTTGAAGGGTAGAAAACATGGTGGGAAAAGGAGAAAATGCTGGTTAGCATTTTCTCCTTTTCCCACAATGTTTTCCAAAGGCTTCTTTCTCAGGGTCATCAAAAGTAATGATTGTGAGGCAGTGGGTTAAGCTCATAATGTTACTGTATTGTAATCTTGCCGAAACAAATGGAAACATGAATTAGAAAAAGCACTCTACTTATTTTATATGTCTGTCATTATAATTGTTCATATATTTTAGCGATGGACGAAATATGTTTAACAAAGATGATTTTGATGCTTTGGCTCCTGTTATTGATAAATTTTCATTGATGACCTACGACTTTTCAAATCCCATGAGGTTAGTATAAGATGTATTGATTTTTACCCTTTCCTGCCATCTCAATCTCTTGCAGGACAACAAAGCATTTCTCTTGTGCTAAGAATTCTTACAAACAAGTTCTGTAAAAGAAAAACAAATGAACAAATGCAGGGCAGAAATGCAGGACCGGGCAGAATTTGAACCCTAGAATGCCCAGACGAAAGGTTAGTACCATAACCACTGAGCTGAAGAGATATCTCCCCAACGCAGTTGTCAAGTATTGTATTTAAATTGGGATCACTACTGCAACAACCACCATGAATTGACCATGAAAAATCCATCAAAAAGCCATTACCTAAAACCAATTAAAAGCGACATAATCCAGGGCCATTAAATTTGGGTAAAACACCATCAATTTTTGGTAATCACCCATTAAAAGTTATGCCATTGACTTTTAATGGGCGCATTAAAAATATATTTCATGGGTCATTACTTGATGGATAAAAAATTTAATGGTCAATTTCACGGGGTTCGTGGCCATGAAAAGCGACAAAACTCATGGGCCATTAAAATCAATTAATGGGTTTACCATAATTTCATGGCAATGTCATTGGATAACATCATGCCATTAAATTTCAAGTAATGGGATAGTGTCTACCCATTAAATATATAATAATGGCCATGAACATTATTATATATGAATGTCATGGTCATTTAATGGCTAGTGAAAAAAGACCATTACATCTTCAGTAATGGTATAGGCCGTAAATTACATATTACATAATTTAATTTTAGACTGGACCAAATTCAAAGCATTTTCTGCTAAAAACAAAGTTGTCTCAAAAATTTAAATTTGTTTGAGAAAGAACAGAAAGCATTGTGAAAAAAGGAGAAAATGATAATTCTTAGTGTTTTCTCCTTTTTCAACAATTGTTTTAAAAAGGCTGGTTCCTAAAGGTCTTAAAAAGATTTTACACTGTCAAAATTTTCATACACAAAGTAACAATGACAGGGCTTTGACAATACTGATCTGAATTGCTAAACTAAAACTGCTATGAATAATATTTATTTTCATGACCCCATGAGTGAAATCCTCTGAAAACATTTTGAATAACGATGAATTGCTCTTAGCCAACAATTTCTTCCTACCTTAAAATATTTTCTATCATTTTAAGAAAACAAGTCCATCATTCGATACATGTTTTTTTTTTTTTTTATCCTTTTGATCTCTAAATCTTGAAATGCTTTCAAGTTGGATAAGTCATGAATATACATGTACATGGTCATCTAGTAAAGAATAATCCTATGAAACCTAAAACTGTCTAGAACCAATCACAAGTTCCGACAACCTTAAGGAAGAAGGCTTTTGAAAAAAATATGATAAACAAAAAATCACGGTATCACCATGGAACTAAGAAAACTATGTTGAAGCCATAGGTCTTCAATCACCTTGACTGCATAAATATCTCGATAGGAATAATGACATGTAAAAATTGTGGTTTCAGTCTTTTAATTTCAAAATATTTGAAGGTAAGTCAGCAATTATTATAATAAAGTGTGTGAAAAGAACAAAGTCAATACAACAAACACAAGCCAGGACTGAGGACAAGTCTTCTCCTTACTGGGTTAAATCGTCGTGTGTCCCTCAACTATTTGTTTTGGGTCGAACTGTCTTTGGGCCGAATGCTCTTCCACCAAAGTGAAAACAACCCCCACATTCAGTAAGATAAAAAACATTAATGTCATAAAATTGTTTATTCATATTCAGCAGTATTAGCTAGATTTTGCTTTTTTTTCAATTTCATTAATTTCTAATTAGATCATAAGCAATTTAATATTTCACAACGGCAAGGCATCATCGATTTCACTTTGCACTTTTCCTTGTCCAAACCAAAATCTGCCTAAGTGTCTCTCCCATCAGTCAATTTCCTAGATATGTTTGTCATTTTCGAAAAAAGAAATAAGAGTCTTATGGTCAATTTATCAGCAAACTTTTGACTTCCTGGATTTTTCAAATGTACCGCTTCAAAATGCGCATGTCAGACAGGAAGTTTGACACTCTTCTTGGTCTTTATTTCTGAAGAGTATGCAAGAGGAATAGGTGTTTTCGTCCCACTGCTTGTTCCCCCCATAGCTTATTTGTCCGTACTTCTTTGTTTCAACCAAATTCAATATAGTATGAACAGATGTAATGAAGTTCCCTTGATCCAGAATGGTGTTATTTCAGAGATTTGGCCAAAAATATAAAAATATGTTTGTATTTTAAAAGCATTTTCACACGAAAGGATTAGCAGTAAAATGTGGTGACATACCAGTGGATTCAATTACACTATATGAAATACATTTAGGTTAAAGTTTATCTGACCATGTCAAACTTACATTTGGCACTTCTTATCAATCAGAATTAATTCACAGACCCTGTAGTACATATATATACTTCATGTATAGTTTGTGCAAAATACACTTTATGCATGGTCTATACAACTATACATTAAGTTTTCTGTAAAGTTGAACAAGCCTAAGAATATTTTTTCAAGTCAGTCCAGTGTATGTAAAGTGTACTGCAGAGTTGAGATACAAATTTAAGTCAGGATACCAAGAGAAACTGTATAAGTCCATGTAGATTACATGACACATACTGTTTAATATACTAAAGTTTTTGCCATGTAGAAAAGGTGTACTAGTAGAAAAATTAATTTTTGCTGTGATCATTAAATGTGATAGGGTTCTGTGGTGTACTTACTGCATAAGTTGTGAATTAGTATGCAGCATATGTACCACATGCAGTATATTTATAATGTACTTCTGTGGTGTACTGCTATGTTTGCAGCATATACACATACATACAAGTACACTCTATGTTTCAACTGTTTTGTTTTATGATGTGTAGTGTAATGCCCATTAGTGTTGGTTTTATTCAATGGCTATTTCGTCAAGATACCCTTTAATGGGTTTAATAATGGGGTTTGCATTTTTTTCAGTGTCAAATTCAAAATCTTTTCAAGTATATTCCCATTAAATTACGAAATAATAGCCATCAACCATATGCGGAAAATTTTTAATGGCAGTGAATGCAGTTTCCTATGTGTGATGGCAATCAGTTTTTATTTACCTGCATGAATGAGCCCATTAATTTGAAATTAATTGGCATTAAACTTGTAAAGATTATGAATTAATGACCCCATGAATATATGTATGCCATCACATTAAGGGTATTAGACAAAATTCAATGTTTATCATGGCAGTTTCATGGGCAAATTGGCCATTAATGATGAAAATAATGGCTAGAAGCTAACACCATTAAAAAAAAAAGGAAAAATATTAATGGGTATCTTTAATGGTTTTGTTATTATTAATTGGCAATTTATGGGGTTTTAATGGCATTTTAATTGTTACCTTCTGCAGTAGTGGATAAAGCCATGCTTGAAGAATCTGATGTCGTCTACCATAACAGTATGCATTCTATTCTTCCAAAGCTAACATCCATCACTTAACCTATTACCAAACGACTATATTTTAGACTGGTCCAAATTGAAAGCATTTGCAGACGATAAAATAAAAGTGACTGAAAATTTGAAATTTGTTTTGTGAAGGGGAGAAAACATTGTGGGAAAAGGAGAAAATGCTGTTTACCAGCATTTTCTCCTTTTCCCACAATGTTTTCAAAAGGCTTCTTTCTCAGGGGCATCAAAAGTAGGGATTGTGTGGTAATGGGTTAAGCCAAATCAGTTGGTTGGTCTGCAGAATGCTATCAGATATGACAAGCCTAAAATTTTATGAGCACAGTAGAAGACACAGTAATTTTTAAAGTCATCATAGTTTGAATGTTTGAATGAGATTGTCTTTTGAAAGGTTTCTGAAAAAAAAGGGGGTTTTTGCCTGCAAGGAGAAATCAAATTATTCAAGGTTTGGTTCTTTTTTCGTATGCAATTTGTTTCGTTTTAGACTTGTCTAAAATTTTTTTATCATAGGAGAAAAACTTAGATAGTTAGTGATTGACTTCACTGAAGGAATTAAATTTTGAGTGGTAGATGTGTAACATTCAACCAGATGACAGACTTTTAGACTTGTCCAAATTGAAAGTGTACAACAAGTAAAATGTGGTTCAAGTGATAGAATTTGTCTTTAAAAGGGTGAAAAACATTGTGGGAAAAGGAGAAAATGCTGGTTACCAGTATTTTCTCCTTTTCCCACAATGTTTTCGAAAGGCTTAGTCCACAGGGTAATTATAACTGAGGATTGTGTCTTAAAATGTTAATATAGTAATTCCTATATGATTCCAGACCTGGACCAAATAGCCCAATACGCTGGGTAGAAGAATGCGTCACTTCTTTAGTTCCGGACGAGAATTCACAGTACAGGAAAAATATTCTTCTTGGGCTCAATTTTTATGGCAATGATTATTGGTCAGGCACTGGGGAACCTATACTGGGCCATAAGTAAGTATTTGTGCCTTACCCATGGATTCTTTTCTTCTTGTGATCTGATTGGATAATATGCCCCGAACATATGTATCATCCACACTGGCAAAACCAACGCAAAAGCAGTTTCCCTTTTGGGAGCCCTGTATACATGACTACACTATCAACACAACATCCAAAATGGCGGCATCGGTCATGAACATCAAAATTATGCGCCAAGCTTCACGTTTTAGCACATATTGCCAAGGTTTCCATTGAATAGGGGGCACTTAGAAGGGAAATCCTACTTGGCAGGGGTTTTAGTTTAGTTCGCATGTCTTTCCATTGTTATTTAGTTTAGTTCACATGTCTTTCCATTGTTATTTAGTTTAGTTCACATGTCTTTCCATTTAGTTTAGTTAGCACGTCTTGAAATGGTTCATTTAGGTTAATTTTCATGACTTTGCATGGTTCATTTCTTTTAGTTCTCTTTCTGTGGTTCATTTAGTTTAGTTAACATGTCTTTCCGTGGTTCATTCAGTTTAGTTCAAATGTCTGTCCATGGCTCATTTAGTGAAGTTCACATCCTTTCCGTAGTCGATTTAGTTCAGTTTACATATCTTCCCATGGTTCATTTAGTTTAGTTTACATGTTTTTCCATGGTTCATTGAGCTTGGTTTACATGTCCCTCCATGGTTCATGGTATATTTTGTTTTGCAGATACATAGAAATTTTGAAGAAACATAAACCAAAAATTTTGTGGGATAAAAAGATAGCAGAGCATGTACTGGAGTACAAGTAAGTAGCAGTCTTTTACCCTTTACCACTCAATCCTGACTTTCAATGACCCCAACAGAGACAGCATTTGAAAACATTATGGGAAAAGGAGAAAATGCTGGTAACCAGCATTTTCTCCTTTTCCCACAATGTTTTCTATCCTACTACAGACAGAAATTGTCTTTTTAGCAACATTTAAGTTGTCGTCTGCAAATGCATTCAATTCTGATAGATCAAACATTTTGTTTTTTGGTAAATGGTTAACTCTTTACTACACGAGATAATTTTAGACTGGTCCAAAGTGAAAGCATTTGCAGACGACAAAATAAAGGTGACTGAAAAATTGAAATTTGTTCTGTGAAGGGTAGAAAACACTGTGGGAAAAGGAGAAAATGCTGGTTACCAGTATTTTCTCCTTTACCCACAGTGTTTTCAAAAGGCTTCTTTCTCAGGGGCGTCAAAAGTAGGTATTGTTTGGTAATGGGTTAATCCTTTACAGCAAGCATAATTTATTTTTGGAGTGGTCCAAATTTGGCATTTTCCAAAATTGAAAGCATTTGTGTACAACAAATTAACTCATTACCTCAAGAAAATATGGTAGGCTTGTTCAAATTCAAAGCTTTTGCAGATGATGAAATAAAAGTGACTGAAAATCTAAAATTTGTTTTATGAAGGGTAGCAAAACATTGTGGGAAAAGGAGAAAATGCTGTTTACCAGCATTTTCCCCTTTTCCCTCAATGTTTTCTAAAGGCTTCTTTCTCAGGGTTGTCAAAAGTAGGGATTGTGTGGTAATGGGTTAAGTGTTTTTCCATTGTCAAAAATTGTCTTAGAACAGCTGACCCCGGTCAATGCTTTTTCGCAGATGCACTAAACCCCTCATTCAAAGAGCATGGCTCATTTATTAGAAATATTGTTGATTGGATTTATTCATAACTCTATTTCTTCTTTCAGGTGCTTTTCGCAGATTCATTAACTCTACCAAACAACAAAATTTTAGACTGGTCCAAATTGATAGCATTTACAGACGACAAAATGAACGTGACTAAAGACTTGAAACTTGCTTTAGGAAGGGAAAAAAACATTGTGGAAAAAGGAGGAAATGCTGGTTACTGGCATTTTCTCCTTTTCCCACAATGCTTTCAGAAGGCTTCTTTCACAGGAGTGTTAGAAGTCGGGATTGTGTGGCATAGGGTTAAGCCCCTTATTCACAGAGCATGGCTCTTTTATTTGAAATATAGTTAACCCTTTCCCAAATGACAAACTTTTGAACTAGACCAAATTGAAAGCATTTGCAGACAACAATTCAACTCTTGCTGAAAAGATGATTTCTGTCTATGATAGGGTAGTAAACATTGTGGGAAAAAGGAGAAAATGCTGGTTACCAGCATTTTCTCCTTTTCCCACAATGTTTTCAAAAGGCTACTATTCCAGACCCATAAAAACCAGGGATTGTTTGGGAAAGGGTTAATGAAGTTTATTCATAGTTTTATTTCTTCTTTCAGAAGTAAAGGGGCAACACACACAGTATATTATCCAACTTTATACTCAATTCAGCAGAGATTAGATCTAGCCAAACAACTAGGTGTAGGAATATCAATATGGGAAATAGGTCAAGGACTGGACTACTTTTATGATTTGTTTTGATCATGTATTAGTTTTATTTAGTATCATTCCACATGTCAGTTTTGCATAGTATATTTAATGATAAATATATGAATTGTGATAAATACAGCTGTAGAATCGGTAATAATGTCCCCACCCTCCCTCTTTGAACAAAATTTGACCATTTACCACACAATCCCGAAATTTAATCCTTTACTTCCTAGATACTCCTTTCTACGCATTGCTTATAGGAGCCTTTGGAAAACATTGTGGCAAAAGGTGAAATTGTTTGTGACAAGCAATTTCACCTTTTGCAACAATGTTTTCTATGCTATCAAAAGGTGTCATATACACATACCAAATGGCTTCATCAGGGTCAGTTAGAGATAACATGGAAACGCCTTATGGGGTAAAGGGTTAATGACCCTGAGGAAGCAGCCATTTGGAAAGATTGTGGAAAGAGGAGAAAACACTTGTGATCAGCATTTTCTCCTTTTCCCGCAATATTTTCTGGTCTTTTCCAGATAAGTTCCACCCTATGAGTCGCATATAGTGACTGCAAACTCTTTAACCCTTTACCACATTATTCTGACTACAACCCTGAGGAAGAAAGCTTTTGAAAGCATTATGGGTAAAGGAGAAAACGCTGGTAACCAGCATTTTCTCCTTTTCCCACTATGTTTTCAACCCTATCAAGGACAAATTTCATCATTTGGGCCATCTTTAATTTGTTGCCTGCAAATGCTTTCAATTTGGACCAGTCTAAAATTTTGTTGTCTGCTAAAAACTTAGATTTGAACCAGTCCAGGAATTTTTCATTTGTAAAGGGTTACGTCTTGTTCAAATTGAAAGAATTAGCTGTTTTACAGTACATATTGTTTTTTTGGGGCCATAACCTTTGCCCATTTACTATCATTACCGATGCTTTTAGGGTGTAAAGGTAATGATAATCAACATCCTTCAGATGGTCATTAAGATTTCAGGGCAGATGCAAGCATTTCAATGACCCAAAGTGTAAATCCAGGTCAATGCAATGCTTAGATCTGCCCTGAAATCTTTTTTACCATCTAAAGGATGCTGATTATTATAATAATCAGCATCCTTCAGATGGTCATTAAGATTTAAGTGCAGATGCAAGCATTGCAATAACCCAATGTGTAAATCCAGGTCAGTGCAATGCTTGCATCTGCCCTGAAATGTTATTGACCATCTGAAGGATGCTGATTATTCTGATAAGCAGCATCCTTCAGATGGTCATTAAGATTTAAGTGCAGATGCAAGCGTTGCAATGACCCAAGGTGTAAATCCAGGTCAATGCAATTGCCCTGAAATCTTAATGACCATCTGAAGGATCATGATTCTTATGGATCCATTGGAATACCTTGACATAATTATCTCAACAACATGTTATTGCCCCAAATTATATGGACAGTAGGTCCAAAAGTCAGTCTAAAAATTTCGTCTTTTGGTACATGTAGCTAGCATGTATTTGCACTGTGTAGTGGGTAGTCCCACAGGTTGATCCCACTCATCAGTGGATTTGAACTGGAAACCTTTGGTGTGAGAGGTCATTGCTCTACACTACCTGGCTCTCTCCAACATAAGGCAAGTTAAAATATTGGTCTACAGTAAAATACTGTTCAAGTCGCACTTTCTTTTAGCCCCTGTTTGTCTGTATTGATTGTCATTGCACACAATTCTTGGTCCGATACTTGAACAAGCTTCTTTTCCAAATACTTGGTTGTCAAGGCAAGTAAAGCTGCTGCTATCACACAGGCGCCTGGAAAAAAATAAGTCATGATCTTTGAAAAGGAGATTCAATGCAAAAAGTATCAACCAAGGTCAGGCTGTGGGAGATATAATGACTATCATCAATCCTGCAAAAGAAATGTGCCAAACTGGGGATTCAAACTTGTTACCACCTGTCCTCAACTCCTTGACTCTACTTACTGTGATATTCACAATGAAATATCAATCCATAGCTATCCAAAATATCTTGCAAGCATTAGTTTGGGATGCTAACATGTTCATAAACATACTAAAGAAAATCAAAGCATTGAAAATGCTGATGTGGCATTTGTCAAAGAAGGCACTGTGTAGAGTTGACAATTTGAAAAGAAAAAGAGAAATATTATTCAAATTATTAATTTGAAAATCAACCTCCTAAGCAAATTAAAACATACTTTTGGTTAAAAGGAGAGTACTGGGGCTAAATTTTGCATTATTTGTATATTGGTGTTCTCCCTATGACCATTCAGGAGAAGTAAGGAGTAACATCCTTTGATGGTAGGATGCATAATGAATGGAGAGAGAAACCATGTAAATATATCAAATTAAGTTTATACCTGAGAACTGTGATTTTGAGATATCTTTGACCATCAGGATCTAATTCCCAACATAATAAATTTTTCAACCTATAAATATTCATGCACAATCAAATGGAGTAGCATGCAATCATTGGACAAACAAGCCCAGGGATTCACTGGTTTTTGAACAAACAAGCCCAGAACCAAAGCAGTCAGTAGACAATTTTTTTCTATATCATTGCACCAATAGAAGGTGATGTGGGGAGTGAAGCTATTTTTAATCAAAAAGAAGTATCTCCACTAGCCTATAGCCTTGTGAAGTTTATTTCAATACACCATTCCCAAGTATGTATCTGAGTGCTGTAGAAAAACTAATCTGTCCGAGAAAAATTGAGTTTAACTCTCTACAAAGCAACAAAATTTTAGACTGGCCCAAATTGAAAGCAATTGCAGATGACAAAATGAATGTGACTACAGAATTGAAATTTGTTTTAGGAAGGATAGAAAACATTGTGAGAAATGGAGAAAATGCTGGTTTCCAGCATTTTCTCCTTTTCCCACAAAGTTTTCAAAAGGCTTCTTTCACAAGGTTGTTAAAAGTCGGGATTGTGAGGTAAAGGGTTAAATGACTTTGTTTCATTGGTTTTGCATAAAATACGATACATGATCTTCAAAATTTCAATCATAAACTTTCATTTTTATACTCGGTGGCATGGTCTTCGAGAAATGCAACAAAATAGCCTGCGGATTAAGTAAGGATCAAATCTTGGACCTCCACCTTTGTAGTCTTCAACCTACAGTACTGAGTTGTGCTGGACCACTTTTAACCTTTCAAAGAGCTTGACTCGGGATAAGTTGCTTTTGAGCAAAGCCGATATCAGAATCATAAAGAGATGTCTCCGAACCAAAAGTAGCCAGCCCAGGTGGCTCAGTGGTGAGCGTGTCACTCATGACCTGGTTGTTGTGAGTTCCATACCCGGTTGAGGGGAACTTTCTTTCCGGCATATTTTCACCTCTCACCTCTGCTGAAGTATTTGGGAAAAGTAGTCAGTGGCTTTGGAAAGAAAGTTGTGTTAGTACTGGTGTGAGAAAGCCAGGAAACACATGTGCATCACTGACCGCCATGATATGACCTTAGCTGTTAAAGTGGCATTTACCCTTCACTCCATAGATACTCATTTTGATGTATCAACAACAGACAGCTTTTGAAAACATTGTGAGAAAAGGAGAAATTGCTCATAATGAGCAATTTCTCTTTTTCCCACAATGTTTTCAACTCGATCAGATATTTGTATCCTCATTTGTCCATATTTTTGATATCGTATCTTTATTTGCTGCTGTAATGGAAGAGCCTCAAATTGGCATATCAGGTAAAGGGTTAAACCCCAATACAACCAACAACATTCTCTATTTGCAATGCTGAAATACTACAGATTACAGCCATCGTGATACTGCATTTACTCTGATTATAATTTCCAAAAGTTTAATGTCTTTTAGGCTCAATAGGCATCAAAAGGGTTGATATTTCATTCTCAAAGTGTCAAGTACGTATATGAAGGATATCAAAGATATTTTGATAAAAGCCCTTGATTTTAAATTTCTCTGGGTCAGTGACCAATAAGACCCCCACCTCATTGTTATCAATAAGGTCAAATACAACAAATGGTCAATGACCAAGATTCTGTATGTTACATCAAAGGTTCTTGTATTGTTGTTTGACTCTCTACCAAAAGACAAAATATTTAAACCATTGGACCAAATTAACCCTTTACTCCATAGATACTCATTTCTACACATTGCTTATAGGAGCCTTTGGAAAACATTGTGGCAAAAGGTGAAATTGCTCTTGACGAGCAATTTCACCTTTTGTCACAATTGTTTTCTATGCTATCTAAAGGTGTCATTTACTAATAAGAAACTGCTTCATCCTTGCTGTCATTTAGGGTCAATTAGAGATACCATAGAAATGCCTTATGGGGTAAAGGGTTAAAAGTACTAGCAGATAACAAATTTAATGCAGCTAAAATGATGATTTCTGTTTCTGACAGAAAATATTGTGGGTATAGAAAAAAATACTGCTTACTGTTTTCAACAGGTTCTTCAGGGTTGTTTGAAGTCTTGCTGTGTAGTGGCAGTTTCAAACCAACCCTAAAGATTGTTTATTTATAATCTTAGCATTTATCCTTGTCTCAATAGAAATTTACCGTGTACCGGTTGAATTAATTTGCATACTAGGACCAACGCATGATATGGCTAGAAAGTAAGGAAAATTGGCTGTTACCAAAATTCAGAAGACTAGAAAAATACAACTTTCTAGACAGTAAACTTACCACATAGAATGAAAACGTCTGCGTATTTCATACCACTATTTACCATGTGCCCTGAAATACAAAGGGGAGACTTTGACAGGCGACCAGATAGAGGTCGTCACACTACTGTTGTACATTTATAGAAGGGGCCCTTGAGTCAATAATCATGTCGAGATGTTGCTATGTACCATAGTTGTAATCAAACAAGTGACAAGTCGCAACAAAGACAAAATAAGACAGGCACGGTAAATAATTATGATAAAGGTGTCTAGGTATCAGCAGTTCTCTTTCTTATAGCTGAGTAAACAGACTTTTGTGACTTTATCCTCTGAACACACAGATACACAAGTGCAAGAAATGAACAAGTTATTGAAAAGAGAGAAAAGCTCATCATTTATTTCAGAATGGTTTTCTTCTCAAACACTTTCAGAACTTTGCTTTCATTCACTTTCTACAGAGTAAGATTCTTTGACCAATACGTTATTAGTAAAATTTTGAATTTGGTATCAAAATTTATGACTTAGATCTAACTCTTTACCAAACTACAAAATTTTAGAGAAGTCCAAATTGAAAGCACTTACAGACGACAAAAATAAACGAAACCCAAAAATTGTTTCCAGCAGAGTAGAAAACGTTGTTGGAAAAGGAGAAAATGCTGGTTACCAGCATTTTCTCCTTTACCCACAATGTTTTCAAAAGGTTTCTTTCTCAGGGTCGTAAAAAGCAGGGATTGTTTGGTAAAGGGTAAATATATTAAAAACATTTAACACTTTACCAGATTAGAAACTTTTATCATTGTGATTATTGATGATTGTGATTATTGAAACCAGGCAACAACAAAGTGTTTTCCAAATGGTATTTGGCATTGAAATGGAAAAAATATCATAGATCTTTCACGAAATAATACTTTAGTACACCCTATTTTCTAGGTTCGGAAAAACACGCGACTATATTGTACAAGGTTTGACTCAAGGTAGTGGGCCCGTAATAGAAAACAGCTATTTCCACAATAATATTATCCTGAAAATTTGCTATGAATAAAAACTAGTGTTCTTGTACTACTTTGACCGAGCCACCTTTTCCTTATTTTCCTTCTTAGAATTATCATTTATAAATCTAAATTCACTATATTCTCATTGCAAAGGAATAAAAATATCTCCCTTTGCTGGAAAGTTACGAAAGTACCAACAAATAATTTCAAGATAACCATCGAAGAAATTTCTGGTCAGTTAAAAATGTGCCAAAGTATTATACAAATTCGTATTCATCAACTATCAAGAAATTTTATTCCGTGTTACACCCTAACCCTTTTCCAAACGACAAATTGTAGACTCTTCTAAACTGAAAGAGATTGCAGACGACAATTTTAAACTTGATGAAAATGACTGAAAGTTTTCCAAAAGGGTAGAAAACACTGTGGGAAAAGGAGAAATTGCTCGTTACGAGCTATTTCTCCTTTTCACACAGTGTTTTCAAAAGAGTTATATTGCAGACACGTAAAAACTAGGGCTTGTTTGGGAAAGGGTTAAACCAAATTAAAAAAACACTTACCACATATAACTGGTACCAATATTCCACCAATACCTCCCATAAACAGCTGCAGTCCCATAGCAGCGGACAAATTATTCACACCGACACATCTTATTGTTACTCGAGTTATTATAACAATTGGAACACCGTTCATAGCACCCAAAACTGTTCCGTTTATAATTTGACCAATGAACGACGTCGCGTATAGCTTTGACGTCAAACAAGGTATTCCGAATGCCACAAGAGACCCTGCCAAGATGTTGAAGTCGTCTATAAGAGAACATGATGCTATAACACCCCCTGAAAGACGTCCTACAATTGCGGCGATACCGGAAATGGATAGAAAATATGAGGCTTGCAAAGATGTAAACCCGGCTTCCAGGCAAAGACTTGGCCAGAACATGAATGCTGTATATATTCCACTACATATGAAGAACTGTGTCATTGTGAGAGATATAGTAGCTTTGTCACGTAATAATGGATTATAAGTCAACAAGTTTCTTTTGAAGACATTATTGCCTTTCATTTCATTTGTTGAAGCTTTTAACTTTCTGAGCCGTTTTGAATGTCTCTCCAGAACTGAGACTCTCATTAAAGCAGCGAACACAAAAAGCTGCATGCAAAATCCTGCCGCCGCTAGAAAAAGTCCACTGTAACCATACACGCCTTTGGTTAACTCAAAAATAGGGGCCATAGCAAACACGCCGCACCCACCACCAGCTGAAGACACGCCCATCGAGAAATTCAGTTTGTCCCGGAAGTGGAAACCATTTACAATAAATAATGCAGAAAAACTTATACCAGCACCAATACCTGAAAGAAGACAAAAAGTTCATACGGCTTTAAACTATTTTCTTGCAACATATATGTATTCCTCTTTACACACACCGACAAGTTTTGATAATGAAACTCTTCAATCATGAGCAATGCTATGCGAAAAATGTTTTTAAAAACAAAATAGAAACAAATACTGGATAAATGGGTAATAACCTCGTTTTTTTTTCCGAGTTGCGGATGACTATTATGAAGTAATTTTTTACTTTGGACTGTATTTGACACTGCCATTCTATCAGAAGTTAGGAGCGTTCTTTGTATTAATCTTCAAGATTGACTGTGAAAGTAACAGAACTTCTGATTGGCTAAACCATTTGGTTTAGCCAATCAGAAGTTCTGTTGCTTTCAAACTGACAAAATTCTGAATTTTGGTTAGTGAATACGGGCCCTGGTCCCAAGCCTTGTACGTAACCGACGGAGCTACCAGGCTCGAATCTCTGTGGTGTCAGATTGCACGTTGCATGCCATCTGTTCTTATCCAAACTATTAGCAAAAGTTTCCCGTGTCGTCCATGATAATTTAAAGTTAAATTTCAGTAACAAAACGACGAAACTTTAGACTATTCCAAATTGAAAACATATTCAGACGACAAATAAAAAGTGACTCACGAAATAGATTTTGACTTTGATAAGGTAGAAGACAATGGGAGAAAAAGAGAAAATACTGGTAATCAGCATTTTCTCCTTTTCTCATGATGTTTTAGACAACTGAATGCTCCAAGCTTGTTATACCGCCATACTGTTTGATACTGAAAAATTATTAATCCAAAGGCTGATAAGCGCGACTCACTGACCGTTGGCGCACAGTGTAGATCAAAATCAGACTGCATAGAACGTGCAGTCTGATCTAGGATCTACACTGCCCGATAGGAAGATACTTGTCCTCCAAAAATATCTTTGAAATAGCAATGTTTGCTGTTTTTCTTTCGACTTGAAAGTGAAATTTCATTTTAGTCTTTTAAGCGGGTTAACCCTATACCACACAATGGCTACTTTTAACGCCCCTTGAAAGAGAAGGCTTTTGAAAACATTGTGGGAAAAGGAGAAAATGCTGGTCACCAGCATTTTCTCCTTTTTCTCACAATGTTTTCTACCCTATCAAAGAAAATCATTTCATATGAGCCAGGTTAAAACTGTTATCTACAAATGCTTTTAATTTCGACAGGTCTAAAATTTTGTTGTGGGGTTCTTACGAACGAAGTCCGTAACAAAGAAACAAATGAATAAATGCATGGCAGAAATAAGGATCGGAGCGGGATTCGAACTCCGAACTCCCGGACGCAAAGCCAACACCATAACCACTGAGCCAAAGAGATATCTCTCTGACGCAGTAGCCAGGTATTGTATTTAAATCGGGAGTATATGCCATGCAGGAAGGAGTGGTCTCCCGTAACACACCCCCTCTTAAAGTCATCATTTATTGATGACTCAAAGCCTTATTAGGCAGGAAGTCCGATTTTGGACAACAAATGGGATTAATGGCTCAATGGCCAATCCCGGACGAGCCCCCATCTTACGAACGAAGTCCGTAACAAAGAAACAAATGAATAAATGCATGGCAGAAATAAGGATCGGAGCGGGATTCGAACTCCGAACTCCCGGACGCAAAGCCAACACCATAACCACTGAGCCAAAGAGATATCTCTCTGACGCAGTAGCCAGGTATTGTATTTAAATCGGGAGTATATGCCATGCAGGAAGGAGTGGTCTCCCGTAACAGGGTAAAGGGTTGAGGGTTTGGCCAGGGTACTTTCAGAGATTATTCAACTTAATAACATATTTTATCCTGAACATAAATTTATTTCAATTTCAGCCATCCGCATCAAAATAAATTATAAAATCCTTTGAAAGTAAATCATATATTCAACCACTAAAAATGTGCAATAAATTCAGCTTATATAAGTCCCATTTTCCATTTCATGATTCAGCTACTTTTAGACAATAAAGTTAAAACTGTTCATGCAATAGTACGGTAAATAAACATTTAGAAATAAATGTGACCCGTCACGCAAAAAAGGACCTTCTGAGAACTTCGGAAAAGGTCAGTCCTGGGCCCGTATTCACCAACCATTCTCCAGAATATTCTAAGTCTTATTCTCCAAGGTTTTCTACATTTGTAAGTAATACAACTTCTGATTGGCTAAACCATTCGGTTTAGCCAATCAGAAGTTGTGTTACTTACAAATTTAGAAAATTCTGAAGAATAAGACAAAGAACGTTCTTAAGAATGGTTGGTGAATACAGGCCCAGGTCAGACTGCGCGAACTGCGCAGGCTGACCAGGGTTGACATTTTTCGTTTTAATGACATTTTTTGTATGAAAAGTGGCCATTGTACATTGTTATACCTTGTTATACAATCATTTTTGAATTATCAGCTTAAACTGACCTGCTCTTTCGTTTCACCTGTTTTCATCTAAATGATGTACAGAATTCCCAGATGGTCCCTTTTTGCGTGATGGGTCACATATACTTGTATATGCAATAGTACGGTCATCTTCGCAAGCCAAGGGTTACTATCTACTTCGCTACTCTACCCTTGGCGGATTGAGCTTGATTTCGACAATCACCCGATACGCATTTTCACTGGTTGCAGCTAGCTCTAACTGCACCAAATCAAATCGCTCGAAGCATTTTTTATTTGATTAAAATAGAACAGGGTAGCGATAAAAATAGAAAGTAATCATGAATACCGATCTGTAATGATTTGTTACCGAAGAAAACATAGACGAACAATATTTACATAAAGTTTCAATGTGACAAATCATTTATCAGATGTTTTAGGCTATATCCCAGCAACGGACCATGGAATGTCGAAGTACGTGTATGATTATTGCTTCATGTTGAATTAATGTATTCGTAAGCGGTTTGTAAAACGACATTTCACTAGCTATAAGAAACATGATGTAAAGGGAGGTAATAAGCAGCATCCAGTAGGGGGCGTGTCGCGGGAATCTCGAAATCGGGCTCGATCCGCCAATGCAAGTTCCGTGTAGTGATCGTAACCTTGGCTCGCGAAGATTAAGTACAGTAAATAAACATTTAGATATAAATGCCTCTATATGCAATAGTGCGGAAAGTCTACTTGGTACAACGCAATACGAAAATTTGATACACCGCCTGAAACACAACGTTACGGTCGCTCAATTCAATCATTTACACAAAAAGTAAAGATGTTTAACTCTTTACCAAACGACAAAATTTCAAACTTGTCCAAATTGAAAGCATTTGCAGACAACAAAATAAATGTCGTTGAAAAAGCAAAATCTGTTTTGGGAAGGGTAGAAAACATTGTGGGAAAAGGAGAAAATGCTGGTTACCAGCATTTTCTCCTTTTCCCACAATGTTTTCAGAAGGCATCTCCTTCAGGGTCGTCAAAAATCGTCATTGTGTGGTAAAGGGTTAAAGTAGCATTTTACCTGTACATAAACCGAAGGACAAAATGCAGATTTCTAAATGTGACGAAAAGCCTGTGATCATGTATCCCAAAGCCATCAATCCTCCACCTACCATGACGGTTACGCGGCAGCTAAATTTGTCAGTTATGATGGATCCAATCGGAGCTGAAATTACAAATTTGTATACATGTAACAATGGATCATGATTGGTGATGGAATAACAAATTTGTCTGTAACAAAGAATCCGATTGGCGCTGAAATAACAAATTTTTATGTAACAAAGAATCCGATTGGCGCTGAAATAACAAATTTTTATGTAACAAAGAATCCGATTGGCGCTGAAATAACAGATTTTTATGTAACAAAGAATCCGATTGGCGCTGAAATAACAGATTTTCATGTAACAAAGAATCCGATTGGCGCTGAAATAACAGATTTGTATGTAACAAAGAATCCGATTGACGCTGAAATAACAGATTTATATGTAACAAAGAATCCGATTGCGACTCCCCGGAGCGGGGCCAATTTTCACTGCAGGGCTATAATTTGGGCAAGCTTGGTAGAAGCCCACTAGATGAAGGCACATGCAGAATTTTGAGTCCTAGTCCTTATGGCTAGGTACAGGGAGATTTTTAAAGTTTCCTTTATATTAGCCCATATAAATCTTATGATCCCCGTAGTAGGGCTCTAAGTGGGGCATTCTTTGTAGAGGCCCACTAGCTAAAGCCAAGTGCAAAATTACGGCTAGATACCAGAAGATCTCTAAAGTTTTCCCTATTTAACTCTTTACAACACAACAAAATTTTAGACTGGTTCAAATTGAAAGCATTTGCAGACGACAAAATAAAGGTGACTGAAAAATTGAAATTTGTTCTGGGAAGGGTAGAAAACACTGTGGGAAAAGGAGAAAATGCTGGTTACCAGCATTTTCTCCTTTTCCCTTAGTGTTTTCAAAAGGCTTCTTTCTCAGGAGCGTCAAAAGTAGGGATTGTGTGGTAAGGGGTTAAGCCCATGTAAAACTTGTGATCCCCGGGGTGGCGTCAAATTTGACCCTAGGGCTATCTTTTTGAAGAAACTTGACAGATTTCACTAGATAAAGCTACATGCCAAATTTGGTAGTCCTAAGCCTTGTGGTTTCAGAGAAGAATATTTTCAAAGATTTCCAATATATCCTTGTTGCTATGGCAACAAGGGTTTTGGATGAGTCAAATTCTTTCAAAAAATTCTGAAGAGGACCGTGGCAGGATCATTTGAATTTCTGTGAAGTTCCATTAAAATTGGATGCGTAGTTTCAGACAAGAACTTTTTAAAAAAAGTTAACGCACGGGCGCACAGCGGACACAGAGCCAAGATATAATCCAGCTGGCCTTCGGCCAGTGGAGCTAAAAACAAATAAATCCTTACCTGCCAAAGAGTTCATTGACGTAAAGATGGACCCAGCTAGCGCCGTCTTGGCAACATTCTCCCCAAACCGTTCCTGTAAGGTCGTGAACACGACACCGGAAGTGAACAGGGCACCACTGCACACGAAAAAGGCGCCAAAGTTTGCCAGCATCACCACCCATGCGTATCCTTTGTCTATATTACTCGACATGCTGATGTATTTCCTTTTTGAGCAGTGGCAAGTTGCATACATGTAGTTAAAAAGTTTAATCCATTTCAGAACGTGTAATTAGATCTAGTAAGTAAATCTAACGATGAAGGTCACTACAGGTAAATTCCCCAGTTCTTCGTACACGACAAACTTGTCCTCAAATTTGAGCACCAGCGACTGACCTACTTTTGGAACTTCTATCAATGGCCTGTTCCAATTCAATGAACTATCTTTTTTCACCTTTTCCATCTACCTTGTAACAAGCCAAGAGTAACATTCGGACATTGCGTAAAGTGTTGTACCGGATCAGCCTCCGCAGTCTAAAAGTCTACGATACGTTCCGTTTTTATGTAATTTTCTATTTTATTTTTGCACAAGTCCACTATAGAACAAAATCTAATGTAGTCGTTAAGAGTCGTCTCGGATAAGCCTTAGTGGACTACGCAGTCTGATCCTAGACGGCGCCTTAATCCATTACCACACAATCCCTACTTTTGACGCCCCTGAGAAAGAAGCCTTTAGAAAACATTGTGGGAAAAGGGGAAAATGCTGGTAACCAGCATTTTCTCCTTTTCCCACAATCTTTTCTACCCTTCACAAAACAAATTTCAAATTTTCAGTCACTTTTATTTTGTTGTCTGCAAATGCTTTCAATTTGGACCAGTCTAAAATATTGTCGTTTGGCAATGAGTTAAGCAAATGTCCTAATGGCCCTATGTACGTTTTGCAAGCCATTATGGTTCATCCTCTAACACCGCTGTCCTAATGGCCTTATTCGCGTTTTGCAAGCCATTTATGGTTCATCCTCTAACACCGCTGTCCTAATGGCCTTATTCGCGTTTTGCAAGCCATTTATGGTTCATCCTCTAACACCACTGATCAATCATTGTTTCCACGACGGTTATGTAGGGGAGGGGTGGGGTAGAGAAATGACCCACAGGCGTTCGTGTTATGACGAACTTCGCCACCTATATGTTATACATATATGATTATATAGGTGGCGAAGTTCGTCATAACACGAACGCCTGTGGGCCATGGCTAGATAACATTATATAGGTGGCGAAGTTCGTTACAACACGAACGCCTGTGGGCCACGGCTTGGGAAGAATATTGTTCTAAGTACTGGTAATAAAAAAAAAAGAACTCAGATAACAGCAAGGACAGGTGTGCACACTGGTCATTGCGATATAATTGACGCAATGGTGAAAACGGCTTTAAAAAAACATGCAAAAGAATATCTTTCCATCCATTTAGCCAAAATACAGTCCTACCACATTGAAATCATCCCATTACTAACAACTATACGCTAACCTTTCGTTCTTAAATAATTGCACAAAATCCCGGTAACGGCCTTCTATACTTCAGCTTCACACTATATATACCTATACGATATGCCAACGTGATATTTTATGTAACACTGTTCGATGATCGACCAATAAAACTCAGTGTTCTGTGAGGACCAAGGGAGCTTCGTTTGACTGTGTTAATCATATATGGTGTGCAACACGCCAAAAGGGGCATTCGCACATGTGCGTAAAGTGTCGTCTCGGATCAGCCTGCGCAGGCTAATCCGAGACGGCACTTCATGAATACATTAGATTTTGTGCCACAGTAGACATGCACAAAACAGAAAATTGCATTAAAGCGGAAAGTGTTGTCTCGGATAAGCCTGCGCGGACTGCGCAGGCTGATCCGAGAAGACACTTTACGCAGATATCCGGATGTCCCTTTTCGCGTGTTGTAGGCCATATTATATCGTCAGTTTACTTCAAAAACCTCGTAACTACAGCTTGAAACAATCTGTAGTTACGAGACTTTTTATGTAAACCGTCGATTATGTACATGTATCCCTAATACGTCATACATGAATATTAGGCTATAGAAAGCGAAGCATATTGATCAAAATCCAAGTGCCTTTTCCTCTAGCACATAGAACAGAGGTTCGACCCTGTACATTCATCCTTTATCGGAAGACAAACTTTAGATTAGCTTGATGTGAAAATATTTGCTAAAGATCCATTAAAAGGTGGCCCTTCAGATTTTGAGATGAAAATTTTACAAAAATACAAAAAAGTCATCCTTATACTCCCAAAGTCTTTTAATTTTTATACAAAAATTCCCAGTATTCGCAAACCATCCGATAACAAGAGAAATAAGAGATTTACTATGGCCACGGTCGACCCTGACGGGAAACACGGTCTATTTTTAGATGAGCAACACGTTCATTTACATACCAGAACAGAGACAAAGCTTCAAAAATAGCGTCCGAAGAAGACATTATGGAAAACAGTTACATGTTTGTTATGTTATGGAATTTAAGCGTCATTAGTCACGTGCCAGTCACTTGAAATTCCCACAATGCTTTTTTTTGGCGCGAAATCTAAAAATAGCTGTCGTCTGCAAATGCTTTCAATTTGGACCAGTCTAAAATTTTCTCGTGTGGTAATGAGTTAATTATCTCCATTTTTTCCCAGGATTCCCACATTTGAACATGTCTGTACGAAGGCAGCTGCAGAGTGCAGACGACAAAGTAAAACATGGCTCAAATGATGGAATTCATCATGATTCTAAAAGGATGCAAACATTGTGGAAAAGGGATGAATGACGGTTACAAGCAGTCTCCTATTACTTTCTTATGGTCGTAAACACACGCAATCGATCGATATATATGGTAATCCAATATTCATGACTTTACACAATTTTACATTCGTTGGACCATGCATGTTTCAAAACGTCGATCTATATACTGTACTTACATGTCAGTACATGGGCAGATCCAGAGGGGGACCGGGGAGTCCGGACCCCCCCCCCCTTGGAATTTCGGCAAAAATGTGGTTAGCAGATTCGTGAAAATCATTGGTTTGATATTGCACAGCATTTATGTAAAAATATAAATTGAGAAAAAAAAAAACGTTCTAAATGTGGATACCTCCTCGTGGTTAGAACTGGAAACGTTGACTTTTCTTGTAAACGGCTTACATCCACTGAAATCCGGAAATCAAAGTATCATGAGACGAGTGAGTTTTCGGTGGGAACCTCCTTCCCCCCCCCCCCACCCCCCTTGTACAGATAACTGTCCAGATTTTGTGCGAAAGTTTGAACTCTCATAATTTCCAAAATAAAGTACCAGACTAAGATTTAAACGTACCTGTTGCCTGCTTATTCCATTATCCTTCGTTTGAAATACAGATACTTTCGATCTAAGCGCTTAAAATACGAAAAAAGTAGCTTGATTCATCTTACACCGATATGTTTACGTTTCTCGAAATAGACATCAAATCAGTTATGTCACGTGACGTCTCTGCCGGTTCCTAAAATAACTCAAAGAATATCCATTCACAGTATGAGCGTTGTACGCGTAAAATCTATCAGGCGATTTTTCTGTTCGAAAATCAAGAGAAATTCACCGCTAAAAAAAAAATACCGCCTGTGTAACACTGTCTTTGATTTCATACCATACAATAGAACTGGAAAGAAATGCAATTCAATTGAAAATATGTGAGCCATGGTATGTGAAAACGGGACAAAAAATGCATCTGCAAAAAGATCGACCTCCCCCCCCCCCCGCCCCCCCGAGAAAAATATCTGGATCCGCCAAATGAATAATTTTTTTTTTTTGTTCTTTTCTCACAATCCTTTTTTTTTTCTTTTTAACGAAAGACATATACATGTATCTACTTTAGAAACGAAACCCAGTTTTCTCTTTGTCAAATAATTTCCATTTGGGCTGGCCTTAAACATTGTTATTTGGGAATTTGTTCTGTACCGGTAAAACAAAGGGAATGGATTTCCTCTTTATCAAACGATAAAATCTGGGACTAGTCCAATTTCAAATCTTTAGAGGACAACAAAATTTATATGTGAATCAAGAATTGTAATTCGTTTTGGGAACGATGCATCGTTGCGGAAAAAGGAGAATATGCTGGAAAACAACATGTACTCCTTTTCCCTCAATATTTTCAAAAGCTTACTTTCTCAGGGTAGTTAAAAATCCGGGTTGTGTTGTGAAGGGTTAGGTGTATCTGCATTCTTCGCTCAAATCGTTCGCTAATGAAAAAATATGCGTACATATATCCTATAGAGTTGATACATTCCTTGGGGGTCAATCTCGCGTTAATCTCACAGTGAGTCATGTGACTAAATGGCTGCCAAGCGCATCAGTGTGGCAGCGTTGTCTGCGCATGTCATATTCTTCGAAGATTCGACTGTCTTATATGGCCCATCACTACTAGCCCCGAAAGCGGGCTGACTGTAATATTACGCTCTATAAAGTAGCAATGTTGAAAATAGCTTTTACATATCAATACGTTTGAGGAGAAATGAGACCTGCTTTAGCAACAAATTTCTCTATACTGGTGATCATAGTTGAGTGAATTGCACGAGGTAGCGTTTTATTGGGTAAACCTTTTTTTTTTTGTTTTAAATTCAAAGTAACGGTTGTCGCGTAGGAAAGTGGTTCGGTTCTGTACCCAGGATGCCCATATCAGATAGATGAGCATTTATAGAATGACATCTAGCGGGAGATAATGGTGTGGCAGTAATTCATAAATTTATGAAGATTTACACGTTATGGAGGACTTTCAAACGCCTTCTAGGGAATGAAACGTTTCAGAAAATGTCTTTGGTTTAATTGGTCATTAAAATGTAAATGCATCTTGATGTAATATTGATAAAACCTACAAAACGTAGGGTCTGAAGCTTTGCTACTGGAAAAATCACGATGTCATTATTGAGACTAAACCCCCCCCCACCGGGGAAAGATATATGGATCTGCGCATGCAGTAATACTTTCATAATCTTGCAAAAGGGTATTCAATACATCTCCCTGGTACCGAGCAAGTCCTCACATTATCATGGGTCCATACAATCCACGTTGTCAAACAATCGACTGGTTCACCAGGTAGACTGGTCCATGGAAATTAAGAACATTATTTGTAGCAAAAAGTTTCAACCCATGTTAGGCTGTGCGGTCTACGCAGCCTTACAAGGGCCGATAATTTTTGCAACAATTAACATTTAGCCCCTTTTTAACTCTTCACCAAACGACAAAATTTTAGACTGTTCCAAATTGAAAGCACTTGCAGGCGACAAAATAAACGTAACTCTAAAATTGAAATTTGTTTCCAACAGGGTAGAAAACATTGTAGGAAAAGGAGAAAATGCTGGTTACCAGCATTTTCTCCTTTTCCCACAATGTTTTCAGAAGGCTTCGTTCTCAAGGTCGTGAAAACCAGGGATTGTTTGGGAAAGGGTTAAATAACAATTTTCACAAACATCCATATGTAGACACGTCTAACTTTCAAAAAATCTGTAGATCTAATTCCTTACACATTCCTGAAAGCCTGATCTTGATCTACACTGTCGGCAGACTGAAATTTATGTTTTAAAGTTAAATTATTTCGCCATACGACTAAATCACTACGATTCACCACTTCACATTTTGATAACAAACATGCCACACTGACTAGATCTAGTAGATCTATGCAAAGCGCTGAATTAGAAACTACATAATCTTTTACACGTTAAGTAATACATAAACTAAATTTACGAGTATTTATGGTGTCCACAACTCCAGCTAAGACTAGCGTTCAATGCACCTAACTCTTTACCAAACGACAAAATCTTAGACTGGTCCAAAGTGGAAGCATTTGCAGACGACAAAATTATATGACTCAAAAATTGATCTTCTTTTATATTCTTATTTTTCGATGGTTAGAAAACATTGTGGGAAAAGCAGAAAATGCTGGTTACCAGCATTTTCTTCTTTTCCCACAATGTTTTTAAAGGGCTTCTTATTCAGAGTCGTGAAAAACAGGGATTGTTGGGGAAAACGTTACGATCTTTAATGTATTTCACGCTCCAGATTTTGGTATCAAACTTGCTCATCTGAAACTTGACATAATCTATTATCTAACACGTAGAGAAGAATCTAATAGATCTAGATCTAGGCTACGTGATCTGAATCTATACTGTCCGAAACTCAGACTAAGATGATAAGGCACTTTAAAAATGGCACGATATTGAAAGCAATTTCACGTTGCTACATTTAACTCTTATTCAAACGACAAAATTTTAGACTCGTCCAAATTGAAAGCAATTGCAGACGACAAAAGAAATGTGACTTAAAAACAGTTTTGTTTTTTTTTTTCTCGAAGGCTAGAAAATAGAATATATTGTGGAAAAAGTAAATCTAATGCTGGTTACCAGCATTTTCTTCTTTTTCCACAGAAGGCATTTTTCTGCGAGTCGTTAAAACCAGGGATTGTTTGGTAAAGGGTTTTAAAATTTAAATTACACCTGTTGCACAACATTTGATTTATCGTCTGGAAATGCTTTTAATTTAAACGTATAGATTTTTGTGTCGTTTTGTGAAATTTTAACTCTTTCGGCGCAAAACATATAACGTCGGTTTACTTCAAAAACCTCGTAACTACAGCATGTAACAAGCTGTAGTTACGAGGTTTTCGAAGTAAACCGACGATAATGCGGTTTATCTCGTAACTTCAGCGTGTAACAAGCTGTAGTTACGAGATTTTCGATGTAAAATGATTATAATAAGGTTTACTTCAAAAACCTCGTAACTATATACATGTAGCTTGTAACGAGCAGTAGTAGTTACGAGGGTTACGAAGTAAAACGACGATAAACTTCATCTCTTTCGAATGCTCCAAAAAACAATCAACTAAAACTTGGATTTTCCATCTCAGAGACAAAACAAGTGTACGGTATAGACACAAGATCAGACTGTACATTCTGTGCAGTCTGATCTTGGATCTATATTGTCCGCAAAAGTCACCATCCTGACTGGTACTGAAACGATTGGAAAAACAATCTATAAATAGATCTAGTATTTTTTGTGGCGCCGCTTGAGCGGCGGCACTATATTTTTATTCGGTTTTGTAAAGTGCCTACGGAGGCAGCCATATTGAACTGGTTCCATGCTTTGTTTTAACATCCATCCATATCTACTGTACTTTGATTACCAGATCGGGGTCCATATTAACTTATTTATTTATTTGTGGGATTTTTTTAAATATATAATATATTGTACTTCCATTGTTAGATGGATAAAAACCCGGATCGTAGACATATCAACATTTTCCTTTCGAAAAATAGTAATAAAGATCTATTTCGAAAAATAAGTCACGTGATAAAAAATTATCTGTCTCAAATTTTCGAAGCCACCATTTTAAATATCTTACGCTGGAAAAAAGGTTAAGAGTTATTTTCAAGCTCTTTGACCCTAGAGCACCCTATGTGGTACTTGTGACCCCCGTTATATTTTTGTTCTAGAGTTGTATGGAATGTAGAAATATTGTTTTCCTATCGCGATCGTGTTTTTAAAACCAGCTAACTGTAACCAGGTCAATGTTGGAGCGGGTGACAGATGTTTCGGTAACAAACGAGTTCGGTAACATAGACTTATAGAGTAAATCGATTGGATGTTTCGGTAACAAAACAATTGTATTATGTTTTTGTTCTGTGACGTTCTTTACACGCAATGTATGGCTTCGTTTTGTTCAAACCTTTTACTTTTGCACTTTTCAACAATTTATCCCTTGATAGATAGCATCAAATCCTTCATTTTTTTCACTTTCCACCCTTTTCGCTTAATAGATAGGCAATCCACATGGCCAATACATACAGCATGGAATGTGGTTCACAAAAAAATTATTTATAAAACATAGAGGAAATTACAAATTAGGGTTTTAAAAACGAAGGTTTGAATAAAATGAAGTCATGCGTTGGGTGTAAAGAACGTCACGATACATAAACACATTTACCAAAACATCCCTAAATCGTAGGAACGCCTGACATGACTGGTATCATACCACCAATCTAGTCTATGTAGATATAATAAGAACTTCATTCAAGTCTTTATTATATCTATAAAGAGGGATTGTATGATACCAGACATATGTGTTAAAGTGTCAGATTTAGCACAATCCGATAACAGACTTTTTCTTTCGTTAATGTATGGTAATTCATTGCCGACAAATGTTTGTTTGTGTAGACAAAATCTTGCAAGGGCGACGACTTTCTCCACATATGCAAATATTGGATGTTAAACGTGACAAAATGAGTCACGTGATCAACAATGTGATTCCTACTGAGCTGTTAAACGATCACGTGATTTTCATAAACGGTTTAACGCGGCCCAATGCATTGTGCCCTGTTACAGAAATAAGTGGTTTGCGGCGCCATTGATATTCAGCATCAATATTTTCTTGTTACAGTATATTTTATGTTACAGTCTATACAGCGATATACAATCGCCTTTGATATTTATAAAACTGTTACAGCAGACTGGTTCGACCTTCTGTTTAACAACTACCATGGGAAAGGAAAATGGTTTTAAAGAGTACGGCGGGAAAAGGAGAAAATGTTTAAAGTATCAAAACTCTTAATTTCAGTCTGGAGCCTCAATTTCACCAAAACTTGTCCTTGGAAAGTCTTACCCCGGTCAACAAAATCATGAAACGAGCTGCGGTCAGGATATGACGTGTAATTTCGGTCGGCAAGATGCAAACGTACTGTACTTTGATGCCCGACACATTATCTCCTGCTAGATGGCATTCTATAAATACTCATCTATCTGTTATGGGCATCCTGGGTACAGAACCGAACCACTTTCCTACGCGACAACCGTTACTTTGAATTTAAAACAAAAAAAAAAGGTTTACCCAATAAAACGCTACCTCGTGCAATTCACTCAACTATGATTACCAGTTTAGAGAAATCTGTTGCTAAAGCAGGTCTCATTTCTCCTCAAACGTATTGATACGTAAAAGCTATCTTCAACATTGCTACTAGCGTAATATTACAGTCAGCCCGGTTTCGGGGCTAGTAGTGATGCGTCATATAAGACAGTCGAATCTTCGAAGAATATGACATGCGCAGACAACGCTGTCTCTAACAGGATCAAAGTATGGCAGTTTCAAGTACGTTGTCACTTCGTCTAAATAACAGGACGAGATGGACGGCCAAATATTTTGAGCAGGCCCAAAGCAGGAGCGCCCTTCCCGCCCTCGCACCAACTCTTTACCACGTGACAAAACTTGAGCCTTGTCCAAAGTCGAACCATTTTAAGATGGCAAATATAATGTAACTTAAAAACATTAAATTGTTTTTTATAGAAAGCATGGTGGTAAAAGGAGAAAATGTTGGTCACAAGCAAAATTTCTGCTGATGATGACCTCTCTCTCTCAACATAAAAACTAGGGATTGCGCCGTTGTCTATGCATGTCGTATTCTTCGAAGATTCGACATGTCTGCTATGATGCGTCATTCCCCCCATATTTGGGGGAATTTTGGTAAAACGTCCTATAAAGTACCAATGGAGAAAATAGCTTTATCAAAACGCTTTAGGAGAAACCAGGCCTGTTTTAGCCCTAGATTTCTCTGAACTGCTTATAGTTGAATGAATCACATCAGGTATCCTTTTATTGAGTAAACGTTTATTGTAGTTTATAATTCAAAGTAACGGTTGTCGCGTAGAAAAGTAGTGCGGTTCTGTACCCAGAATGCCTAACTTAGATATGTATTTGTAGAATGCCACCTAGCGGGAGATAATGGGGATTGTGAGGTGAAGGGTTAAAAGAGTTAGTGCCAGTCACTGTCCTTGCAGATTCACTTCTGCATTTAAATGAGTGAGCATGTGACTTCTCAAATTTCCTTTTACGTTGAACCTCCGTCTACAGACTGTGCACTGGAACGGTTGTTCTCCTGTATGAATTCTGGAATGGTTCTCCAAATGTAACTTCCGGTTAAATGTCTTACCACAAAACTTGCACTGTAATATTGATATACCCGACAACATGTGAGGTTGTCGGGATGTAAAAGTGCTCTTTAAGGTGCCACGACTTCGATTTTGACTTGGCTGACCGTATGAGGCAGTCTGAACCTGCATGTCTGAAATGGAGTAAAATAGGTTTGTATAACATTACAATAATTGTTTTCGGTGCTATAATGTATGGTTGTATAGTCATTAACCCTTTATCAAACAATGACAACTTTTAACACCCCTGAAGGAGAAAGCTTTTGGAAACACTGTGGGAAAAGGAGAAAATGCTGGTAACCAGCGTTTTCTCCTTTTCCCACAAAGTTTTCTACCCCATCAATAAATAACTGCACCATTTGAGTCACAATGAAATTGTCGTCTGCAATGCTTTCAATTTGAGCAGGGCTAAAATTTTGTCGTCTGGTAAAGGTTTAAATCAGCGACCCACTGTTCTCCAGTCTTGTATGCTACCAACTTTGCTACTGGGGCTCGGCTCCTGTTCGACCCCAGTACAGGTATCTCAGTCAGTAGCAGTAGGATGCAGGTCTTGATCATGAGAACGGGGCTGGTGGGGGGGGGGGGTTCGATCCCTGGCTCGGCCAATCTACTAGAACTTTCCGTGGACTACTGAAAGTCATTGTGACAGGATTCATTTCTCTCCCACCATTTACCATTGACCGCCACCAGGGATCGTATATACACATGTATATACGATCCCTGCTGCCACATTAGCTGTCAAACAATGGGAGAAAATGCAGTTTACCTTTTTCTCCCAGAATGCTTTTGAAACGCTTGCTTTCTTTGAGTCGTTAAATCTGAGGACTTTCCCAAACGACAAATTTTTGGACAAGACCAAATTGAAAGCATTTGCAGGTGACAATTCAACTCTTGCTGAAAAGATGATGTCTGTCTACGATAGGGTAGAAAACATAGGGTAGAAAATATGGTGGGAAAAGGAGAAAATGCTGGTTACCAGCATTTTCTCCTTTTCCCACAATGTTTTCAAAAGGCTACTATTCCAGACCCGTAAAAACCAGGGATTGTTCGGGAAAGGGTTAAGTGGTAAAAAATTTATGGGGATAAAAACAATGAAAGTGTCAGCAAATTTTATTTCCAACAGTTATGATTACCCCTCCTAATTCACTAACAACGAAACCATATGCATTGATATCTAATGAGTTTTTTGCTTGAATATTAACCATTATATTTCTACAGTGCATTTCAAATTTGTAGTTGCTTTGGCATTGGCAAACAATATGTATCAAATTCAGACTTTACAAAATGTGCAGTCTGATCTAAATACACATTGTCTTTTAGCTTACCATGCCAGCTATGATACTGCAATATATTTGTCTTTGATTTTCGAGCTGAAAATCACTGAAAATCAATCTTTTCTTACTTAACCCTTTACTCCATAGATACTCATTTCTACGCATTGCTTGTAGGAGCCTTTGGAAAACATTGTTGCAAAAGGTGAAATTGCTTGTCACGAGCAATTTCACCTTTTGCCACAATGTTTTCTATGCTATCAAAAGGTGTTATATACACATAAACTAGAAGGCCCTGAAGGGCATGAATATGCTCTACTGGCAGTCAACTTGAAATGGCTACTTTTCCCATACTGTTTGTTGGATTTTTTTCAAAATCCATACGATTGAAACTATTGATGAGATAAACAAACTTCAAGTTTCACAAAATTCTGATTACAAATGCACATTTTATCGCGTAAACAAGAATTTGAAATTTTCAACTTGAAATGGCTACTTTTCCCATATTGTTTATTGGATTTTTTTTTTTTGAAATCGATAGGGTTGAAGTACTGATGTGATAAACAAACTGTGTGATTTTCATGAAAATCTGACAAGAGATGCAGATTTTATTGCGTAAACAAGAATTTGAAATTTTCAACTGGAAATGGCTACTTTTCCCATACTACCTGTTGGATTTTTCTCAAAATCAATAGGGTCCAAGCTATTGATCAAATAAATAAACTGTGCAAGTTTTATGAAAATCTCACAAGAAATGCAGACTTTATCGTGTAAACAAGAATTCGAAATTTTCAACTTGAAATGGCTACTTTTCCCATACTGTTTCTTGGATTTTTCTCAAAATCAATAGGGTTAAAGCTATTGATAAGATAAACAATCTGTACAAGCTTCACAAAAATCTGACAACAAAATGTAGACTTTATCGCATAAACAAGAAAAAGACTAATGGACAGACGGACGGACGGATGGATGGACAGATGGACGGGCAGACGACGGAAATCCCGCCATGACATAAGCTCTGCTGGCTTTCAGCCAGTAGAGCTAAAAATGGCTTCATGCTTGCTGTTATTTAGGGTCAATTAGAGATACCATAGAAATGCCTTATGGGGTAAAGAGTTAAAGCATGAGGGTTCGTATTCCCAAACCATTCTTAGGAACGGTCATAGTTTTATTCTAAAAGATTTTCTAAATTTGAAAGTAAAACAATTTCTGTTTGTTACCACGTACTACTGAGTTCAAACAACTCATAAGAAATTGAAGGCTTTTGAAAACTCTGCGAGAACTGTAAAATAATGGTAACCATCATTTTCCTCTTTTCCCGCACCGTTTTCAACCCTATCAAAGACATCTAGGATCTGGCATGAGTGGGCTTTTGAGATAAGATTTTATTAAACGAAATGTAAATATTAAGCAAGCCTTTGATGAGCTTAATAACATTTTTTCCTGAACGAGTTTAATAAAAATTTTATCTCAAACGTCCACGAATGTCAAACTCTTTTTATCACATAACAACATTTCACAAAATATAGACTGAATGAAGCAAAAACATTCATAAATGAACCTGCAGTAATATCCATAAGACCCACAATGTTCCCACATAGATCCACATAGAATTCACTTCTATGAATGTACAAAATGTTGTCAAAAATGACGTCACACAAAATTAATGTGATATCAAACGTGTATAAGATAAGAAAATTCGTAATGGGTATATTACACTAAAAACAAGGGAGGTTATGTGATAAAAAAAAGTCATCTAGTCAGCTAATCTGATGCATGCAAATGAGTAAAACATATATAATATCCTTATTTTTCAAGGTTTAACCCTTTATCCCATAAGGCATTTCTATGGTATCTCTAACTGACCCTAAATAACAGCAAGGATGAAGCCGTTTTTTATGTGTATGTGACACCTTTTGATAGTGTAGAAAACATTGTGGCAAAACGTGAAATTGCTCGTCACCTGCAATTTCACCTTTTGCCACAATGTTTTCCAAAGGCTCCTACGAGCAATGCGTAGAAATGAGTATTTATGGAGTAAAGGGTTAAAAGACCTATACCATAACCACAGTGTCAAAGAGAAATCTCTCTGATACAGTGTTCAGGTATTGTATTTAAATCGGGACAAAGCTATCCATGAAGGAGTGATATCTCGTAACACTTTGTTCTGGCAAAAGGGGGTTAAATGCATTCTACCAAGCAAGTCATCACCTAATTATGGATAAATAAAATCCATTTCAACACAAAATGAAAGTAGAACAGTCTTTGATCATGCAGAATATTCAACAAAGGCAAAAGGTTTTGACCCATTGTCAGCCTACATAGACTGCGCAGGCTGACCTGGGTAGATACAGCTGCATTTACCCTTTACCACACGGCAAAATTTTACACCTATCCAAATTGAAAGCATTTGCAGACAAAACTTTCATACTGGCTCAATTTGACACAATTTTTCTTTGATAGGGTAGAAAATTCTGTGGGAAAAGGAGAAAATGCTGGTTACCTGCATTTTCTCCTTTTCCCTCAATATTTTCAAAAGACGTCTTCCTTAAGGTCGTTGAAAGCTGTCAATGTGTGGTAAAGGGTTAAATCTCCTGTTTGCTGAGCGTAATTAAATACATGCTCTGTGAAACATGGGGGCTAAATGCATGTATGAAAAGTATCGCCGCAGGTCAGCCTGCGCAGTGCAAACATGCTGACCTGGATCGAAACTTTCCACTATAATCTATTGGTCAATTTTCTGTACGCCCAAGGACCAGTCTACCTCATGATTTAGACGGTTGCTAACTTTTAACAACCCTAGGAAAGAAGCCTTTTGAAAAACAAGAAAATGCTAATAGCCATTATTTTAACCTTTTCATACAATGCTTATCAAAAGAAAATTCATCATCTGCAAAATTTTCAATTTGAACATGGCCAAAATATTGTTGTCTGGTCAAGAGTTAACTCTATACCAGATAACAAACTTTCACTTGTCCAAATTGAGGGCATTACTGATGACAAATTCAATATATTTCAAAATGTTACTCTCAAATGATAATTTTAGCCTTTGTTGACATACACAACATAACAAAACAAACACATAAAAGGTACGACAGGAAAAATACATCACTTCATTACATAGACAGTAAAATGGACATGTTAGCAGAAAGGAACACCTGTACCCCTATTATTATGAAGTCAGTTGACCGTAGAAAGACACCGATACCGTCTCCGAGTAATACATGGACTGAATTTTGTCTACGAAGGCTAAGATAAACATTGCTGGTAAAGGAGAAAATGATGTTAACCAGCATTTTCTTCTTCACCCACTATCTTTTCAAAGCTGTCTTACTTGGGCCATTATTAAACCATTACCACACAATCCCTGCTTTTGACGACTCTGAGAAAGAAGCCTTTAGAAAACATTGTGGGAAAAGGAGAAAATGCTGGTAACCAGCATTTTCTCCTTTTCCCACAGTATTTTCTACCCTTCACAAATCAAACTTCAAATTTTCAGTCACTTTCATTCTGTCGTCTGCAAATGCTTTCAATTTGGGCAAACCTAAAATATGTTGTTTGGTAATGAGTTAACTCTTTACTAATCCATTAACTCTTGACACCTCCATTTTTAAGTAGGCAAAACATTATATTTCTCAAGATTTTTCTATACTCAATTTTAGCCATTTTTTAACCATTTACCACACAGTCCCGACTTTTGACTACCCTGAAATAGAAGCCTTTTGAAAACATAGTGGGAAAAGGAGAAAATGCTGGTAACCAGCATTTTCTTCTTTTCCCACAATGTTTTCTACCCTTCTACCTTTCCTAAAACAAATTTCAATTCTGAGTCACTGTTATTTTGTCACCTGCTCAAGCTTTCCATTTGGAACAGTCTAAAATTTCGTTGTTTGGCAACAGGTTAATGTAGGTGAAATATTACATTTCTCAAAATAATTCTTGCTCTTAGCCATTTTTCAACCCATTACCACTCAATCCCTACTTTTGACGCCCCTGAGGAAGAAGCCTTTTGCAAACACTGTGGGAAAAGGAGAAAATGCTGGTAACCAGCATTTTCTCCTTTTCCCACAGTGTTTTCTACCCTTTCCAGAACAAATTTCTATTTTTCAGTCGCCTTTATTTTGTCGTCTGCAAATGCTTTCAATTTGGACCAGTCCAAAATTGTCTCGTGTGGTAATGAGTTAACTCTTTACCAAACAACAAAATTTTGTGTTTGTCCAAATCAAAGCATTTGGGACATTTACAGATGGTAAAATTAAAGTGACGGAAAATTTGAAATTTGTTTTGTGAAGGGTAGAAAACATTGCTGGGTACCAGCATTTCCTCCTTTTCCCACAATGTTTTCTAAAGGTTTCTTTCCTAGGAGTGTCAAAAGTAGGAATCGTGTGGTAACGGATTAAACCATTTCGTCTTAATCAAACTATAATCATCGTTGTATCTTCATGGCAAATGTAAACAAAGATGGCCGCTTAGATTACCACTGAGAGAAAGCACATTCCATTTTCTGGAGTCCATCTAAGAAATTTTCTGGAGGCCATCTAAGACATCAGAATTGTGACTTTACCAGTTTTTAATCATAGATCTGTGTTACCGTTATATGTATTTATCCCTTACAACATTTATCCTGGAAATTTATCTTTGTTTACATAGCTGACTGAATTCTGTTCCATTTCACAGTCTATCATATCTCAATATTTTTTTGTTTACACAGCTGACTGAATTCTGTTCCATTTCACAGTCTATCATCTCAACATTTTATCCTTCTGGGTGTAAGAATGTGTTTTTAATGGTAAATAAGTGTGGCGTCCATGGTTGTGAGGTAGCGGGTCGGCCTCGTAACAAAGAGGTCTCAAGTTCGATACCTGGGAGCAGGTGTCAACTTTGTGATCTTTCACTGGCGCACACATTCGGTGCGAGTACTGGCGTAGTTCCCAGGAAGTAGAATTGAGAGAGATTAGTATATGTTGTAAGAACTTGTTTCTCAATTGATGTAAAAATGTTTAGACTAATGGTAAATACGACTGGCTAAGACACACAATTCTCATCTATTCCTCCATGATGCAACAGCTGGAACAATTCTACCCCATGCACACTCAAAACGTGGGCATTAAGGTGAGCTTTCTGCTTGCTTTTGTGATCACAAAACTGGCACTTATAGGGACGTTCTCCTGTATGGGTGCGTATATGTCGTTCTAAAAAAAGTCTTCTTGAGAAACTTTTACCACAGATTCGGCAATGATGATTGTATTTGTTCTTGTTTATCTTCGATGATTGGGCAGCGTTGGCGAGACCTAAAATAACAAGTTACCATTTTTAACTCTTTCCTTACTGTTGACGACACAAGAAGCTTATGTGGACAGTGTACATTAACCCTTTACCAAACAATCCCTGGTTTTTACTGCCCTGAAATAGTAGCCTTTTGAAAACATTGTGGGAAAAGGAGAAAATGCTGGTAACATTTTCTCCTTATCCCACAATGTTTTCTACCCGGCTGAAAACAAATTTCAACTTCTGAGTTACGTTTAGATAAGAGAGTTAAAGTTGAATTTGTTTCGTAACTGATTCTAAGGACCATCTAAGTATCACACTTCTTTTCCTCTCTTCTCTGGATGCATCTTGGTAAGTGATTCAGCACCATGTATTCTTATCACATGGGAATGAAGATGGGATTTTTGATTGCTTTTGTAGTCACAGTACTGGCAACTGAAGGGTCGCTCTCCCGTATGGACGCGGATATGTCTTTCCAAAAATAGTTTTCTTGAAAAACTTTTGCCACAGACTGGACAAGGATGTCTGTATTCATATTTGGTTTTCTTCCATGATCGTGCAGCGTCAACAACAAGACCTAAAATGATAAGGTACCATTTTTACTGTCAGATTTGAGTAACAAACAAGGAAGAGTAATTGGCGAAACAAGAGGGCCATGATGGCCCTGTATTGCTCCACTGGCTTAGAATAAATGTACCATGGATTAATTGGCATTGACAAAAATATGAATGAAAAGAAGTCTGTATGGCAATTGGCATAGGATTTTCATACAGAAAACAGCCCATCACAGAAAAAGTTCACATCATTTTCAAATGCAAAGATATTGTTGGGGAACACAAGCTGGTCTAACCAAGTATCATTTATACAAGCTGCCGATGCCAATGGACCCTCACAGAGTGCTCTGACAAGAAGATTTCCATTAACATCTGTTGCAGAAGATATTTTTTAAATAAAATGAAAGCAAAACTTTTGTTGCAAAAACTTATATAATGCACACCATACTCCATTTTCAAAATTCAACTCACCTGAGCATAACACTGGCTATTAAAACACATCACTCAGATCATTCTCTATCCAAAAGAAACTTGAAAATCCAACACAAATTGTTTTATAGTGAAGTTCAGTAGTCAAGGAAATAAATGGCAACAAGCCAGTACATGTATTTGATATAACTCTTTACCAAATGACAAAATTTTAGACTGGTCCAAATTAAAAGCATTTGCAGACGACAAAATAAAAGTGACTGAAAATTTGAAATTTGTTTTGTGAAGGGTAGAAAACATTGTGGGAAAAGGAGAAAATGCTGGTCACCAGCATTTTCTCCTTTTCCCACAATGTTTTCTAAAGGCTTCTTTCTCAGGGGCGTCAAAAGTAGGGATTGTGTGGTAATTATTTCCCCCTGTCAGTATACAGGCTTTTATAGTCATATTGGTATCATGTACTTAAGTAGATCTTTTTGTCAGTTTTTCACCATATAAGCCTTGTACAATGTCTTAACGCCCAGGGCTGAACCCTGAGCTATGGTTTTAACTCTTTACAAAACGACAAAATTTTAGGCTTGTCCAAATCGAAAGGACTTGCAGACGACAAAATAAAAGTGACTGAAAATTCGAAATTTGTTTTGTGAAGCGTAGAAACTAGCATTTTCTCCTTTTCCAACAATGTTTTCTAAAGGCCTCTTTTTCAGTGTCGTCAAAAGTAGGGATTGTGTGGTAATGGGTTAAGGTAGTGGACCCATAATAGAAAACAGCTATTTCCACTATAATATTATCCTAGAAAATTTGTTAAAATTAAAAATGCGTATTATTGTACTACTTTCTCTGAGCCACTTTTCCCTTTTTGTTCTTCCTAGAATTATCATTAATAAATCTAAAACCACTATTATTTTCATTACAAATGGATACGATAATTACCTCCCTTTCCTGGAAACTAACAAAAGTATCAACAAATAATTTCAAGATAGACATCAAAGGAATTTTTGGTTGGTTAAGAATCTGCAAAAGTATTGTATCTGTACAAATCTGTCTTTATCAACTGTCAAGAAATTTTATACCATGCTGCACTAGGCCTATTACGGGACCACTACATGTACATTAAGTGTTAAAGAACTTTCAATTTGAACATGTCAAAAATTTTTGTCCAATTGAACACAATCACAATTTGTCTTTCAAATGTACAACCATGTGACTCTTCAAATGATGTTTCAATGTAAAACTCTTCCCGCAAACTGTACACGAAAATTCTTTAATGCCCGTATGGATTTTCATATGCCGCTTCAGACGACTGGGCTGGTCAAACGTCTTTTGACATAAGGGACAGAACTTTGCGTCATTTCGAATCCCACCAGGGTTTTGTTCAACGGCCTTCAGATGGGCTTTCATCACATCTGAAAGACAGAAAAAAACCTGGTCAGATATTTGACCCTCTACCAAACCCAGGGCCCGTATTCACCAACCATTCTCAAGAAAGTTCTTTGTCTTATTCTCCATAATTTTCTACATTTGTAAGTAACACAGCTTCTGATTGGCTAAACCATTCAGTTGTGTTACTTACAAATTTAGAAAACCTTGGCGAATAAGTCTAAAAATATTCTCAAGAATGGTTGGTGAATACAGGCCCAGAGCCCTAGATAGAGGGAGTGATTTTGATTTCAAAATTCTAAATATTAATTATTCTCCATTAAATCCTATGTTGTGGGTACTCATTAGAATCGTCTCATTGAGACGATTCTAATGAGTACCCACAACATAAGATTTGGAGAGAAAAAATGGATTTAGAATACAATCATTCCCTCTTATCTAGAGCTCTGCCAAACCATCTGTGCACGACACCAATTATTCCTAAATATTTTTTTTTTATCTAATTCTGGAGAATTTCTACATTTGAAAGAAACACAACTTTTGATAAGTTAACCCTATACCAAACAACAAAATTTTAGACCGTTCCAAATTGAAAGTGTTTATGAATGTAACTAAAGATTTAAAATTGTTTTAGGAAGGGAAGGAAACATTGTAGGAAAAGGAGGAAATGGTAGTTACCAGCATTTTCTTCTTTTCCCACAATGTTTTCAAAATGCTTCTTTGACAGGGTTGTTAAAAGTCAGAATTGCATGGTAAAGGGCTAAACCAAACAAATGGTTTAGCCAACTAGAATTTGTGTTACTTTCTATTTCTAAAATTAGACGAGGAATGTTCTCAAAAATGGTTGGCAAAAAAAGCAACAACCTCAAGGACATTAACTTTTGAAAAACATTATGGAAAAAGGAATTCATTTGTCGTCTGCAATTTTTGATCCCAGTCTCAAATATTGTCTTGTGTTAACTCTTTCCCAGACAACAAGTATTTAGACTGGTCCAAACTGAAAGCATTTTGCAGACAACAAAACAAACATGACTCAAAAACTGAAACTTGACTTTGGAAGCGTAGAAAACATTGTGGGAAAAGGAGAAAATGCTGGTTACCAGCATGTTCTCCTTTTCCACAATGTTTTCAAAAGGCTTCTTTCATTGTGTCATTGACAGTTGGGATTGTGTGGTAAAGGGTTAACCCTTTACCAAATAATACCTGGTTTTTACGACCCGAGATAGAAGCATTTTGAAAACATTGTGGGAAAAGGAGAAAATGCTGGTAACCAGCATTTTCTCCTTTTCCCACTGTGTTTTCTACCCTTCCCAGAACAAATTTCTATTGTTAAGTAACCTTTATTTTGTCATCTGCAAATGCTCTCAATTTGGACCAGTCTAAAATTTTCTCGTGTGGTAAAGAGTTAAAGAGCTAAATGAAGATATTCAAGTCTTTTTGTCACAGGAACGAATATACATGTATTGCTTATCAAATAAAGTAAGCCCTTTTTGTGTGCTGTTTTTTCTTGGAGCCTTTTTATTTATTATCCCTTTACTCCATAGATACTCATTTTGAAGTATCAACAACAGACAGCTTTTGAAAACATTGTGGGAAAAGGAGAAATTGCTCGTAACGAGCAATTTCTCCTTTTCCCACATTGTTTTCCACTCAATCAGACATTTGTATCCTCATTTGTCCATATTTTTCACATCATATCTTTATTTGCTGCTGAAATGAAAGAGCCTGAAATTGGCATATGAGGTAAAGGGTTATGGTAGGATGGTCCTACGATATTCTACTGAGTAAAGTATTCCAAGACTCAAACAGTACAGAGAATCCTATTGGTGAATATGTAAAAAAATAAGGGACTTCAAACTATCTTCTCATCTTTAATAATGAATTTAAACATCTTCTCATCTTTGATAATGAATTTAAACATAGCATAATTACACTGTATGTATGTAAGTAATTGTACATGACAGATTTATCAGAAGACAAAAAAAAATTAGGGTCCGGGCAAAACCTCCAGGTAAGGTCGGGTTACCCGAAACAAACTATCTTTTTATTACGCCCTATGAACAAACACTTTATGGTTATGTAAGTGATGTTTTCTCCGAAATCTCTTCCCACAATCTTCACACTCAAAAGGTCTTTCACCGCTATGGGTCATGAGATGCCTCTTTATGTCAGATTTAAGCACTTTGTTACAAACAGGACACAGTTGGGATTTTGAGGCGTCTATTGCTACCCCGCTTTCTTCTGAACTTTTGTTTCCTGCTTCAGCCTCATCTGAAAGTAGAATGCACCCTCATTCAGATTAGATTTCTTTTCTCTTCTTCCTATTTTATCTTTTAGGATTCATGTCATGCTTTCCGGTAGGATATCGAGAAATAGCAGTGAAAATATTTTTTGATATTACACAGGTAGGAACAGTGAAAATACCGATTTTCATGTTCTTGTTGCCAAGGTAAATTGCCCGTGCCTCACAACTAGATTGAAATATGAAGTCATTTACTTATATTTCTCGCGCTTGACTTAATATTGTAATTCGTTGCTATGCAGGAAGGGGTACACTACAGGCAATAATGGGAAAGAACTGTACTGGATTTTGATTAATTTCCCTCCAGAAAGGGTTAAAATCGTGAAACAAATGGAATATTTGGGGTTTTTTTGGTGAAAGATCGAAATTTATTTCATCTCATGAACACCATCATTCTGTAATATTTTCACTCATGACTGTGCCACTCATGAAAATATTACCAATCATGTTCACTCGATGAAAGAAATTTCGATCTTTCACCGAAAAAAACGAATATCCTCTATGTTCATTGTTTAACTCATTACCAAACAACAAAATTTTGGGTTTGTCCAAACAGAAAGCATTAATTTTGCAGATGATAAAATGAAAGTGACTGAAAACATCAAAAGTAGGGATTGTGTGGTAATGGTTTAAAAATTTGACTGGTACGCTTAGTGCCATAGCTTTGTACAGTAGCAGAAAAATACTGCTCCTGGAACACACACCCCTCCCACTCAGGGAAAAACAATCAAAGTGCTATTGGTAACCGTCCATAAATTCTTCCACTAGGGTAGTTCAATCCTCAAACCATTGACCCATAGCCTGCTAGCATGATTCACAAACCTTTTGTTGACTGAGTAGATCAAGATCAGACTGCACAGAACATGCAGCCTAATCTATGATCCATACTGTCCAATTGAGACTTATTTTTCCACAAAAATACTTCAGGTTTTTACTTTTGGCTTGAAAGAGTCATTAGACTTACTTAGCACTTTTATCTTTTTGCCAAACAACAGAATTTTAGACTGGTCCAAACTGAAAACATTTCCAGACAACAAAATAAAGATTGCTCAATGGGCAGAATTTGTCCTTAACCCCTTACCAAACGACAATATTTTAGACTGGTCCAAATTGAAAGCATTTGCATACAACAAAATAAAAGTGACTAAAAATTTGAAATTCGTTTTGTAAAGGGTAGAATACATTGTGGGAAAAGGAGAAAATGCTGGTTACCAGCATTTTCTCCTTTTCCCACAAAGTTTTCAAAAGGCTTCTTTCACAGGGTCATTAAAAGTCGGGATTGTGTGGTAAAGTGATATTAGAGTAGAAATCATTGTGGAAGAACATAGCACAGTGTTCAAAAATACTCCATTGACCTAGAACATGTTCGGTGAGTTCAGAGTAGTAAAAGGAATACAACCATAGAGTAATAATCAAAATACCATGGGTATCGAATAAAAAATTGTAACACTGAAGAGTTTGTCATTTTCTTTTCTATTCATTCACATGATAAGAGCATTATACCAAATGTCCAACAGGATACAAACAAGTTTAACTCTTAACCACACAATCCCTACTTTTGACGCCCCTGAGAAAGAAGCCTTTTGAAAACACTGTGGGAAAAGGAGAAAATGCTGGTAACCAGCATTTTCTCCTTTTCCCACAGTTTTTTCTACCCTTCCCAGAACAAATTTCAATTTTTCAGTCACCTTTATTTTGTCATCTGCAAATGCTTTCAATTTGGACCAGTCTAAATTTTCTTGTGTGGTAAAGAGTTAACTCTTCACCAAACAACAAAAATTTGGACTACTCCAAAATGAAAGCATTTGAAGACAACAAAATAAATGTGAATCAGAAACTGTTTTTCGATTTTGGGAGGGCAGAAAACATTGTGGGAAAAGGAGAAAATGATGGTTCCCAGCATTTTCTCCTTTTTCCACAATGTTTTCAAAGGCTTTCTTTCTCTTTACCAATCATGACTTTTAACACCCCTGTGAAAGAAACCTTTTGAAAACATTGTGGGAAAAGGAGAAAATACGGGTAACCAGCATTTTCTCCTATTTCCACAATGTTTTCCATCCTTCCCAAAACAAAGTTCAATATTTGAGTAACATTTATTTTGTGGCATGCAAATGCTTTCAATTTGAACAAGTCTACCATTTAATCGTTTGGGAAACAGTTAAAATGCAAGGCTCCATAGAAGAGAAGTTATGGCATTCTGAAGTCATTATTTCTGTTTGAAACCCTATGTTGTTTATACCCATTATCCTCTCGATGTGACGAATCTAATGCGTACCAAGAACATAGGGTAGAGTGGAGAATAGTTATCATTTTCAATTTGAAATGAAAATTACTCCCTTCATCTGGATCTCTGATTTTTAAACTTCTGAAACCCTATGTTGTAGGTATTATCTCGATGTGATAAATCTAATGAGTAACAAGAACATACGGTTTAATGGAGATTAATCCTTTACCATACAATGCCGACTTTTAACGACCCTGAAGAAGAAGTCTTTTGAAAACATTGCGTTTTGTACACTATTAAAGAAAAATTCATCATTTTCACCACACTGAAATTGTCGTCTGCAAATATTCTCACTTTAGAAAAGTCTAAAATTTTGTTGTGTGGTAAAAGGTTAATCATCATTTTCAATTTTGAAATCAAATTCACTTCCTCCATCTGGAGCTCTGATTTTTAATAGAAGTATATAATCCAATGAAAAAACATACTGTTCACAAGATATCTGCATGTACCAGGATTCTATGATTGTTAAAATGATGCTTCAATCGGAAACACTTCCCACAAAGGTCACATTTATACGGCTTTTCCCCCGTGTGAATCATTGCGTGCCTGTTCAAGTCCGATTTCTGAGAAAATATCTTCCTACATATATAACATTGGTGAAGCCTCACAGCATCTAACACTCCAGGTAGGCTTACTGTCTTAGGAACCCTGTTCCCTAGCTCTGAATAACTGGTTCTATCACAGCGGAGCTGATCTGAAAGAGAAACGTATGCCTTGCTCAGCGGGAATTAACACAAGTTCTGTTTCAGATCAGATCCTTCGAAAACTACATAGGTCAAATTCATCCTTTACCCAGTGTTTTCAAAAAGGCTGTTTCTAATGCGTTGTTAAAAATTGTGAATTGTGTGATACAGAACATTCAATAAAATATATGCTTCCGAATTGGACAAACCTAAAATTTTGTTGTTTGGTAATGAGTTTAAAGATGTACTGTTAACGGTAAACGTCGAGTTTGACCGTTACTGTGCCATAGTCAAAACAACAAGTTTTTGCGTATGACATAAATAAAGATCAGACTGCACAGAAAGTGCATCTTAGATCTATGTCACCCGCCACACATAACAAATTTAAACCAGCACAACAATGTTTAATTCAGTTATATTAACCCATTACCACACTACGAAATGTTAGACTGGTTCAAATTGAAAGCATTTGCAGATGACAAAATAAAGGTAACTGAAAATTCAAATTTGTTGTGGGAAGGGTAAAAAACACTGTGGGAAAAGGAGAAAATGCTGTTTACCAGCATTTTCTCCTTTTCCTACAGTGTTTTCAAAAGGCTTCTTTCTCAGGGGTGTCAAAAGTAGGGACTGTATGGTAATGGGTTAAGTATTTTTTGAAGACATGATAAATTCATTACCCATCCAAAGAGTTGGAAGCATCTACATAGTTCTGCATACAGATGACATTTGACAAAGCCAAATTTGGCCAATAATTCAACTTTGTAATGTATGGTAATAGAGGTAATAATTATATTTCGTGTCAATTTGTTCAAGAAGTAATAAAAAATGTGCACAAGTTTATTCAGCAGGCCATACAATGCACCTGAATCTTGATTCAGGCCCGTAGGGAGCAATTTTGGATTGGTGGGGCCAACATCATTTGAGAACCAGCTTGTCCTGATTTTACATATATTGCATTTGGTTATGCAGTGAGAAACAAGAGGACCATGATGGTCCTATATCGCTCACCTGAGTACTAAGCAGTAAAGGTACACAATGAAAATTCTTCTTTTCCGAAAAGATCATCGTATCATGTTTGGTAGAGGTCCACTAGAAGATGCTACATAATGAAATATCAATGCTCTACGACTTCCAGTTTCAGAGAAAAATATTTATAAAGTTTTCCTTCTTTGTTCCTATGTTTCGAAATTGTGACCCCCCGAGGCTGGGCCAGTTTGGACCCCAGGGACATCATGTGAACAAACTTGGTAGAGGTCAACTAGCAGATGCCTCATACCAAATATCAAAGCTCTACTTTTTCTTCTTTCAGAGAAGAAGATTTTTAAAGTTTTCCTTCTTTGTTCCTATGTTTCAAACTTGTGACCCCCAGGGCGGGCCAGTTTTGACCCCAGAGGCATAATATGAACAATCTTGGTAGAGGTCTACTAGGAGATATACATACCAAATATCAAAGCTCTGAACCTTCTAGTTTCAGAGAAGAAGATTTTTCAAGTTTTCCTTCTTTGTTCCCAGTGGTTTGGAAGGAGAAGATGTTTAAAGAAATTGTGGATGACGGACAGCGGACGACGGACACTGGGCGATCACAAAAGCTCACCATGAGCACTTCGTGCTCAGGTGAGCTAACAACCCACCTACTTATACTAATGACAGCAAAAGAAGGAAATTTGTTTAAAAAATGTGGTGAATTATGAGATTTGGAGAAAAAGTAAAGCAGAAAATCATACAGAATGAAATGTGATGTCAGAAATTGTTTGGTGTCTGTCAGATAACAAAAGTAAAAGAAAAATTTCCATGGCTTGCCGCCATTTGTTTAGAACTATTTCAAATCTTTCAGAATTTTCTATCATTTCATCTTCTTTATGCACAATGATTGTCTAGCAATATTCAGCGAAATGCTGACAGCATTTTCTCCTTTTCCCACAATGTTTTCTATCCTTCACAAAACAAATTTCAAATTTTCAGTCACTTTTGTCGTCTGCAAATGCTTTCAATTTGGACCAGTCTAAAATATTGTCATTTGGTAATGGGTTAATCTACATCTATGTGGATTTTTTTTCTGACTTAGTGTCACCCGAAGCTTTATCTCTTTATCGAATGACAGAAATTTAGACTGGTCCAAATTGAAAGGATTTGCAGACGACAAATTGAATGTAACTGAGATTACTTGTTCTTTCTGTTTTGCATGGGGAAGGAAACATTGTTGGAAAAAGAGAGAATGCTGGTAAAAATTGGAAAAAGAGAGAATGCTGGTAAAAAAAACCCTTCTCCTAAAGGGTCGTTAAAGGTGGGTATTTAGAATTTTCACATCTCACCAAATTAAAAAATAAATATATCATTGAAATTCATATGAAAATATAATACAAATCATCAATAATTGAGATTCATAAAATTACAAAAACAAATTTTTTTTGGTGGTATTCCCTTAAAAGGCTACGTAGCCTCTTAAGGTATTTTTAGATTTCGCGCCAAAAATCAATAAAGCATTTCGGGAATGCCTAGTGACAGGCACGTGACTCATAACACTTAAATTCCATTCCATAGCAAACATGTAATGATTATTTTCCATAATATCTTCTTCAGATACTAAGTTTGAAACTTTATCTGTGTATTCCTGTATGTAAATGAGCGAATTGATCATCTAAAAATAGAACGTGTCCCCCGTTGGTGTCGACCTGGGCTGTAGTAAATCTCTAATTTCTCGTGTTGTTGGATGGTGTTCGACCACTGGGGTTTTATGAATGAAAATTAAAAGGCTTTGGGAGTATAAGGACAATTTTTTTTGCATTTTTGTACAATTTTCGTCCAAAATCTGAAGGGCCACCTTTAAAACCTTGGTTTGTGTGGTAATGGATTTTACTACTTTACAACAAAATGATTAATAGTAAGGAAAAAAGGTAATTACTCATAGGGCTACTTTTCTTTATTTTAAACCATAATGAACACAAAAGCATACTGTATTCATATTCCAGCAGAGCTCCAGATAGAGGGAGTGGTTTTGATTTCAAAATTGAAAATATCATTTCTTCTCTAATAAACCCTATGTAGTGGATATTCATTAGAATGGTCTCATCGAGACAATTCTAATGAGCACTCACAACATAGGGTCTCATGGAGATGATTCTAATGAGTACATCATAATTACAACATAATTATGGTTTTGAAGAGAAATAATGGATTTAGAAAACCATCACTCCCTCTTATCTTGAGCTTTTGAAAAACAACTGTTTATCTATTACTCTCAGATGATAATTTAAGCCTTTGTTGACATACACAACATTACAAAACAAACACATAAAAGGTAAGACAGGTAAAATACATCACTTCATTACATAGACAGTACAGCGGGTATTTAACCCTTTACCCAATAAGGCATTTCTATGGTATCTCTAATTGACCATAAATAAGAGCAAGGATAAAGCCTTTTCTTATGTGTATATGACACCTTTTGATAGTGTAGAAAACATTGTGGCAAAAGGTGAAATTGCTCGTCACGAGCAATTTCACCTTTTGCCACAATGTTTTCCAAAGGCTCCTACAAGCAATGCGTAGAAATGAGTATCTATGGAGTAAAGGATTAAGTTGTGAGGAATACCTGTTTCCCCTACAGTTATGAAGTCAGTTGACCATAAAAAGACACTGCTATCGTCTGAGAGTAATACATCCAGCACATGTTTGAATTGCATGTGACTTTCAAAGCTTTATATACATAACAATGCCATGACATCTATGTGAATTACTAGTACACACCCATGATCATGACATACCCGAGAAAATCACTTATAAATGAGCATCGCATACTGAATAAAATCATATGCCCATCAGAAACACATAACCAATAGAATTACATACCCATGAGCATCACATACCAAAGAAACTCACAAATCCAAAAATATCACTTACCTAATAAAATCACATAATTATATATCTCAAAATCCAAGAATATCACATACCCAATAGAACCACGAATATATCTAAAAATCCAAGAATACCATCTGCCCAATAGAACCACATGTGTATCTGAAAATCCAAGAATATCACCTACCCATTATATCTCTGGGCAAATGACCTTCATGTACTTCAAATGGATAGACAGATCCTGGTATAATTAGCCTAAGCTATCAAATAGGGATTGTTTTCGTTAAGGATTTTATGAATTTCACTGATAAAATAACAACTCTAACAGTTAGCTTTTGTAATGTTGTATTTTGTATGTTAGGTGTTTGGAGACAACAATTTTAAATTTGACGAAAATGGTAGAAAGTTCTACTGAAGGGTAGAAAACACTGTGGGTAAAGGAGAATTTGCTCGTTAAGAGCAATTTCTCCTTTTCCCAAAGTGTTTTCAAAAGACTTGTATTGCAGACACATGATAACCAGGGCTTGTGTGGGAAAGGGTTAAACTATTCACTCTATAAGCATATGTAAAACTTGTGACAGGAATCATGTTCTTTCAAGAAACTCTAAAGAAGACCATGGCTGGATACTTTTATGTGAAGTTTTAGACAAAATTGGGTTGACGGCTTCTGAGATGTTTGATATAAAAAGTTGATGCAAGTACACATACAAATGGACACCAGGCCATGGCATAAACTTAACCCTTTACTGCACAGTTCGTACTTTTAACGAACCCAAGATAGAAGCCTTTTGAAAACATTGTGGAAAAAAGAAGAAAATGCTAGTAACCAGCATTTTTTTCTTTTACCACAATGTTTTCTGCCCTTCCCAAAACAAATTTCAATTTTTCAGTCACATTTATTTTGTTGCCTGCAAATACTTTCAATTTGGAAAAGTCTATAATTTTGTCATTTGGTAAGGGATTAAGGGGCTATATTTATTCAGCTCTTTACCGAACAATGACAACTTTTAACGACCCTGGGAAAGAAGCCTTTTCCCACATTGTTTTCTACCTCGTCAAAAGATGATTGCACCATAAATTTTGAGCCTGAAAGAAATTGTCATCTACAAATGCTTTCAATTTGGACATGGCTAAAATTTTGTCATCTGGTAAAGGGTTAACTCTTTACCAAACGACAAAATTGTAGACCAGTCCAAAGTGAAAGCATTTGCAGACGACAACCTAAGTATGGCTCAAAAATTGAAATTTGTCTTGGGAAGGGTACAAAACATTGTGGGAAAAGGAGAAAATGCTGGTTACCAGCATTTTCTCCTTTTCCTACAATGTTTTCGAAAGGCTTCTTTCTGAGGGTCATAAAAAGTAGGGATTGTGTGGTAAAGGGTTAAAATGGATAATTATAGATTGTTCCAAACTTAGAAAAACCTCAGATGTTGATATCGCTATGAATTAACATTTCATGAGTACATAAGTGACGTTTTCTCCGAAATCGCTTCCCACAAGCTTCACGCTCAAAAGGTTTTTCACCGCTATGGGTCATATGATGTTGATATCACTATGAATTAGCATTTCATGGGTACGCAAGTGATGTTTTCTCTGAAATCTCTTCCCACATGTTTCACACTCAAAAGTTTTTTTGACGCTATGGAAATGCCTAAGTCAGACTCGTGCAAGAACATTTTGTTACAAACACTACATCGGGGCAATTCTGAAACATCTATTACTACAGTTCCTCCTTCCAAACTTACATATCTTCCTTTGCTCTTATCTGAAAGTAGAATGCGCCACTGCATTTAACCCTTTACCCCATAAGGCATTTCTATGGTATCTCTAACTGACCATAAATAACAGCAAGGATGAAGCCGTTTCTTATGTGTATATGACACCTTTTGATAGTGTAGAAAACATTGTGGCAAAGGGTGAAATTGGTTGTCACCAGCAATTTCACCTTTTGCCACAATGTTTTCCAAAGGCTCCTACAAGCAATGCGTAGAAATGATAATCTATGGAGTAAAGGGTTAAGTCATATTTATTTTGTTGTCTGCAAATGCCTTCAATTTGGACCAGTCTAAAATTTGTGATGGGTTAAACAAATGATTTTTAACACATTTCTACATGTTTATTTTACAACAAATAACATTCATACTAGAAGGCCTGAAGGGCCTGAATATGCTCTACTGGCAGAGAGTTTGCTTTTAAATAAAGCATACATAGGAATTCATTATGCAAAAAGACAAAAAAATTGACATTTTCAACTCAAAATGGCTACTTTTCCATTACTGTTTGTTGAATTTTTTCAAACTCAACTGGGTTAAAAAGCTATTGATGGGATAAACAAGTTGAAAAATTCATAAAATCTGATCACAAATAAATACTTTATCATGTAAACAGGCAATGAAATTGTTCAATTTGAAATGGCTACTTTTCTCATAATGTTTGTCAGATTTTTTTCAAAATCGATAGGGTTAAAGCTATTGATGAGATAAACAAACTGTGCACGTTTTACAGAAATCTGGCCAAAAATGAAGACTTTATCGCGTAAACAAGAAATGAAAGTTTTCAACTTGAAATGGCTACTTTTCCCATACTCTATATTGGAATTTTTTTTCAAAATCAATAGGGTTAAAGCTATTGATAAGATAAACAAACTCTGCAAGTTTCATGGAAATCTGACCAAAAATGAAGACCTCATTGCGTAAACAAGAAATGGAAATTTTAAACTTGAAATGGCTACTTTTCCCATACTGTTTGTTGGATTTTTTTCAAAATCGATAGGCTTAAATCTTTACCACACAATCCCGACTTTTAACGACCCTGAGAAAGAAAGCTTTTGAAAACATTGTAGGAAAATGAGAAAATGCTGGCAACCAACATTTTCTCCTTTTCCCACAATGTTTTCTAGCCTTCCCAAATCAAATGTCAATTTTTGAGTCACCTTTAATATGTCATCTGCAAATGCTTTCAATTTGGACCAGTCTAAAATTTTGTCATTTGGTAAAGAGTTAAAGCAATTGATGAGATAAACAAACTGTGTAAGTTTCTCGGAAATCTGACCAAAAATGAAGACTTTATTGCGTAAACAAGAAATGAAAGTTTTCAATTTGAAATGGCTACTGTGCCCATACTGTTTGTTGGAATTTTTTCAAAATCAAATGGGTTGAAGCTATTGATAAATTAAACAAACCCTGCAAGTTTCATGGAAATCTGACCAAAAATACAGACTTTATCGCGTAAACAAAAAAAGGAAATTCTAAACTTGAAACGGCTACTTTTCCGATATCGTTGGTCAGATTTTTTCCAAAATCAATAGGGTTTAAGCTATCTATGAGATAAACAAACTGTGTAAGTTTCATGAAAATCTGAGCAGAAATGAAGACTTTATCGCATAAACAAGAAAAATACTAATGGACGGACGGAAACCACGCCATGACATACATGTAGACTCTGCTGGCTTTCAGCCAGTAGAGCTAAAAATCTGAAGAAAATTGGAGTCTGGCAATGCACATTGCATGGGTTAGTGTGCCTAACCCTTTATCAAACAATCCTGGGTTTTTATGAACCTGAAAGAGAAGCCTTCTGAAAACTCTGTTAGAAAAGGAGAAAATATTAATAACCAGCATTTTCTCCTTCTCCCACAGTGTTTTCTACCCTATCAAAATCAATCAATTTTTGAGTCACATTCTAACATTTTGTTGACTGTAAATGCTTCAATTTGGACCGGTCTAAAAGTTTCTTGTGAGGTAAACAGTAACTAGAAGGCCCTTAAGAGCCTAAAATCGGTCTCCTGGCACAGATTTTGCTTTTATGCTAGCATAGGTTATGAATTTATGATGCAAAAAGAAAACCAGTAAAATCAGTGTGAAGGAAAGTACTTATAAACAATAAATAGAAATTTTCAACTTTGAATTGCTCCTTTTCCCATACTGATTGTCAGATTTTCTTCAAAATCAATAGGATTCCAGCTGATGATAAGGTAAAACAACTGGGCAAGTTTCATGAATATCCAACCAAAAATGCTGACTTCATCATGTAAACTAGAAATTCAACTTTTCATTCAAAATGGCTACTTTTCCATCACTGTTTGTTGGACAACAAAGTCAACAGGGTTAGTTATTGATGAGATAAACAAACTGAAAAATTTACAAAAATCTGATCACAAGAAAGATACTTAATCACCTACACAAGCAATAGAAATGGCTACTTTTCCCGTACTGTATGTCAGATTTTTCCTTCTTTGTTCCTATGATTCAAACTTGTGACCCCCCGGGTGGGGCCAGTTTTAATCCCAGGGGCATCATATGAACAATCTTGATAGAAGTCAACTAGGAGATGCTAAATACCAAATATCAAAGCTCTACGCCTGTTATAGTTTCAGAGAAGAAGATTTCCAAAGATTTTGCTTTTCTTTTTTTTTCCTTTTGGTTGCCATGGCAACCAGAGTTATGGCTGGAATTCAATCTCTTGAACAACTTTCATAGAGCTTCACCCAAGGAACATCCCTGCCAAGTTTCATCACAATTGGCCAAGTGGTTGAGGAGGAGATGTTTAAAGAAATTGTGGATGACGCATGACGCACATTGGACGATCACAATAGCTCACCATGAGCACTTCATGCTCAGGTGAGCTAAAAAAGTTGATGCATGCACAGGCCCCCCCCCCCCCCTAATTTTGAAAATCATAGTAACTAAAATATGAGTTGTAAGGTTGTTAGGGCAAAGCAACAACCACGCAAAAAATCTCAGTATTTCGAAGTTAGCCCCCCCATCTTGAAATGCTTCCTATGTGGCTGATGCACACAGTCATGCCAATTGACATCAGGCCGTGGCCTCTACCACACAATCTTTACTGTTAACAACCCTGATATAGAAGCATTTTGAAAACATTGTGGAAAAAGAAGAAAATGCTAGTAACCAGCATTTTCTTCTTTTACCACAATGTTTTATGCTCTTCGCGAAACAAATTTCAATTTTTCAGTCACATTTATTTTGTAGCCTGCAAATACTTTCAATTTGCAAAAGTCTATAATTTTGTCATTTAGTAAAGGGTTCAGGGGTTATATTCAATCAAAAGATCTTGGATATTTAACCCATTACCACACAATCCCTACTTTTGACGACCCTAAGAAAGAAGCCTTTAGAAAACATTGTGGGCAAAGGAGAAAATGCTGGTAACCAGCATTTTCTCCTTTGCGCACAATGTTTTCTATCCATCACAAAAGAAATTTCATATTTTCAGTCACTTTTATTTTGTTGTTTGCATTGTGGGAAAAGGAGAAAATGCTGGTAACCAGCATTTTCTCCTTTGCCCACAATGTTTTCTATCCATCACAAAACAAATTTCATATTTTCAGTCACTTTTATTTTGTCGTTTGCAAATGCTTTCCGATTGGATAAGCCTAAAACATTGTCATTTGGTAATGCGTTAAACTGGATAATTATAGATTGTACCAAACTTAGAAAAACCTCAGATGTTGATATCACTATGAATTAACATTTCAATGGTACATAAGTGATGTTTTCTCCGAAATCGCTTCCCACAAGCTTCATGCTCAAAAAGTTTTTCACCGCTATGGGTCATATGATGTTGATATCACTATGAATTAACATTTCATGGGTACGTAAATGATGTTTTCTCCGAAATCGCTTCCCACATGCTTCACACTCGAAAGGTTTTTCACCACTATGGGTCATAAGATGTCTCTTTAAGTCGGACTTTTGTGAGAACACTTTTTTACAAACAGTACACTGTGGATATTTTGAAGCGTCTATTGCTATTGGCCTTCCTTCCAAACTTTTGTATCTTCCTTCACTCCCATCTGAAAGTAGAATGTACCCTTTCTCACATTGCTGTTCCTGCCTTCCCCTGCCCCCCATTTTCATAATTTTTAAACATCTTATTGGAACAAGATATTTTGTCTTGGGTGCCCCGTAATTTCTTTCCTGCATTTATAATCTATGCTGCAAGACACTTTGTTCAGGAGTCTTCTTTGTAAATAAAAATCCAAAATTCACCCGGTGTTATTTACATGTTACGAAGTACCATATATTCTTAGATAGTTGAAATGATGTTTCAATCCGACACCTTTCCCATATATATGTCACATTTATATGGCCATTTCCTGGTGTGAATCATTACAAGTCTGATTTCTGAGAAAACATTTTCCTATACATATAACACTGGGGAAGTCTCACAAAGTCTTTTGTTGCCTGCTACTGAACTGTCTTCAGAAAGGAAAAATAAGTGCATGTACAAAAATGTAAAGTTTTCTCTAAAATCTTTTTTCTTAGATGTCTCACTGGCCAACACTACAGCATGGATTTAAGGCTATATCAGATCAGAGAGCCACAGATGTTCAAATCTTTATGAATTGAAACTTATGGTCAAGTATCTGATGTTTTCTCCCAAATCTCTTCCTACATGCTTCACACCCAAACGGTTTTTCGCCACTATGGACCATGAGATGCCTCTTTAAGTCAGAATTTCACACGAACATTTTGTTACAACACTACAGCTTGGCAATTTCGAAATGTCTAATGCCATGGTTCCTCGTTCTAAACTTACGTATCTTCCTTTGCTCTTATCTGAGAGTAGACTGCACCACTGCATTTAAGTCTTGTTTTTTTTTGTAGTCTACAAATGCTTTCAATTGGGACCAGTCTAAAATCTTTTCATTTGGTAATTGTTAAACAAATGATGTTAACACATTTCTACATGTTTATTATACAATAAATAACATTCTTAAAATCAGAAGAAAATTGGAACCTGGCAATGCACATTGCATGGGTTACTATGCTTAACCCTTTCCCAAACAATCCCGGGTTTTCACGACCCTGAGAAAGTAGCGTATTAAAAATATTGTGGAAAAAGGAGAAAATGCTGGTAACCAGCATTTTCTCTTTTTTCTACAATGTTTTCTACCCTTTTCAAAACAAATTTAAATTTTTGAGTCCCATTTATTTTATCGCCTGCAAGTGCTTTCAATTTAGACAAATCTAGAATTTTGTCGTTAGGTGAAGAATTAATTACTCTTTGCATTTAGTGTTTTATCACAGCAGAATCCTTACATCATGTTCATTATAAGTTTATGCTTTCAACGACAAATTTTTAGCTCAAATGAACACAAAATGTGGTTGTTAGAACAGAATTACACAAATCTATCAAACAGCATTAATTTTGTTCACAAATCAGAATTCTTGTACAGTTCTTAAATCATGTTTAAGTTTATGCTTTCAAAGGCAAATTTTTAGCTCAAATGAACACAAAAATTGGTTGTAACAACAAAATTACACAAATCTATCAAACAGCATTAATTTTGTTCACGAATCAAAATTCTTGTACAGTATGGCTATGGTGTTGGACTTTGGATTTTGTTACAGAGAAATATAATTTCCTGTGTTTGAGGAACGAATCACACGGAAATAATTTTCCCTTGTTCAATGACGCTTGACGCTTAAGCAAGGTCAACACTTGTACGATTCAGTGACGCGCATTGGCATGACTCGAGTCGTGCCAGTGCGCAAACTAGTCGTAAACTGGCGTGAAGTGTGCATAAACACATCATGACTGTGTGCCATGTCAGGACAAGAACTTTGAAATGTTCAAAATTTTGGTCACGACAAAATTTCGCAACTGGGTCATTAACTATGCACAAACTGTTCGTGAACTCGTCGGGATGATGCGGGAGGATGCGTGCCAGTGCGCGCCATGCCACGACTATCACGAACTGCCACAAATAGTTCACGAACAGCTCACGTAGAGTTCACAAGTAGTTCACGACTCTTATTGTCATTTCATTGAAGTTCTTTCGCTAGCTTAAAATCCAATTCACTGTCAGAGGTCCAACATTCCATGGCACTAAACGTTGACAAATGGGCACAGGTTTCCAGAGGTTTTTCTACATGTAGTTTTTATCTCTGGTTTTTCCTGGGCAAGTCAGCCATAGAGTAAGACTTTAGTGTTAAATGAATTGATGTAATGAAGTTCATATGGTCAAAAATGCTGTTGGAGACATAAATCACCATTTTCATAACTAATACTTTGTGGTATTACAGATAATCATGTATTGTACATACTAGGCTGAGGTATAAATCAAACAATGCCCATGTGTTGTATGTATTCATGTATTCCTTTCACTGCTCATACCAGCATCTCTGATTGCCTGATAAAGATTTCGTTGTTGGATGGTTGTTGTTCTTGTAGACAACATCGAGGACTGGTGTAGTTCTTCAAGTTAGGTTAAGCTGAACAAGAGTTGGTGTATTAGTATATGTGTGTGCTTATGGTTAGTTGTGATGTTATGTATTTGTAGGTATATCAGCTTGCTCTCTCAAGTGCTATACTACATTACCTCCAGCTTGCTCTCTCAAGTGCTATACTACATTACCTCCAGCTTGCTCTCTCAAGTGCTATGCCACATTACCCCCCAGCTTGCTCTCTCAAGTGCTATACTACATTACCTCCAGCTTGCTCTCTCAAGTGCTATGCCACATTACCCCCCAGCTTGCTCTCTCAAGTGCTATGCCACATTACCCCCCAGCTTGCTCTCTCAAGTGCTATGCCACATTACCCCCCAGCTTGCTCTCTCAAGTGCTATGCTACATTACCTCCAGCTCGCTCTCTCAAGTGCTATGCCACATTACCCCCCAGCTTGCTCTCTCAAGTGCTATGCTACATTACCCCCCAGCTTGCTCTCTCAAGTGCTATGCTACATTACCCCCCAGCTCGCTCTCTCAAGTGCTATACTACATTACCTCCAGCTTGCTCTCTCAAGTGCTATGCTACATTACCCCCCAGCTTGCTCTCTCAAGTGCTATACTACATTACCTCCAGCTTGCTCTCTCAAGTGCTATGCTACATTACCCCCCAGCTTGCTCTCTCAAGTGCTATACCACATTACCCCCCAGCTTGCTCTCTCAAGTGCTATGCTACATTACCCCCCAGCTTGCTCTCTCAAGTGCTATGCCACATTACCCCCCAGCTTGCTCTCTCAAGTGCTATGCTACATTACCCCCCAGCTTGCTCTCTCAAGTGCTATGCCACATTAACTCCAGCTTGCTCTCTCAAGTGCTATACCACATTACCCCCCAGCTTGCTCTCTCAAGTGCTATGCTACATTACCCCCCAGCTTGCTCTCTCAAGTGCTATGCCACATTACCCCCCAGCTTGCTCTCTCAAGTGCTATGCCACATTACCTCCAGCTTGCTCTCTCAAGTGCTATGCCACATTACCCCCCAGCTTGCTCTCTCAAGTGCTATGCTACATTACCCTCCAGCTTGCTCTCTCAAGTGCTATGCCACATTATCCCCCAGCTTGTGCTCTCTCAAGTGCTATGCTACATTACCCTCCAGCTTGCTCTCTCAAGTGCTATGCCACATTACCCCCCAGCTTGCTCTCTCAAGTGCTATGCCACATTACCCCCCAGCTTGCTCTCTCAAGTGCTATGCTACATTAACCCCAGCTTGCTCTCTCAAGTGCTATGCCACATTACCCCCCAGCTTGCGCTCTCAAGTGCTATACCACATTACCCCCCCAGCTTGCGCTCTCAAGTGCTATACCACATTACCCCCCAGCTTGCGCTCTCTCAAGTGCTATGCCACATTACCCCCCAGCTTGCGCTCTCTCAAGTGCTATGCCACATTACCCCCCAGCTTGCGCTCTCTCAAGTGCTATGCCACATTACCCCCCAGCTTGCGCTCTCTCAAGTGCTATGCCACATTACCCCCCAGCTTGCGCTCTCTCAAGTGCTATGCCACATTACCCCCCAGCTTGCGCTCTCTCAAGTGCTATGCCACATTACCCCCCAGCTTGCGCTCTCTCAAGTGCTATGCCACATTACCCCCCAGCTTGCGCTCTCTCAAGTGCTATGCCACATTACCCCCCAGCTTGCGCTCTCTCAAGTGCTATGCCACATTACCCCCCAGCTTGCGCTCTCTCAAGTGCTATGCCACATTACCCCCCAGCTCGCTCTCTCAAGTGCTATGCCACATTAACTCCAGCTTGCTCTCTCAAGTGCTATGCTACATTACCCCCCAGCTCGCTCTCTCAAGTGCTATGCCACATTAACTCCAGCTCGCTCTCTCAAGTGTTATGCCACATTACCCCCCAGCTCGCTCTCTCAAGTGCTATGCCACATTAACTCCAGCTCGCTCTCTCAAGTGCTATGCCACATTACCCCCAGCTCGCTCTCTCAAGTGCTATGCCACATCACCCCCAGCTCGCTCTCTCAAGTGCTATACCATATTACCCCCCAGCTTGCTCTCTCAAGTGCTATACCACATCACCCCCAGCTCGCTCTCTCAAGTGCTATACCACATTATCCCTAGCTTGTGCTCTCTCAAGTGCTATACCACATTATCCCTAGCTTGTGCACTCTCAAGTGCTATACCACATTACCCCCAGCTTGCACTCTCTCAAGTACTATACCACATTACCCCCAGCTTGCGCTCTCTCAAGTGCTATAACACATTATCCCCAGCTTGCTCTCTCAAGTGCAATACCACATGAGCCCCAGCTTGCTCTCTCAAGTGCTATACCGTATTACCCCCCAGCTTGCTCTCTCAAGTGCTATACCACATTACCATTTGAAATAAATATGCTATAATCATGTTGACTTTTTGTGATGTGCTGTGAGAAGGTCTGAGGGTTAAGGGAATGGACATTGTTTTGGTAAAAGTGATTTGTTAGCAGCGTTTTTTCTCATAGTTTTGGGAACTGGTCCGCAACGAGGCAAATTGGGGAAAACGCATCGTTTTTTATAAAATTGGGATTTATTTTCTTCATGATTTTTGACAACTAATTAGGTCCTTGCATATCATTTACTACCAAAGTGCAAAACTACTGTAAGTGCCTATGTAACTAAATATAGGCACTTACAACAGTTTTGCTGTAAAGATTCAAATAAAGGTTCTTTTCCATCTTCAGTCACTGAAACTAAAACCGAACCCATTTTAGGATAACTACCGAGTTCTCCAAAATCAATGCACTGGATCCCAGTTTGTTTAAATATTAGAATGTACACTCCGGGACTAGTGAACCTAAAACAAGACTGTAATGTATTTGGGAAATTCACCTTTTTCCGACGAATGGCATCGCCGATAAGTGGAATATCTATACAATGTAACTATGGGAAATCTAAACAATAGCCGACAGCAAATTTCATTCCTTTTTCCTTGATTTTGTGTCTAAGTAGGGAGAGTCTTTCGTGTTGGGAATTTTTATTGGCACTGGGAACGGGTCCACTTTAGAGAAATGAGCTAATTCTCTTTGTTCTGGATAAATATTGGTCATGTCGCCCTGGAAATACCCTTCGACGGCTGTTGATAATTTAAATGACGCCAATGTAGCCTCCGAGTTGTCGTTTGTTATCCGAGCCAAGTTCGTTCGTATGCACTCACGGCCCATACTGAAGTTTTTGCGTTTCTTTACGGAAAAACGGCACAACACAAAAATATTTGTCAATCTTTCAAAAAAAGATAAGATAAGATGCACAAATAGCAACGAGCAACAAGTCAGACGTGATGGACTCGCTAAAACAGTTACCAGACACGCAGATATTCGGATGTGATACGTCTGTAATTCATTTAGAAAATCGTTCACCATTGTAAGTCTTACAGAAATATAACTTGGTTCGAGAACAGAAATTCAACTGGAATTGAATTGATAGTTTAATGAGGGTTTTAGTATCAATTAACATTTCAGTCTGTTTGTTAGGTTATTGTCTCTACCCGACAAGTTACGTAACAGAATAGAATTGAAGAGTATGTACCGGCCATTCATTCTTTACCATTGGTAGGCAGAGCTTAAAAAAAAATTGCAAGTCCAATTTTAATTTTGCAAGTGGAAATAAAAGCTACTTACTAAAATTTGCAAGTGGATAAAAAAATGAAATTCGAACCCTGCATATATAATAAGGGGCTATATTGAATCCAATTTATATATTTCAACCTGATACAGGACATATCAACTTGGAAAACACCTCAAATTTTTAATTCATTACCACACAATCCCGACTTTTGACAACCCTGAGAAAGAAACCTTCAGAAAACATTGAAGGAAAAGGAAAAAATACTGGTAACCAGCATTTTCTTCTTTTCCAACAATGTTTTAGACCCTTCACAAAACAATTTCAAATTTTCAATCACTTATATTTTGTCCTTTGCAAATGCTTTCGATTTGGACAAACCTAAATTATTGCAGTTTGGTAATGAGTTAAGACAAAAATCTTATCTTTTGAGCCACGTTTGCATTGTCATATGCATTTTACACTTTCAATATTGACCAGTCTAAAATTGTTGTTGTTTGGTAAAGAGTAAACTGGATATGAACTGTATCAACTTAGATTTTCGAATACCTATGCACAAGCACTTTATGGTCTCGTAGGTGATGTTTTCTTTGAAATCTCCGCCCACAAGTTTCACACTCAAAAGGTCTTTCACCACTATGAACCATAAGATGCCTCCTTAAGTCTGATTTTACTGACAACGCTTTCTTACAAATAGGGCACTGTTGGAACTTTGAAGTGTCTATTTCTAAGGCGCTTCTTTTTGATCTTTTGAATCTTCCGTCACTCTCATCTGAAAGTAGAATGCACCCCTACTCAGAATTCTCTTGCTGCTTTTTTTTTCCTTTTTCAAAATATTAAATTGTTGATTGAGTTATTGATTGATTGATTGGTTGGTTGGTTGGTTGATTAATTGATTAATGTAAAGATTAGTTTACTGATTAACTGGTGTATAACATCTGATTTTTTCATTGTGACCGCTGTATCACAGCCGCCAGTGCATCTATCGATGCTTTCCCTGATTTTTGTTTACCAGTACTTCTGTACAACAGATATAATCAACGTAGCTCATATACAAACCGCACTTGGCAGGATTCGAAAACATACAAAAGAGATCCTCGTTTATTGAGATTAAATTACCAATACCCTAACCACTACGCTAAAGAGAATTCTCCCTAACTCAGTTGTTAGATATTAATCTTATACAGGGAGAAGATAATTATGCAGTAAGGAAGGAGTTATATCCCATAACACATCCCCTCTTGACCCATTACCACAAAATCCCTACTTTTGACGACTTGGAGAAAGAAGTCTATAGAAAACATTGTGGGAAAAGGAGAAAATGCTGGTAACCAGCATTTTCTCCTTTTCCCACTGTGTTTTCTACCCTTTCCAGAACAAATTTCAATTTTTCAGTCACCTTTACTTTGTCGTCTGCAAATGCTTTCAATTTGGACCAGTCCAAAATTTTTGCGTGTGGTAATGAGTTAAAAGACCAATACCCTAACCACTACACTAAAGAGAATTCTCCCCAACTCAGTTGTTAGAAATTAATCTTATACAGGGAGAAGATATGCAGTAAGGAAGGAGTGATATCCAGTAATACAACCCCTCTTAACCCATCACCACACAATCCCTACTTTTGACGACTCTGAGAAAAAAGCCTATAGAAAACATTGTGGAAAACAGAGACAGTAACCAGCATTTTCTCCTTTTCCCACAATGTTTTCTACCCTTCACAAAACAAATTTCAATTAACCACAGTTGTGAGCTATGAGGCACATTAAAAAATCCAGCAGGGCAATAGCCCTAGTTTATTTATTTATTGCACCTCGTAACTCAATGTGATTTATTGATCGATAAACCAAGATAGAAAGAAGATTATTTCGATTCTAATATGAACAACTCCTAATGAAAGGAAAACAAGTACTTACTTAAAGTGAAAACATGGAAGCAGATTATGTTCCATTGAATAAACTACTTATAGAATGACATCACTCTAAACAGTATGACGTCACTCTACACAGAATGACGTCACTCTACACAGTATGAAGTCACTCTACACAGAATGACGTCACTCTACACAGAGTAACTTAGATTTCACCACCCTTTCATTGTACTGTATTAATAGAGCCGAATTCACACATCATGTTAGAACAAGTTGGCTTCTTTAAAAAAGAAGCCAGGAGAGGTCAACATCAATGTTTTCAAATAGTTTATCGGGTTTCAATTTCATTATATTTTGGTACATGTAAACTAACGAGTAAAACAGCCGCCGCGTAGAAACCTCATATGCTTTACATGTTGGTAATTTGACCTTCTTGTCTTGTTTTCAAGTTACATGTTCTTCTGCGGTCTTCTTTCTCTTTTTTAACGAAATTGTTCTGTCTTTTCCTCTGCTTGGAAAATTTGCTTAATAAAAAAAAATACAATTATTAGAGAGTTTATTTGGAGCCATGGCAAATTACTAAATTAAATCTTTTCTGAAATTCATCATTCACAAAAATAGACCACGTCCATTTCCTGTTTCGGTTTTTTTATTTCGCTTTATTTACAAAACCATGACGAAACAGACTGTGTATTAGAACAATTACTCTAGAAGAGATAAAATTAGACAGCAAATTCTGTGGCAGTCTGCCTTTTAAACTCAACACTATTGGAGAGGTCTGATGACCTCTCCAATAATACATATCCAATGAGTCAAACTATTTGCTTCTTTTTATATACATGTAACATTAGTCTAGGATTAGTAAAATGATGCTTCAATCGGAAACACTTCCCACAAATGTCACATTTATATGGCTTTTCCCCGCTGTGAATCATGATGTGTCTGTTTAAGTTGAATTTCTGAGAAAATGTCTTCATGCATATATTACATTGGTATATCCTCACAGACCCTGATTGTGCAGGCATGCTTTGCATCTTTGGAATCATGACCCCTGGCTTTGCATTGCTGTCTCTATCATAGTAGACCTGATCTGAAAGAGAAACGTATGTCTTGCTCAGCTGGATTAAAACATACAGGTTCTATTTCAGATCAGATCCTTGGAAAACTGAAAAGTTAAATATTTACCAATTAACCCTTAACTCCATAGATACTCATTTCTGTGCATCGCTTGTAGGAGCCTTTGGAAAACATTGTGGCAAAAGGTGAAATTGCTCGTGACGAGCAATTTCACCTTTTGTCACAATGTTGTCAATGCTATCAAAAGGTGTCATATATACATAAGAAATGGCTTCATCCTTGCTGTTATTTAGGGTCAATTAGAGATACCATAGAAATGTCTTGCGTGGTAAAGGGTTAATCCTTGACTTTGAAAGGATAGAAAACATCATTGTAGGAGAGGAGAAAAAGCTTCCCCCTCCCCTCCCCAACATTTTCTCCTTTCTCTTTCCAGCTTTCTCTATCTCTTTCCTCAGGCTAATAAATACCAAATTGTCTCTTTGTAACAACCCTCTTCCTTATTGGAGGGGGGGGGGGTTGATAAAGATATAAAAATATCTTTGTTTTAACTTGGTACTTAATCAGGGCCAGTATTCACCAAACATTCTTAAGAATATTCTAAATCTTATTTTCCAAGATTTTCTAAATTTGAAAGTATCACAACTTCTGATTGGCTATTAATTTGGTTTTAAATGGTGTTCAATTTTAGAACAAGAGCGGCAAATTGTCACACGATACGCCCGTCTTACCCCAAGTTGTAAAGTTGGGGCATAATGATCATAAAGGGGAGGTATAGAAAAATAGTAGTGCAGAAATTTTTGCCATTGATTGTAGATAATGGCGGAGTATTTGTGTTGAAATTTCATAACCCCAGCTAGGTAGATATGCATCATACAAAATTCAAGTTTGAAGAAAAACAAGACTGGGCAATTACTCAAAAATTAAGCAAGCAAGAGTTGAAATTTATATGCATAGCAATTCCCCTTGATGGAATGTATCCACGCATGAAATTTCATATCCATAGCTAGTATAAGTTTGAAGATGCACCGGACAATGTTCAAGTATGAAAATAAACAACTCTAAAAATAAGGAAGCAAGAATTATGGTTCATGTGCACTGCACTCCTCCTTGATGAGATCTATCCACCTACAAAATTTCATAACCATATCTAGAATAGTTTTGGAAATATGCTCTGGACAAAATTCAAGCAATAACTCAAAATTAAGCAAGCAAGCGTTATGGTTCATGTGCACTGCACTTCCCCTTGATGAGATCTATCCACGCAGGAAATTTCAAAAACATATCTATTTTGCCCGGAGCATATCTCCAAAACTATACTAGCTCTGGTTATGAAATTTCATGTGTGGCTAGATCTCATCAAGGGGGAGTGCAATGCACATGAACCATAACTCTTGCTTTGTTAATTTTTGAGTTATTGCCCTTTGTTCATTTTCATACTTGAATTTTGTCCAGAGCATATCTCCAGAACTATACTACCTATGGTCCAAATCAAAAGCATTTGCAGACGACAAAATAAAGGTGACTGAAAAATTGAAATTTGTTCTGGGAAGGGTAGAAAACAGAGTGGGAAAAGGAGAAAATGCTGGTTACCAGCATTTTCTCCTTTTCCCACACTGTTTTCAAAAGGCTTCTTTCTAAGGGGCATCAAAAGTAGGGATTGAGTGGTAATTGGTTTATGGTGAACATAGAAGTAGGCTCAAAAATAGAACTCCGACTATTATTCGGGAAGTTACATAATTATACTGTAAGCAATTAAACCCTTAGCCTAAAAAGCTCGACCCAAACCAGCGAATACATCCAAAATCAGACTGAACAAAACATGAATCTTGGAAATACAATGTACTATGAGGTTACAAAAAGGGGCTTAGAAGCCCTGAACTCTTATCCTGCCGTGAAACTAGGGGCTTATCAGCTGACCACTGCCGTGGAACTTTCACATCTGGAGGCTATTAAGCTTACAGGGTTTTCCTTGTTGCTTGATTTTGTGCGTTTTGATGCACTTTTAAGGAAAATGTCGCACAATTTTTTCGGTAATGCGTCATGGTGGACGCACAAATACCATCAGTGGTAATAATGATTGTATACCTTCTGACACTCTTACATCGCGATTAGATGAAAAATCTTGAGTACGAAGGGAAAATGGGACAAAAGAGTGGACTGTGTATCAATTTTACTAAAGTACCGTCAATCTTTAAAACAGATCTGAACTAAACCAGTCAATCTCTAATGAAAACAATATGGCTCTGTCAAAATCGACGTCATTCTTGCTGTCTGCAAATAAGAAGAGCACGTACACAAAGATCAGACAATACAATGTCTGGTAAGAGCACCCAGAATCACATTTCAAGGTCTCGAGAATTTATAAAAGATACGCTTGGTTATTCTTTTAAAACAGTGCCATGAACGCGACCTGCGTGTCGAAACACAAGAATCGGCCATCTAATTGGTGATACTATTTTATTTCCGGCTGAAATGGATACTCTTTATCAAGAAAAATAACAGAGACTTTCTACTCCAGCCCACAACAAGCTTTCTTCGCCAACGAAATGATCGATTTCTGTTATATAACCAATAACAAAAGAGAAAGGCTACACATACTTCGAAAATCAACCCTTGTGCAGCATCAAAACACTAGCAATCATGACAATACCCTTAAAACATTATAATTACTTACAGATATTACAGCTTGTCTGAAGGTAGAGCATATTTGCTCGTTAACAACAGGCTTTGTAAAGCAGACTCCAGATAGTCTTTATGGAAAAGGTGCCATCTAAGCCCCCTCTATATGTAGAGAGTCTCTGGTGTTATTATGTATCTATTACCATGAAACAATTAATAATAGACTTTATAGATAAACAAAGATTTACAGCGAATAGAAAACATGACAAAAACACATACTTTCATAATTAGAAGCTTTTATTTAAGCAAATTTCATTTTGTTGTGACGCCCACAAATTCCAAAATGACCCCTATTATTTTTTACTAGGGGGTCACAATGACCCCCTATTTTTGTGGCCGAGGGAAAACCCCGAACTTAGCACTCCAGTTACCATCATTTTATCCTCATTATCTGATAAACCGTTAGATATGGGTAATTAGTGTAAGAAGAGGAAATGATCCTTGATAAATAAGCTTAACACACATGTAAGATTCAGACATTTATCTAAAGTACAAACAATAGATCCTAGCTGATAAATAGTAAGTGTACAGTCTAAAAAGGGGAAAAAAATACTTTAAAGCATACTAAGAGTCTAACTTACACAATAATACAATATATAATTACAAATATTTATAGTTTTGAATAAAAAGATAAATGATTGAAATAAATGTGAAAAATTATGTGGGAATAGTAGCAAAACAGTCATGTACAAAAGAAAATCAAAGCACTGGTCAAATATCATTTATACATTTACATACATTCAGATAACTATTCAATTCCAAAATTTACATTGTATTTGACAGATTCTTACTGACTTACAAGGTTTAGAAATACAAAGATTAGATAAAGAATTCATTATTGTAGTATTTTGACTGCTTATTTAGCCCAAGCATCAGTAATAAACAATCAATATGTTACAATATCAGTCTGACTCAGAATCAGATTGATTTCGATTCCCAGGGGCTACTGGCTTATAATATTTCAATGTGTGGTACCTTTGAAAACATTCAGGATTGCACATTGGTTTCCTACAATTGATGCACTCATAGGCTGTCTGCTTTCTTTTAACCCATTACCACTCAATCCCTACTTTTGACGCCCTTGAGAAAGAAGCCTTTTGAAAACACTGTGGGAAAAGGAGAAAATGCTGGTAACCAGCATTTTCTCCTTTTCCCACAGTGTTTTCTACCCTTTCCAGAATAAATTTCTATTTTTCAGTCACCTTTATTTTTTCGTCTGCAAATGCTTTCAATTTGGACCAGTCTAAAATTTTCTCGTGTAGTAATGAGTTAAAACCATCCCTATATTTTGCCTTTTGATTGCATACAACACAATCTCTTACAACCCTCTATTTCTTGGCATCCGGCTTTGGTCGGATATGTCCAATAAAATGTCTTTCTGTGAGCCGCCCAAGCGTTTCAGCAGACCTTCTGCCTTTTTTCTGTGGCCTTGGAGCATCTGTTGCAGATTCTACAAGAGCCAGGACAATAGCCTGTCTGAAATCCATGTGTGCACCTTTTTTTTGATGGGGAGCAAATTTGCAATGAAGTATGTAAGCATTGACTAGTGGTGGGCCGATGATTGACTATAGTCGAAAGTCAGTTGGTTTTGGCTTCCGATTCCGATAATCGATTGAGAAATCCCGCAATGGATTGTAGTCGGTTATTAAGCTGGCTTGGTGCCAAGACTTGAATTCTGGTTTTTAGCACTTGGTTTTTTGACTATATTTAATCACAATCTTGGATTAAACATAGTGGATAACAAACACAACAAGAGCCGTCAGAGACAGTTATGCTCCCCGAACAAGTGCTTGTCATAAAATATAAGAAATTGATATAAATTCACTTCTTTTATCCTAGAAGAACCTGTTCATGCCCCCCCAAAATTTGAAGTGAAAAGGCAATTACTATCTTAGAGATAGCCAACTTGTAGAGGACAATAAGCCCCCTTTAAGCCCACTTTTCCCATAAGACAATATTGGATCATTGCAATAAATACAACAGGTGTGTGGTTTGTGGCACTTTTTAATAATAATTCAAAATTCGAAATTTAATAAAATTTTGAGCAGTCCTGTATTAAATATTACATAAAACAATTTTTTATATGAAGCCCCCTTTTTCCGAGACGCAGCCTGAAATTGAGAAAGAGGAAGAGAGGTACCTGGGCAACATTCCAACAAGTTCAGATTTGAAATTTCACAAATTTTTGAGCACTGATAAAGGAGAACCTAGTGAAAAACAATTTTTTCCATGAAGTCCCCTTTTTCCGTGATGCACCTTTAATTTGAGAAACCAGGAAAGACGTATTTGCGCATTAATAATTCATAGATTGCAAAAACAAAGGGCACATGTTGAAACTTGTAAAACAAGATATAACCATGAAATGTTGACAAAAACTGAACAAGATATTAGTAAAAATTGCAATTTTGCATTAGGGCCCCTTTTTTCATTTTACAAGAAACCCCCTTTTTCCATGACAGCGGGTCAAATTGAAAAACACATAGATCAAGAAAAAAGAGCACATGGTGAAACTTTGAAAAAAGAATATAACCATGAAGTTTGATGAAATTTTGACCAAAACTGAATGAAATATTGGAATTTTGCAAGAAGCCCCCTTTTTCCATGACAGAACGTCAACTTAAAAAATGCCCAGATTAAAAATAGCAAGGGCACATGCTAAAACTTTCCATAAGCAATATAACCATGAAGTTTCATGATATTTTGACAAAAAGTGAATGAGATATTGGTAATAATTGCAATTTTGCATCAAGCCCCTTTTTTCCATGACACGGGGTCAAATTGAAAATCCGGGAAAATTACATCGGCGCATTACCCTAAGGAGTTCATATATGAAGTTTCATCCAATTTGGTCCAAGGGTTGTGGAGAAATCCCTTCGGACGGACGGACGGACGGACAGACGAAGCGGCGACTATATGCTCGCCCTTTGGGGAGCATAAAAATTGGCTGAAAAATGAGAAACAAATCTTTGTCCATGAATGTCTTGACAAAAGTTGACAATTATCATCCAGGTGTCCTTCGCATTTTATACTGATTGTGTTTAACCCATCTTTATGCCAAATGCACGCAAGCTAGGTTATATTAAGTTCTAGATGATAATTTCATGCCTCAGATTGACATTTAGGCAGATATCTTTATCCCCTATGTTTAATCCAAGATTGTGATTAATAATAGTCACAAAACCAAGTGCTAAAAACCAAAATTCAAGTTTTGGCACCAAGCCAGCTTAGAAACCGACTACAATCGATTCCGGGATTTCTCAATTGATTATCAGAATCGGAAGCCAAAACCAACTGACTTTCGACTATAGTCGATCATCGGCCCACCACTACTGTGTAATAGATAATCATGCTGCATTAGCCCCTGTTTGCACCCATGGTTTAACCCATTACCACACAATCCCTACTTTTTACAACCATTAGAAAGAAGCCTTTAGAAAACATTGTGAGAAAAGGAGAAAATGCTGGTATTCAGCATATCCTCCTCCCACAATATTTTCTGCCCAGCTGGAAACAAATTTCAATTTTTGAGTCCTGTTTATTTTATCGTCTGCAAGTGCTTTCAGTTTGGATCAGTCTAAAATTTTGTTGTTTGGTAAAGAGTTAAATACTGAAGATATTACTGATTTATAAATAATTTAAAACTTGGAAAGAGGGGTGGTTAGGTTGTGACAAAGCCACATTAATGCTTTACCACACAATCCTAACTTTTAACGACCCTGAAAAAGAAGCCTTTTAAAAACATTGTGGGAAAAGGAGAAAATGCTGGTAACCAGCAATTTCTGCTTTTCCCACAATGTTTTCTACCCTTTCCAAACCAAACTGTAATTTTTCAGTCACATTTACTTTGTCAGTCACATTTACTTTGTCATCTGCAAACATGTTGAATTTTGTCCGGTCTATAATTTTGTTGTTTGGAAGAGTTAACCGTTTACCACACGAGAAAATTTTAGACTAGTCCAAATTGAAAGCATCCGCAGACGACAAAATAAAGGTGAATGAAAAATTGAAAGTTGTTCTGGGAAGGGTAGAAAACACTGTGGGAAAAGGAGAAAATGCTGGTTACCAGCATTTTCTCCTTTTCCCACAGTGTTTTCGAAAGGCTTCTTTCTCTGGGGCGTCAAAAGTAGGGATTGTGTGGTAATGGGTTAAACCTCCAAACTATAGTTTGTTTTGAACATCCTTTATCTCTCTCTCTCTCTCTCATTTTTTCTGCTTGTGAGGCTAATTTGATATTAGTTGACGTCCAAGATTGGGGTGAACAAGAGACCCATGCACTTATGGAAAGATTCGGTTTTAGATTACCATTACAGAGTTCTGCCAAGCTTTTTACCTTATGGGGCCATTGGCCCATCCAAGCCCAAAAAGTGGGGCCACCTTTTTACAACATGGGGCCATGACTAAGTTCGAACATAAATTGAATATAATTATAGACTAGAGACAGAATACCCAATAAAAATCAAACATTTTGTATGATAATTTAGCAGTTATCTGTTTTATTGATTCTTATTTACAAAGAATTTCCTGCGCTTCAAGGGCCAAAGAAAATGGAAGTATGTCACTTTGGCATTTCGGGTTGCCCAGAGGGCTTGGGCTTGCTATTTGTCTTAGCCTCTTTTGGCTTTGTTTGACCAAAATAGCTTAGTTTAGATTTACAATTCTTCTTTTCGGCCATCGGAGTTTATCAAGAACAGCAATCATTTGATGCAGAACGAAAAAGGAAAACGTCATCTGTTTACTTGTGAAAACGAAACTCATTGGCTCAAAATTCGGGGAACCCAATTTTCATTAAGTACTAAGCCAATCAGAATTGCTGTTACGATCCATAACACGACTTTGGGGAAAACACGGAAGCACTCTCTTGCACTCCAGATCATTCCCATTCATGTATGGTGAGAGTAACGAATGACAACTCCGCTCGGAGATTGACACGGAAGTGAAATTGATTGAAACAAAACAGACTTCCGGTGAATTTGTCCCAAGTAATCTTCATACCTATGTTGCATGCCTCGTATTTTTAATGCAGTGGGTGGCCCCTCGGACATATTCTTTTAGGGCCATCTGTAATTTTTTAGCGCCGATCCGGTAATGGCACGTCCTCGGCAGAACTCTGCCATTATGGTAGCATTTTTCATAATCATGTAAATTTCCCCCTTTCCTAAAAACAATTATCTCTGTCTTGTCTAAATTTACCTCCATCCCAGTCTACAACAAAGTTTTAGACTTGTACACAGAGGTCCAGATAAGACGGAGTGATGGTATTATAAATTCATTGTTTTTCTTCCAGACCCTATGTTGTGAGTACTCATTAGAATTGTCTCGACGAGACAATTCTAATGAGTACCCACAACCTAGGGTTTAGTGGAGAATAATTAATATTTTTAAGTTTGAAATCAATATCACACCCTCTATCTGGGGCTCTGTGTACAAATTGAAAGCATTTGCAGATAATTGTTTGTGGCTTAATGATAAGATTTGTCTTTGAAAGGGTAGAAACAGAATGGTATGTGCCATAGAAGTTTCCTACACCAGTACTTTGTACAGTTTTCTTCCCAAGCCACTGGCTTCCGATAGGGTAGACCAGTATTTTTTTGTCCTTTTGTAGCAATGTTTTAAAAAGTCCTATTTTTCAGTTACCTTAAATTCTTGATTATGTGGTCAGGATTTAATCTGATTTTACTTTTCTATTCAAGGATGGTACAAATTAGACGTGTGGAACAGAATTGCTAACCAGAATCGAGAGAGATTAGTATAAGTTGTCAGAACTTGTTTCTCAATCGATGTAAATAAATATGTTTAAACTAACCAGCTGCTTTTTATTTTTAGAGCAGTAGTTGAGCATTTTGTTTTTTAACCCTTTACTCCATAGATACTCATTTCTACACATTACTTGTAGGAGCCCTTGGAAAACATTGTGGCAAAAGGTGAAATTGCTCGTTTCGAGCAATTTCACCTTTTGTCACAATGTTTTTCTATGCTATCAAAAAGTGTCATATACACATAAGAAACAGCTTCATCCTTGCTGTTACTTAGGGTCATTTAGAGATAACATAGAAATGCCTTATGAGTAAAGGGTTAAATAAATGTGACCCATCATGCAAAAAGGGGCCTTTTGGCAACTGCGAAAAGTGTCAACCCTGGTCAGACTGCACAAATTGCGCAGGCTGACCAGGGTCGACACTTTTCGCTTTTATATTTTCTGTATGAAAAGTGGTCATTGTACCTTATTATACAATCATTTTTGAATTGTCAACTTAAACTCACCTCCACTATTGTGGGTCTGTTTTCATCTAACTGATGTACAGAATTTTCAAATGGTCCCTTTTTCTCATCTTCGCGAGCCAAGGTTACTATCACTACGTGGACCTTACCTTGGTGGATCAAGCCCGATTTTGGGACTCCCAAGACAAGCCACCTATTCGATGCTGCTTATTATCTCCCTTTAAATCATATTAATTATAGCCAATGAAATGTCATTTTACAAACTGCTTACGAATACAATAATTCAACATGACGCAATAACCACAAACATACTTCGACATTCCATGGTCAGGTGCTGGGATACAGCTTAAAACATCTGATAATTGATTGCAGTGTTTCCGTTTACGACATAAAAGTATCAACAAGGTTTTTCCCTTCTTCATTCTATCCCCCAACCAAAGTGATCTTCATTAAAAAGATGATTTACAGAAGAAAAATTGGGACTCAAAAGAAACTCAATTGGACTCAACTTTTTCAGTGGCACTGGGTCCCAGGGACTTAGTAAAATTTTATTCAAACGGAAACACTGGATTGGTCACATTGAAACTTTACGTAAATATTGTTCGTCCATGTTTTCTTCGGTAATAAATCATTAAAGATTCTGCGCACACCCACGGAGGTATTTATGTTTACCTTCTATTTTTATCGTGACCCTGTTCTATTTTTATCAAAAATGAAATGCTATGAGCAATTTGATTTGATGCAGTTAGAGCTAGCTGCAACCATTGAAAATGTGTATCGGGTGATTGTCAAAAACAAGCTCAATCCGCCAAGGGTAAAGTAGCGCAGTGGACCGTAACCCTTGGCATGCAAGGATGCCTTTTTCCATGATGGGTCACAAATAAATAATGAACCATGCTCTGGCAATAGGAGATTTGATGCATCCCCATGATCCGTCATACCAAGCAATTTGTCATGTTAATTATGGGTCTATTAACCCTTTATTCCATAGATAATCATTTCTATGCGTTGCTTGTAGGAGCCTTTGGAAAACATTTTGGCAAAAGGTGAAATTGCTCGTGTCGAGCAATTTCACCTTTTGCCACAATGTTTTCTACACTATCAAAAGGTGTCATATACACATAAGAAACGGCTTCATCCTTGCTGTTATTTAGGGTCAATTAGAGATACCATAGAAATGCTTTATGGGGTAAAGGGTTAACATGCAGAAAATTGACCAATAGCAGAAAGTTTAACCCAGGTTAGCCTGTGTAGACTGTACTAGCTAATGCAGTGTTTCTCCCAGGCTCAAATGTTTGAGGGTCATTTGTGACCCCTATTCCTAAATTTTAGGGTTCAATCAGCAAACTTAGGGTTATTCAGTTTTGTTTTGAATTGCTACTTTAAAGCTACTTGAAGTTACGTTTTTGGATCTTTCCCTGTGACTCATTGTCTAAAGACGGGATTTTTCTTTGACAAGGCCCAGATATTTTTTGCATTTGTTGATTTTCCATTTTCATGTTTTCGAGGTGTTTACTTCGGAAGGGACAGGAAAGTGATCTACAAGTCATTTCTGCCAATCTGATTTTCTTTTTGTTCATCTACTTGTTTATTTCCGCTTGATGTCATGGTGTGCAGTCAAACTTTTTACCACACGACAATATTTTAGGTTTGTCCAAATCCAAAGCATTTGCAGACAACAAAATAAGTGACTGAAAATTTGAAATTTGTTTTGTAAAGGGTAGAAAATATTGTGGGAAAAGGAGAAAATGCTGGTTACCAGCATTTTCTCCTTTTCCCACAATGTTTTCAAAAGGTTTCTTTTTCAGGGTCGTCAAAAGTAGGTATTGTGTGGTAATGGGTTAAACTCTTGTTTCCACTGAATTGCTAATATTTGGTTGCATCAGAAAAGACGCTCACGACAAGTCTTTGTGTGTCAGCAAAGAAATCGTTGAGTCAAAAACGCAAGAAATATGCTCTAGGCAAAACACTGCTAACCTGGCCTTACCTGGGTCGATACTTCTCGCAGATGCATTAAATCCCCTTATCAGAGAGCACGACTCAAATATAAAAATATTCAAAAATCTACTTACTGTATTCTTGCATATCTGCTTGGTTATCAGTCCCACCAGACCAGCTGTGTTGCATCGAGGATTCAGGACCCCACATCGAGTCCAGCAGCTGGCCCGGTTCAACACCTAACACAGGTTGACCAGGCTCGACTCCGATAATCTCTAATTCTTTCTCAGAGTCACTGACTGCTTCAAGTTTTACAATAGGTGCCACATTCTGAGCAATACCAGAGTTTGCTTCAGTCTCATTATTGCTCTGTAAAGTAGATACCACTCCAGTCAAGCCTGATAAATCCGACTCTAACTTCAATCCTTCCAGAATTCCAGCGTGCTCTTGTCTATTAGACATAGAATCAGCTGCAATTTCAGTACTCCCTGTATTAGATTTATTTGGAGTTTCAGCAATGTCTGATATGGATGCTCCTTGCTTAGAGGAAGCATCATCTTCTTCCTCACTTGTAGAATTTCTTTCTACCTTAATTACTGCTTGTATAGGTGCATCACTTGGTTTAGGTGTTGAGGTTACCATAGTGGAGTTAAAACTGGCTGGTTTTCTTTCGATCCTTTTGTAAGGCTGAGGTCTGTTTCTTGCTGTACGCTGCACATTTTTTGATGGGGAAAACTGTTGACCTAAAAATGACCTTTGTGCCCGATCTACCTTTGACATAGAAAGACTCATATGCTCATTTTTTTCCCGAAGTTTCTTCTCATGAGATCCTGAAACCACATAGAAAGTAATGAGTGTTCTTGGTCTTTGGAAAAATTTAAAAGATCATTTAACTCTAAACGACAAAATTTTAGACTAATTGAGAGCATTTTGCAGACAACAAAATAAAAGTGACTAAAAAAATTGAAATTTGTTTTAGAAAGGGAGAAAAATATTTTGGAAAAGGGAGAAAATGCTGATCACCTGCTTTTTCTTCTAATCCCACAATATTTTCTATAGGCTTTTTCCTAAGGGTCGTTAAAAGTCAGGAATGTGTGGTAAAGGATTAAAAGACATACAGGAAAGAGCACAAAATACTGATTCCAGCATTTTCTCCATCCAATGATTATATATTTCCCTCTTCTATTATTGAAAAGTGTCTTGCACAACTTCAGTAAACAATCAATGTATTAACAAACTTCCAATACAATAGCAGCAAAACTGTAGGAGTGAACAAGACAAAATTACTAGTATTTTGTACACTTACAGACACATGGATGGACAGACAGGCTGATTCCAGTATACCTCCGAAAACATTCATTTTGCGGGGATATAAAAAAGCTGGTAACCAGCATTTTCTCCTTTTCCTTCCATGTGTTCCAATCTATCATCGACAAAAACTATTATTTAACGCTTTACCAAACAATCCTTGACTTTTACATCCAGTAGGAAGAAACCATCTGCAAATATTGTGGGAGGAGAAAATACTGGTAGGCCAGCATTTTCTCCTTTTCCCACAATGTTTTCTATTCTTCTGAAGTCTAGTTTCAATTTTTGAGTCAAACAATTTTTTGTCCTCTGCAAATGCTTTTCAATCTGGACAAGTCTAATATTCTGTTGTTTGGTAAAGAGTTAAGAGGTCTGACTTACTTTTAAGACAAAATCCAAGAAACTGTGACTTGATATCTTCATGATCGTTCAAGAAAAATTTTCCGGAATCTGATCCTAGATGACTGAGAGTTCCGTCTGACACACTGGCTGTGAGAATGACAGATTCTTCATCTGTATGTGACGATAATTGCTCTACCTGAAAAATAGATATGTCAAAATACTTGAAAATAGCAAAGGTCCAAAAGAGCTGCTAGGTCTTAACCCTTTATCAAACAATCCTGACTTTTGACGCCCCCGAGAAAGAAGCCTTTAGAAAACATTGTGGGGAAAGGAGAAAATGCTGGTAACCAGCATTTTCTCCTTTTCCCACAATGTTTTCTATTCTTCATAAAATAAAATACAAATTTTAAGCCACTTTTATTTTGTCGTCTGCAAATGCTTTTGATCTGGACAAACGTTAACCTAAAATTTTGTCATTTGGTAATGAGTTAACCCTTTATCAAACAATCCTGACTTTAACCACCACTAGGAAAGACAGTTTTTGAAAAAATTGTGGAATGAGAAAAAAATGCTGATACTCAGCATTTTCTACTTTCCCACTATTACCGGAGACCACTCCTTCATGGATTGCTTCCTCCCGATTTAAATACAATAACTAACAACTGTGTTAGAGAGATGTCTATTTAGCTCAGTGTTTATGGTATTTAAGAAATAATCTTTCTATCGTGGTATATCGTTCAATAAACCACAGTTGTGAGTTATGCGGTGCAATAAATAATCCACGAGGGCGATTCTAACATGGCCAATTCTTAGTGAAATGAAAACAAGTTGAAACTTAGAGTAAAAACGCGGATGAAGATTATGTTCAATTGATTAACTCACTCATTGAATGATGTCACTCTACATGGATTGTCCCAGATTTTACCACGTTTTCCTTGCACTGTGTTTATAGAGCCAAAGTCGTGTGTCATGTTAGAATGGTCTTTTAACCCTCGAAAAATAAGGATATTTGCCCGTCACGGGTTCAAATCCCGCCAGGTGGGTGTAGTATTTCAGCTATGTATTTGTTACAAACTTTCATGTTTGTAAGACAACAAAATTTTAATCTCTCAATCCATCATGAATGAAAGGTTTAACCCTTTCCCAAACGGCAAATTTTGGACAACACCAAACTGAAAGCATTCTGCAGATGACAACGTAACAGTTGCTAAAAGGATGATTTTTCTATATGATAGGGTAGAAAACATTGTGGGAAAAGGAGAAAAACATTGTGGGAAAAGGAGAAAATGCTGGTTACCAGCATTTTCTCCTTTTCCCACAATGTTTTCAAAAGGCTTCTATTCCAGACCCATAAAAACCAGGGATTGTTTTGGAAAGGGTTAATTTCTTAATCAAATAAACCTTTAAATTTTTAATCAAAGGTCTGCAAATGCAGACATGGTCTAAAAACATTTACCAAAAGGCAAAATTTTAGACTGGTCAAATTGAAAGCAGTTACAGATGACACACATTACTCAAAATTTGAAATTTTTGAGGTAGAAAACATTGTAGGAAGAGTAGAAAATGCTGGTTACTAGCATTTTCTCCTTTTCCCCCCCACAATGTTTTTAAAAGACTTGAGTCTCAATGTCAAAAAAACCAAGGACTGTTTGGTAAAGGGTTAATTGTGCATGTTTTTACGACCCAGAGGAAGAAGCCTTTTGAAAACATTGTGGAGAAAGGAGAGAATGCTGGTACCAGCATTTCCTCCTTTTCCCACAAAGTTTTCTACTTTTACAAACTCTAGTTTCAATTTTTGAATCACATTTTCTTGTAATCTGCAAATGCTTTCAGTTTGGGCGAGTCTAAAATTTTGTCATTTGGTAAAGAGTTAATTGTATTTACCAGTTGTTGAATCTGGGATTTTAGAACTGCTTTAAGGATGACTTTATATCCAGGAATTTCTTTGACCACATCTAGATCTGGTGTTGCCATGACAACACTTGTGTTTACCAATACTTCAATTATTGATGGTTTGAATTTTTCTGTACAAGTCTTGTTTCTTTAAGGATATTTCTGAAAAAGCAAAAATAACATCATTAACATGTCTCATCTGAATTTAGTGAATATAGTGTTAAACATCAACTTCAACAGTACTTTGATTATATATTTTGGTAACAGCATGCATAAAACCAAGCAGTTTCTAGGTTTCATACATGTAAGTGTAAGCTCAGAGATCTTAGCTGCTGAATTCTTCACCAAGCAACAAGCTGCTGAATTCTTCACCAAGCAACAAGCTGCTGAATTCTTCACCAAGCAACAAAAATTTGGTTCAGACAAAACTAAAAGTATTCAGGTTTAGATCTAGTTGGCAATAAATTGATGTTATAAGGTGATTTTCGTAGTTGAGGGGGCAGAAAATATTGTGAGAAAAGGATAATATGCTAGCGCTTTCACCTTTTACTTTACTCATTACCAAACAACAAACTTTTAGGTTTGTCCAAATCGAAAGCATTTGCAGACAACAAAATAAAAGTGACTAAATAGTTGACCAGCATTTTCTCTTATTCCCACAATGTTTTGTAAGGCTTCTTTTTTCGGGTCGTCAAAAAGTAGGGATTGTGTGGGAATGGGTTAATATTTTAAAAAGCCTTCTCTTTTACAGTCTTCAAAACTTGGGAATTGTATGTAACAAAGCATCCTCGGATACCCCAGGGTCTCCCTATTTGCTACGCTACATCGACCCTGGGACAATTGACTAATAAAACTTTGAATCAGCCGCCGAAAATCGATACTAAACGTCATACCGTACAGTACACTCGCCCATCACAAAATGATGATAGAACCAATGAAAAGCCAGCATTCGGCCAGCGGTAAAGCGAGCCGCTGAAAATCGATACGAATCGTCATAGCGTACAGTACACTCGCCCATCACAAAATGATGATGGAACCAATGAAAAGCCAGCATTCGGCCAGCGGTAAAGCGAAGGAAATTCAACTAATTGTCCCAGGGGTCGATGTATAGCGTAGCAAATAGGGAGACCCCGGGGTATCCGAGGATGGTAACAAAGAGTTAAGTGGAAAATTACTTCAATCTCTGACCTTGCAGAGCTTGCATTCTATTCTTGGAATTATGCGTGGATATTTTGTGAGACTGTCCAACAGTACTGGCTCTGATATTGCAATATCTGGAACATTTGACTTGAAAATGTCCACTTCTTCTATGACATAGACGAGATGCACTATTAAGTTTGATCTTGCCTATAAATCAATCTCTTAGTGCAGTATCAAAGATATAGATTAAAATCAATAACACAGAATAAATGGGCATATTTAAAGCCCTCTTCTCATTTAGTTATGGGTTTATAGTAACTACACCATGGTTGTTTACTTAAAATTACAAAAAAATGATCAACGTCATGGCAAACTATCCCCTGCGATTCTTGTTGGAATCTAAATAACCTTAGGCTCAATTCAGACTCGGCGGGCAGAGTTACTGATATTATCGTATAAAATAATACCTTTATTATTGGCAGAATGCAATCGGGTGTTAAAGCCACAGGGTATTTAACTGCAGAATGTCTCGTTTACACAGTCACCGAGAATTTTGAAAACATGGCGATCTATTCGAGCTTTGTTGTTGTTGTTGTTCGATAGCTATCTCAGCTCGAGAGGTTACACAAAGGGAGTGGCGGACATCACTCGGCCCATAATTGCTTCGACCCATTACAACTTTGACCTATAGTCAAGACTGATCCAAATTATTTAAGCACTTGTAGGAGACGAATAAAGGACAAATAGGATCAAATTATTAATTACATGCATTAAATTAGAAAAAGGAGAAAATTCTGATTAGATCTACCAGCATTTAGATCTTAAGATATAGAGCATTGGGAAAAGGGTTAATTAGTTTTGAAAATGTAAAATTCTGGTCATTTTAATAAGGGGTCGTTTTAAGCTTTTACCACACAATCCCGACTTTTAATCATCCTAGAAAAGAAGCCCATCATTTTCTCCTTTTCCCACAATGTTTTCTACCCTTCCCAATACAGCGTAGAAATTTGAAACACGTTTATTTTCTTGTCTGCAAATGCTTTCAGTTTGGACTAGATCTAGTCCTAAAATATGTCACATGGTTATGACACTCGTCACAACTCCGCCAATTCCGTTCCTACATCTAATATTGATGGCTCCTGTTACCCGAGGTATGCCGAACGATGGTAATGAGTTATAGCGATAACTCCGTCTATTTTTGTGAGATCAGACATAACGCCATAGCACTGATTTCACGGATTCTCGTAAACGACGCCTTGTATTGATCATGTGACTTTCCTAAAATGCTTTATGATTCTTACTCTGCAGCGAAATCCGAAATGCTCAAAGAGGCTACGTAGCCCAATTAGGAATGTAACATTAGTTTTCTTTAATCTTCGCCAAGAACAAGGTTACGTTTTCCTTATGTTGCCAGCAAACGCCTCAAAACTCAGCGATGAATTATTTGAAGTTTAGTGAGGGTTTTTATACAGAGTCTGAGCAGCTCAATTTAAACTTACACCAAACAATCCCTGGTTTTACGACCTTGCCATAAAGGCCTTTTAAAAACATTGTGAGAAAAGGAGAAAATGCTGGTGACCAGCATTTTCTCCTTTTCCCACAATGTTTTCTACCCTGCTGGTAACAAATGTCACTTTCTGAGTTACGATTATTTTGTCGTCTGCAATTGCTTTCAATTTGGACCAATCTAAAATTTTGACGTTTGGTAAAGGGTTAAATACAGTGCATTGTGGAAAAATGGCTGTAGGAGATATCATACCCTTGAGATATCACCCACATTTCGAATTGGGAAAATTTCTCAAGAGAATCGACACCAAACACTTTGTGTGTGTGTGTGTGTGTGTGTGTGTGTGAAATCGCTATTTATTAGCATGTTCTTCTTTTACCATGTAGTTTCAAGGTCTCCTCAGAAAGGACTGTTTGGTAAAGGGCAAGAAGAAATGGTAAATCCACATTTCTTTAGATAAGTTTAAACACATTTATTTACATCGAATGAGAAACAAGATTTTGTAACTTATATATACTAATCTCTCTCGATTCCGCTTCCTGTGAACCACACCAGTTCTCCCGTCGAATGTGCGACCCAAAGAAAGATCCCAAAGTTGACACCTGCTCCTTGGTATCGAACTCGGGACCTAATGGTAAAGAGGCCGATGCTCTTCATCACAATCACGGACACCACCTTTCTTTAACCCTTACCCAAACAATCCCTGGTTTTTACGGTCTGAAACAGTAGCCTTTTGAAAACATTGAGGGAAAAGGAGAAAATGCTGGTAACCAGCATTTTTTCCTTTTCCCACAATGTTTTCCACCCTATCATAGACAGAAATCATCTTTTCAGCAAGAGTTAAATTGTCATCTGCAAATGCTTTCAATTTGGTCTAGTCCAAAAGTTTGTCGTTTGGGAAAGGGTTAAGCATGAATTACATTCAGATTGTAATCACTCAATATTGACAGTCTAACTCTGGTATGTAGATTTATACAAGGGTCTGTTTTATGAAATCTGTTAAAAAATAAGCTCATTATTTACCTTTTTTTCCTCGTGTCACGGAAATATGGATCATTTTTCTTTCAAGATCCTTGTCTCACGATTACTTTCTAAAATTTTGTCTTTTTTTTCTCTCTCTCTCTCTCTCTCTCCCTCTATCACATAAAACTGGAGCAATCTTAGTATTGATATTCCAAAAATAGTTTGAAATAAACTTGGCATGCAGATCACGTGGTCCTGAAAACTACTTCTATGCACATGCGCAGACCACACCGATTCTTTTCGACCGCGGCGTTCTCAAATGGAAGAAGCATCTCCGTATTTCTCAGCATATATTGAAAAAAATTAATTTAAGGTGGACAGATTAAACACTTCAGGTATGAATACCACGAAATATCAAAGTATCACATGATTTGCCGAGTTTTATTTTTCAATCGAGTTGTAGATCCATGGGATTTTTGCATGAAACGCAAAAGCCTGCCAGTATCGTCATGGGCAGCCATTATTGAAGAAATTTTAGCCCACTGTTCTTAATACATGAAAATGCAGACAAAGAACATAGCTCATCAAAGAAATACAAATTCGATATATTACGATGCATGGTGTTTATTCTGTTTGGGCACAATATCTCTTTTGAAAACTGTCGCTGTAATTCTTTTTTCAAACACAGAGCACCTGTGGAGAATCTAAAATTAGCAGAAAGAAACATGGCGACATGGCCATGATTTTTCCCCAGAATTCATACTTGCACATGCGCAGATTCTTTTCCGACAGACAATCATAACTGATAGTCATCACGTGGTCAAGAATATCCAATCTGTGCACATACTGATCAGGTGATCCAAATATCCAATCAGAGTGCGTAGGGGTACTGCTCGTCTGCAGATCTCGTGGAATGGATGCTTTTTAGAAGAACTTGACTGTTTTTCTGTGTGTTTAAAATAGATTTTATTCATATAGGATTGAAAAAAGGCTATACTAGGTATGGATTATACTGTAGAACAGATTTTTACACATTTTTAGAGGTTTATTTTTTACTTTTCGACCTAAATACTGGCTCAAAGAGAAATAAATAGTGAGTGGCTCGTAGTCGGACGAAATTCAAAGGTTTTCCAGACATTTTTCTCTTTCGGTGAAATGCTCACGCGGATTCCGTTAACATTTCTTCTTTTTTTTTTTAAATGTTATTAAAGGTAGGAAACGGCTAATAATCCCCTTATTTTGAAAACGAAAACTTATTTTTTGAGCAGAGTCCAAGAAAAAGCTAAATTAATATGGCGCTGGCAAAAAGCGTGAAACTGCTGGACATCCGGTTGTATCACGTGTTTTCCCTAGACAGGAAGCGTGACTCTTCTGGAATGAAATGGAACTTAATATAATTGAGAGAGAGAGAGAGAGAGAGAGAGAGAGAGAGGGGGGGGGACAGAAAGAGGGAGGTAGTGAAGGAGAGAAAAAGAGAGAGGGTAGCTATGTACAGCAGTATCTGCAAAATTCAGTACAAGTCGCAAAGGATTAGACGTCTGGAAAGTTTGCAAGTGTCTGGCACATTTCCGGTTAAGGTGCAGCAAAAGGAGTTTGCTCGTGTCAGAATTTCAGCGACAGGTGTCAAACATTTTTTTTCCTTACATTTATTTCTAACTCCTAAACTGCTATATAATTTGATTGTAAATTCCCGAAGGTAAAAAAAAAACTTTGGCGATTTAAAAGTTCTTTCCGCGGTGGAATAAGAAAATCTAGATCGGAAGGCTTGTCGCTGTCAGTGCTGAGCTCCCTTTGGCAGCTACTCGTGACTCACTGACCTTTAGCGGACAGTGTAGATCAAGATCAGACTGCACACAACGTGCAGTCTGATCTTGGATCTACATCGTCCGATCAGAAGATATCTTTCACCCACCTCTGAAAAAGCAAAATTTGGATTTTACTATCGGTTAGAGATTTTAATGTTTTCAAAATGGAATGGTGTAAAATTTTGACTTTTAGCTATACTGGCTTTTAGCCAGCAGAGCTTATGTCATGGAGTGGTTTCCGCTGTCCGTCCGTACGTCCGTTAGTTTTTTTCTTGCCTACGCGATGAAGTCTTCATTTGTGGTCAGATATTCCTGAAACTTACACAGTTCGTTTATCTTATCAATAGCTTTAACCGTATTGATTTTGAAAAAAAATCCATCAAACAATATTGGAAAAGTAGCCATTTTAAGTTGAAAATTTCCATTTCTTGTTTACACAATGAAGTCTGTATTTGAGGTCAAATTTCTGTGAAACTTGCTCAGTTTGTTTATCTTATCAATAGCTTCAACCCTATTGATTTTGAAAAAAAAAAATCTAACTAAAAGTATGGGAAAAGTAGCCATTGCAATTGAGAATATGCATTTCTTGTTTACACGATAAAATCTGCATTTGAAGTCAGATTTCCATGAAACTTGCAGAGTTTGTTTATCTTATCAATAGCTTCAACCATATTGATTTTGCAAATAGTCCAAAAAACAGTATGGGAAAAGTAGCCATTCCAAGTTGAAAATTTTTATTTCTTGTTTATGTGATAAAGTCTGCATTTGTCATCAGATTTCCTTGAAACTTGCAGAGTTTGTTTATCTTATCAATGGCTTCAACCCTATTAATTTGAGGAAAAAAAACCAACTAACAGTATGGGAAGAGTAGCCATTTCAAGTTCAAAATTTCGATTTCTTGTTTACGTGATTCAGTTTTGCATTTGTGGTCAGATTTTTGTGAAACTTGCACAGTTTGTTAATCTTATCAATAGCTACAACCCTATTGATTTTGAAAAAAAGATTCAAGTACCAGTATGGGAAAAGTAGCCATTTCAAGTCGAGAATTTTCATTTCTTGTTTACATTATAAAATCTGCATTTGTGGTTAGATTTGCATGAAACTTTCAAAGTTTGTTTATCTTATCAATAGTTTCAATCCTATTGATTTTGAAAATAGTCCAACAAACAGTATGGGAAAAGTAGCCATTTCAAGTTGAACATTTTTATTTCTTGTTTATGTGATAAAGTCTGCATTTGTGGTCAGATTTCCATGAAACTTGCTGAGTTTATTTATCTTATCAATAGGTTCAACCCTATTGATTTTGAAAAAAAAAATCAACTAACAGTATGGGAAAAGCAGTCATTTCAAGTTGAAAATTTTGATTTCTTGCTTACACGATGCAGTTTTGCATTTGTGGTCAGATTTTTGTGACACTTGCACTGTTTGTTAATCTTATCAATAACTACATCCCTATTGATTTTGAAAAAAAAATTCAAGTATCATTATGGGAAAAGTAGCCATTTCAAGTTGAGAATTTTCATTTCATGTTTACACGATAAAATCTGCATTTGTTGTCAGATTTGCATGAAACTTGCAGAGTTTGTTTATCTTATCAATTGTTTCAACCCTATTGATTTTGAAAATAGTCCAACAAACAGTATGGGAAAAGTAGCCATTTCAAGTTGAACATTTTTCTTTCTTGTTTACATGATAAAGTCTGCATTTGTCGTCAGATTTCCATGAAACTTGCTGAGTTTGTTTATCTCATCAATAGGTTCAACCCTATCGATTTTGAAAAAGAATTCAACTAACAGTATAGGAAAAGTATCCGTTTCAAGTTGAAAATTTCAATTTCCTGCTTACGCAATGCAGTTTTGCATTTGTGGTCAGATTTTTGTGACACTTGCACAGTTTGTTAATCTTATCAATACCGGTAACAAGATCTACATCCCTATTGATTTTGAAAAAAAAAATTCAAGTATCATTATAGGAAAAGTAGCCATTTCAAGTTGAGAATTTTCATTTTTTTAATGTTTACACGATAAAATCTGCATTTGTGGTCAGATTTGCATGAAACTTTCTGAGTTTGTTTATCTTATCAATATGTTCAACCCTATTGATTTTGAAAAAAAAATCAACTAACAGTATGGGAAAAGTAGCCATTTCAAGTTGAAAGTTTTGATTTCCTGCTTACGCTATGCAGTTTTGAATTTGTGGTCAGATTTTTGTGACACTTGCACAGTTTGTTAATCTTATCAATAACTACATCCCTATTGATTTTGAAAAAAAAAATTCAAGCATCATTATGGGAAAAGTAGCCATTTCAAGTTGAGAATTTTCATTTCTTGTTTACACGATAAAATCTGCATTTGTGGTCACATTTGCATGAAACTTGCAGAGTTTGTTTATCTTATCAATAGCTTCAACCCTATTGATTTTGAAAATAGTACAACAAACAGTATGGGGAAAGTAGCCATTTCAAGTTGAACATTTTTCTTTCTTGTTTACATGATAAAGTCTGCATTTGTGGTCAGATTTCCATGAAACTTGCAGAGTTTGTTTATCTTATCAATAGCTTCAACCCTATTGATTTTGAAAAAAAATTCTTTAAAAGGGTTGACAACGAATGGTCCCCTGTTATATAACTTTGAAACCTTACAAATAATCTTACAATGCCGATTTTTCCTGTGCTTTTAGATTCTGACCACGTGAGAACAGAAAGGTAAGACTTTAACCGAAGCCTGAACTAAGTCTCTGAAGCAAAAAGATGCAAGAATTTCCTCATGCAGAAACACAGTGAAAGTCCCAAACAACAAGAAGTGTATGGCTTGCACAGGTGGAGAAGAAGATCCGCATTGCCACAAAAGCAGAAACTGTATGTACAGCATAATAGTTAAAATGCAGAATTCATTTGGCACCGCTCTGGTTGTTTGATCTATCTATTGAGTTATAAACAACAAAACTAAATGAGTGATGCTCTGTGAAAAAGGCGGCTTCACGCATCTGCAAAGATAGTTTCTATTCATGTCAGCTTGCGCAGTTCGTGCAGGCTGACATGGGTCAAAACTTTTTGCCATTGGTTACTTTTCTCTGTATGTTTGCAAAGGATGGAAGTATTATGTAGGATTTTATCAGACAAATGAATTCTGCATTTATTTATTGTTCTGATTTCTTTTGCCAAGGAAAGTGTAATGAAACGGAATTCGCAGTTTCTGATACTCAAACTTGATTTTTAACCCATTACCAAACGACAATATTTTAAACTGGTCCAAATTGAAAGCATTTGCAGACAACAAAATAAAAGTGACTGAAAATTTGAAATTTGTTTTGTGAAGGGTAGAAAACATTGTGGGAAAAGGAGAAAATGCTGGTTACCTGCATTTTCTCCTTTTCCTACAGTGTTTTCTAAAGGATTCTTTCTCGGGGTGTCAAAAGTAGGGATTGTGTGGTAATGGGTTAAGCAATAAATAAAAATTGACGATTCACTATATGAATGAGGTATGTGGTTTATGTTTCGTGGCTAATCTTAACTTACTAAGGGCACCATGCTGACAATGTAGATCAAATTCAGGCTGCAAAGTACGACCAGTCTGGTCTTGAATTGTCCGATGCAGAAAGATATGTAAGAAATCAGTCTGCTCAAAAACAGCCAAAACATGCAAAGGATTATGTTCACATAATACAATTAAAGATTTGTTGTACACACTCAAAAAATACTAGTACATTGCACATGGTGAGATATATGCTCTAAATGAGCAATAAGCATGCTTGTATCTGTGCTGAGCGCCCATAGTGCATTCGGTGGCCAAAAGGACTTGAGAACAGGCTGGGGCATTACTGGCTCGAACCCCTTAGCTCGCCGGATTTCCTTCCAGGGATTGATGATAGCCATTTTGACAGGATTCATTCCTTTCTCACATCTGATCATTATTTAGGCAATTAATTGCTATTATGGGAATGCAGCCGATGGCTTGGGAAAAATATTGTGTGTGATTCTCGTGAAAGAAACTCCAGAAAAAACATGGGTATGTGCACTGGCTGACACGAAGTAACTGAAATAATGTCGAAAACGGCTTTCAACATCATAGAATCAATCAATTTATGAATTTTTCCAACTCAAATGCCGTAAATAGTGGCTTTATTGAGGAAAATTGGAGTAAGAAATCGACCAGATGACCAACATCTGCGGTTTCCGTTTGAGTACACTTTCTTTGGCATTTCTTGTTCTAGATACCATTCCCAGTCACCTGCTATATTTTAACCCTCTCAGTGCCCCAATACATGTAACTGTAAACAGGGGTACTTGCAGACTCTATAGATCCAAGATCAGATTACACGTTCTGTGCAGTCTGATCTTGGATCTAAGTAGCGTCTGCTTGTTCAGTTAAGCCTGTACGATTCCTGACATTCAGTGAATTTCATTCACAGCTGTCAAAAATTGGCGTGCCCCTATATTTGGCACTAAAAGAGTTACAGTCCCTTGTCCGTCCCAGCTATTTTTATATCCTTCAACACTGAAAAGAAAAATGTAAAGATGCAAAATAATTTCTTTTAGTATTTAAAATGTGATCATTAGTAAAATTATTGCTCTTAAAGTATCGGTGTCCGTGCTTCTGAAGAAGAGTATCGGCCTCGTCCTCGTCATCTTCGTGAGCCAAGGTTACAATCACTACGTGGATCTTAGAGTAGCGTAGTAGATTTTCACCCTTGGCTTGCGAAGATGCGTACTAGCATTTTTAAAATTAGAACAAAAATTAATTGATTGTTTATCTGGAGCTCTCACTGAAAATGTCCATTGGATTTGTTCGGCATTCCAAGTGGTGAGTGTAACTCCCAAACTCAGTCCCCCCACTCCCTGCCTACTTGTTCAAAAGTTTGTTGTCAGAAATCACATTGATTTTAAAAAAAAAAGTTTATAATGAAGAATTCTGCAGAGCCCCAGTAGCGCAATCAGTAGCGCACAGGACTTGAGACCAGCTTGCCATCTCAGCCAATTTCTTTCCAAGGATTAATGGTAGCCATTGTGACAATATTCATTCCTCTATCAACGCCGATCAATATTTCAAAGACGGTAATGCGAGATAGCAGCCAGCGGCTTGGGAAGAAAATAGTGCAAAGAACTGAACAAATCAATCAATCAATCAATCACAGCCAATCAATCAATTAATCAAAGAAAGTATGGTCAAGTGGGAAACAGAAAAAAAATCGTGATTTCTGGCATAATCAAACATTTGCATGCTTGTTCAATGTTTCGCCCATTACATTTTAATTTTGATGGAAATATGTGTGATTTTTATTTTCTGAAAAAGTACAGGTTTTCTGAAAAAGTACAGGTTTAAGCGATGAATCTGCGAGGAAAGGTAGGTGGAGGAAACTTTTACCTTTCAAATTATCTAGAATTTTCTCAGGTAAAAAAAGGGGACTTCCGTGTGTTTTCGCGCTAGAGTGGAGGGGAGTTTGCCGGTATTAATTATGCCGAAAAAAGAAGTCAAACAGTATATGTAAGGACCTTTTTATTTTATCATTTATAACATGTCTAGAAGGATTTCAAGACAAGCCACGGGAGCAAAATGGAAGGTATGTTCGAATCGACACTTTTGAAGAATACCACTATACAGACATGCTCTGGCAAAAGGGGCTTAATTCATCTCTGTGATGCACCATACCAATCAAGCAATCACATAATTATGGATCCATAATAGCTACTTTTTTGAAAGACCAACCAAATCATGAGGTAGACTGGTCTTTGGACATACAGAAAATTAAACTGACCAATTGGTACAGGTTTTGGCCAGGGATCGTATATAACATGTTTAACATACAATCATTGTTTCGGCCCAGGTCAGCCTGCGTGGAATGAGCAGGCTGAGCTGCGTCGATATTTACAGCAGATGCATTATGCTCCATTTTGCCGAAGCATGGCTCATTTATTATATTAAATCCAAATCAAAAAATGAAAGTTTTATTAATCAGTACAGGAAAATACGAAAAGGTAAATGTAGTATGCGTGAGAGAGTTTTTCGTATTTTATATCACACACATGTGAACAAGGCCTTCTAAAAGGACATTTTACTACATCTACAAAAGGTATCAACCCAGGTCAGTCTGCGTGATCTGCGCAGACTGACCTGGGTGGAAACTTTTTGTTGTTATTAATTCTTCTCTGTATCAAAGCACCAATCAGCTTTGTGATTTGGCCAGACAGAGGACAAAAAAATCCATCGACACCATATGACAACTTTCTGGACATGATGCTTTATAATGGAGCATACATTCATATGTGATTCATTACGCCAAAAAGGACCATCTGGGAATTCTGTACATCAGTCAGATGAAAACAGATCAACAGTGGTGCAAGTCAGTCAGATAAAGTTGATAATTCAAAAATGATTGTATAACAAGGTACAATGACCAATTTTCATACAGAAAATGTCATTAAAGCGAAAAGTGTCAACCCTGGTCAGCCTGCACAATTCACACTGTCTGACCAGGGCTGACACTTTTTTTGTGTGTGTGACGGGTCACATACATTATATAAACCCCCCTCCCAGAACACAGCTTATATACATTTATATATAGAAGAAAAGGGATAGAAAAGAATGTGTATAGATACATTGTACCAAGATACATAATAATTATGTATGTATTAAAGGAAAGCGCCAGACAAATACTGTAGTTCTATCTATTCTGTACCAAAGAGTACTACAGAAGAAAGTCTATTTGTAGTGTACCACGATACTTGCATCCCACAGACATATGTATATATTGAAGTAAAGGGCCCGAAAAGAAAGCCTGTCCATACTGTACCAAGATACATGTACCAGCTCACATTATATATAAATGTAATTATGGAAAAAGAGCACTAGACAGCATTTGCAGACAAAAATCAGGCTTTGCTCAAATAAAATGATTTGTATTTGATAATGGTAAAAAAACATTGAGGAAAGAGTGAATTTATACTTGTTTACAGCACAGGCTATGTGAGATTAAAGCTTTTTTAAAAAGCATCCTGGACTCTTTGTGACATAAGGGAAAAGAATGGAAAATATATGTATATGATGATTCCTTCGAAATCAAGGTCCATATTCACCAACCATCCTCAAGAACATTCTTAGTCTTATTCTTCAAAATTTTGTCAATGTGAAAGTAACAGAACTTCTGATTGGCTAAACCAAATGTTTTAGCCAATCAGATGTTCTGTTACTTTCACAATGACGAAATTCCGTAGAATAAGACTAAGAATGGTCTTGAGAATGGTTAGTGAATACAGACCCAGATCTGAAGAGGCAGCACATGTAACAAAGGCAAAAATTATGGTGGAGACACAAGTTTGTTAGATTCTGAAATGATTTCTGGTTTAAGTGTTGAAGCCCGTCATAGCATTCTTGGAAACATTGTGGAAAAAGTGCAGATGAAACAAAGGAACAGAACCAATATGACAGTAAAGCCAACTTTTTACTCGTAAATTCTGGAACATTTTTTGAGGATAGCATGAAACCCATGTAAATAAAATTGGTTTTGGAAGAAGAAGATTTGTAAAATTTGTTGTATTTCATAATTTCTCAGAGAAAGAGAGAGAGAGAGAGAGAGAGAGAGAGAGAAGAGGGGGAGAGAAAGGGGCAGGCAAAAGAATTTGCCTTGAAATGGGTATTAGTGGGTTGTAGTATAGGACAAGAAAACTTAAAAATATGGCAAGAATACTTATGAATCTAGTAAGGAAAAATGATGGAGGCGAAATGCAGAGAGAGAGAGAGAGAGAGAGAGAGAGAGAGAGAGAGAGGGAGGAAGAGAGAGAAGAGAGTAAGGGGGGGGGGGGGAGGGGGGAGATAGGGGCAGGCAAAATATCTTGCCTTGAAATGGGTATTAGAGGGTTGTAGTGTGGGACAAGAAAACTGAAAAATATGGCAAGAATACTTATGAATCCAGTATAGAACAAGGATGGAAGCGAAATGCAGGAGAGAGGGAGAGAGAGAGATGCGAACGTACCTGACTTTGGACACGATTACCTTATCTCTGAACAGTTGTGGCATAGGATGTATCTGGATTGACTACTCTTTAATTCATTGAAGAACAATGAGGGAAGTGAAATGGAGAGAGAGAGAGAGAGCAAGCACACAAATAGATAGAAAAGGTGCTTGGATTTGAGTATCATTGTTTGATATCTGGAGGTCTGAAATATGGAACATTAATCATAAAGGAATATGAAAACATTGAATTGAATGCTTATGATTTTGATAAATAGTAATGACGAGGGCGAAATGTACCAGAGTTGATTTTGGTTTCGTTTAATTTCGCGCGTGTTGTGAAGATGATTTTAAGGATTTAATGTTTTGTATGGTCTTTGGAGTTGTAGCCTAATTGTAGAATAACATACAATCTCAAATATTGTCGATATTTACTTCGAAAACCTCGTAACTACAGCTTGTAAACTGACAATATATCGAAGGAGAAAACATGAAAACATGTACCCAAAAAGGAAAAAGAAAAACGGTGTACAGGAAGTTCAGTTATGATCGGCCTCAAACTGTATAAGAGTTTTGATTTGTTCTTTTTTTCTCTAAAGATACCCGACCGAATAATATTGTTTTTGAAAACTGAAGCTAAAAGTGATATAATCTACCTCTGTGAAAAGGGGGTTTAACACATCTGTGAAAAAGTATCGACCCACGCAAGCCTGTGCTAGCTGTGCAGGCTGACAGATCGAAACTTTTTGGTTTTCTGCATGTTAAAGGACCACTCTTACTCATGATTGAGTTGTTCTTCAGACACAATGGAATTTATGGATTCGTGAAAATGTGATGTCTTGCTTGGTATAATGTCTTAAACCCAGGGTAGAAAACTTTGTGGGAAAAGGAGAAAATGCTGGTTACCAGCATTTTCTCCTTTTCCCACAATGTTTTCAAAAGGCTTCTATCTCAGGGTCGTAAAAAGCAGGGATAGTTTGGTAAATGGTAAAACCCGCTTTTACCAATGTGCCCCTAAATGAGTTAGACTCCATGCTAAAGAGAAATTTAGCTTGCGAAGAAAATCTGAATAAAAACATACTGAAAGGTTTTAGGTGGCTGGTAAAGGGGATGATTACACTGATCTCAGTTGTAAACAAGGGAGATTACGATGGGTTTTAGCGATATGATATGAATTTGTTATTGATATAGAAGTCTTTAGCAATGTTACAAGGACAAACTTGATTGTTTCAGTTCATGGCGGTTCACAAAGGACATTTTCTTTATGGTACAAGGTTGAAACAGCAATACAAGAGAGATTTATGTTGTTTCAGATTGAAGCAGAGATACAGCGGATATCTTTGATAGGCCTAATCTTTCATTTTGCAGGGATGCAAAGGACATTTTACAAATATTGTTATAAGTTATATCATTTTGTTATTTACAGGTTCTTGATAATTGATAGCTATGATGTTCTTGAAAGATAAACAATCTTTAATATATGTTGCTGTAAAGGTTTTGAAAGGTAACTGATATTTATTACAGCTATATGTTTCTTGAAAAGTAAGTGATATTTTTAAAATAGCTATGAAGTGCTTGAAAAGGTTAACTATTTCCAATAGCTATAAGGTTCTTGAAATTTAGATAATTTTTAATAGCTATACTTGTTTTAGTTTGCTGGTGTATGATATCAGGATATATTGTAATTTTTTTTTATTATTATAGGTTTTGTGTTGTAATATAGAATATTCATCAACTGTTTCGGGTTGTATGTAGGAATAGGATATACATATATTTTGCTTGATAGATTTTGACATGGTAAATTTTAAAGTGTTTTAGCTTGTGTAAGAATGGTAGGGATTCTATAAATGTTTTGTTTTGCAGACTTTTCTTGTAATCAGAACAATTTGCTTTTCCTACTTTCTTTCATTTATTTTAATCTTTTTTTGATGTTATGTCAGAATGCAGGGAATGATTTTTTTCAGGCTTTTTCAGAAACATAAAACATATACTGTTGGATTGCTATAGCAAGAAATAGGATAGATTCTATTCGATAAGGTTGTATTAGAAATAAAATTTACATTTGTTTCATGTTGTATTAGGCATCTGAACATGCATGTAATCTTTATAGTGTAGATGCTTTAGTACACGAAAATATCAAGCTTGGATATATATCAGATCAAAGCACCAAGACTTTTTTGTTTTTCTTTTTTTTTTGAGGGGTGGGGGTGGGGGGTTAGCAGGGCCCAATTTTATCGTTCAATATCAGTGCTTGTTGATGTATTATAGATTTATGTTTTAGTCTTTGTTTATATTGTATATTATGCTTTACATAGCTTGTACCAGTGACAGACTTTTCCCCTTTTGCCCATTCGTAGCAAAGAAATTATGGATTTTTCTGATTTTTAATCAGTTGTACCAGGGCACATGGGGATAATGTTTCATTATTTGAGGCATATGCCATACAGTGTTGGGACTTTTTTCAGGTGGTATCAGGGCAAAGGGACAGGGAATAAGAATTTCTTTTCAGATAATCACTGGACTAGGAACATTTTCAGATGGTTTCAAGGAACAGGGTGTTGTCTTTATATCTGCTGGTTGTACAACCTGGACACAAGAACAATCCATTATTCTATTCCAGGTTTAAACAGAACATAGGCTATTATTTCAGGTAACCTGATTACAAGGGATTTCTTATCAGGTAGTATCAGGGCTCAGGGCATTTTTCAGCATACGCGTATCAAGACATTTCACCAGACTTGATCCATACTGTATCCTTTTTTGTGGTACCAGGCTCTCGAGACCAGATCACAAGAATTTCACGCAGATTGTACGATTGAGTCTCAGTAAAGGGGACATTTTGAGATGAAATCAAGGCTCAGTGGACTTTTTTATATGAGTACTGTACGAAACCTGCATTTTTCCTCAGGTTCTATTTTAGGTCAAGGGAAAATTATTTTTCATTTCAGGGTAGACCAACATTCATGGCACAAGTTAACAGTTACAGCTAAGGTCATGACAGGAGAAACCTTTTCCAGGTAGTATCAGGGCACAGTGGGATTTTGTTTTTTTTTTTGGTTCATGTGCTGTAAGAATACAGGATTTTTCCTTAGGTTCTATTACAGGCCAAAGTACTTTTCTCTCTTTTTAATTTCAGGTTGGAGCAACATGCATATCAGATATTTACAGCTACAGGCCTACAGTTTGGTTTAGGAAACAAAAAGCCTTTTCTAGGTAGTATCAGGGCACACTTTTTTTTTTTCGTTTATGTAGAAAACAAGATTTAGGCTCTATTTAAAGGCCAGAGGAAAATTATTTTTCATTTCAGTTTAGAGCAACATAGATGTCAAATATTAATAGTTACAGCTCAGTTCTCGATGAAAGAAACCCTTTTTCAGGTAGTATCAGGTAGTTTCAGGGCTATTTTTTGTGTGATGTAAGTGAGAAAACAAATTTTTTCCAGGCTCTATAAAAGGCCAAAGGAAAACTTTTATTTTCAGGTTACAGCAATATACATGGCAAATATTTACAGTTACAGCTTGAGTCAAGACAAGAAACATTTTCAGGTAATATCAGGGCTCAAAGGAATATTATGTATTTTTGCAGGTTGTAAAAGGTGCACAGGTAATATATGCACTATGCATAACTTCATTTTGTAAAATGGATACAGGGGGATATTTTCTTTAACTTATCTAAATTGTATAATAAGGATACAAAGCATATTATTCATGGTAATGTATGCATTACTTCAGTTTGTTTTTTAGGATATATGAGATATTTTCTTTTATTGCTTTTGGTTGCATTAAGGTTGTGAGGATATATTGCATTTTTTCATGTAGAAAAATGAACAAAAGTTTTAATATCTATTGTTTTAATTCATCCATATCAGGTTGAAAAAGGACAAAAGATATAATTTCTATTGTTTCCAATTGAATACAGAGGGAATATGATATAATTATGTATTGATGCAGGTTATAACAGGGATACAGATAATGTTACGCATTTTTAAAGTTGTAAAAGGGATATAGGAGATATTCTATATTGTTCTAGGTTATCTTAGTGAACAAGGAATATTGTGTATCTTTTCATGCTGACTAGGGACAAAAGATGTAGTTCTCTACTGTTTTAAATTGAATGGACAGGGTATTACATATATTCTGTTTTTCTGCAGTTTGTAAAAGGTACAAGGTAATGTATGCATTATTTCAGTTTGTTAAAGGGATATATGAGATATTTTCTTTTATTGCTTTTGGTTGCATTAAGGTTATGAGGATATATTGTATTTTTTCATGTAGAACAATGAACAAAAGGTGCAATATAAAGTGTACACAGAATATGATGTATTGTTGCAGGTTGTAAAATGGAAATAGGTATTCGTGAAGTAATGCCTTGTTTCAGTTTGAAAAAGGGATATATATAGGGGATGCGTGTGTATTGTTTTAGGTTGTATCAGTGTACAAGGGATATTATTTATCATATTATGTGGCACCAGGGCAATGGGATATTTTTGTCATGTCCTGATTGACAGTAATTACAAGCCATAATTATCTTATTATTTGGGGTTTTAACAGATATGTAAGTTTATCAAGGATATAAAATGTACATCAGATTGTTTATTTTATTATTTTTCTTTTTTTTATTTGTTTATTTGTTTTTTGTTTGTTTCAGGATACAATGAGTTTTATAGTTGTTACAAAACACTTAGGGTAAGTACTATAAATTTATTGCATCAGGTCATAACTATGAAAAATGTGATATTTTTTTCATATAATTTCAGATTGTACCAGGAAAAAGAGGACATGTTTGGGTTGGTTTAACTGTATCAGGATACATAAAACTTTTCAAGTTGTATCAGAGAACAAGGGTACATATTTTGTTGTTTGATGGTTGTTTTAATGGTATTTTTGCCATGGTTTCAAATCATAACTAAGATGATTAAAGTATTATACATTGTAATATATTTTAATGGTGACACATAAGTTTTTTTGTTTTAGTAATTTTTAAGGATATTAGTGATTTTTTATTGTTTTGAGTTGTATTAATTTATGAGAGATGTTTGTATTGTTTTAGTTTGTATCATGGACACGCAAGTTATATGTATTTGAAATATTTACATGTTATAATGGAGAAAAAGGGATGTTTTATTTTGCCACTTTTATTTCAGGCTGTTCAAGGGAGAAAAATATATTTTATTGTTTCATGCTGTATCAAGAAATGAGTGATCTTGTTCTTCTTTTTTTATTGCTTCAGCTTGTTGATCGTAGGTTTAAGATAATTTCAAAAGTATTTGATTGGGCCTTAATATGTTTTGAAGATATTTCTGTTATTTAAGGTTTTAACGGGGAAGATTATATATTGTACCAGCTTGCATCAGGAATGCAAGTATTTTTTTCCCATGATGAACATCTTTGTACAAGGGATTTAGCTATAGAAAAAGGTAGTATCAGGATGCAAGTATTGTTGTTGTTTATTTGGTCTGTTTTTTTTGTTGTTTATTTGTGTCCATGTTTTAAACCGCAACAGATACTATTAAGCTTTAAGGTTGAATAAAGACACATGAGGTATTGGTTATTGCTAAAGATTGTACCAAGTACAGGGTAAATTCGTAGATACACTTTCTCATTGTATCAGAATACATGAATACTGTCACATATATTTTTCATATCGTATTAGGATACATAAATGTTAAACCCAAATAGCGTATTATTTCAGATTGTAACAGAATACTTGAATATGATTCATATAATTGCTTCTGATTGACTCACGAAAAATGAATATTATACACATATATCATACTACATCAATACTATACACATAATTATGTTGTCTTAGATTGTATTAGGATATATGAAAACTATACACAGGTATTGTCTCAAATTGTTTCAGGATAAATGAATACTATATACTTACATTGTTAAAAATTATACACCTGCATATTATTTTAGATTGTATTAGCATTCACATATTTTGTTTATCTTATATTTAAATACATTCATACTATAGTATACAGGAATGTTGTTTTAGATTGAATCAGGATTTATGAATACTTCAATAATTATTGTTTTAGGATACATGAATAATGTTCTCATATATTGTTTTTGATTGTATCAGAATACATGAATACCGTACACATAATAGCTTGTTTTAGGTTGTAACAGGAATACATGATTACTATACATATATATTGTTTTAGATGGTAAAAGGATACATAAACACATTACTGGTTTATTGTTGTATATAGATTGTAACCAAATACAAGTATACTTTAACTTAAATGCACATGTATATCATTTCAGGCTGTATCAAGATTTGTAAATATCATTCACGTATATTGTTTTAGATTGTGATAGGATACATAAATTCCATACATTTATATTGTTTTATACAGTAACAGGAATGCATGATTACTTTACACATATCTTGCTCCAGATTCTAATGGGATAAACGAATATGAATTGTTTTAGATTGTTACAGGAGTGCAAGGGTTTTTCTATGTTATCTTAGGTTGTATGAGGACACAACAGATGTTTCAGTTAACAATCGTAGGTCTTTCATACTTTGCCACAGTTTTCAGCATGGTGCAGTTTACATTGTTTTAGGTTCTGACAGGAACGCCAACCTTTTTTTCAAACTGAAGCCGAACAACACTTCACAGACCATTTTTGTTTTAGAGAACAGCATTGAAATATGATAGTTTATGTTTGTGTCATAGTGATGTGGCCGTATGCTACAAAAGATAATGTCTAATGAATTTCTTGAACTATGTTCATTTACCCTAACTTTGCCATTCATGACTATTGATATCTATCACAGAGAATGGACCAGGATCAGCCTACATATTCATGCAGTCTGATCTTATCATACTCCCTGTAATTATCTGTCAGCAATTTCTTATTATACTCCCTGTGATTATCTGTCAGCAATTTCAGCAACGAGCTTCTTGTTCAAATGTCAAATAGATGATTATATAGGCGTATTTCAGGTTACATGATAGCATACACTTTGAATTCAACAGGATATGGGTTATCTCTAAAGTACAAGACAAATTTTCAGATTGATCTTAATTGAAAGCAATTGCAGACGGCATATCAAATATGGCTTGATTGGTGAGATTTGTTGTTAAAAATGGAAGAAAAAAAAAAGAAAAATGTTATATACCACCATTTTCTGCTTTTAGCCCTGTCCAAATTGAAAGCAATTGTAGATGACAATTTCAGCCTGGCCCAATTGGTGCAATTGTTTATTGACAGGGTAGAAAACATTGTGGGAAAAGGAGAAAATGCTGGTTACCAGCATTTTCTCCTTTTGCCACAATGTTTTCAAAAGACTTCTTTCCAAGGGTTGTCAAAAGCGTCATTGTGTGGGAAAGGGCTAATAGGGACAAACACCAGGAAGAAAAAAGTATGGAACAGGAATTTTCTTATGGATTTCCGAGTTTTGATATGTCATTATAATTGTAGAAAGAAAGACAGAAAAGTCAAAATCAAAAAAGAAATACAATATTTCATGATTTAGGTCCGGTTCGAGAAAATAAACATTGCACATAATTTAAACGACTGTTGATAGTAATACTGTTTAGCTGAGTGCGCTTATCTGAACAAGAGAGAGAGAGAGAGAGAGAGAGATTACTTGTGTGTGGTTTTCCTTTTTAAAAACTATTTTGGAAGCTTTTGCGATTGGATATGATATGAGGACGGAGTAATCAGGGATGAAATATGCATATTTTTGGGGGGGATTATAGAGACAGAGAGACAGATAGGGAGATTTATTTGTTTTGTAGAGTGATGAGATATGATTTGGAGTATGCAATGATCATGTTTGGGGCAGAGGGAGAGAGAGTGATGTATGTTACAGGTGTGATACTGTTTATATGGGTATAATTGGGACATGGAATATGCAACATGCATATATAATGGGGTGGGACGGGGGGGGAAGGGGATATTTCCCTTTTAGATATTGAGCTGAGAAGGGAAAAAATACGCGAAAGAATACCATGGCCACCTGCTTCGACTTGTAGAAGTATTTGATACTTAATGGTTGTGATACGTGATTTACTCAGAGAGAGAGACAGAGAGAGAAAGAGAGAGAGTGAGAGAGGGAGCAATATTGGATACTGACAGTTATTAAAAAGCTAAAAGTCAACCATTTTTGGAAGTATGATGTATAATAATTATAACACAGACATAATTAACCTGAGTCATGTTATGCGAAAAAGGAGATTTTAATGCATTTGAAAATAATTATCCATCTGTGTCCGCTCTTACGAACACGAAAGTTCACAACAAATGCATAACTGAAATACAAACAGCATCCGGTTGGATTCGAACCCATGACCGGCGTATATCCTTGTTTTTCGAGGTTTAAAAGACCAATATCATAACCACTGGGCTAAAGAGGTATTCTCTATCTGACACAATAGTCAGGTATTCAATTCAAATCGGGACGAAGCCATGCATGAAAGAGTGGTCTCCCGTAACACCGCTCAGGCTGACCTTTGCTTTTAGCTTATTTTCTGGGTGTTAGAGGACAAGTCTACCTCATGATTTAGTTGGTTGTGAGACAAAATAGATCCATTATTTTGTGGAGACTTGCATTTTGCATGTATAATGCATGACCGAGATGTATTAAACCTTTACCAGATGACAAAATCTTAGCCTGTCCAAATTGAAAGCATTTGCAGATGACAATATTAGTGGTGCAAATTTTCATTGATAGGATAGAAAATATTGTGGGAAAAGGAGAAAATGCTAGTTACCAGCATTTTCTCCTTTCCCCACAATGTTTTCAAAAGGCTTCTTTCCCAGGGTCTTTAAAAGTCGGCTTTGTATGGTAATTGGTTAAACCACCTAAAGCATGAGTATCACTATAAATAGGCACATTGTTTTGTGGAAGATTTATATATTCTTGTAGTTCTAATAACTTGGATGGATTATCTCTTTTCCAAACCACATAATTTTAGACTCCTCCAATTGAAAGCATTAATTCTGCAGATGTCAAAATAAAAGTGACTGGAAATTTGACATTTGTTTTGTAAAGAGTAGAAAATATTGTATTGAAAATATTACCAGCATTTTCTTCTTTTCCAACAATGTTTTCAAAAGGCTTCTATCTCAGGGTCGTAAAAACCAGGGATTGTTTGGTAAAGGGTTAAAGGATTTACAATTGTGTGTTTGGAGGCAGGGAAGAGTTTGGGGGCCATAAAAAGAAATTGGGGCCAAAGTGGCATGTGACATACAGCCAAAAGATAACTTGTCCTAGTCCGGGATTGAACCCAAAGACTGGAGGCACATGAGAAAACACTCAACCATGAGACATGAGCCTATGAAACTTAGCTCTATGTTGCTATAGTTCAAGTAGTAGATACCACTACATCAGGCAATGTTTTTGCCAGATGGCTGTTTGGTCATAGTGAAGGGAAAGCTTCTTTAGAGAGAGAGGGAGAGAGAGAGAGCAGGCTGGATTGTTGATAGAGAGAAAGAGCAAGCTAGTTTGTTGATAAGTTCTTAGTCTTGAAAAAACTTGCAACAATGGAGGGACGGAAATCATAGATATTCTGAAGACTACTTTACCTTCCTCTTTGTAAGTATATTTTTTTTATACAATTACAACTAAAATATTAATTATCAAAGTTCCAAAAGGAATGAAGTGGGAGCAATTAGTATGTTGTATGTGCAAACAGCATGGAAAATTGCAAAATTGTGTGTGGAAAACAAATTTTAGACTCCTCCAAGTTGAAAGCATTTGCAGATGGCAAAATAAAAGTGACTGGAAATTTGAATATTGTTTTGTAAAGGGTAGAAAACATTGTGGTAAAAGGAGAAAATGCTGGTTACCAGCATTTTCTCCTTTTCCCACAATGTTTTCTAAAGCTTCTATCTTCTAATACTTTGCCCATGAACATTTTCAGAATCAAATGAACTAGAATAGGGTGAGTATGAAGCAGAAGCATGGTCTTTATGTACCTTACTTTTCTTCTGGAGAGAGGTTGCAGGCCATTTAAAGGTAAATAAATGTTTACTGAAGGGAACAGGTTTTATCCTCCCGGACATGTACCAATATCTATAAGTACTAAAGCAGCGAAGGTAAGAATACAAAAGGAAGCAATTCTCTACTTTTCAGGTAAGAATACAGAATGAATTCCTGGAATCTGTATAAAGTAGTTGTATTTTTTCATTAGTCATCAGCAGTAAAAAGTCAAGCCCCAAGGTCAAAGGTTTTTTATTGAGATGGCTGACACAATACTTGTGAGATGTTACATTCAAGAATGGTATAAGTTTATTTGCATGATAATTTTGACTTTTGAAAGTATCAGAATATAATAATTATACATGTATTCATTTTGTCCAAAGCTATCCATGTGACCATTTTTTAAGACACTACAGTTGCAACTGTATGAAGGCACACAAAGTTTACAGTGGGAAAGATCCAAATGATAAGGACTAACTACCAAACTGTGATTTATTAACCGGTGGCGATACTGAGCACTAAAAAATAGATCAATACCTTTAAAGAGTGAAACACAGCACTTGTTCTCCCATCAAAGCACTAACCATAACACATGCCGCATAACTATCGCAGAGAGACAGCCTGTAAATGAAGTTGCTGTAAAAGCTAGCTCTGCACAAAGACTGGATTTAAGTGCTTATACACCAAACCACATGATATGTGACATTACTTTCTTCTAGAAGCCGTGACTCTTAGACTGATGTACAAAGAAACTGGTCCCCGTGGGGTCCCGGGTTTTTTTTTACTGTATAGAATAGGACCTCGGCCTTTCTCTATGGCATGTCCTAGAAGGCGACTAAAATTAGAGACGAACGGCTGCTTTCCTCGTAATTTGTAGGATTGCACCAGGCTGGGTAGTTCTTGTTCCAAATCCTACATTTTTTTCCTCAATGTAAAGAGGGTTTGGAATGGGAATCGATTGGCCTGTGGAACCCCATGTGGTTTAATCAGGGGTATAAAAATAAACCACTGCAGTCCCGCAATCATCACATCTGCCATTTCATCTGGCGGAACAAAAGTGACAGCATGCATGTCGTAAAAGGTGACAAAAGGGGCATCATTTTGTGTTTTGTCCATTCCTCATTTATCATGTTTGTCTTATGTTGTTGTACATGTATGTTATTTTCACCTCGCATTATTGTTTACTAAGTAAGTGCTCCCAATATGACCTAAGTTGTCGAGGGGCCTTAAAACCCTATTAACTCATTACCACATGAGAAAATTTTGGACTGGTCCAAATTGAAAGCATTTGCAGACGACAAAATAAAGGTGACTGAAAAATTGAAATTTGTTCTTGGAAGGGTAGAAAACACTGTGGGAAAAGGAGAAAATGCTGGTTACCAGCATTTTCTCCTTTTCCCACAGTGTTTTCAAAAGGCTTCTTTCTCAGGGGCGTCAAAAGTAGGGATTGAGTGGTAATGGGTTAATTCATTACAAAGAAACTGGGAGAATATGAGAAGGTATGGCAACATCAGAACGGCAGTTGCCCAAGATCACATCTCTGCCACCACTTGTAAAGCAAGATGGCTTAGTCACCACTTGTGATGTGAATGGCTTGGTCACAAAATCCACACTCTAACCACACCCCTTAAAACCACAAGGGAGAGAAATACATCAGACTCCATTGCTAATATTGCAGCTTAACTTGCTATTACAGCTAGCATTGCAGGAAAACAGGTTTCAAGTGCATAAGGTCAAACTTGAAAGTGCCATAAATAGCATACAGGACTAAAACCAGAAAGTCACTGGTTTGAATCACCAGCATGGCAAAGGTCTGTCTGATGATTTACCAAAATGGTAGTCATTTCTCTTCTCTCTGCATATCAGTGTTTTGGGGATGGTTATGTAATGGTTGTGTGGGGTATGCAGCAGCTGCTATACAGATGCGTTGGAGGATGCGTAAAGTAACGAAATTCCAGGTGAAGCATAGATAGGTACACTGGCCCCTTGCTTTATAATTGAAATAAAGTTGACACAGCCTTGAACACAACAGAACACAACCAAATAAGTTGAAGATCTTTTACATGAAACCGTTCTCTGTGAAAAGAGATATCCTGCGACCCAAGTTTTGCAGGCACTTGAACAAACTATGAATACATCATTCTGCACATAAGAGAAATCACCAGTTTTTAATAACCTACTGTATGCATACGGCTAATATTATGTACATGTATGTGTGTCTCAGTTGTAGCAATATGAGAAGAGTATTATGAGAAGAAATGCAGTCAAATGAAGAAGTTTAGATAATTGAAGGTTCTTCAGTATAGCAGTGCATTCTGCAATGAGAGTGATTCTCAAATCACACTAGGAAGCCAACTCCCAGCTTGATGTAAGACTTTATGACAAAGCAAGGCTGATAGGCAAATAAAGGATTATCGATGATCAGTGCCATTGCTTGACTTAATATACTTTTCGTTGCCACCACTTCCCTATATTGGTTACTCCCCTGGAGGACTGTCAGTTATGTTACGTGAGATAGCACAAGGTACAGGACGAAACCCATCCAAAGTTATGCTTGATTCTATAATGTGCTCTATGCATAGAACCATCACACAGGACCTCGTGATATGACTTACAGAGAGATTACAAGTGATTTGGGTTGGCCAGGTGTTGGAATTAAACTTGCACTCTCATATAGCCAGAGACTTATGCCATCTCAACTTCTTTACGTCCTGATCAACTAAATTCCTATCTTTTTTTGAGAGCCAACAGTGTATGGAAACATACGTAAAGTTTAGAGGGAATTACCAAACAATTTAGATCTATTAACCAACAAAATATGTTCTATGTATTCTGAGGCAAATCCATAGTGTGTTTGTTGCAGAAAAAGGAGTAAATGCCTATTAGCAGCTAAGGTATCGATCCATGTCAGCCAACACACAGTCAGCACAGGCGGACATAGCAGGAAAGAGTTTGTTATTGATCATTCTAACATGACACACAAATTCGGCTCTATAAACACAGTGCAGGGAAAGCGTGGTAAAATCTGTGACAATCCATGCAGAGTGACGTCATTCTAAATCGAGTGATGTCATTCAATGAGTGAGTTATTCAGTGGAACATAATCATCATCCGCGTGTTTACTCCAAGTTTGAACTTGTTTTCCTTTCATGAAGAATTGGCCATGTTAGAATCGAAATAATCTTCTTTCTATTGTGGTTTATTGTTCAATAAACCATGTGAGTTATGAGGCACAATAAATAAACCAGTCATTGGCCAGGTTTTATGGATCCATAATTATGTGATGACTTGCTTGGTATCATGCATTTAAACCCCATTTTGCCAGACCATTGCTCCTTAACTCTTTACTACACAATCCTGACTTTTAACGACCGTAAGAAAGAAGCCTTTTGAAAACATTGTAGGAAAAGGAGAAAATGCTGGTAACCAGCATTTTCTCCTTTTCCTACAATGTTTTCTACCCTTCCCAAACCAAATTACAACTTTTCAATCACATTTATTCTGTCGTCTGCAAATGCTTTCAATTTGGTCTGGTCCAAAATTTTGTCCATTTGTAAAGAGTTAATTGGTAACAGCAAAATCAGTTTTCTACTTGATGCTCTGAAAGCATAGGATCTTTAGAAATTCAAGATGATAAATGACTTAACCCTTTACCACTTGGTAACATTTTAGACCTATCTAAATTCAAAGCATTTGCAGACAACAATTTCATAGTACTTAGCTCAAATGGTCCAATATTTCTTTGATAGGGTAGAAAACTTTGTGGGAAAAGGAGAAAATGCTGGTTACCAGGCTTCATTTTATGGGTCGTTAAAAGTTGTCATTGTTTGGTAAAGGGTTAAAAAGCCCATTTCAGAAATGCACTTGGAGGATTCTTGCATCATACCATTACAAACACCTTTTGGCATATCGATGGTTTACTTCGAAAACCCCATAACTACAGCTTGTTACAAGCTGTAGTTACAAGGTTTTTGAAGTAAACTGATGATACGTCATGATGTATATCCAAACCCTCACAACTGGAGGGTAAAACAAGTGTTGAAAAGATAGCTTTTACAAGCGTTGAAGAAAAAGGAGTCAATGCCCATTACTACTATTTTCTCCTTTTCCTACAATATCATCACCTACATTATATTTCAAAGATAATTCCTATTCTTTGCGACACATTTAACTTGGCAGCTTCAAATATCTTAAGTTTAGATAGAATTTGAACTTTTTATTTTGGTAATGAGTTTATTGAGTATTGAGAAATGTGATTAGCTCTTTACCATACAATCCTGATTTTTGAAGACCTTTACAAAAAAGCCTTTTGAAAACATTGAGGGAAAAGGAGAAAATGCTGGTAACCAGCAATGTTTTCTACCCTTCCCAAAACAAATTCCATTTTTTAACCATATTCATTTTGTTGTGTACAAATGCTTTGACATAGGACCAGTCTTTAATTTTGCCGTTTTGTAAATAGTAGATCAGTGTGTTTTATTTGTGAATATCTACAGATTATAAAATAGTACGGAACTGAAAATTAAATGAAGCAATCTCTGTGAAAAGGATGATTTAACTCTTTACTACGCAGTCCTGGTTTTTACAACCCTGAGATAGAAGCCTTTTGAAAACATTGTAGGAAGAAGAGAAAATGCTGGTAACCAGCATTTTCTCCTTTTCCCACAATGTTTTCTACCCTGATGGAAACAAATTTCAATTTTTGAGTTGCGTTTGTTTTGTCGTCTGCAAATGCTTTCAATTTGGACCAGTCTTAAATTTTGCTGTTTGGTAAATAGTAAATCATTGTGTTTTATTTGTGAATATCTACAGATTATAAAATAATATGGAACTGGAAATTAAATGAAGCAATCTCTGTGAAAAGGATGATTAACCCTTTCCCAAACAAACCCTGGTTTTTACGGGTCTGGAATAGTAGCCTTTTGAAAACATTGTGGGAAAAGGAGAAAATGCTGGTAACCAGCATTTTCTCCTTTTCCCACAATGTTTTCTACCCTATCATAGACAGAGATCATCTTTTCAGAAAGAGTTAAATTGTCGTCTGCAAATGCTTTCAATTTGGTCTAGTCCAAAAGTTTGTCGTTTGGGAAAGGGTTATATCCTTTACCAAACAATCCCTGGTTTTTACGACCCTGAGATAGAAGCCTTTTGAAAACATTGTGGGAAAAGAAGAAAATGCTTGTAACAAGCATTTTCTCCTTTTCCCACAATGTTTTCTACCTTGCTGGAAACAAATTTCAATTTTTGAGTTGTATTTGTTTTGTTGTCTACAAATGCTTTTAATTTGGACCAGTCTAAAATTCTGTTGTTTGGTAAAGGGTTGATGCATATATGCAAAAAGTATCAACCTACATCAGCCATACAGGCTGACATAGGCGAACATTTTTTGGTATAATTTGTAAATTCTTAGTTTGTTCAAGGAACATTCTTTCTAATGATTCCTTGTTTTGTTCGACAAACTGAATTTTACGGATTCATATGTTTACGATGATTTCCTTGGTATAATGCATCACAGAGATGCATTGAATCTCATTTTCCCAGCACACCTGTCAAATTTTATTTTGAAAATGTTGTAGGAGAGTTCAACATCAAGAGAATAGAAGTGTGATAAACTACGTGCTGGCACTTGATCTTTTCTTGAAGAGAGAGAGAGGAGATGAGAGAGAGAGAGAGAGAGAGAGCAAAGCTGTATAGAGACTCATTATAATGTAAGAAGGAGGATTAAATAGCTGGAGTATGAAGGTTCGTTATCCTGGGGTATTGGCGCTTGTTTCACAGAGATAGGGATGCATGTAATACTGGGACATGATGGGTTATTTATACTGGGATGTGGGTGCTTGTAGGACAGGGAATGACAATTATGCGATGAATGACAATTATGCGATGAAACAGAATTTGTATTTGATTTTTACCTTGATTTGTGTTGTGTTTTATGAAGGTTGAGAGAGAACTAGGGAGTGAGAGAGAGGTGAGGGAGATTTGATGCTTTCATCGTAAATGAGTTGGGTATATTTCTGGAAAATGGTGTATTGAAAGCAATGTGTAGAAGATGATATGATATTGAAGCGAAACTTTGTAGAAAAGTGTGCAGAGGTAGATGTTTTGGGTAAGGCTAAATTGATACCCGAAAAACAGAGAACATAATTATTTCAGTTATGGCGGCTCGGAAACTGTAAACAGGAAACAAGAGGTTATTTAGGAGAAACTGTGCACAATTGTGCGCAAAAGTGATATTGTTTTTAACTTAAAACATTTGTGGAAAGTGATGCATTGAAAGAGATGTTTTGGGTAAGGCTAAATTGATACCCGAAAAATGGAGAACATATTTCAGTTATGGCGTCTTGGACATTGTATACAGGAAACAAGAGGTTATTTAGGAGAATCTGTGCACAAATAGGTGCAGAAATGGTATTGTTTGTAACTTGAAACATGTTTGAAAAGTGGTGTATTGAAAGAGATATACGCAGCAGATAATTGGTAGTTACTAGAAAGAATGAATGAAGAATTTCATTCAACAGCCGAGTTGAATTTCATTGCAAATTTAATGTGTCTTATGAGATATTTTGAAAACATAATGAAAAAAGGAACTGTATATCTGAAAGCAATAATTAGAGGGAGAAAACATATACATAGCACATATGAACACGAAAGATGAAAGTGTAAAATTAATCAATTTATAACCCTAGCAGTTTATAATTGTACATTGAATTTGATGATTTCATTTTTTTGCAATTCCCCATAATTAAGCCTTTACCAAACAATCCATGGTTTTTATAATCCTGACGTAGAAACCTTTTGAAAACATTGTAGGAAAAGAAAGAAAATACTACTAACCAGCATTTTCTCCTTTCCCAACACTGTTTCATACCCTAATGGAAACAAATTTCAATTTTTCAGTAACCTTTATTTTGTCGTCTGCAAGTACTTTCAATCTGGACCAGTCTAAAATTTTGTTGTTTGGTAAAGAAATAATAATCAACATGCATTTTATTGAATGGAGTCAAAGCTAAAACTAAATGCATCAGACTGTATTATTTTCTAGCAGAGTTACAGAGTGAAAAGGAAAATTCTAGTAAAATTATGGGTAACAGTTTTTACTTAACAGCGTCGAAACAGAGCAGAAAAACTACATGGTAGATGATAACCTGTATGTTTCTTTTGCCCATGAAAATGCAAATAACAAATAACATTGGATTATTTCAGGTGGAGAAAAAATTTTGACAAAATGTTCAGAGTTGATCACAATTTTTATTTCCCAACTTTAAAAGGATAGTATCAGTTTTAAGCTGTCACTGAGATGGACATTTAACAAGCTTATTTTAACATCATAGATATTTTGTTACGTGTCATATTTAAAAAGATTTAAAAAAAAGTAAACCAAGTGATATTTTAGGTTTAATGAGATAAGAACTAACACTATGATAGAGTGTATACAATCTGTATAAAAAATTGAAAAAAACTGAACATGATTAAATTTTTGTTATTAGATTATTTCTAGATTTACCGTTGTTTAGATGTTTTGTAAACTTTCAAGTGGGTCTGAATATAAAAGTTACAAAAGGTATGAATAAAGCTGTCAATAAGACCTTTAAAGGTGACTGTTTGTTGTATTTAAAATATGAGATTTTACCTTTATCTTTGAAGTAATATATGTATATAGATAATAGAAATGGATAAAACCTGTCATAGTTATATAGTTTATTTGTAAGGATTTACAAACAACATTTTACAAAAAGTACTTTAACATATTTCTTAATTAGATTATTTCTACATGTAAATGTCCTTTTAGCTTTCATGTTTGTCAAAGCCTAAAAGTTACACAAGGAATAAATCAGTTTGTCAATAGAGAAGAATGATATACATTATAGTGTGTTAATGCATTTCATTACGTTTTTTTTTTTTTTATAGAATTTACGTTACATGGATAATTGAAAAGGGTAAGATCTGTACATAATTATTATACGTAATACAGGATACCTACTCATGATGGAAACACGAGAATGTAAAGATTAGATGAAATATTTATTTTAAGTAGACTATTTTTTTATTTTAATGTTCTATAAACCTTTGAGTGGGTTGAAGAGTAAAAGTTACTAAAGGTATAGTAACTGTATATATTAAGGTATCAATGAATGTAGTTAATAGAAAAAATGAATAGTATGCATTTTTTATTGATATATTTTATCATTATGTTTTAACTGTAGATGTTATATAAGATATCATTAAAATTTTGTTCAAAAAGTTTTACCAGATTTTCTAATAAATAGAAATATACAATAAATATAATAATAAATGCATTAAGGGGTAATTGATGTAGGTATATCTAAATGTGCTTTTACATGAAATTTACAGATTAATGCAGATGTAGAAAGAAGGGTATTTAAGTTTCTTTAAATTTCTGGTTTTAAAAAATTCTTTTTCAGATTTCTAATTCTGTTTCAGATTTAATCAGAGAGACCATGCCAGACAGTATGCCTGAGGCAGTTTTTTTTTTTTTTGTTGTTCTAATGTTTTTCTCTTAGCATTTACATATTTCAGAGTTTTGTAGAGAAATAAACTTAACTAGTTATTTAAAATATCATTTTATCTTGATGCATTTAGTTTATGTTTTCTGTCACAGGTCTTCATGGTCAGCACCTCTTGATATTCTCATACCTTTGTTATGCATATATTATTTTAGGTTTCACATTTTCAGAGTATCAACAAATGTAAAGCTAATATTTTGTTACTCTCAAAAGACGTTTTATTGCAGATTATCAATGCAGATCTATACAGATTCAACCTGGATTGATGTAATCATAGTTGTCTCAATCTTTTTCAATTTTTCAAATGTTTTCAGGTCTCTAAATCAACAGATTCTTTAGAAAGGACAAATTGGAAATTGTATATGGATCTTGTTTTTAGAGAAACCCAAGAAAAATGTATTCGGAAGAGATTTTTCAGATTGATTGATTGAATTTGCGTTTATTTATCGTCGCCACCAGTTTCCCCATATGGACGACACCCCCTGAAGGCTGTTAGGGGGATAGTACAGATACAGGACAAAACCCATCTTAAGTTTCGTCAGGTTCTTCAATGTGCTTGATGTATAGCACCATCGTAAGGGACCTCGGTTTAACATCTCATCTGAAAGATTATCAGTAATTTTAGTCAGCCGTGGGATTCGAACCCACACCCTCATGATCACGAGTTCTATGCTCTACTAACTGAGCTCTGCAGGCTTGTCGATTTTTTCAGATCATCAATAACTGAGTAAGAAAATGTACATGATACATTGTGCATTTATGGTTTCAAAGTTCCTGGATGTATAAATTCTGTATAGGGGAAAAATGCAGACATAATATTATATGCAGCATAACAATGACTATTTTATCACTTCGGTGTGTAAGATTAACAGTGTAAAGGGTGATAACAAGAAAATGTGAAACGAAGCTGTGAAATTGAAAGTACCTGCAGACAACAAACTAAATGTAGCTGAAATGTAGGGTAATTGTCTGGGAAAGTGAAGAAAATGAAGAAAAAATCTTATTGGAAAAAGAAGAAAATGCTGGTTACCAGCATTTTCTTCTTTTATAACAAGGTTTTCACAAGGCTGTTTCCTCAGGGTCGTTAAAACTTCGGTTTGGATGGCATTATAAATCTGAGTGTTTGAATGGGTTTGTGGAAAAAGCACAATATGATAGGAAAAGAATTGTGTACAAGCCAGCATTCTGCTTTCTTGAAGGTCTACTGGTACTGGTTTAAAGAGGTACAAAAATAAAATAATGAAAGGTTATGGAAATTGACGCCAAATTTTCTGGAAGGGGTACATGTTGTAGAAGATAAGGTGAAACTTAAAGTGACTTTTTATGTAGATTTTGTTGACAAGATTAAGCATTGAAAGGCACCTGTCAGGGTGGAAGTTACATAAGCTTGGAAAGAATCTTTGAATGATTTCATTTGTGTTTTATGATGCACTGACAATAAGGTCATTAAGTGGGCATGGAAAAAGATGTTTGAGTGAGTGGATCAATGGTCTAAGAAAACAATGAGAGCAAGAATATTTGAAAAGAATGAAATAGAAAGAATAGAGGTTTTAGACTGAGAAAGATGCATGTTGATATTTGGAATAAGAAGTGAGGCTGATGTATATGATTTACTTGGGGGTGGGGATGTATTGTTCTTAGAGATAGACAGAGCGAGAGAGAGAGAGAGAGGGAGATGGATGGGGGTGGGGATGTATTGTTCTTAGAGAGAGAGAGAGAGAGATGGATGAACACAGGACAGTGAATATCATGGAATAGGTCTATGGTGTTCAAGACAAGTTTTTTCTGGAAGGGCCTAAAACTATTGTATTGAAATATGGCAGTACGAGAAGGGGATGTTTTAGTGTTTTTGGAAAGGTATGGAAATATAATGAAAATCTGGTATTTATATCTGCATGTGTAAAAGCTGACAATTACTTTCCATAGCAAACTAAATTTTTAAGATGGTACAGGGATATTATAACTTTATTGGAATGCTACAGAAGGTTACATACCTATATCTGAGACACATATCTATCGGAGACCCAAAGATACAAGGCATTTTGCAGAGGAGGATGTTTTCTTGAGGACTCTCTGGTTGGAGAGAGAGAATGCCTACCAAAGCACCATGAAATAGTGAAACAGGACTTTCTGTTTAATTGTTTCATTAATTGATTAATTAATTAATTTATTAATTGATTAATTAATTAATTTCATAATGGAGAAGGTCAATGAAATTGCTGCTTATTCATAGTTTCTGGAAGGGCTTAGAGCAGGGTCAATATACACCAGTCATTATTATGATTTTCTGAAATTTGAAAGTAACACAGTTTTTGATTGGCTCAACCAAATGGTTAAGCTAATCAGAAGCTGTGTTACTTTTAAGTTTAGAATGTTCTGAAGATTAGGACTTAAAATGTTATGAAGACTGGTTGGTGAATGCAGACCCAGGATTTTGAAATTCAATCAGATACTGTATTGGTGAAACTTATTTTGTAAAGAGTTCAAGAAAAATATGTGAAACCCAACATTAACCCTTTACCAAACGACAAAATTTTATACTGGTCCAAGTTGAAAGCACTTGCAGACGACAAAATGAACATAACTGAAAAAGTGAAATTTGTTTCCAGCAGGGTGGAAAACATTGTGGGAATAGGAGAAAATGCTGGTTACCAGCATTTTCTCCTTTTCCCACAATGTTTTCAAAAAGCTTCTATCTAAGGGTTGTAAAAACCAGGGATTGTTTGGTAAAAGGTTGAGGTCTACAAAAAGATTGTGCGTTTGGAAAAGAGCATTAGATGCATTTCAGTGAAGTTGTATGCAAAGCAAGTCATCAAATAATTATGGATCCATACGAGATCTATCCATGCAGTCAAACAACCGTCTGAATCTGGGGTCAGAATGGTTAGAATGGTCCTTAGTCATGCAGAAAACAGGCATACAACAAGGACTATTTGTGCTCTTGCAAAAGTGTGTCAGATGCATTTCGGTAAAGTTGATGGCAAAGCAAGTCATCATATAATTACAGATCTATACTGGAATGTTGACCTTTTTCAGTCTGCACGAACTTTGCAGGCTGGCATTGGTCAGTAGTTCTTGCACATGCTATGGAACTACTTTTCATGGAGCATGATTTTTATGCAAAAGGCGGATGATATTTAAGTTTCATTAACTGATTACCAAACGACAAAGTTTCAGGTTTGTCCAAATCGAAAGCATTTGCAAAAGACAAAATAAAGGTGACTGAAAATTTGAAATGTGTTTTTGACGGGTAGTAAACATTGCTGGAAAAGGAGAAAATGCTGTTTACCAGCATTTTGTCCTTTTCCCACAATGTTTTCTCAGGGGTTCTTTCTTTAGAAGCAAAATAGTGTAGATCTTGGATTATACGATGAGATCGAAAAATACTTTTTCTGTTAAGAAGAGGATTTTTTCCTCAGTATACTCAATAATCTCTTATACTTAGGCAGAGAGAGAGAGGGTGGGTAGGGAAGGGGCTAGAATGGTGTTCACAATATTTGCATAGTACATGTACTAGGATTCACAAAAACATGGAAGAAACTAATTCAATTGAAAATAACACCATTTGATCTATTTGGAGGGATTTTGTAGCAGGATGATAAAAAGGTATGTAATTTCATCTTGAAGTCATGGAAGCCGTAGCAGATGTTTTATCTGGTAGGTATTTTAGGTTAATCATTATCTGGTAGGTATTTTAGGTTAATCATCGGAACAAACGTGACAGCATGCATGTCGTAAAAGGCGACAAAAGGGGCATCATTTTGTGTTTTGTCCATTCCTCATTCATCATGTTTGTCTTATGTTGTTGCACATGTATGTTATTTTCACCTCGCATTATTGTTTACTAAGTAAGTGCGCCCAATATGACCTAAGTTGTCGACGGGCCTTAAAACACTATTCATTCATTCATTCTTTAGGTTAATCATATTAAAAAGGCTTAGCACATGTTACATTGGATTTTTTTCGTGGACAATTTGCAGATTACAAAATTATCAATGAAAAAATTCATTGGGTCTGTTCCATGACAGATAATGAGTGTAGCTATTTTAACAATTTGCAGTTCAAAAAAGAAGCCTCCTCCCTCCCCTCAGGTATTTGAACAAGAAATGAGGTTTTTGTTAAAAAAAGTGCCAACAAAAGAACCAAGGTGATCCTATACTGCTCATACCTTTGTCACGAAGGGACACATTTTCAGACTTTATTTTTTTTTTTCAAAATGAATTACTAGAATGTTGCAGCATAAAGTTGGCTTGAACTGTATGCAGATTTTACACAGAGGTCTATTAGCGGAACATTTTTTGAAGCTTAAACAACTTTTTTATTTGGACAAAAGGATCCAAATATATTTCTTTGTGTAAAGCTATTTAAAACCTGAAGTCTCTCCCCAAGTGATCATTTCTAAATGACTTGACCTCGAGGACGGAAATCATTTAGGAGGCATAATGTGCAATGGTATGGTCATCTATTCTTAAAGCGCAAAACATCATGCACACCACTTCTAGGGAAAGACATGCACCAAACCACATCCCTGTAAGGGCCACCTATGCAACAAGGCAGGTTTTAAGTGCCCCTATATCGAAGCGCTCTCCGTGACATTACTTTCCTCTTTAAAAAGTCTTAACCTGAGACTTATATGCAATGGAACAAGGGGAATATAGGGGAGAAAGGCAGTTCCAGTCTGGCATTTGTCAGAAATCCCACATCTGCCACCACATGTCAGGTGCAACAGCTTGGTCATCCATCCAAGCTGTAACCAGAACACACACTGCTTAATTACCACAGAGAGACATGCACCAAACTGGATTGCTGTAAAAGCTGGCTGTGCAGGATTTAAGTGCTTCATTTTTAGAGAAGAATTATGTACAAATAAGGGAAGTCTAAGAGGGTAACTTAATGCAAGTTCAACAAGTGTCATGAATCACTTTTGCCACCACATATAATATGCTTTTATCACTTCATGAGAATACTTTCTCCTTCCTAAATTCTAAGAAGAAACAATATGCACCGCAAGCATGTGATTGGTGCGTGGCTTGGAACAGGTAGCTTAATTGCACCCCTGTTCTAGAGATGCCAAACATTCCTAATTTGGCCTCGACTCTGCATCAACCACAAATGTAGGGATAGTATCTAAAGTCATGATTGTTACAATGACATTCCTTGTTGTCAAAAGTGGGCAAGTTTGAGGACAATGTTTCTTTTGTGATATTAGTCAATGTCTAAATAAAATATCTGCAACATGAGTTATAAAATTAAACCAGAGAGCTATGTTTCACACAGAAAAGAAGATCAAAAAACAAGGACGAAATGCATCAAGAACAGTTTATAACAGGACTGCTGCAGAGCCATTCAAGAAATAATCAGACTGCAGGAGTTCAAGAGATGTGGAGCAGAAATTACTTGAGAGAATTTGACCATTGATATCCTGTAGTGACCTTGACCTTGAAGCTTGGTGTCTGAAACTGCTGCTCAGCACATATCATCAAGGTGCATACACATGCAAATTATTTTCAAAAATAGATCAAGAGTGGAAAAAATATGGAGCAGACAAAATATAGGAGATTGCAGACTTTGACCCTAGCTGTTAGACTGACCTCGTGGCATGGCATCTGAAACCTCAACTCCACATGTCTTCTTATTAACATGCACAAACATGTGAAATATTTTCAAATGCAGATCAGAGATTCAAGAGATAGGAGGTAGAAAAGATCGGAAATGGAGATAATTATGTACCACACACAATTCAAAAGTATGTGACCTTGGCTGTACTGCTGTGACCTTGACCTTGGAGCCTGGTATCTAAAACTTTTACTCAGTAAGTCTTATCAGACACAATTTAGGGGCATATGACCTTTAACCCATGCTGTGATGGTAACCTTTTGAGTTTGGCATCTGAAACCTCTGCTCATCAAGATGCACACAAAATTAAGGGGCAAAACATAGAGGAGACATGATTTAAGAATATATCCACTAAACATACTGTTTCATCAAGATATCCCTGTAAACTTGTAAAATATTTTCCATATTTAACCATATATTTGAGAGATATGGAGCACACACAATTAAAAAGTATGTGACCTTCGTTATCCTGCTGTGACCTTGACCTTTGAGCCTGACATCAGAAACCACTGATCAGTGATTGTCTAATAAAGATGCACTTATGTCTGAAATACTGTCAAAATCAGATCAAGGGCTAAAAGAATGAAGTGGACACGATCTAAGAGCATGGCCTTTTAGTGAGCTTCAACCCCTGCATAAATGTTGACCTTGGAGCCTTGAATCTGAAATTTCTACTGCACAAGTCTTGTTGTCTCGACAATATGCACTAACTTGTGAACTACTTTAAAAACTAGAACAGGAGTTCAACAGATGTGGAGAAGAAAAGATTTTAGAGAGTGTGAAAATCGACATTCTGCTGTGAGCTTGATCTTGGAGTCTGAGTCTGAAACTTCTACTCAATGCATCTCATCTAGGTGCACAGATGCATGAATCATTTTCAAAATCAGACAAAGAGTTAAGAATATGGGCATGTTACCTTTTGACCACTGCTGTTGCATTCACAAGGAGGCATCGCATCTGAAACCTCCCTTCCATAATTATGCCGTCTCATATGTGTGAAACACTTTCAAAATCAGACTTAGGAATCTAGTAATATGCAGGGAACAAGATGTAAGAGTATTTGATCTTAGAAATCCTACCGTGACCTTTACTTTGGAGCCTGTCATCTGAGACCTATAATGAATATGTCTCATTCTAGTGCATACATGTAAGGAATATTCTCAGAATAAAAGCATGGGATAAAGAAATATGGAGCATATACTATTTGAAAGCATGCAACCTTTGTCTGCTGATGTGCCATTGACCCTAGAGCCAGGAAGAGGAAAAGTCCAATCACATTTTTATCATCAAGGTGCACTAATGTGTGAGATGTGGATGGGATTTAGGTACATTTGATCATGATATCCTGCTGTGACCTTGTCATTGGAACCTAATTTCAAGTACATGACATGTGTTTCCAAATTGAGACCAAGGGTTCAAGAAATATGGGGCAGACAAGATTTAAAAGTATGAGACCTTGATATCCTGCTGTGACCTTGACCTTGGAGCCTGGCATCTAGAACCTCTGCTCAGCATCAAGGAGCACATTATTTGTGAAATATTTTCAAAGAAAAGCAAAGTTGAATGAAATTTAGAGTTGACACAACTTAAGACCAAGTGATCTTTGATCCCTGATATGACACTGACCATATAGCATATTGTCTCTGTAAGGTGCACAAAAACATTAGTTCCAAAAGAAGAAAAGGGTTAAAGAGATATGAAGCAGACAATATTCAAAGGTAGTGCGCTAGGATATCAAACCATGACCGAGACCTTGGGCCTATGACCTTGACCTTGAAGTCTGGCATCTGAAACTTCTGCTGAGCACAGTATCTCATCAAGATGCAAACATGTGTGAAATTTGCTAAAACAAGATCAAGGGATCCAGAAATATGGAGGGAACTCAATTTATGAGCATGTAGCCCTTGAACCTTGAAATTGGAGTTGTAAATCACAACTTGGTATGTTGTCAAGTTGTGGTGTACCCATCTGTGAAAAAAAATCCCTCAAAATCAGAAGGTAATCAAGAAAGGGCCCTTTGAGAAGAGGAAACACTTATACAGCTCCATTGAGATGTATCTGGCCTCGGAAACTTGTGGAAACTTGTGACATATGCAGAGGGTAAAGTTTAACAGCATTTACCTTCATCCCAAGATGTAAACTTGAGTCCAGCACCTGAAAATTCTGCTTTGAATATTTCCTCATCACATATGTGAAATATTGTGAGAAGAAGACAAAGTATTTAAGAGATAAGAAGTGGCCACATTAGCATGTTACCTTTGACACACATCCCACTATAACCTTGATTTAAGGCTAGCATCTCAAACCACTGTTCTGCATGTTGTCTCCATAAAGTGCACAAATCTAAAATGGAGCCAATGGGATCAAAAAACATTAAACTTTTTATCTGTACTGTGACCTTTACCCTCAGGACCACGTATCTGAAATCTCCATTCTGCATCCTGTCTTATCAAGTTGCACAGATCAGGTAGATCAGTTCAAAATAAGACTAATGCTTCAAGAGATTTAGAGCAGACATTAGAGGATCTGACGTTTGACACTTCCAGAGCTGTGAACTTGACCTCGGAGCCTACTATACAAGCCTCTGTTCTGCATGTTGTCTCTATACAGTGCACACATCTGTGAAATATGGAGCATACAAGATCTAAAATCATGGAATTTTTTGTCTCTGTGGTGACCTTGACCATGCAGAAGTAATTTGAATACTCTGGTCTTGTCTATACAGATTGCATTCACAAGTGAAATACTTTTAGTATTAGATCAGAGGTTGAAGAGATATAGATCAGACATTTTAAATAGCATGTTAACTCTGACTACTCCTGCTGTGACCTTGACCTAGGAGCCTAGCAAGTGAAACCTCCATTATGTATCATGTCTATGGAGGGTGCATTCACATATAAAATACGGTATCAGACAGGGACTCAAGACATATAGAGCAGACATGAATTATTGTAATGTGACACTTGACCCCTTGAGTGACAAGACCTTCTGAAACCCCTCCTTTGCATGCAGCTTCATTGAGTTGAATACATGTGTGAAATACTTTCAAAATCAAACTTTTGGTTTAAAGATATGGAGCAGACAGTAAGTTGAATAGAGTGGACAGGTGAATGGATGACCAAAGGCATATAACATAAAGTGTTGGATGCATAGGACATCAACATGTTTGTGTACAATATTAAAGACCTTTGACCCAATGCTGTGACCTTCCCGTGGAGATGGGCATCTGAAACCTCCATTTTTGAATATTGTCTCATCAATTGTACACACAATGTGAAAAACTTTCAACACCAAGCTTGTGGCTCAAAAGATATGAAGCAGACAGGAAGTTGCATGGTGATGAACCGGTGATGAACCGACAACTAGGGGCATATATAAGACATTATGTGTCGGATGCACAAAGGCATACATTTTTGTGTATGGTACCCTGCCAAGTCAGGTGAGATCACATCTGACAAAGCCAGACAACTAGATCACTGGGTCAAACACTATGATGGGTGATCAGAAAGAATGTGGACCAGTGCCGGTATTGGAATATTGTTATAAAAAGCAACTTGGAGTGTTCACTATTTTTGAAAGTAACCTCCTCTGAGTTGTATGCACTTATTCATTCTTGATTTCCATTAGCGAAGCATGTGTTGGAGTGTGTCACGTGACGTTACCATCAAAGACCCAGTCATAGCAAGGGTTAGCTCCTCTCTGCTCTCGTAGTAAATGCAACATAGAGAATCTTTCAAAACAGGAACTAGTCAGAGGACACATAGAGTCAGGACTAAAATATACAGAGTGTTGGCAAGTGTTTCCATGTTTAGTTTTTGCAAAGTTTCCAGTACAAGTGTGGCTCTGTGAGCTAGGGCGTTATTCTGGTGTAAAGTGACCTCACTCTGCAGGACTTCTGCCTTAGTTTTTTGTATCGTACATGTGAAATTCATTTGAATAATGTGGGCATAAACCTTAGTATTGACTGTAGTATGTAGAAATACAACATGATTTAGAAGAAAAACAGGAGAACAGAAGTACTTGATGTAGATAACTTTGCCAAGTGACTAAGAAAGGTTAGCTTTTTCAGCGGAAGGCGATATTGAATGTTTCAAAACACTGCTTTGCTGTTAAGATTCAGTCTCATTTAAGTGTGCCTATCTTTCATTGCATGTTATAATACGTTTAGTAAAGTTTGACCCCTCTACCATAATACATTCAGAAATTTATGTAAGGATTTCGATCCTAATCCCAATTTTCATGGGCGTCAGTTGCCGAAGTACCCACATTGTGCAATTACGCCACATTACAAGATTCCCTGTCAAAATCTCCTGGGCAGTTCTACATGAAAGATCAAATGTATAAGCTATTTTCCTGGCAGTATCTCGGCGATCTTATTTTACATGCTGCTCTACAGCCGTTATGATTTTATCTGTGACTGATGTTGATGGACAGATAGATTTAGGGTCATCTTTAATAGTATCGCACCCTTGTCTAAACCAGTCCAATCTATGTACAAATATCAGATTTCTGGAGTACAGAGTCCCCTTTAATTGGTTCTAAATCTCTTTTGATTTTCGATAAATACTTTTCGAGTTTGAAGTAAAATTTTGTGATTATTCTCGGCTCAAATAAAATATCATCCAATATTTTAGACCGGTAATGCAGTATATGACGTCATTAAAATGGCGTCACACTTTACCTACTTAAATATGACGACATTTGAAAGCTTGAGTCAGTTACTAGATAACTGATGCTCATCCATGCAAACTTTTGTAATTCCACGTTGAGTAGTTTTCAAAATAACGAGGTGGTCCACGATCTTTTTGATCACCCCTTGTATGCTGAACCTTATTTGACAGAGAAAACAGTGAGCCAAGCTGCCTGAGATACCATAGAACTGCTACCTACTGCGCTGAAGTTAAACAACCCACCTACCTTACAGCTCCAACGCAATCTAGACAAACTCCAACCAAATAAGGCTCCAGGCAAGGACTGTATAAAAGTCATAAAGAGTGGTAAATCTACTCTAGTTAAACCACTGCACAAGCTACTACTGAAGTGTTGGGAAGTAGGCCAGGTTCCCCAAGAAATGAGGGATGCTAACATTTTAACCTGCCTCAAGAACAAGTGTGATTGCAGCGACTGCAACAACTACTGTGACATTTCGCTACTCAGCATAGTTGGTAAACTTTTTGATCATGTCGTCTTCCTGAAGCTACAACAGCTGGAAGAGAGAATCTACCCAGGATCACAGTGCTGCTTCTGCTAAAAAAGATCCACTGTCGACATAGTATTCTCATTGCATCAACTACAAGAAAGGTGCAGGGAACAAAATCAGCCTCTATATCTGGCCTTTATTGATTTTACCAAGGTATTTGACCTTTAAGCGGAGAGAATCTTCTCAAGATACTCCCTCTGATTGGTTGCCTGCCTAGGCTGTTGAGCCTAGTCGAGTCATTTCATGATAGCATGATGAGCATGGTACAGTTTGATGATAACATCTTAGAAGAATTTGGCGTTAAAAGCTGCATGAAGCAGGGCTGCTCCCTAGCCCAACCCTCTTAACCCATTACCACACAATCCCTACTTTTGACGCCCTTTTGCTGGTAACCAGCATTTTCTCCTTTTCCCACAATGTTTTCTATTCTTCACAAATCAAATTTCAAATATTCAGTCAATTTTATGTTGTCGTCTGCAAATGCTTTTGATTTGGGCAAACCTAAAATTTTGTTGTTTGGTAATGAGTTAAGCAATTCTTCTTTTCCCTTTATCTAAATCACAACTTCAGCTAGTCAGACGTCACACATAAGATCAGGCGGCGATCTTTTCAACATCTCCGACCCACAGTAGAGGACAAAGATCAGAAAAGTCACAGAGACTTACTGTGGTGGATGGACAACTTCTCCAATGCTTGCAACCTGTTCAGTCTGATGATCAGCTAAAAGAAAAGCCAAGTAATGGGCAAAGAAACTCATCTACTACCTGATATTACCATCAACTGTGAAACCCTTGAAGTTGTCCACCAGTTTCAGTATCTAGAGTCAACAACACCTGACACTGTTTCACTGGATACAGAGACCAACAATTGCATCGGCAAAGCATCTACTACATTGGCTAAGCTTATATCCGGTGTGTGGGAAAACAAACACTTGACTAAACAACCAAAGTCATGGCTTAAAAAGCATGTGTCATCAGCATACTCCTCTATGACAGCAAACCCTGGGCCACTTATACTCAACAAGAACAGAATCTGAACACTTTACACATGAGATGCTTGTACAGCATCCTTTGTATTAGCTGGCAAGACAAAGTAGTCAACAATCACATGCTAAACAGAGCTGTTGACCTTCAGTGTTCACCCTCCTATGCCTAAGAAGCCTTGGCTGGTTGGAACATGTTCATAGAATTGATGATGGTTGTATTTCTAAGGACCTCCTACATGGTGAACTGTCAGCTGGCAAATGGAAAAGAGGTTGTCCACACCTTCATTTGTAGGCACTTGCAAATGTGACATGAAGACAAATGTGGAAAAGTGTAGTCTCCAAGGGCTCACCACAAGATAAAAGTACCTACATCTACAAAATGGAGCCAGGAACTCAGAAGAAATGCCAGCCAACGGACAGAACAAATCAAACACACAAATGCACCGGTCTACATGTGCAATGGTTGCAACTGACAATGCAGATTGAAAATTGTCCTGTACACAGCAGATGGTGCTCATCTACCACTTCAATAGACACAAATCTATGGTCCACAGACTGAAGGATGCCAGCTATCAATTTTAATTCTTTACCAAACATCAAATTCATAGACTAGTCCGAATTGAAAGCATTTGCAGATGACAACATAAATGTGACTGAAGAATCAAAATTTGATTTGGAAAGGGTAGAAAATGTTGTGGGAAAAGGAGAAAATGCTGATTACCAGCATTTTCTCCTTTTCCCACAATGTTTTCAAGAGGCTTTTACCTCAGGGTCGCCAAAAATTGTCATTATGTGGTAAAGGGTTAAAGAAACCATCCATGCAAACATGTTTAAAGAAATCAAAACAAAACCACACCTATATCATAAATTGTATACTTGAATATTTTTTTTGTGCCTAGCAAACTATTAGTATTATATTTTTGTAATGCTACTCAATTGGTGGTAATTAAGGATACTTTTCAATGTCTCAATGAAAAAGAGGGGCAGGTAGGTAGAAGAAGTACACGTAACAGACTCCCCATGGGTTGCAGTACTTTGGTATAAGGTAAGTCTGGAACCTTACTGACTCTAATACCAGAAAATAGTTTGGGAAAAGCAGCTACCAGTATTACTTTTTAGACTAGCCCCCAGGATTTTTGCTGACTGGTAAGTGGGGTAAGTACGACTATTTTACACCATCAAATTTGTGTCCTTTGCATAATATGTAATAACAATGCCAAGAGAACGAGCAAGAAGCACATCAACTGTTAGATGTGATTGGTAACCAACTTCCAGAATGATTTGAGCCAGCCTGCTAGAGACTAACGTTGGGCAAGATGGGATGGAAGAAGCTTGGCGGTAGGGTCAATGTATTTTTTTGTTTTGGCAGGATGAAAGCACAAAACTAACTGTTTACCATGCAATTTAATGACCTTGTGGCCCTTTGAATACATCGTAGAAAAAGGAGAAAATGCTGGAAACAAGAATTTTCTCCTTCTACGTTTTCTACCATTTCACTTGCAAATTATATAATTTAAGCCAGATTTGATGTGTCATTTACAAACACCAAGTCAGAAAGATCGTCTTGCAAAGGTTTTAGGAGGTTTGTCCTCATATAAATACCAGGTGGATTTAAAGTCTAGTCAAATAGTAAACCAAAGCACAAGCCACTATATATCCGGTCCATGGAAGAGTGTGATGTTAGAAATTTTCCCGTTGTGGTGAGAGTACTGGTTAAATTTTGATAAAGAATTGATGATAGTGGTTAGGTTTCAAGAAGGAATAAAATTTAGTACTGGTCATAATTCAAGAAGAAATCCTATGGACTGGTTAGATATCAAGAAGGTATCCTTAGTGCTGGTTAAGTTTACAAGAAGATTTCCTCAGTACTGGTTAGATTTCCTTAGTGCTGGTTAAGTTTACAAGAAGATTTCCTCAGTACTGGTTAGATTTCCTTATGCTGGTTAAGTTTACAAGAAGATTTCCTCAGTACTGGTTAGATTTCAAGAAGCAACCCTTACTGCTGGTTAAGTTCCATAAAAAGATCCATAGAACTGGTAAAGTTTCAAGACAGAGTCCATAGCACTGATCGGATTTCAAGAATGAATGCATAGTGCTAGTTAAGTTTCAAGAAGGAATCCATTATACTGGTTAGGCTGCAAGAAAGAATCTGTTGTACTGGTTAAGGCTGAAGAAGGAATCCATAGTACTGATTAGGTCTTAAGAAGGAATCCATAGTACTAATTAGGTCTTAAGAAGGAATCCATAGTACTGATTAGGTCTTAAGAAGGAATCCATAGTACTGGTCAGGTGTTATAAAGGAATCTATGTGAAAAAGGGTTTAAAGTAGTGGAATTGTATGTTTAACCCTTTACCACTCAATCCCAACTTTTAATGACCCTGTGAAAGAAGCCCTTTGAAAACATTGTGGGGAAAGGTGACTGATTCTCCTTTTCCCACAATGTTTTCTTCCCTTTCTAAGAGAAATTTCGATTTTTAAGGCACACTTATTTTGTCATCTGCAAATGGCTTCAATTTGGACCTGTCTAAAATTGTGTTGTTTGGTAAAGATTTAAATAATATTGATTTGGCAGCAAAAAGATTGAATGTATTTAACCTTTTAGCTTGGAGGATGGAAAATGGATCAGAAGACTTGAACTATGTGTGGTTTAAATCCTTTGATAACAATGATGACAACGGCAAAAGTTTTGTTTCATCCCTGAAGAAGAGTCCACAGCCCATGGTTGAGATCGGCAATAGAGAACCAGGGTTCGTATTCACCAACCATTCTCAAGAACATTCTTATGCTTATTCTTCAGAATTGTGTCAATGTGAAAGTAACAGAATTTCTGATTGGCTAAACCAAATGGTTTAGCCAATCAGAAGTTTTGTTACTTTCACAAGAGAAAATCTTGAAGATTAAGACAAAGGACATTCTTAAGAATGGTTGGTGAATACGGACCCAGGATGTTTGTGGGTCTAAACAGATACTGGTTGAGCATAGAGATACAGATGCATATTAGAGGAGTACAGAGGAATTTGAAGCGGAGGCAGGTAAACGAGACTTTGTAGGTTTTTCATTTTTATTACTTCCTGCCTACAGCCAGATGCTTTCAAATCCAACTTGCTTGTGACAGCTTTTAACACTTTACCATATGATATAGTATCAGACTGGTGACAACTGAAACCATGTGCAGACCACAAATCAAATGTGGCTCAAAATGGTGAAATTCTGCTCTAAAAGAGCAGAAACATTGTGGGAAAAGTAGAAAATCCTGGTTACAAGCATTTTTTTTCTTATCCCACAGTGTTTCACATGTATGTGTGCACCTAGATGAGGCGATGTGCAGTATGTATTAAGGTTTAATGTCAGACACAAAGGTCAAGGTCAGTGCAGAGGGTCCAATGTCATATGCTCATAGAGCAGGTCTGTTATCTGTAAAGTTATTTGATACAGGTGTACCTTGTGTATTCACCTTTACATGACAAGGCGCAGAGTTGATTTCTCAAAAGTTATGCTCAAAGGTCAAGGTCAGAGTAGTAAGAGAAAAGGGGGGGGGGGGGAGGGAAATCAAAGATGACATGTTTCTCAATCTTGTCAGCTATCAGCTACATATATCTTGAACCGTAACCCTTTACCACACAATGCTGGCTTTTAACGACCCTGAGTAAGAAGCCTTTTGAAAGCATTGTGGAAAAAGGAGAAAATGCTGGTAAGCAGCATTTTCTCTTTTACCCATAATGTTTTCTACCCTATCCAAGAAAAATTGCACCATTAAAGGCACACTGAAATTATCTGCAAATACTTTTAATTTGCATAAGGCTAAAAATTTGTCGCCTTGTAAAGGTTTAAAGGCTTTTGTAAAATGAAATTTCACATGCATGGTTACCTTCAACATAGAATCCCTGCCTTCAGTGAGCCAATCTTAGATTTTGCGGGCCAGGCCCCAAGGTCAAGGTCACAGCAAAGATGGTCATTGTCACATGTTCTTATAGCGCCTAGTTCTTTGGCCATAGATAGAACTTTATTATGAAACAATATAAAACTATTGAGCCCCTGTGGTCTGCGAAGTGATGCCTAGTGCTCCTTCAAAAGGGCATTTTTTAGCTCCACTGGCCGAAGGCCAGCGGGGTTATGTCACCCATCCAATTTTGATGAAACTTCACAGAAATGATCCTGACATGGTCCTCTTCAGAATTCCTTGAAAGAATTTGATTCCTTCAAAAACTCTGGATGCCATTGCAACAAAACTGAAAAATATTTAAAATTTCCAAAAATCTTCTTCTCTGAATTATTTAGTGGACCTCTACCAAGTTCCTTCAAATAATAGCCCTGGGGTCATAATTGGCCCCAACCTGGGGGTCACAAGTTTTATATAGGGAAAACTTTAAAATCCTTCTGGTACCTAGCCATAGGGCCTAGGGCTACCAAATTTGGCATGTATCTTTATCAGGTGGTTGTCTACCTAGAGTCCCCAAATGATAGCCCTGGGGTCAAAATTAGTCCTGTAATGGGGGTTACAAGTTTTATATGGGCTTATATAGGGAAAACTTTAAAATCCTTATGGTACCTAGCCATAGGGCCTAGGACTACCAAATTTTGCATGTAGCTTTATCTAGTAGACCTCTACAAAGTTACTTCAAATGATAGCCCTGGGGTCAAAATTGGCCCTGTCCTGGGGGTCACAAGTTTTATATGGGCTTATATAGCGAAAACTTTAAAATCCTTCTGGTACCTTGCCATAGGGCCTAGGGCTACCAAATTATCAAGTGGTCTTCCTAGAGTGCCCAAATGATGGCCCTGGGGTCAAAATTAGCCCCGCCCCGGGAGAGTCGCAAGTTTTATATGAGCTCATATTGGAAATTTTTTAAAAATATACTTGTACCTAGCCATAAGGCCGAGGGCTACCAAATTTTGCGTGGGCTGTTATCTTGTGGACCTCCACCAGGATCCAAGTAGTTATAGTTTTAGTCAAAATTGGCTTTGGGTCACAACTTTCTCGTAGGATTTTATAGAAAAAAGTTTTGTATATCCTCAAGTTTGAAACCAATTGGCCAAATATTGTAATGTTTGACTTGTAGTGTTTTTACTTATTAGCCAGTGGAGCGATACAGGGCCATCATGGCCCTCTTGTTGTGCATGTCAAAAGGCCTTTATTCCCCATAATAATGAAATTTGCCTTTAACCCATTACCACACAATCCCTATTTTTGACGCTCCTGAGAAAGAAGCCTTTTGAAAACATTATAGGAAAAGGAGAAAATGCTGGTAACCAGCATTTTCTCCTTTTCCCACAGTGTTTTCTACCCTTCCCAGAACAAATTTCTATTTCTTAGTCACCTTAATTTTGTTGTTTGCAAATGCTTTGAATTTGGACCAGTCTAAAATTTTGTTGTGTGGTAAAGAGTAATAGATTAAAAAGCATTGTTGGAGAAAGAGAAAATACTGGTTTCCAGCAGGGATCATAATTATAATGTTTATAAGACCCCTGTTTTCACCATTTGGTCCTATCGTTTCTCAAAATATTTTCAAAAGGTTTCTCTCTCAAGGTCATTTGCAATAGATCTAGATCTAAAAAATTGGAAAAGGAGATATGCTGGTTACCAAAAATTTCTCCTTTTTTCCCAGGAACTGTATACATGTATATTTGATCCCTATTTTCTCACAATGTTTCCTACCCTTTTGTAGACATTTTGAATCAATCACTTAGATCTATACCACATTTTACTGGAGGTCTGTAGATCTAGGTATCTTTCAAGTCCAATGTTTTGACTTTTGGTAGATCTAGTCTTAATGACAATGACAATGTTTTTGTCATAAGTAATAAGGCCACCCGCCATAGATACAAAAAATACATGTAGATACAAACATACAGAGTATATGAGTTACTTTTTGACAGTTAAAAATTGCACCTTTTGACATGTTTCTAAATAAAACCCCATTGTAACGATCCTAGCAAACCCTTTACAACACTATCCTGACTTTTAATGACTGAGAAAAAAGACTTTTGAAAACATTGTGGGAATATGGAGAAAATGCAGATAACCAGCTTTTTCTCCTTTTTCCACAATGTTTTTTTTTTTTCTTCTTTCAAAAACAAGTTTCTTTTTTTTTTTAATCAAATCACATTTAATTTTTTTGGAAATGGTTTCCAGATCTATATGGAAAAGTCTAAAATTCTGTTTGGTGGTGAAGAGTTAAGGAACAGTTAACACGGCGGGGAATCACGTGACACAACAACAATGACCGTTATTTGAAAAAATTCCCCGACTTCAGGTAAGAAAATCTTCAGTAATTCCGTTAATACATGACCGATTGGAATTTGGTTTGAAGCAGAGAAGGTGGAAGCTCTCCAGGGATTTGCTTGATGTGTTAGATTTTTTAAACAACACCTGATAAAAAAAGTTATTGACGAGCAAACAAATTTTTTACCCTGGGTAATTTGTTTGCTCGTCAATAACTTGGGGATTTTTTTCAAATAACGGTCATTGTTGTTGTTGTTGTTGTGTCACGAGATTTCCAGCCGTGGTTAAGTTCTCGAGGTAAACTTTTTTGGTCCATATTCCCGCCTAAAGTTACCCTTTACTGGCTTTAGATATCGATCAACATTTCCTGCCATTATAGGATTCTAGTTTTTTTTTTTAGTAATAAAATGTGCTAGATCTCAGTCTAATTCCCTTTTTCCTGAAAAAAACTGTCGAATCAAAGTTATTATGATAAGAATTTAAGGTTGTCATAGGGGACGCTTGCAGAGGTTCGCAAAAAACAAATGTACGTATTGGTTGTGGGACGTAAGGACTATTGGACACGTGCCTGTAAACCCTCCGAGCGCCTCTTACAAGTCGAGGACAACAACAACCGTTTCTTCCGGTGGGTCGCGCGTGCCCCGGAACAAGTGACCGAAACTTGTCATTTTAACGATAAAGCGTCTTTATAAGCACATTTATTCATTGGTAAGTAAAGCGAAAATTTAATTTGAATCGGTGTCCAGGTGATTTGTGGCATAAACATTTCTGGAAGGCACTAGATACACGTTCTTTGTGGTAACAGGACGTTTCGCCCCCAAGACGTTTCCCCCCTGGTCGTTTCCCCCCTGGTCGTTTCGCCTCTATTTTTAACCCCTAGTCGTTTCGCCCCCGGACCCTGGTCGTTTCGCCCCCAGACCATTTCCTCCCCTAGTCGTTTCGCCCCCAAGATAATTTAAAGAGAGAAAGAGAGAAGCAGAGAGACAATGAGCACCTTAAAAAAATAATGGTTCAAAGATTCTTGAATGATAGTGCATATTAAGAATTATAACATTAATTCAAATCATAATTTTCAGAAAAGAAGAAGAAAGAAAATATATATACATGTTTATCGATGTAAGTGTCCTTAGTAGTCTTTTGATACAATAAACTGAAGTTTTAAGGTTTTTCATCGATACCGTTGATCACCTTGTCTATTTGGTTGAGTTATTAATCACGCAATGTTTTTCGCGCAATGAATATGACTAACGCTGAGGTGTGAAAACGCATGCTTTATGCAAAATTAAACTTCTTTAGTTATATCAGCTAGACTTTTTTTACCCAAAAAGTAAAATGAAAAATCATGACATGAAAAAACTAGACTGAATTACATACTAGTACATATACTGATATAACTACCGTTGTATAGATATGTAATAGCATCATCATATCCAAAGGAAATATGAATGTCCGTCAATAGTTTAATATATACATGTATATATAAAAAAAGCCAATCCTAAATTAAGGTTAAAATTCAGAACAAAAAAAAAAAAATGAGAAAAGAATCATTTAGAACTGTATCTCCTTTTGTCACGATGCTGATCATCTACGTGTAGCAGACAAAGATGATGCACCACATGAGGTCGACCTGATCTCGGTCTTTACCTCTCTTTCACCTTCTATGTTATCTTTTAAAAGATTAATGACACCCAAAATTGTTTTCTGCTTGAAAGAGTTCACCGTGTTGCTGGTCAAAGGCTACCACGTGCCGTCATAATCCTATCTTGCCCAATTATAAAGTCGTTAATTACGTAAATTACGCAATATTTGTCAATTTGACTTTGCTACTGTGAAGTCGCTTAATTGATTACGTAATCCTTTGTCACATCATGCATTATTTTCAATATTGTCTGCACCAATTTTGTATCAAAAGGTATAGATGCGTTTATGTATCTTTATGTAGAAATACAAATGTGTAAAGAGATTTCACTGTCTTGATTTATCATTTATACTTCTGAGGTTGCACTGAAAGGACAAAGTTTGGCTCCACATTTGATAAAGAAGGTCTCCAAGGATAGTGTCGAAGTCTGGATACAACCGAAACCCCTTTCCCTTCGATATTATGTGCCTTCCTGCATATGTTTAGATATTTTTGTTGTATATTCAAAGGCAGAACTTACTTTTTGTGTTATAATCCCGAATAACAACTCGGAAAGAAAAAAGGGCGGAGACTTAGGGGCACATACCTTCAGTCTGAAGGTGTCTGCTCCGATGCTATTTTTGTGACTGGTCTTCGCTAACACCTTCAGTCCAGCCATTCATTAAACCCGTATGGAAAAAATACGACTTTACCCGCATCTTTTCGAACGGCTCTATGCGACAGAATTTCAAATGACAACTAATAAAATGGGCATGGATTGTTAGATAAATGATTAATCTTTACAAAAAAACTGATGTTAGTTAATATCCAACTCTTACCTTTGTGCAAATCTGTACTTTTCAACGTAAATAATCGTTGACCTACTTCACCAGAAATCAAAACATGGTGATCTTTTCAATGCGCATGTCTCGGCAGAAATCGCAGTATCTCTGACACGCTACAGGATGGTTTAGTTGCGAATTTTGCTGTAAACAAACGCACCTAGATCGAACTTGGCTGTATAGGGTTAGGGAACCAGACTGTACAAATTTCAAATTCCGTTGAGTGCGCATGCCTGACTAACGGAAGTCGCCGCGTTAGTTGTTTACAAATTAAGCTGGATTTATTTACGTTGGGAAAAAGGTAAATTCCCATTGATTTAATTGGTATTTTGCAGCATATTTTGTGTGCTCTTAAAGATTAATCATTTATCTAACGGTCCATACCCATTTTATTAGCTGTCATTGGGAATTTTGTCGCATTGAGCCGTTCGAAAAGATGCGGGTAAAGTCGTATTTTTTCCATACAGGTTTAATGAATGGCTGGACTGAAGGTGTTAGCGAAGACCAGTCACAAAAATAGCATCGGAGCAGACACCTTCAGACTAAAGGTAAGGGGCACAAATTCAAATTATGAAAAAGGGATATCCCTGTATATTAATTTATTGTCCTTATCTTATCTATCCCCAGTCAAAGGTGTTAATTGGATCATGAAACATCCTTTCAGCAATCCCTTAACTCTTCACCAGACAATAAAACTTTCGACTTTGTTAAATCCAAAGAATTGGCACACAATAAATGAAATAAAATGGCTTATGTTGGTTCTGTCTTTTGAAGACTGAAAAACACCGTGGGAAAGGAGGAATTTTATTGATTTATGGTGGTCACTGGTCATGTTGAACAGTTTGAGTCTGACAATTATTAATTGAAGCTTTATAAAATTTCTCATTCCCCTTTGCAATAAAACTGCATATTGTAAATTTTGTTGGGATGCGGTCAAAACGTACCCAAACCAAAACGTACCCAAAAAATAAGTCAAAACGTACCCATAAGTTAAGTCAAAACGTACCCAAAATTTAAGTCAAAATGTACCCAAAGTAAATTTTTCATTGAAATAATTTCAGTGTTAGTTATAGATTAAAAACTTCACGTATCTTACCTTTTAAGGATGTTTTTACTCCTGACTCACTTTATATCCTTTTAATTCTTTAAAAATGATGTATGTTTTCAATCCTACGTTACATTCAATTCTGGGTGATGTGTTTATGTCAAGACTAATCAGGTGTAACAAACTATATAGTTGTCATTAACAGTTTTATTTTCATAAAAGATGATTTACAAACATTTGTACACAATGCAACAAAGTATTAATTGTATTCACCAATCTGTAGTATTTAAAATCCTTCTGAAAAATAGATTTTTACAACATTATAACAACTTCCTCCCATTTCTCACAATGTTTTTTACCCTTCGAAGCCTTGTATTATAATGGTTGTTTGCAAATATTTTCAATCTGGAAGACTCCAAGATTTTATTGATTGGTAATGAGTTAAGTTTACAATATTTTCAGTGCAGAATATGTCTTATAATATTCGCCCTCTAAATGTTAAAGTTTTAATTCACTGAAAAATTGTGTAAACATTTATACTTGTAATGATAAGAAGGTGTAACTGAGTCACCACTCATAGGCAACAAAATCTTTTACTTATTCATATTTAGGGAATTTCCTGATGATAAAAATGTTACAAAGAAGAACTTTTAAGGGGAAGAAAGGGATAATATAAGAAAAATTCATGTAAGAGCATTTAATGAATTTACAGAAAAAAATCAACCCTTCAGTTTTTCATCTAAAGTAAACTGTCTCTCAGATCATCAATATTTACAAAGCATTCAAATATATAATCAGGCAATATACAGCGGCTTTAATACCACTGTGAATAATTAATTTATTCGCCACATTATTATAGTTTATTACACACTTTTTGGGTGTGAAAATTGCACCTTTTGTTATCCAAACAATGTAATTAACGTATCTAACATAACATAATATCTCTTTATTACACCCAAGTATTATACAATACAATATGGGGATATAATACAAATAATGCTTTGAAATGAAGAAACTAATGGCGTTCCAGGGGAAAAAAAGAGGAATATAGATAGTAAGATAAAGAAAAACATAGAGATTTTTTTTTTTTTCACAGTAAGAAAAAGTGGTCTGACTGAAAATAGTATTTCTATAAAAGTAGATCTACTAATTCTTACGAAGATTTTTTTTTTTAATGGATAAAATATATATTAATAATGATGGATAACGATATCAAGGTTGTGATGCTTTTTCCCTAATGTTAATTGCATTTGCATAAAAAGAGAGATACACTGTAATTTTATCATGAAGCGTTTGATAGACTTAGCTACATGTTCTGTGATATGCTTCATTATTTGTTTTAACCATGTAAGGCAAATTTGGAAATAAAGCAGAATGAAAAATTATTATTATCAAGATGGTGAAAACAATATTTCTATTAATTTGTGGAAAGATGGAAGACAAAAACACTATAAAAATCATGGGTACATTTTGACTTCAGATTGGGTACGTTTTGACTCCACTTGGGTACGTTTTGACTTCAGTTGGGTACGTTTTGACTCCACTTGGGTACGTTTTGACTTGGGTACGTTTTGGTTTGGGTACGTTTTGACTGTAAACCAATTTTGTTTATATCCATTCTTGACCACTTTTTGCCTCAATCTTTACTAATAAAGCTCATTTACTCTATACCAAACAACAAAATTTTAGACTGGTCCAAATTGAAAGCATCTGCAGACCTCAAAATAAAAGTTACTGAAAATTTGAAATTTGTATTGAAGAGGAGAGAAAATATTGTGGGAAAAGGAGAAAATGCTTTTCCCACAATGTTTTCAAAAGGCTTCTTTCTCAGGGTGGTCAAAAGTCGGGACTGTATGGTAAAGGGTTCATTTGGTTGTATTGGGGTTTAACGCCACTTTAACAGCTAAGGTCATATCATGGCGGTTGGTGACGCACATGTGTTTCCTGGCTTTCTCACACCGGTACTAACACAACTTTCTTTCCAAAGCCACCAACTACTTTTCTCGCATGCTTCAGCAGAGGTGAGAGGGGAAAATACGCCGGAAAGAAAGTTCGCCACAACCGGGTATCAAACTCACAACTAGGGCTCCGTATCGGTCAGTTTGATTGATACGATATTTGTATCGATACAAAATGATCGATATTCGATATATCATATGATATTTCAATTTTCAATAAAAGAAAGAAAAAAATGCGAAAATTGTGTTTGTTCTTTTTTCAGCATACCTGAAAAACAAAATACCGCAAATTTAACACTTCTAGATTGTATTGAAATTTCACAATTATGTAGGCCTAAATTAATATGAATTCTAACTAGATCTACATTTACTACTCCTTAAAAAGCTGAAAAGACAGTCTAAGAGGACTCTGATCGGACAATGTCAAGGAGACATTTTGTTGTGTCATGGGTTTCCGTGTTTTTTTTTTTTTCACCGAACAATTTTTCATGCGTGTTAATTTCTGGATAGGTATGTTCGCATGATTTCTCAATAAGGATTAGAACTACATGTAGCATCAAAACCTGTTATTTTACTCACGATAAACAGATAATGGCCTTTTTAGTCCATGTTTTTTCTTACATGAGGTCTCGCGTGTGATTAACATTTGTTATGCAAATTTCAAGTCTATAAAATGATTTACACAATAATTTACGAGATTCGGAACACTGATTTCAGATAAACTAATGGAAAAAGAGATTTGATTTTCGAGCCACATTTTTGGCAATATTAAAAGATCGACCAAATGAAATCTTAGGAAGGTTGAAAGGTCACGGCTTCAATTATTTCCATCGCTACCTCTCGATCACATCACGAGATGTTCATTACCTTTCTTTAATCAACTATACTGACCAATTATCAGCGTAAATTTGTCTGCAATCTGCTGATTGATGCATAATTTGCAGATTTCAAAGAACATGACAGGGGAACGAGAATAGGGGTATTAGCTAATTGTCATCCATTGTGTAACGGGTACAGGGCGAGTAATAAAGAATGAAGCATTTCGATTGGTTGTAAGTTTCCCAGGTAGCCACACCTACCTCTACGACTACTCGACTTTAGAGATTACCTAAAGTAAACTCGTAATGAATTTCGCCGTTAAAAACAACTAAATTGGGTATTCATATGCTTTACTTTTATTTTCTTTTGATGATCGATATTTTGTTTGATACAGAAACGTTCGATCGGATATATCTATGGAACGTAAAATACCGGTTTTCGATATATATCGAGTACCGGTACGGAGCCCTACTCACAACCACCAGGTCATGAGTCCGACACGCTCACCACTGAGCCACCCGGGCGGGCGGTAAAGGGTTCATACAAATTTATAAAGATAATTAATCTATGTATTAAAAGTCATATGTTTACTTCAACTTGGCAGACTAAAAGTTTGTTACCCATATTCTACTAAAAATACAAAACATTATGTGGAATTATGAAAAAAGAAAAAGAAAGCAATTAGCATATTATGGAACAGAAGAACCAACTATTGTAAAAAAGAATCTGAAAAATAGCAATGCATGTTTAATTTTTTTGTTGAGTGTTAGTAATTCGAAAATCTTTCATCAACTACTGTATTTCTGGATTAATATATGGTCTCAAAAGTCAAAATATTTATTTTATATTACAAGGAAAGATTTACAAATAATACAATTCATAAACATAGTCAATTAATATGTAAATTTTCTTTTTGAAAATAGGGGTCTAAGTGTCTCACTAAAATACGGGTCTATGTGTCGCAGGGGTCTAATTGTCACTCAAATTTTAATGGGTCTAAATGGTCAGGGGTCTAAATGTCTGACATCCCTGAATGGTCAGGGGTCTAAGTGTCTGACATCCTCTACGCGCAGTAACCCCTAGCCCATTAAACCCTGTAATATTTTAGGAGATATGTTGACCTATTTGAAAGCAGTAAACACAATGCATGTGACCCAAAACCTGAAATTTGTTTATGAAAGGAGTAGAAAACATTGTGGGTAAAGGAGGAAATACTGATAACACCAGCATTATCTCTTTTCCCACAGTACTTTTAACTCATTACCAGTCGATAGCATAATTTTGGGTTGTGAAATGGAGTTAATAGGTTAAGTATTTATACGAGTTAAAAGTGATAGTTTGTTGTGCCTTAGTCTCAAGAACGAGAGGCTATGGTGATTTTTTTTCATATTTGGACATTTATTGTGCACCCAGAGCTGGAGATAAGCCGAGGTGTTAATACTTAAATCAAAACCAGTTTTTCACCTCAATGCTTAAATTGCAAAACCCAATGCTTAATTTTCTAAAACTCAAAATTGTATACATGTAGCAGTTGTTTCATACAATTAAATGTTATACTACTTATCAGATCTACATTAGTTTGATGGAAATCTGGTAAGTAATATCCACATAAATTTACCTCCTCTTTAAAACCATTTGAATTGATTGAATCAGCAGTCTTAAAGTGTGTCCAAAAAAAAAAAAAATCGTAAGACATGGCGGATATATCTGGTTAAAAGGTGTCTACTGAGGAATCGCCGAATGTCGCAGGTACATTGTTGTGTTGTCTATCGATAGACTAAAGAAAATTATGATTTATGTTTGTTTCGTGGGTGATTTTGGGTTGGAAAGGCTTTCTTGTGCTGGCGCCGGCAATCGAGACGTTGCATTCCTTGTGTTTATATTTCATAGGGGAGATTTTTTTTTCATATTTTATCATTTATTTTGGTTATATCATGTCAAATTCCTGTGGTTCAACTAATTTGTAAATACGAGCGATTGACGAACGATAAGTTAAAAAACGCTTGAATAACTTTCAATTGATACCGACTGCTTGGTTCCAGATTTTTCAGTGCCGAATAAATTCCGTGAAATACAGCGTCACTTTGTTGTCTAACTTCGGGAACCAGTCAAACAACTTTCCGGGGGAAATGAAAAACCGGGTAAAACCGGTACAGACAGAAAAATAAAAACCGGAAATTACTATTAATGCGTTATCGGCGATTCCCAATGCGTTTTTTCACGCACAAAATTTAATTCTAATGCGTTTTTAAACAAAACCAATGCGTTTTTACGCTAAAAACATGCTTATCTCGAGCTCTGGCACCGTATCGTCTCAAGTCCATCATAGATTTTCCAGTAGCAAAGATAAATGGCTATACTGCCCAAGTGTGTCTTCGGCTTAATGTGTAATGCAGCGAAATGCAATTAAATTTAAGTAACTAACATGGCCAAAGACAAATCATTAAACCTTTCATTGCCTAAAAAGTTTGTAGAAGTTGTTTATAGCATGTCAGTCTCCGGGAAAAATAAAAACACTGACAAAATTTATCGTGCTTGGCAGCCATTTTGAGTGTTTTCGGGAATGTAAATTACTCAAGTAACAGATGAAATGCACATTGTTCTCTTATGTTTAGCATTTAAATAGAAAATATTTGTATTTCAAACGAAGGATTATCAGATATGCAAGCAACAGGTATTTTTAGATCCAAGTTTTATGTTCTGTTTGCAAAGTTATGGGAGTTCAAACTTGCGCACAAAATCTGTGCGGAACTTTCAACTGGTTTGTCTTGATCGTCTCTGCACAAGAGGCTACCATTTGAAAATTAACATCACCTTTGAGGACAGTTATCTGTACTAGTTGTGCCCTACTTGTGGTATTAGATTTTTTTTTTTCAGGTCATTTAAGCAAGCTTTTGACCAGTCAGCAAGTGAAGTAAAAGTCTGAGGTGAAGTTGGGCTGGGTGAAGGAGAGGATAGAAATTCAGTCATGGCGACTCCAGATATGGATGTCATTAAAGAAATACCTGGCTATAAAGTCATCCTGAAAGCTGTTTTAAAAAGTCAGATTCAGCAACTGGTAAGATGGCTGGCTTTTCCTTAGATAACATGATATATCGTCATAGCTTATTTGTGTTTTTAGCTCACCTGAGCACAACATGCTCAAGGGCAGCTTTTAGGATCACCTGGTGTCCGTCGTGCGTCGTCCGCCGTCCGTCGTTAACAATTCTTTAAACATCAACTCCACCTAAAACACTGGGCCAGTTTGGACCAAACTAAGCTGGAATGTTCCTTTGGAGGTCCTCTTTAAAATCTGTTCACAGAATTTGATTCTGTCAAAAAATCTGGTTGCCATGGCAACAAAATGAAATATCTAGGAAACTCTTTAAAAATCTTCTTCTCTGAAACCGCTGGCCAGATTTTAAAATAATTTCACAGAGATGTTCCTTTGGTGACCCTTTTCAAAAATTGTTTGCGAAATTTTGATCCGTCAAGAAACATGGCTCTGGTGAATGGGGGCTTCTTGCACCAGACAGAAATGAAGAAATTCTTAAAAATTCTTCTTGTCTGAAACCGCTGGTCAGATTTTGAAGTAATTTCACAGAGATGTTCCTTGGGTGACCCTTTTCAAAAATTGTTCGTGAAATTTTGATTCGTCAAGAAACATAGCTCTGGTGAATGGGGGCTACTTGCACCAGACAGAAATGAAGAAATTCTTAAAAATTCTTCTTCTCTGAAACCGCTGGTCAGATTTTAGAAATTTTCACAGAGATATTCCTTGGGTGACCCTTTTCAAAAACTGTTGGTGAAAGTTAGAATTGTCGAGAAACATTGCTCTGGTGAATGGGGGCTACTTGCACTATATGGAAATGAAGAATTTCTTGAAAATTCTTCTCTGAAATGGCTGGTCAGATTTGAAAATTATTTTGCGGAAATATTCCTTGAATGACCTTTTTCAAAATTTGTTTTCGAAATTTTGATAAGTCAAAAAACATGGCTCTGGTGAATGGGGGCTACTTGCACTGTACTGAAATTAAAAAAAACTCCTAAAAATTCTTCTTTTCTGAAACTGCTGGTCAGATTTTGAAAGGACTTTTACAGGTGACCATTTAAAAATTGCTTGGCAAAATAATGAGTTTGTTTCCAATATTTCAATACCTTCAAAAAAAAAAAAGGCTATGATCCTCTCAAAAATTCAGGTGAGCGATCCAGGGCCATCTTGGCCCGCTTGTTTGTCTGAAAAATATCACTTTTTCTGGTATCTCGCAGATCTCCAGATAATCCTTTACCACATAATGACAACTTTTAATGCCCTGAAAGAGACTGCTTATGAAAACATTGTGGGAAAAGGAGAAAATGCTGGTTACCACAATGTTTTCCACCTTTTCAAAGAAAAATCTTTTCATAATGATATTGGCCACATTGAAACTGTCATTTGTAAATGTTTTCAATAGGGACAGGTCTGCAATTTTGTCAGGCGGTAAAGGGATAAGAGGAAGTGGTGGTATTCGAAATCCATTGTTTTTTCTTTAAAACCTATGTTGTGGGTACACATCAGAATCGTCTTATGGAGATGATTCTGATGAGTACCCACAACATAGGGTTTAGTTGAGCATATTTATTAATATTTTCAATTTTGAAATCTAAATCACCCCATCTGTCTGGAGCTCGGGGCCCGTATTCACCAACCGTTCTTACGAACATTCTTTGTCTTACTCTTCAGAATTTTCTACCTTTGTAAGTAACACAACTTCTGATTGGCTAAACCATTCGGTTAAGCCAATCAGAAGTTGTGTTACTTACAAATATAGAAATCCTTGGAGAATAAGACTTAAGAATATTCTCATGAATGGTTGGTGAATATGGGCCCTGATCTCTCTAATTATAGAAGGTATTTACTTGACATTTTGGTTAGTGATGGACAAAGTTAGCAACCTTAACCAAAAGGGTTGGTAGCTTTACATTTTTTTTTTTTTTCAGAGTGAAGTCCCTTTCATAATCTAGAATTTTAAATGAAAAAGCAATTGCATTGGAGCACTGGCATCCAAGTGCCATGCTCTTGTGACTTTTATGCTATTTTGCCAAGATACGAGTTCTTATTTAAACTTTTATGCTACAATTAATAAAAATATCTGATGGCTGTGATTTCGGCACATGGTCCATGAAAATGATCCAGGGAAAAATAAACTCTTTACCAAACGACAAGGTTTTAGACTTGTCCAAATTAGAAGCATTTGCATACGACAAGATTTATGAGACTCAAAAATTGTTTTGGAAAAGGTAAAAAAAATTGTGGGAAAGGAGAAAATGCTGGTTACCAGCATTTTCCCATAATGTTTTCAAACGGTTTCTTTCTCGGGTCGTTAAAAGGCGGGAATGTGTGGTAAAGAGATTTAAAAAAAGCCACCGACAACAGTTGAGACCAAAACTCTAAATACAGTTATTTATTTGTTGGGCCTAAGTAAGGGGTTAATCGAAACGTATGAGAAAATGAATTTTGTCCAAATTCAACTTGGGCACCCGGAGAACGTTTCACAATGTTTCTCTGTCTCCAGTATGCAGAACATTCTAAATTTGGAGGCGGTATATGTAGCAGGTTACATATACCCCCTCCGAATTAAGAATTTGTCCTTCATTAGGCACCAAGTGTAATGGGTGGCGAAAAATATCTCGGCTCGACCAGGATTCAAACCCAGGGCCTGAGGAATACCGTTCCTGCATTCTAACAAACTGAGCTACCAAACCACATGTTGATATGGCCGCACGATATATCACCAAATACCTGTACCCGGCTTGAAAATAAACAGTCTGACCAATAATTTGTCAGATCTTGTTATGTGAGATTCTGACATGACTTGGTTTATAAGATAAAACACTATCTACAAATTCTACAAAATAAGTCATTAAGCTTTCCAGAGAGTCGCTGTATAACATTTTTCTAGACTTGTTAACCCTTCATCATACAAATCCAAATTTAATGACCCTGGGGATGAAGCCTTTTGAAATTATTTTGGTACAAGAAGAAAATGCTGGTAGCCATCATTTTGATCTTTTTCCTATAATGCTTTCTACCCAATGACAAATTCCAACATTTGAGCCACATTTAACGAAGTAGAACCCTCATAGAAAACAGCTATTTCCACAATAATATTATCATACAAAATTTGCTATGATTAATAAAGAGTGTGATTGTACTGCTTTAACCAGACCACTTTTCACTATTTGTCTTTTCCAGAATTATCATTTATAAATCTAAAAACACTATATTTTCATTACAAAGATTACCTCCCTTGTCTGGAAACTAACAAAAGTATCTACAAATAATTTCAAGATAGGCATAAAGAAATTTCTGGTTGTTTAAAAATGTGCATTTTCCCCTTTTCCAACAATGTTTTTTATAGACTTCTTTCCCAGGGTTGTCGAAAGTACGGATTGTGTGGTAATAGGTTAACTGTTTACCACACGATCCCGACTTTTAACGACCCTGAGAAAGGAGCCTTTTGAAAACATTGTGGGAAAAGGAGAAAATGCTGGTAACCAGCATTTTCTCCTTTTCCCACAATGTTTTCTACCTTTTCCAAACCAAATTTTAATTTGTCAGTCACATTTATTTTGTTGTCTGCAAATGCTTTCAATTCGGACCAGTCTAAAATGTTCTTGTGTGGTAAAAAGAGTTAAGAGTTACTTACATCGGATGCTTTATTTCTTACTCTTTTTGAAATTTAGGTTGAACAACTGGCGTCACATACAGATGAAGAATCTGTCATTCTTACAGCCAGTGTATCCGATGGAACTCTCAGTCATCTAGGATCTGATTCCGGAAAATTTTTCTTGGACGATCATGAAGATATCAAGTCACAGTTTCTTGGATTTTGTCTTAAAAGTGAGTTTAGCAAAATGAAGCATAATTCATTAATACATAAGCCATAGCTTAACAGACAGTAGCAGGAGTGATTTTGGTTTCAGAATTGAGAATATGAATTATTCTCCACAAAACTCTATGTTGTGGGTACTCATTAGAATTGACTCATTGAGACAATTCTAATAAGTACCTACAATATAGTTTCAAAGCGAAATAATGACTTTAGAATTTGATCACTCTCTCTTATCTGGAGTTCAGATTAGCCTTTGTAGATTAAGAGCACAGTGCTGAAAAGATGCAGTCTGATCCTTAATCTCCAAAACCTGTTTTAATAAATATTCTGGATATCAACATTCTAATTGCAATTGGCCATATTCCTTGAACTGTAAAGAAGCTGACATAGGGTAAAAATTCCAATTCATCAATTTCCTTCATGCAAAAGAACCAGTCTACCTTGTGTTACGAAAGACCACTCCTTCATGCATGGCTTCATCACGATTTAACCCTTTACCACACAATCCTGACTTTTGACAACCTTGAGAAAAGGAACCTTTGAAAACATTGTTGAAACAGGAGAAAAAACTGGTAACCAGCATTTTCTCCTTGTCCCACAATGTTTTCTACCCTTTCCAAATCAAATTTCAGTTTTTGATTCATATTTACTGTGTTGTCTGAAAAGGCTTTCAATTAAGACTAGTCCAAAATTGTGTTGTTTGGTAAAGGGTTAAATACAGTGCCTCACAACTGCGTTAGGGAGATATCTCTTAACTCTTTATTAAATGGCAAGATTTTAGACTGGTTCAAGTTGAAAGCATTTGCAAATGACAAATTGAATGTAAATCAAAAATTGAAGTTTGATCTAAGAAGGTTAGAAAACATTGTGGGAAAAGGAGAAAATGCTGGTTACCAGAATCTCTGGTTATTTTTCCCAGGACATCATAGAAAAAAACAAGAAAAAGATAGAGAAGAAGCAGCCATGAGAAACATGCAAACTGGTTCATATGGAATGGGACCTTCAAGCATTGTGCCAAGGTCACCAAGAATGCAGTCACCACGGCAACAAGGAGTTCATCCCGTATCAATGATCAGAGCTTCCCCAGGGTCAGGCCGGGGATCAGTAAGACATGAACCATATCGAGCAATTCGTCCAAAAAGAACTTCTTTGACATTTGATCAACAGGGCTCTGGAAATCAAACGGCTACTGTACCTTCCTCGACTGTTGGCAGTAACACCGTTAATATAAAAATTGAACCATCTGATGATAACAACACAGACACAAGTAATAACACTCCATCTCAAAATAAACCTAAAACGGAACAAGAACTTGACCTAGCGTCAAACTCCTCGAACGACCCTCAGGATGTGAAATTCAGTGACACGCAAATGGCTAGTGGACTTAATTTAGAATCGGATTTGTCAAATTTGATATCGGAGGACATTTCACGACAGTCAGACGCTAACGAAGATAATGAAACAAACACTACCGTCAAAACTGAGGCAATCAGTGAATCTGAGATGGAGTTAGAAATTACCGGTGTTGAGCCAGGTCGACTGGAAAGCCCCCAAGAAAATTGGGCGTCTAATATCCAGATAGAATATGACCAATCAGAAGCCTCCGGCAGTACAGGTCAAGCACCAGGATACAGTAAGTTCATGCCTTTTGTATTTCCTTTTGAATCGGCTCCTATTTATTATGTGACAGTTGTGATTGCTCTTTGAATACACAAACAATTTTATGCCGAAGAATAAACGAAATTCAAGCTTTTGACAGACAACAAAATTCTGACTCCACCATATTGAAAATAATTGCAGAGGACAAATGAAATGTCAGTCAATAGATGGAATTTGAAATGCAAGAGAAGAGAGCAATGAGAAATGCAAGAGTAGTAGGAAAAGACGAAAATGCTGGTTTATACCAGCATTTCCTGCTGATTTATTACAGCATTTTCTCCTTATCTAACTTTGTTGTCAAAATCTTGCTTTCTCAAGGTCATGAGAGTTTTTAAAAAAGAGTTAAAGCTAGGCTAGACAGTAGACACTTACTACCAGGCATTGCATGGCAAATTTCAGGAGACTTTGCTTTCTAAAAAGCTACATGTTGGGTGCCCTTGTAAATTTTTGGGGTTTATGGAACCTGTGCTGTTGTTTGTTTCAATTTTTTCAAACTATGTTTAGCACTTTTTATTTATTCTACGCTTTTGGAAAGCCTCAATACATGTATGATGCGCTGGCTGCTCTATGAATAAGAAATTTGAAAGTTGGTGTAAAGTATCAAAATGGACCTTTCAGAATTGGTCGCTGTGAGACAGGTCATATATTCATGTTACAGCATGAGGTTTGAGGGGCTCAGATTAGGGCTGGGTTCTTCTTTCATGTCAACTCAGTACCATACGACAAAATTTTTTACTTGTCCAAAATTTTTTACTGGTCCAAACAATTGTGGGAAAAGGAGAAAATGCTGTAAACCAGCATTTTCTTTTTTTCCCACAATCTTTCTAAAATCTTTCTTTCTCCAAGTTGTTAAAAGCAAGGATCATGTGGTGAAAGGATTACATGGCTGGAGAGAAATATCCAACAACATTAAGACACCTGACTTCCTAATATGTTGAATCTTTGGGGTATCATTTTAAATTTCGGTTTCTGAATCAATCTGCTGCAAATTGGTTTAACTCTTTACCACACAAGAAAAATTTAGACTGGTCCAAATTGAAAGCATTTGTAGACGACAATATAAAGGTGACTGAAAAATTGAAATTTGTTCTGGGAAGGGTAGAAAACACTGTGGGAAAAGGAGAAAATGCTGGTTACCAGCATTTTCTCCTTTTCCCACAGTGTTTTCAAAAGGCTTCTTTCTCAGGGGCGTCAAAAGTAGGGATTGTGTGGTAATGGGTTAATTCTGAACCTAACAAGAAAATTTTAGACCAGTCGAAATAGAAAGCACTAGCAGCCAACAAAATAAATGTTTTGATCTAAAAAATTAATTTGTTTCCAGTGGGGTAGAAAACCTTTTAGGAAAAGGAGAAAATGCTGGTTTACAAAAAGACGGGATGTATTATGGGATCACCCATGGCATATGAGCGGGCCGGCTGGATGGCTCTGTCCAGTTTTTTGTCCGGAGCATAACTTTATTATCTCAAGTCCGATTGACTTGAAACTTGGTTTTTGTGTTTGTTGCAATAATACAGAATGCAGTGCAAAAGAACCATAACTCTACCTTGTGCTGTCTTTGAATTATTTCCCTTTAATCATCATTTTTACACCATTTTCTGCTTGTCCGAAATATCTCATTTTTCGTCTGAACATCTTCAAATTTTTGGTGTGCATGATTGTTGAAAAACTAGGGAGTGCAGTGCATAAGAATGATAACTCTTCCTGGCACGAATGAGTTATTCCCCTTAAGATCTTCATTTTTATAGCATTTCTTGCTTGTCCGGTGCATAACTTTGTCATCTTAAGTAGGAATGACTTGAAATATGGTATGCTTACTTGTTGCAATATTTGGAAATCCAGTGCATAAGAATTGTAACTCTATCTTGTTCTGTCTGAGAGTTATTTCCCTTTGATCATTTTTACAGCATTTAGTGCTTGTCCAGAATATAACTGTCATCTCATGTCAGAACGACTTCAAGTATGCATGTTTGTTGTAATATGACGGAGTACATGTACAATGTGCCAGAACAAGAACTCTACCTAGCGCAGATCATGAGTAATTCCACTTGGATCTTCATTTTTACAGTATTTCTTGCTTGTCCAGAAGGGAACTCTGTCACCTCAAGGCTCAAGTCAAATTGACTTGAGACTTGATAAACATGTTTGTTGCAGTTAGGAAAAATGCAATGCACTAGAAGTGTAACCTTACCTAATGCCCTTTTTAGAATTATTGTCTATATATTATTTTTTTTACATCTTTTCATGTTTCTCTACAAGATAACTTAATCTTTTCATGTTTGAATGATCTGAAACTTTATAATCATGTTTCCTTAACATTAGAGGAGACATTCATGCCTATTTCATTCACTTACATAATTTCTGCTGCATTACTATTTTCCTCTACCTGCCTTTTATGATTATTATTCCTCCTCAACAACTGGTGGTGGGACGGGCGTATCTTTCGACAATTTGCCACTCTTGTTTTTGTTGAGGCTGCCTGGTCTATGGCTCAAGGATAAATACCTAGGGATTTTTAGCGTCTGTCTCATGATTTTCTGATATCTCTTAAATCATGATAAGCATTTACTTCATACTTAAGCTAGTTGTTAACTATGAAAAGAGGGGCAGATAACTCAAAGTACTTGAAACATTTTTGCTCCATCACAGACTTGGGAGTTTTTACTCCAAAAGTATTGGCATCCAATTTTGATGCTTTTATTTTGTGTATTCAGACAACTGTTTCACAACTGTCACTTAATTGGGAGTTGAAGACTTGATACTTTTACCAAACAACTCCATGATGTTCCTGTAATTGCTTACAGTTCTGAGAACTGGGAAAAGGAGCTGTAAACTAGCATTTTGTCCATTTTCCAAAATGGGTTTTTGGCCTTTCAAAAACAAGGCCTATCATTTGAACTCTATTTAACTCTTTACCAAACAACAAAAGTTTAGACTGGTCCAAATTAAAGCACTTGCAGAAGGCAAAATAAATGAAAGGGTAGAAAACATTGTGGGAAAAAGGAGAAAATGCTGGTTACCAGCATTTTCTCCTTTTCCCACAATGTTTTCAAAAGGCTTCTGTTTAAGGGTCGTAAAAACCAGGGATTGTTTGGTAAAGGGTCAACTCTTTCAGTGCTGAACAAATGGAAGGGCACAGCATTCAATAACAAAGATTTGCAAATACCGCAATTCCAAAGCTGTTTTTGTCAAAATAGACATCTACCAAAGAAGCAGAGGGTGTAGATCTAAGATCAGATTGCACAGAATGCATTCTGATCTTAATCTCTCTAAATATGGCTGTAAGCTGTATGAACCCAGGTTCAGCTCTGCATGGGCAAATTTGTTTTCCGCAAAAGCTTATAAATAAGACAAGTGGAACATCATCGTTGTTTGGTAAAGGTTTTACCATTATTTGCAAGATTTTTGCCAAACTTCAGAATATATTAATAAGTATATCATTAGTATATCTCCAGTTCAAATCTTTGGGATGATTGTTGGTTGTATTAGGGTTTAACACCACTTTAACAGCTAAGGTCATAATTATCATGGCGGTCGATGACACACATGTTCCCTGGCTTTCTCATACCAGTACTAACACAACTTTCTTTTCAAAGCCACCGACTACTTTTCCCACATGTTTCAGCAGAGGTGAGAGGCGAAAATACGCCGGAAAGAAAGTTCGCCTCAACCAGATATTGAACTCGCAACCACCAGGTCTTGAGTCAAACACGCGTACCACTGAGCCACCTGGGCAGGCCTTTGGGATGAAATATTGTACATAAGTAGAAACTAACCCTTATCCAGCTAAATAATTTGACACTGAACTTTTTAAGCTGATAGTAAAAACAAAAATGTTTAACTCTTTACCAAACAACAAAATTTTAGACTGGTCCAAATTGAAATCACTTGCAGACAACAAAATGAATGGAACTCAAAAATTGTTTCCAGCAAGGTAAAAAACATTGTGGAAAACGGGAAAAATGCTGGTAACCAGCATTTTCTCCTTTTCTCACAATGTTTTCAAAAGGCTTCTACCTCAGGGTCTTAAAAACCAGGTAAAGGGTTAAAGGTAACATTATGGGAAGAATATGGACAGCATATCAGACTATGTAGATCAATGATCAGACTGCAGATTCTATGCAGTCTGATCATGGTCTACACTATCCACAAAAGGTTTGAGTTGCATTTAGCAGCCTAGGGATTAATATATTGAATCAAGGATCATTATAACGGGATTTACTCTTCATTTTCCTGAAAAACTGTTTAGTGAAACATTTTCGTTGCAAGAGTAACAAGTTTATTAGAGTATTGATAGAAGTACAGGTGAAAGAATTTCCAGGAATGGACGGATAGGTCATACTGGCTGCCCAGGGTCGATGATAGTCACCGCCAACATGAGTTACTCCCTATTCACCTTTGAACAACTTTTTGGCAATAAACTTGTAGAAAAGCACCAAGTAGATTACAATGCTCTCAAGAAGGGCCCATTTCAGGAATTTTTCTAATTCCATGTTCAAATTTTATGGTTTTTTTTTTTTAAATCAGGAATTTTTTTTTTACTGTATCGGTCAATGTGGTCATAGGCATGGATTTATTTTGACTGTGCAGCTTCCCCGGATCTTGGATTGGATGTCTTGTTAATTGCCTCTGCACCATAATCAGTATCATCAAAACTCTTTCACATGAATAGTCTTTGTAAAGCGCCTTCCTTACATTGAATAGATGCTATCGAAGTTTTCCACACGTCATACCCTTTGTGCATTTTTTTTTTTAAAACAAAACATCCAAGCTGAAATCATCGACATTTTTGTCACAATCTGAAGAATTCTGACTTAAAATGCGGACATTTTTCTCAAAATTTGGACATATTATATGTCGACGTTTGCTTTATTGAGAGCACTGGGATTAGAAACAATGTTAAGCAAAACACTGGCTAAAGAATTTGGAGGAATGCATGAATAGATGCCTTTGTTGCCCTGATATTACTTGTATAATGTTGAAAACAGTGTTAAACTTCAAACAAATA